>OU862908.1:67682818-68296984 GCA_917880885.1 Limnephilus marmoratus
TGCGAAGTTTGGAGCTGCTGCTTAATTATTACTAAAGAATCCAAGTTCCCGGAAAATGACGAAAGTTTTATCCTTTGGTCTGGTTCCACTTCAAGTCGGTTTCCATATTTATTTTTAAGATAAACTAATGTTGAAAACCCAGCTTCACATTTATAAGTTGTGACAAAAGGCATTAAAAAAGTTATTGCTTGATGAGCTAATTTTGTGTATTCTTGACGACAAGATAAACAAAAATCTATCAATGGTCTTAGTCTTGTGTCAAATATATCCTTGAGTGATGTGTCAGTTGACAGTTCAATTAACGAGTCGACATCTGAATCTGGCAATTCGTGGCAAATTAGTTTCGGAATCTAACTTGAATGTAAATGGGTTTCTTATCCAAGCTTTGTTGCTGTCGATTGGAGAAAAATATTCTTGAAGATTCCTCTCCAGTCCTAATAAATGTTCTTTAATTTGAGTTAAGATGTCTTGTGGCATTGCAATCATGTTGTACTCTTTTTGTATTTCACTTAAATTAGTAAATGCTTTGAAGTTCCCTGTTTCCGCGCGTTGTGCCACACATTTAGCTTTTTTTCTTACAGCTTCCACCTTGTTTTAAAACAAGGCGGGAATGTTGCGATCCGGTATTTTATTTTGATGGCCTGGTACCGGGTCGCGACCCGGCAAATGGGAAACCCTGCATTACGGTGTGTGTAGGTGCGCACATGAGAGACTTTTTAGTTGACTTTTTTTTTGTTTTTGGAAGACGTCTTTTGAATATCCAACTGTCTCCACAACCAATAGTTTATTTTTTAATTTGTTTGATTTTCAGATATTTTTTTTAAATTAATAAAATAATGTATTTTGGAGCATAAAGTAAGATATGTCATAGTCCTAATAATTGTTCTTTCAAATAAAAGTGACGAAAACTTCTAAAATATTCAGAAAAGTAAATAAAAATTGGCAAATAAAAAAGGCATCAAATATTCTGCATCATTTATTTATTTATTTATTTATTTATAAGAATATTGTACATTGCATAGTTTTTTTGTGGTGTTTCATCCGCCATGCTAGGGATATCCCTGTGTTATGGCGGGTGAAGTTTACAGATTTGAAATTATACATTTGTAATGGTTGATAAATAAAATTAGAAGTTGTACAGATTAAATTAAATTGCAAAAATTTTTTAATAATAATAATTAATTAAGAATAATTAATTAATTAATTAATTAATTAAGAACAATTAGTCATAATAGACCTGATATAGTTTTACATGACAAAATTAAAAAAAATAACTTATATCATTGATGTAGCTATTCCAAATTCCTGTAATATTCAAAAAACTTTTTCTGAAAAAATAAGAAAATACACAGATTTAGGAAATGAGATTAAAAGAATTTGGCATTCTCGGACTATAAAAATATTGCCATTTGTTATTTCGGCCACTGGCATAATACCTAGGAATCTGATTCAAAATTTAAGCATATTAGATTTGTCAAAGAATTTGTATATAAAAATGCAAAAATCAGTCATTTTAAATACATGTAGGATTACAAAGGATTTTTTAAATATTTATATTGAGGGATCGGTAGGATTTATAGGTTCAATTAGAAATGCCACAGAGCCGAACCCTCTGATATGAAAATATCTGGAGTCGGTGAATTATATTCCCATTTGGTCTCTAGTAGGTTGACATGTTGTTCTTGTATTTATAATGTAAAAGCTAGTAGATTAAAAAGATATAATTATACGTATAATAAAAGAAATAATAATAGATTATTTCAGAAAAATGAGAAAATATTTTATTCCAAACTTGACGATAAACAGAATATTATTTCGAATAATAATATTCCGTTGCCATCTGAATCAGATATGCGCAATTTTTGGACAAACATTTGGAGTAAAGATATAAAACATAATGAGGCAGGTAACTGGATAGAAAATGAAGAACTCAATTGTTCAGACATTGAACAAATGAGTTTTTCTGATATATCGGTTGAATTGTTAGCCAAAATTATAAAAAATACTCATAATTGGAAAGCCACGGGTTGCGATTGGATACATAATTTTTGGTACAAACGTCTAACTACTTTACATCCTCTTTTTGCAAAAAATCTTTCAAAACTTGTCAGAGAACCTCAAAATTTTCCTAATTTTCTAACTAAGGGCATTACTTATATGTTGCCTAAAAGCGAACATATTAATAATCCCTCTCAATATAGACCCATTACATGTCTACCGACAATATACAAAATTTTAACCTCTTGCTTGACAGATTTAATATATACTCATTTGTATGAAAAAAATATTTTATCTGAACAACAAAAAGGTTGTCGCAGAAAACATATGGGATGTAAAGAACAGTTAGTTATTGATTCTGTAATTTTAAAACAAATTCAAAATCAAAAGCGTAATTTGCATACTTGTTATATAGATTATCAAAAAGCTTTTGATAGTGTCCCGCACTCGTGGCTAATCAAAATATTAAAAATATATAAAGTTAACCCAATTATAATTAGCTTTTTGAAAAATATTATGTCCTTTTGGAATACAGATTTGCTAGTTAATTTAAAAGGTAAGAAAATAGTAGTACCGGGCATTTCAATAAAAAGAGGGATTTTTCAAGGAGACTCATTGAGCCCTCTTTGGTTTTGCTTAGCATTGAATCCCCTTTCTAAAATGTTAATTAAAAGTAAGTTTGGAATAAAAATTAAGGGTAATACAAGAGAGAGTAGTATAGTTTCACATCTATTATATATGGATGATATAAAATTATTTTCAAATTCTGAATCAAATTTAGAGAAAATGATTAAGGTAGTTAAAATTTTTTTAGATGATATTAAAATGACTTTTGGTTTAGATAAATGTAAAACTATCCATATAGAGAAAGGCAAAATTGTAGATGGAGACGAGGGTATATTTAGAAATTTCAAAATTCAAAGTATGAAAGGGGATGAGGTTTATAAATATTTAGGATACCCGCAATCGAATAGATTAGATCACACTAGTATTAAAAATGATATTAGGATTAAATTTCAAACTAGGATCAGAAAAATTTTAAAATGCAATCTATCTGCTAAAAATTTAGTAAAAGCAATAAATACTTGGGCAATACCTCTACTAACGTACTCATTTGGCATAATTAAATGGTCCAATACAGATTTAGATAGTTTAGAACGATTAATTAGAACTACGTTAACAAAATTTAATTGCCATCATCCAAATTCAGCTATAGAACGAATTAATTTACCTAGAAATTTAGGAGGTAGAGGTGTAGTCAAAATAACATCTTTGAAACACAATCAGGTAGAAATGCTTAGAAATTTTTTCCATAGGAAAGCTAATAGCTCAGAAATGCACAAAATAATTTGCAAGGCAGATAGAAATATTACACCTTTAAATTTATATGACGAGAATGCCAACATTCTTATAAATACTAACCAGGAATTATTAAATTCCTGGTCAAATAAAATTATTCACGCAAAACACTTCAATTATCTCAACCAAACGTATGTTGACAAACTTTCGTCAAACAAATGGTTGAGTATTGGAGAGTTGAGCGCAGAAATAGAAGGATTTATGCTTGCCATTCAAGATAGAGTCATTAATACTAAAAATTATAGAAAGCATATAATCAAAGACATAAATCAAATTGATGATTTATGTAGAAAATGTTTGGCTTTTCCCGAAACTATAGAACATATTATATCGGGATGTTCTATATTAGCGCCTTCCGAGTATACATTTAGGCACAATCAGGTTTTAAAAATAATTCACCAAAGTTTGGTAATTAAACATAACTTGATTGATTGCCGTAATGTAGTACCATATTATGAATATGAACCAAATTCATTTATAGAAAATGAATTTTATAAAATATATTATGATAAAACTATACTAACAGACAGAACAATTAGTCATAATAGACCTGATATAGTTTTACATGACAAAATTAAAAAAATAACTTATATCATTGATGTAGCTATTCCAAATTCCTGTAATATTCAAAAAACTGTTTCTGAAAAAATTAGAAAATACACAGATTTAGGAAATGAGATTAAAAGAATTTGGCATTCTCGGACTATAAAAATATTACCATTTGTTATTTCGGCCACTGGCATAATACCTAGGAATCTGATTCAAAATTTAAGCATATTAGATTTGTCAAAGAATTTGTATATAAAAATGCAAAAAGCAGTAATTTTAAATACATGTAGGATTACAAAAGATTTTTTAAATATTTATATTGAGGGATCAGTAGGATTTATAGGTTCAATTAGAAATGCCACAGAGCCGAACCCTCTGATATGAAAATATCTGGAGTCGGTGAATTATATTCCCATTTGGTCTCTAGTAGGTTGACATGTTGTTCTTGTATTGTTTTGTATTTATAATACTTATATAGTGCAATCGCATAACGTGGATTCACTAGATGATCATTTGGGGAAGTGTATGAAAGGGTTTAGTTTTTCCTTCTTTTTTTTTTTTTTTTTGGGGGGAAAATTTAACCCGGACATTTAAATCTGGTAAGCAAAAATAATTATGATAATTATGATAATAACAAAAATTAGTAATAATATTGTAATAATAAGTTGATACATATTATAAGAAATAGTAATATAATTATTTGTTAAATTAAGGAATTAAGGAACACCGTTGCTAATCATCATTTCTAGTTGTAAGGATCCATTGTGATAAATGTTTTTTAAAGGTGAGCGGTTGGGTTTCGGTTTTTAAGTTCTCAGGGAGAAGGTTAAATATTTTAGGAGCTAGGTATATGAAATGTCTTCGAGCTGACGTGGTATGTAGTGTCGGCACATTGTAGTGTCGGTTGGTTATTGTTCTGGTCGTGTAATTATGATGTAAGAGAGTTTTTTTCTTATATTTGAACATGAAATGCGTTAAAGTAAATTTTAGATGGAGTTGCCGTATGTTTAGAACATTATATTCAGTGAAGAGTCGAGTGGAGGGGTATCTTGTCGGTCGCTTGTTGATAACACGTATTATCGTTTTTTGAGCTTTTTGTAGGGGATCAATAAATTTATGAGCACAGCCGCCCCAAATTATGATTCCATATACTAATAGGGATTGGCAGAGAGCATAGTAAACTCTTTTTAGTATTGTAGGAGTAATGATATTTCTTAGAGTTCGAAAAACATAGGAGAGCTTGCGAATTCGGGGGATTAGACTGGCTAAATGCTGATTCCAACGAAGATGATGATCAATTAGGACCCCCAGGTATTTTATATGGGAAACTTTTTCCAAATTTGGGCAAGTACAGGAAGAGTAAGGTCTTGGACAAGAGTGGATTGTTATTTTCTGGTTGTTAGTAGGTTGGGTGGCAGCAGACAGACTAAAGGTTAAAAATTTTGTTTTACCAGCATTGAGGGTGAGGAGATTATCATCTAACCAATTCTTTACAAGGCCTATGTCATATTGAGCTATGTCGAAAGCTCCTTTCCAGTTTTTATGTCGAGCTATAAGCACAGTATCGTCTGCAAAGGATATTAGTTTTCCGGTTATGGGTAGGTTACAGAGTTTATTGATGTATATTAGGAATAGAATTGGGCCTAGAACACTTCCTTGTGGGACTCCGAATTGTATTGGCAAAGGGTTACTTACGGCCACGTTATTAATTTTCACGGTTTGTGATCTACCAGTAAGGTATGAGGAGAACCAGTTAAAAGTTGAATCCCGGATGCCTATTTGAGAGAGTCTTTCCAGAAGTATAGGGTGGGAAACTGTGTCGAATGCTTTGGCTAAGTCTAAGAATATGGCTAGGCAAGAATCGCCTTCGTTCAGGCTATTTGTGATGTTGTCAGTCAGATCTAAGATTGCAGATTCTGTACTAATTTTTTTTTGGAAGCCAAACTGATTGGGCGAGAGAATCTTCTGGGTTTCCAAATGGGAGATAAGTCTACTTTTAACAATTTTTTCAATGATTTTTGATAAGACACTTGGCAAAGAAATGGGTCTGTAGTTTTCGATATTTGTTTTGTCGCCACTCTTATATATTGGGATAACCGTTGCATGTTTTAGTTGGATAGGGAAGGAGCCGCTATTGAAGCTTAGATTTATAATGTGTTTTAACGGTGTGGTAATAAAGTGAGCTATGTGTTTTAGAATGTAAGGTGAAATGTTGTCAATACCTGCAGCACTATTTGTTTTTATGGAAAGTATTGTGTCAAAAATTTCTTTAGTGGATGTGGGGGCTAAGATGAGTGTGGGATGGAGAGAGTTCTGTAGTCTTACCCGTAAAGTTGGAAGGTTTTGGGTTTTATTTGTGGCTTTAAGAATTTTGTTGGCTAAGTTCGTTCCGATGTTACTAAAATAATGGTTGGCGTGAACGGCTAAGGTTTTTGGGTCTTCGTGGACTTGGATATTTTTCCCATTAATTACTAGTGATTGAATATTGAGTGAAGTTTTTTTATTTTCTGAGATGTCACTGACTACGTTCCAGATTACTTTACTGTCATATCCTGAATCTTCAATTTTTTTTATAGTATTTTTGTTTGGTTATTATTAACAGGTTATTGCAAATATTACGATACTTTTTGTAGAAACGGAAGAATTGGGGGTCTGGGTTATTTAGTGCTTGTTTGTGGAGTCTGTCTCTTTTACGTATGCAGAAGATAAGGCCATTCGTAATCCAAGGTTTTAGCTTCCTTTTTTTGTTGGAGGCTGTTTTGGGGGGGAAAGAGGCGTAGTTAATGTGGGCAGTTAGTGATGCAGAAAACATTTCAAGAGCTGTGTCAACATTTTCAGAGAGTAGGGTAGACTCCCATTTTTCTTGTTCTACAGACTTTATCAGATGATCCATATTTACAATGTTATGAGAAGGATTACTAGACATAAGGGGAGGAGATTTTGAGTTGTGTATTTCTAGGATGGTTGAGTAGTGGTCTGTCACCGAAGATTCAAATACAATTGATTTAGCGATTCGCTTTGTTCTGACCATGATGTGATCTATGCATGTCTTAGTAGTGAGTGTGACTCGGGTAGGTATGTTGATGTATGGTATAAGGCCATGAAGACCCATTAGGTTTAGGTATTTTGTAGTATGAGGGCTAGCTTCGTTTAGGATGTCTATGTTGATATCACCGATTATGATGAGATCCTTAGTTGTGTCATCAATATTTTTTTCAAGCGAGTAGAGAAAAGAGGTTACATTATTGGACTTAGGGGAGCGATATATGGCGAAGACATTTAAGTTGTCAATTGTGATTTTGAGGCAATTTGCATGGTCAACTGTAGTTTCAGACACTGTAGGGTTTAAGTAGGATTTGACATAAACTATGACCCCATCAGATTGGGACCTGTGTCGAGTTGTATTATACACAGAGTAGTTGTTGATTATCTTCGGGATATAATTTGCATTAATCCAGCACTCTGACAGAACAATTATATCGAATTCATTTCCTAAGTCAGTTAGAAGTACAAGTAAATTGTCGAAGTTTTTATTGAGGCTACGGATATTCATGGCAAATATTTTTAGTGCTTTAGGTGTTGAGATAATTTTTTTATATGCATTTATGTCGTTTGTCGTTTGAACCGTGATGTTAAGAAAATTATCGATAGAGTTTGTTGGGTCCATTTTTAACGTCTGTGTATGGTGGGGGTTTAATTACAACAGAGACATTGTAAGTTAAGTGGATGTGTAACGATAGTGGAAAACCGAAGCAATTAATGTTTTTAGTTTCTCTAATGATTTCAGAAATAAAGCGAGTAAGTACACACAGAAGAACTACGATCATTTGGTTATTTACATGTATTGAAAGTATGCAAGTACTAATTCTGGTCTGAAAGATTGAACACGTTAAGATACTTTTTGCCAATGCATCGACGTGCTTGTATGATTTTTTTTCTATTAGTATATTACCAAATCTTCAATATATCACCAAAAGATTATAAAAAGAGCTTAATTCTTAATTTCATATGGTAAAAAGAGCTTAATTGTTAATTTTTGAGGATCTCATATTTTGACTTGGTAAATATCTTAAAATCAATGTTGAAAGACTTAACAATCGACGCTTTTAAGGTGGCATTGCGTTGATATCTGACAACTTCGATGACCCTCGTCCAGTACTTCAACATCTCAGCTATCAAAGGTCCACTTCATTTTATGTAAAATAAATATTAAGGGGGATAACCCAGCAGGAAACCAAACAATAGGCAAAAGAATCAACCTTCTTAAACCAGAGATAAATAAATACGAGTATATGTAGAGTGAGATTAAACAGTTGATATTAATCTTTATAAAATATCTCTCTGGCACTAAAAAACTGTGTTTTCTACCAATCCATCATTGCTTTGCTCACATACGGAATTGAAACTCAGTTTTTCTTATGTAAAAAAGAGAGGTGCGATATTAACGCAGTTTGTTGGAACATTTTTTTCTGTATTTACGAGCCACATACTAATTAATATTCTTATAAAAGATAAATCCCCAACACAAAAGTACATCAGTCTCCATACAAAACCCAGCCTTTTGTGTGGAGATCTGTCAGCTTTTATCAGTAATTATAAATTTTGCAGTGACTCTTGTTTTTTTGTTGGTAACGTAACACGACGTATTCTCCTTTTTTTCAATTTTGCTACTTGTGTTGTTTCATCATTGATAAGGATTAAATCGACAAAGGGTAAAAAATCTGAATATACATTATTTTTGCTGTCGTAAAGGTTACTTTTTTATCATGGTTTAGAGATTTTGATTAATTAAGGAGATTATTTTAAATACCAAAAAAACGTTTGCTTTGAGATCTTCACAGCTAGATTAGAGTGATTCATTTTTGGATTATTACGCCGTGTTGCTCTTCCTTCTTTAGCCAATGTATCGGACAGGGTTACGGTGTTCAACATCAGGATGGAAGGGTAGTTGCGTGTATGTACGTAGAAGTGTGTCTATGTATGGAGATATGATTTCCGCCCATTAAGTAAATTAATTAGTTTAATTAATAAGGTTTTTGGCGTTTAGTTTCGGTGTAACCGTCAAGTACCCGTTACCGCAAACTAGTCAGCTTAGCCCCGTCATCATTGATATTTCGGTTTGATGGATTTTAATTGCTTCCGTAATTAGGAGTGCTCGATACGTGTTGATTCTTCCAGTATTGCAGGAACAAATAATAAGTTTTATAAATAATAAACATACGAAACTCTTTCCACGAATTTTCCTTAACTTGATACTTTTAACGACAGGTAAAAAGTTTTTCTCGTTAAAAGATTTATGTTTGCGATTTGTAACTCAAATTCGAGGATCATCCCAAACGCGTACACAATTTATCTTTTTTCATGTTCGTATAAAGGCCGTAAACAAAGCTTACAGGAAAATTATAATGATAAATCAACTACTTAAGTGTTTACACAGAAAGTTAACTCTTTTGTGAAAAACAAATTTATTTTGTAACGATTACAGGAATTGACGTAAATTTACGATTTTTATCTTCATTAGGTTTTCACCCGTGGTTAACACGTTGTAAAACTGTTGTATTTTTTCTTCTTCATTTTCAGAGGACCCGTAAACTTTTTGTTAGCTTGTTTTTACATGATGGTTAAGCAAAATTAATCTCGTTGTTAAATCATCCGAGCTTAGATTAACTTCCATTACGGTAGGCAAATATATGTTATCTGAAATATAACACGCAAGATTGGTCATGTTACATGATGTCTCTCGAAATGTGTCAGTCTATTTTCAGTAAAATTAAACCACAGCAGGTGTGTCGTTTATCTCATATGGCATTGTTGTTTTCGTCTTAAATGTACTTTTAAACAAAAACCTTTTTGATATCATTAATATTAATCTCTTATCCTGAAGAAGAAAACCTAGTTTTGTATACATGTATAATGTTAATAACATAGTGGTGCATAATAAGTTATTTGTTTTCATTGTATAAAAATCTTTTTAATTAGTTTCCGCGTGTTTCCTTGCCTAGATGAAAGCCGTGAACGTGATATTCGTCAATCCATGGACGAAGCTGTAGCCATTCGGAAGTCGTGATAAGTGTATAAAGTTAACTGGAGTAATAAAGCGTGCTTAAACTTTGACCCGGTAACCCTAGATACTTGAAATTGACAAATTCCAAAAATTCTTACCTTTACAAAAATAGGCAATCCTTGTGAGAAGTTCTCATAGTGTATTGAACGGATTGTAATCATTAGATCATCAAAAACAAGAGTGAGAATTTGGTGATTGTTTTAACTGTATTTCAATGGCAGGTCGTTTGAGGAGCTTCTATCATTGATCCCTCGGGCACTTGTGCACTGTTGTATCTCATGCGAGACCAGCAAATTAAATTCGTTGAATACTTTTTATGATATATAGGTTAGTCGTGTAGTTTCAACATCCTTCAATAAGAGTCGTTATTTATAGTTAGTCATACGAAATTTTGTGGACAGTTAAGTATTATATTAGAACGGTGTCATCTCTCGTCGTTCATTTATAATGTATGAACAGTTCCTATGATAGCCGAAGGCATCTAGTAGTCGAGCAGACACCATCGGTCTCGACACCGTCAGAATAACTTAGAGCGTACTAGAGTAAGGACGTTTGGTTCAATTAAATATTTACTATAAACTTTACGATAACGTAAATAATGCAACATGTAAGCTCAACGAACTTCAAACGTATTTAGAAGTTTCCCAACACATTTAAAGTAATCTTAATCATTGTAATCATTGGGATTAACAGATATAACAATTTGCAAGCCATTGACCAGCACTGGAATGAAATATTTTTTTTAGTTTTTTCGACGATGAATCCTTAGATAAAACTTCAGGACTAATGTCATTCAAATGCATACTTAACTGAGTGTTCTAACCAAAGATATTGAAATACAAGGGATATGCTAGATGGCCGCCCGACCGTCAGCGGACTACAGTCTAATGGGAATAGTTTGAATAAGGAAAGAATTCGTTCATTTAGTTGATTATTTGAAGGTGTGCAGTAGTATTAGTTAACAATATTGGCGACGTCAGGAAAGACAGTCCCACCCAGTAAAAATTGCTGATAGCACATCTTTTATATATATTTCAATATCTTTGGTTCTAACCTAGTGTATTTTACACCAATGCTTCAATGCCTCAAATCCGAAATTGTTAATAGTTTACATAGTTCAATGGCATGTCTGCCGCCTAGAGAAGGGTGCTATTAAGATAATTAGTGTTTACCACGTCTGCCAAAGCTCACAATGCTGATGAAACTATGTGGAACGATGTGCTCCTATATGTAATTTGAAATGTTGATCAATATATGTCTTCCGCCACTTCCTGATACGGATTTACATATCAAAGTTTGTCTTTCTCTTTGTATTTGTCTGTTCAACTAAAAGCTTACGATTGGAAGCCTAGCGAATATAGAGATTTTATACATTTCATTAAGTTCTACTGTCAATGTAAAGCCTAAAGATTAACGCATATATCGTTTAGTTAACAAAACAGCAATAAACGTTCCAAAAAATTGGAAAAGTTTTATTTAGTAATTTTTTTAGGCGTCGCATCGCGTCGGTTGTTACTTGTTTTCTTTTTTTAAATTTCATCGGCATCTACTAAAACAAAAAGTACTTGTTTTCATTACATTTTTGTGAAAAAATCTTCGAAGGGAGAGCAAAACAACTTTTGGGAGTTAAAAATAGTTGCATTGACCAGTTTCTTATACAAGTTACTTTGGTGATCTGTTGTTCGTAGGCCTGCGAAGATTTCTATGGTAAGCTCTGGCGTTACAAAATTTTGTATAAAAATTTTCAATAGGTGGCGCGGAAGTTGTTAAATATCTATACAATTTAAATTTATTTATTTTTTTGCGTGAGCTTTTTACCTGAGGAAAATAATTTCACTCAGGGCCTATGTCATCTTTGGGGATGCTGTGTGGAGGGTTTTTTTTAAGGAAAGAAAGGAGAGAAGAGTTTTGGGAAGGAAAAGGGTTTAAAGGGTGGGCAGGAAACTGGGTTTCAGTGTGTCCTGGTCATCCGCCTCCAAGACCTAGACAAACCTGACCCCATGAACCCGGGCACCCCTGCTAAATCACCAAACGTAGCGAACCACTTGAGGTGACCTATGACAGATATGTTGGTTATCCAATAAAGGTTCCCGGGGCGGCGGTACCCATTCCCGCCTCCCAAATTGAGGATAAAGAATGGCGTAAAATTTGGTATAGTAATAATTTTTCAGTTCAATGTTGCAAAAATCTCCCTTCTAATATTAAACCAGCTTTTTATACAAGAAATAATATTGGTAATCTTTTTAGGAGCGCTAAAGATAAAGACCAGAAATTGACTAATTCCGGAATATATAAACTCAAATGTAATGACTGTCCCTCATTTTATATTGGAAAAACAACTCGTAATTTCGAAATCAGAATCAAGGTGTCTTAATAATAATAATTTTCTGAGTTCGCTAACCATATCATTGAAAATAAGAATATATAAATAACAATGGTTTTGAAAAAAATACGGGGATAAATATTCTTCATATTAACCATAAAGGAAAACGCTTAGATATCTTAGAAGCCTTGGAAATAAAAAAAATCCTTAAAAATAATGAATCTATTAATTATCAACAAACAAAAAATATTATCTTACCGCCCAATCATGGACATATTCCCCCACCCACTCTTCATTAATCCCTAGCAACGCCTCCATCCCTACCACAGTCCTTAGTAATAATACATTGTTCCCACCCACTATTTAGTAATTGTCAAATCAGAATACGTTTGCCCTGAGGAAGGAACGGTCGTTCCGAAACCGGTCAGCTTTAAACAAATGTACAAGTGGTTCACAAAGTAACATTGTTTCATTTATCTTAGATAAAATTAACTTCATTTCGGTTAAAGTCACTTAGAAATAGATGGGGAAATGTTGATTCAACGATAGAAAATAGTATGCATATACGTAGGAACTTCATTTCATGATGCTTCATTAATCGGCCTTGTTTTCAGATTAATTATAATCACAACAAGCAGTGGTTACTTATGGGAGCTTTACTTTCAGCGTCTGATGTTCAGCTGCCTTCTAGTGGGAATTACCTGCCTCGGGGATCACGCCCATTAGATAATTGCTGTACTGTATGTAAACCCGGCTCAAAGTAACCCCTTCACACGTCATATGATAACGTGATACCTATTGTGTTGAGTTTACCTTTCACTAGGGATGTGATGCCCGCAATTCACTCGCAGTTTTTACTTTAAGTTTAATCTGTTATCGAATGTTTACCCACAACTTGCGGTAATATAAATTGTAATAGACATGCAATAATGGTTCTAGTGAATTATTAGCAAAATGACTCTAACCGTGTTTTGTGACCAGATTTGAATAGCCAGGCATTTCCCCACCTTCCTCTTTCCATCTCCTTCCTTTTCCCACCACTTTCAGCCTCACAACATACCCCGATTGGAGATGCAAAAGCCTCCCTTGTCCCAGACGGTTGGGAGCAGTTGAGACTCTTAAACATAATCTTTGTGCAGTATTTACATAAAAAAAAATTTAAAAAAGTAATTTAGAATATTGCTTTAAAACTTAAAAATTCATTACAGGAAATATATCAAATGAATGAGGAAATTGTTGCCAAGGATCATAATATATTTAAAATGAAAGGTGTGAATAAAATTTCGTGAACAGCAAATAAATTCAGTTTTTTAGGTGGATCTATCTGTACCCATCACCACCGTTTGTGTTTTATTTTGATCCCCTGGGTTTAGATGTTAGTACCACAAGACTATTTATATTCGTCATTTGCTCCTCGACTAATTCTTCTATATTCATCTTAAGAATCGAGTATCTTTCCATCTGTATCGGTGTGCAAATAATCCTTCGGTCTCTTTCTTAATCCTAATAAAAATCATATTCTAGTTTGTACGCATAAGCAAGTTATATACTTAAAATATCATCCCGTTTAAGATATATTAGCAGCTGATGCATTTGATAATAATAACATCTTTTGACATAGCCGAACACTATACGTAAGAGCGAACATTTTAAGCAGATTCTAAGATGCAGTAGAATATTTACTTCATCCTTAAGTAGGTACCCAGTATATCCCCCCATGTAGGTTTATGAAATCATTGTGGTAAAGGATGACATGTACATGCTTAAAGTATGTTACCATAATGCCTTCTGAATGGTACTTCTATTACCACCAAAGTTGGCACACGAGGGATGCTGGGCTAAGCGCGGATATCAACCCCAACGTTGAGCAACCGGCTTATGCTTAAACAAAGTAATCCTCATAAATTTGCACAAAGAGTTAAGCATTGGGCACAAGAAGTATTAGTTTAAATAGTTTTTGATCGCGAATATATATTCTGTTTTTTCTCCATTTTACGCTCATATGAAAACGATGGTGTTAATTTATCTAATGAACAATACTACTCTGATGATCGGGAGTTTCAATAAATACTTCAGCACTAGATTACGAGTCGTATTTATTACCGTCTTATTTACAATTAATATTTAATTGGACTTAACGTCCGTTCTAAAGAATGCTCTATGTTAACCTGGGACAGGGGAAATGGTCACTGAAGGTTCCCACATGTAGATCGGATGTGTTCGGCTATCTTCGGGTATTGGACCCGAGCGGGCGACAGTTGTTTCTCTCTTGTAATACAACTTACTGACCGCCATTGTGCCTCCTATGGGGAGCTATAGAAAAAAAAAAAAAACAAAAAAATAATTAAACTTAAAATATATGATAACTATTTTGTTAGTTAAGTTGCACTAATTAATAGAGGTACCAACAGACGGCACTGATTGCTTCATTTGTGATTTGTGCCAAAAGGCACGGCTTTTGTCGACACTAACACAAACGGTCGTTCCTTGAATAAGCATTGCACTCACGTGTACTTACATTTTTGTGCCAAATGAAAATATTTTTTTTACATGAAGTGTGGGCGTTTGCATATTGAGTTCCTATCTTTGACAGATTATAGTAAAGCTTTGAAAGTGTAGATTGATTTCTTGAAATATTTTTTTATTATTATTTTTCAAGTCAGTGTGTTCAGATGTACTTGTATGGACTGCGCACTCTTGCTGTAGAATGAAGATAATCAATATTTGGATTCAATTATTCCGCAACAGTAAAATTCTTACGATTTTCCAAAACTTGATAAATCTACGCTTTGCCCTTCCATGCATCATAAGAAGTGATATCAATCACAAAATAAAACCATATATTCTCGGCGTATACAAAAGATTGAACTGAAAACCAAAAAATACCTGGTCATTATTTTTCCCACTAGGCAGCAGCCGCACAAAGGGTAAAAAGTGCTTCACAATGTAAAACACTAAAGTTAATGGTTCACTTTTGGGTTCGCAACTTTTATTTCCAAGTCTGAAATTTATTATGCGCCTTTGTAGATTTTGTTTCCGAGAAGTTTTATAGGCCCTTATCGCCAAATCCGTTTCCCTCGTCGTATGCGATCGGCAAATATTTGAAATCGGATATATGTATTTTTTGATATTTTTCTTTGTTTTCACGTAGAATTCGCAATGGGGTTAAAAAATAACAGCCTTTAAAATGCTCAGGATTTAACGACCCCTTCCGAAATGTAAAAATTTATTGCAATGAAAACGATCACAGTTAACCTTATAATCAACAAAAATGGAAACCTTTAAAATGTGTACATCTCCAGACAAAGTTTCTCCTAATTTCTGTAGGAATCTTAGAATTTCAGCGAAATCGTAAAAACATGTTGACAACGTTAAAATATAACGTCTTGTTTTATCAAAATACAACACAAGAATGACAGTAAAAATTGTTTTTTTTTTTTATTGGAACGTGAATATGTATAGTTCACATTAGCATGCGTTTGAGTTAACTCGTTACAATATAGTCGTTATAACAACATGTATCATTCTGGTGACAGTTTTTCTATGATGGATGGTTTGGGGAACGTTTCGGAGCGAAAAATACAGGATTATAGTGAGACGTATGTCGTCAGGCATTCTTGACCAGGCCCGAACCTACGGAATTTAGTATATTTTTGTTTTACATGTGCTCCACATAGGAGGCCCTGAGGAAAATAATTTCCCTCAGGGCCTATGTCATCTTTGGGGATGCTGTGTGGAGGGATTTTTAACCCTCGACCCGTCGCGTGGGGTCTTTAAAAGCCCAGGTTTTACAGAAACGCTAATTATGTTAATTTTAAATGTTCCCACTGATTTCTTACTTTAGGTAGCTTCCTAAAAGGGACTATACTTGACGCAAGCGCCGAGAAAATTTAGTTTTCGCATGTGCGATGTGAGATACAGACTTGTGTTTCGGCGTGAGGCTAAAAAAATCAACAAATACCATGAAAAATCAAGTTTATATGTTTTTTTTATTGTATTTTGTTGATTTTTTTGTTGTAATAATAATAAGTCTATATCAACCTCAAATAGTTAGAGTTTGATGGAAATTGGTTAGATTTTTTTTTAAGTTTTGTAATAAAAAATATGATTCAAAATTTCAAAAAAATGTTCCTTATTGATTTTTAAGCTCTTGAATTGAAAATAAATAACTGATTTTTAACATTTCTTTTTATTTCAAAGCAATCATTATCACCTGACTGTAATCAGTTAAAATAACATATAAAATGTATGCTACAACAACAATTTAATAATTTTTTTTGGGGTCCTAAGCGACCCCACGCGACACCTCGCGTTACAAAAAAGGCGCGACGGGCGGAGGGTTAAGGAAAGGAAGGAGAGGAGAGTTCTGGGAAGGAAAAGGGTTTAAGGGGTGGGTAGGAATCTGGGGTTCAGTATGTCCTGGTCATCCGCCTCCAAGACCTAGACAAACCTCACCCCATGAACCCGGGCACCCTTGCTAAATCACCAAACGTAGCGAACCACTCGGGGTGACCTATGGCAGAGGTGTTGGTTATCCAATAAAGGTTCCCGGGGCGGCGGTACCCATTCCCGCCTCCCAAATTGTATTTACGGAAAAACCTGCATTAATGACTTTAAATAACACTAAGAACCTAATATTTACGATCAACACACATCAGCAAAGTGAGTTTTTGTGACATGTCATTTTTTTTACATTAGTTCCACATTGCACCCTGAGGAAAATAATTTCCCTCAGAGCCTGTGTCGTCTTTAGGGATGCTGGGTGGAAGGCTTTTTTAGGAAATCCAGGATGGGAAGTTCTGGAAAAAAAAAGATATTGGAGGGGTGAGTAGAATCTGGAGGTCAGTGAGTCAGGGAGTGACGGACGTGTGAATCCATCCCTTCTACCGTGTCGCAAGGCGGTAGATCGAGAGATTCGATATTATAACCACTCTCTCCAAATCAGGCAGACCACAAAGTAGGTGGGAAGACGCCTCCGTCGCCAAGACCTAGTCACAGAAATCCGGGTACCCCTGCTAAGTGACCAAACGTAACTAACCACTTAGTAAAGTAATTGGTAAATTGAAAGTAAAGTAAATAAGGAAAATGAATGGTCATGTTATTTATCGATGAACTTAATTATTTATGCAGACCCAACCAAAAACAAATTTGCATTTAAAAACAAGCCTCATAGTAAAAAAAAAGTGTGCGCCTCATTAATAAGTGGTACAAACTACAATTTGCCTAAGTCGTCTTTACGAACATGTGATTACCGTCCAAACCGATTGCATTTGAAAAAGTTCGATTCTCCAAAATGCGTTGTTACGATACACAAATACGCCCCTGCAAATTACTCGGCCCCTCCTCCCAAGTTGTAGCGCACGCCACTGCGCAAACTACAGTTTCACTCCCTCTCCGCTAGCTTGCCGGCGCGCTATCGGCGGCGGAACCCAAGACCGTCGGTAGCGAGCCACCAACCGCCACTTCCCTGCAACTCCCGGTCTAGTGCGCATGCATAATGTGAGAATCGTTCCGCGCGCATTCCAGAAAGTTCCACGCGGAAGCATGGAACGTGTTTTTGCTAAGTGATACACTAGGACACCAAGAATGGCCGAATTCTTTCCCGATACGGAAGATACAAGAGTCCAAACGCTCACTGTGAGTACCCAAGCTGTTATATTCCCCCATATTTGCGTGTGTTCACAGTAAATTCACCGCGGAGATAAATAGCCCTTCCAGAGAGATTATAGGGACAGATTCCTCCATTTTAGATATAACTGTTGTTGCTACCCTGAATTACTCTGTATGCATTATTGTGATATTGTGTTTACGCAGGTGTTTTACCCAATATAACTGTTGTTTACCCTGGTTACTGGTTTCACTGCCTTCCCCAGCCCGTAAAAGTTTGAGCTTTATTTCAGGGAAGCCACACACACGCCTCACAGATCCTACCACCCTGGTGGTGAGGGCCTCTCCCGCTCTGCTGACTAAAACCTGAGCTAGTCTGTCGGCAGAATGTAGGGACCCCCATGTAGGTCCGCTAACAGCGTCCTCTTATGTGTTTTTACGTTGAACTATGAAAATTTGAAAAAAAATGAAAAAAACATTTCCTATCGCGTTTCAAGATAATCCGCCCTTGATAATGTTTTATCTTCATTTACAAAATGTAAATCCGGCTCTTTTCTCATAGGGGCACCGGAATTCGCTTCAGCCGCTGGAGTTTGAAGCATTGAAAACGTTTATTGATCCATTGAATTTGCAGCTTGTTCAAACGCCTTGAGAAATGTCTTCCCATCGATACTTTTCAAGTTGTAGCGAGGTTTGTGTGAATAAAACACTGCTCACTTTTCAGAGGAAGGAATAATGGTGAGTTTTTGTAGGGCGACGGGATAACATGAAAGGGATGAAATACCTTTGTGACGCCAGCCGAAGATTTATAGAAACATGCATCTAATAGCTTAGGATAACTTTTGTGTAACTCTTTTGAATGCTACTTCAAAACACTGAAGTGTACCTATATGATATAACCATCTGGGGTCCAGCACAATGGCATCAATAACTTTATAACATCAAATGGAGAGGCGCAGCTTCCGACGAATTCATATCGATATCCCGAGCACGGTTGCACTGTTGACAGCCGAACCGATATTGACAGGAAATAAATAAGGAATTGGTATACGCTGGCAACACTTGGGAGGCGAGAATGTGTACCGCCGCCCCGGGACTCTTTATTGGATAACCAACACCTCTGCCATAGTTTACCCCAAGTGGTTCGCTACGTTTGAGGTGTAGCGGAAACTACCTACCGTCGCCTCTCTAAGGAGCGGCGTGCCCTCATAAAATGTAAACAATGCATTTGTGTCACACCGACTGTCAAACCCAGCGGCAGTTCACTTATTGATAGTGAACTACTCTCTAAACTCCTCGAACAAAACACGCAGATTCTTGCCACTCTAGCGGGGATGAGCAAGCAATATGAGGAGATTCTCCTTCGCGTCCATGAGCTTGAGGACACTAATAACAAACTGGAGAAAAAAAACACCAGCCTCGAAGCAAGAATTGAAGTGTTAGAAAATCACATGGAGCAAATCGATAGGCAAAATAGGTCTAAAAACGTAGAAATCAGGGGGGTCCCAGAAAATAACGGGGAAAACTTGAAAAACCTTATATCCAACATCAAAAAAACTACTAATTCAAACGTGGAAATGAACAAGATTGACGCAGCTTACCGCATCTCCCAAAAAATACCTAAAGATCAATGCAGGCCCATAATCATATCATTTAAAACCAGTATCGACCGTGATGTTTTCCTGACAGACATAAAAAAGTTCAACAAAGAAGCAAACAATAGAGAGGAAAAACTCAACACCACCCTCGTCGGAATTGCAGGACCTCGCTCCCACATATACGTCTCGGAACACCTTACGTTTCGTGCGAAACACTTGTGGTTCCTTGCACGTAAGGCTACACGGGAAAACTTATTTAAATTCGCCTGGACCCGTGGAGGGCAAGTGTACGTCCGCAAAGAAATTGGGACACCAGTCATTATTATCAATGACAAAAACAAACACCTCTTATCTCCCTCACTCAATAACTTGTAAAAAAACTGTAACTATTTTACTTATGTTTATATATTTTTTATTTTACCCAAAAATCATTAACATCACTATTTTATCTATTAAACTCAACCTATTATATGAACCAGAAGGGCACAGGTATATGGCGACAGGGGAATTTAAATTATTTAATTTGTATTTTTCTAGTTTTCTTTTATATCTTTACACAAACACTCCATTTAGTTTTAACATTAACAAATATAAATCTTGTACTATGTATCTTCAATTCGTAGTTACAATATATACCTGCTATAATTATATAAAATACTTGCAACAACTAAATCCTTATAGCACTTGTGTACTTTACATGCTTGTGCTTATGTTTTATATTCTTATGTTTTATACTCCTTATATGCTTATGCTCTATATGCTCGTGATATATACTCGCAACAAATATATGCATACTTTGTATACTTATGCTTGTGTTATACATGTTAAATATCCGCAACAACCAAATACATATATCACTGGTATACTTTATATGCTTATGTTTTATTTTCTTTATATGCTTTCGTTTTATAATCTTTTTAAGCTTATGTTTTATTTTCTTTGTATGCTCATATTTCATATTCTTATGTTATTTATTATTTATATGTTTATGTCATACATTCGCAGAAACTATAAGTATACTTTATACACCTATACTTATACTATAAATACTTTATATGCTTATGTTAAACATTCTCAACAACTAAATTCTTATATCACTTACATACTTTTTTTGCTTATGCTGATGTTTTATACTATTTATAAGCCTATGTTTTATTTACTTAATATTCTTTGTATGCCTGTATTTTATGTTCTATATATGCTTGTGCTACATATTTTGTATACGCTGATGTTATATTTTCGCAACAACTATATGTGTACCTTATATACCTATGTTTATGTTGTACATACTATACATACTTTACATACATACTTTTATTTTATATTCTATATACGCTCGTATCATATATTATCTATACGCTTATATTATATTTTTCGTAACAACTATTTGTATACCTTATATACCAATTGTGTTATATATACTATATATGCTTATATTATAAATTCACAACAACAAAAACCTTATTTCACAAAGCTATGCTTATGTCATATATTCATTATGTGCTTATATTATATATTCACAAAAACTATATTTACACTTTATATATTTATGTATATTTTATATATTTATATCAACTAAATCTCTATCTCATAAACGTACCAATGTCACTACAACTTGGTTGTTAATAATTTATGCAAAACAAAAAACCAGAAAATGGAAGACATAGCAGATTTAATAGATAACACAACACAAATCCCATGTATATCTACCAATGATTCCGAAGTAGTACGTCAATTATTATTAACTAATTCAACCCTTACGATATTCTCTATGAACATAAGAAGTATAAACAAAAATTTTTATGAACTTCTTATTCTCCTCAGTGATCTTGTCTCAGATTTTGATATAATTGTCTTGAGTGAATGCTGGATTCAAGGAAATTTCATCCCTAAAACGAAAAGAAACTACAATCACTATAATACTCTACACAACCAAACTCAGAACGACGGAGTCATTGTATACATTAAAAATCATATCTCTCACTCAGTAAAAGAGATCAAAATTAAATATGCAAACTGTCTACAAATTCAAATTGATAATCATATAACACTTCTTACAATGTACAGATCTCCGAATACACATAACATAGCCCCATTCATACATTCACTGCAAGAAATTTTATCAAACATTGAACACCGCCAAAACACCTTTATAATAGGTGATCTTAACATAAATATAATTAATAAAATGCACCCTCAAGCAAATGAATACCTAAACGCACTAACTTTATTAGGATATTTTCCAGCTGTTACAGCACCAACTAGAGAATCAGACTCAAACACTAGCAGTTGTATAGATCATGTATTTGTTAAGAGTGAATTAGACACCAAATCCATTGTCTATCAATCAACTGTTACAGATCACTATTCAATCATCACTTCTCTCTCGCATAAAAATCATAAATCACCACAAAATACTTCCCCTCAAGAAAAGATCTCATATGAAACTCTCCTAAACAGTGTCTCTAAAGAAAACTGGGAACTTATCTATTCTTGTACCGATGTCACCTCTGCATGTGAATTATTTATAAATACCCTACGTAACCACTTAACCGATGCTACATCATACACAAAAAGTAAAAAAAAAAACGATCTGACACAAAACTCAAACCATGGATCACTGCAGGAATTCTCTACTGTATCAGAAAGCGCGATAAGATTCATAACTTCTGTAGAAAAAATCCCCACGATTATGAATCTCTCTTATTCTACAAACGTTACAGAAATAACTGCAAAAAAATAATTGACAGTGTTAAAAGAGATTACTACCATAAAAAAATCAGTGAAGCTACCGGTGATAATAAAAAAATTTGGAATATCGTTAAAGATATAGCCAATATTAATAAAACCAATACACCCATTGTTAAGATTAACATCGAAGATCAAATATTACATGTCAATTCCGACCCCGAAAAAATTTCCGACCATTTCAATCAATTTTTCTCCAATATTGGATCTAACTTAGCAAAAAATATTTTAGACAGACACAACGTCTCGGACAAAGATCTTGCAAACAATATACCCCTCACTAATCTTAGCTATAACCCTTTCCAATTCACTCCCACTACTGATACAGAAATTTTAGAACTAATCTCATCCCTTAAAAACAGTAACTCTGTAGGTATAGATCACATTTCAACAAAAATCATCAAACATATCCAAAAATATATAGCCTCACCTCTGAAACATATAATCAATCTATGCTTTAAAACTGGTGTATTTCCTAACTCCTTAAAACAGGCCACAATAATCCCAATATTCAAATCAGGAGACAAACTATCTGTAAATAACTATCGACCGATATCTTTACTTAGCACAATATCTAAAATCATAGAAAAAGCGGTGAAGAATAGACTCTACAAGTTCCTTGAAGATAACAAAATATTATCGGACAACCAATATGGTTTCCGCAAAGGTAGGAGTACCTCAGATGCAATAGCCGCCCTCACAAAAATAGTTTCTTTTAATCTTGACCTTGGTCGAAAACCGCTTGCTGTTTTCCTCGATCTCTCAAAAGCATTTGATACGGTCTCCCATCCCTTACTGCTTAAAAAACTTCAACAGATCGGAATAACTGGGATACCCTACATATGGTTCGAAAACTACCTAACAAACCGAACTCAACAAACTCTTATCCACTCTGACAAAATAAATAAAAGCAAAAAATTATCCATGTCTTACGGTGTACCGCAAGGCAGTGTACTAGGACCACTCTTATTTCTTTTATACATCAACACACTATGTACCATGGATATTGGAGGTAAGATTTTATCATTTGCCGACGATACAGTCTTAATATTCGAAGATGAAACATGGCAAGCAGTTATTTATAAAACTAATAATGGCCTAATAAAAGTGAGGCATTGGCTTGACACAAATCTCCTTACACTCAATATTGACAAAACACAATATATGACGTTTTCCATACGCAAACATAATTTTCCCAACAACTGCCCTAAACCAATAATTCACTCGTGTTCACTAAACATGCACCCACACCCACCCGGAACCCCACCTATTACAAATTGCACGTGTCCTACCCTTAAATCATCTAAGGAAGTTAAATATCTGGGCATAATCATAGATGACCAACTACGTTGGGAAGCACACATAAGTGACACAGTGAAAAGACTCCGTAAGCTCTGCCATATATTCTGCTCTCTTAGATCCATCTTAGACCTAAAAACCCTTAGAAGCGTATATTTTGCCCTTTTTCAATCCATTGCAACTTACGGTATTTTGGGATGGGGTGGTTGCGCAGAATCCGTCATTAATCCAATAATTACAGTTCAAAAACTAATACTGAGAATCATATTTAAATGCCAACCTACCCACCCCTCTAATGTGCTATTTACTAAATTTAAGGTCTTAGATATTCGCCAACTATTCACTAAGACAAGCCTATCCTACATATGGAAAAATAACCTACTGGTGGCTCCACAACATCAAGCCAAAACCCGCTTTTCATCAAATCTGGGATGCATGGTTCCAAAAACTAGAACCACATTCGCTCACCGACAATTTTGGTTCATTGCCCCCAAAATATACTATGCATTGAGCACCGATATAAAATCAAGTATTACCATACCTCTTTTTACTATTCGTGTTCAAAATTGGATATTCGAAAGGGGACGAGATTTCTTTAAAGAATATCTGACTTCCTAACCATTATAAAGGAAAAGAAAATAATTAAATTAACTAAATAAAATATCATACTTCACATCTTTTTCTAACCTGACTTCACTGAAATCTAATCTAACCTAAATATATACTCTTCTAGGTGATTAATTACCTACCTTGACAAACCTCCAGAAAAAATTTTAGCTTTCATAAAAAAAAAAAAAAAATTATAGGTTAACATATTTAAATCTTACTTCTTAGTATTTTATATTTTTATATAGTTATATTTTAGTATTTTATATAGTTATAAGTTTATATTTTAGTATTTTATTTTTTATGTATATTTTATATAGTATTTTATTTTTAACTTCTTTCAAACATTTTCTTTTTTATAATTATATATATGTATATGTATATATGTGTATGTGTATGTAAGTGTATATATATATATATATATATGTATATGTATGTATATGTATATATATGTATGTATGTGTGTTTGTATGTATTTGTATGTGCATACGTATACATATATCTTGTTATATTTTACCTTAAATATTTTTATCTTTTTTCTTTCTCTTGTTTCTAATATCTTATAATTTCTATTTCAAACCTATATTTTGTTCTAGTTCACACATTGTATAATTTATATCATGTATGATTACCTTAACACGGGCATTAGCCTAGTATGGTAATCAAGAAAAAAACATAAAAGTGTATTTTCAAAAATTGTATGAAATAAAAAAAAATAAAAAAATTTAGCAGGGGTCTTGGAGGCGGATGACCAGGACACACTGAACCCCAGATTCCTACCCACCCCTTAAACCCTTTTCCTTCCCAGAACTCTCCTCTCCTTCCTTTCCTTATAAAAACCCTCCATACAGCATCCCCATAGATGGTATAGGCCCTGAGGGAAATTCTTTTCCTCAGGGCCTCCTGTGTGGAGCTCAAGTAAAAAAAAAACACTGACGGATCGGTATATATATTTTCATTAATTTGTAGACATAAAAACCGCTACGAAAATTTTAAAATACTGATAAATTGATATATTACATTACATTGATGGGAATTTTTTCATATTTTCATTTAGATTATTATTGTTATCTTCTTCTTCAATGACATATTTCATCATCTGCAATATAAATAATTAACGAATATTGAATATTTTAGTCTCTTTGAATAATATAAGTCTGCCGATCGCGTATATGATTCCTGTCAACACTAACAGCTTCATTAATTCACTTATATTTATTAATACACCAGTTATTTATCATTAATAAACCAATTATTTATCATTATAAAAGATTTTATTTTTTTTTATTTTATTTTACTTTATTTGGGAAACAAACAGTTGTACATATTTTATTAAATAATTACATTTGACAAATTTGCATGAACCAGTGAAGTTTCCACATTTGACAATATAGAATTTAAAGAAAAAACAAAAAACTCATTAATATAAGAAGTTATACATACATAATACCTAACTAGATTACAGAAAATCAGATGAAACCAACATAATAATTCATACGAAAATCAGATGAAACCAACATAATAAGAGAAAAACAATAAAATAAGGCACACAGCAGGATTCACGATCAACAATCTGTTTTGATCTTCTCCGTTACATATTTTGTGAATTGAACTGAGGACAAATGGAAAATATCAGCGTCTGAGATGCTAGTATTGACAGCTTGTCTGACACTCAGAAGGTCGCGCTAAAATTTGTCAATCTTCGGACAGGTCCATTGCGCGGGCAAACGCCAGACTTTTGCTTTGACAACACAACATTCAAGGTCATAAATGTTTGAAAATTTTTGTAGTGTTTGAGCTTCCCGTGTTTTGCGTTTGAAGGTCATTTCGGCGTTTGAAGGACTTTCAAACAATTAATTAGGGTGAAGTTCGCGCAGTTCACACAATTTGACAACTGGTCTGGAATACGGACGTCCACGCGTACGCAATATTTGACGTTTGGCGTTTATTGCATGTCCTAAGTTACTATTGAATTTGAGATGCACAGATATTTTAATAGATATTTATTTATCAAGAAAGATTTCCGACAAATATCGATTATTGTACCAATAACATTATATAATAATGTTATTGGTACAATATAATAATGTTATATATAATAATATATATATTATTATACAATATAATAATATATATAATAATTACATAATAATGTTATTATATTGCACGAATAATTATAAACATTTGATATTATATTATAATTTTATTATCAAATATTTGATTATTATATTATATTTAGGTATAATAATATTTTAAACTCGTGATAATGCTCGCTCATGGCACATAACCATAAAATGCCATTCCGTTTTCCCCACACACGACCGCATCGCGTATCTTCTGTCAAAAAATGAATTCTCCCCCCCGCCGGCCCCCGCCTACCTTCCCGCTTCACCCGAGATGGGATGTTTAGTTTTGTTTTTGTTTTGTTTTCCGCCGAACACGGGAAGCTCAAACACTACAAAAATTGTCAAACATTTATGACCTTGAATGTTGTTGACCTTGACTGTCAAAGCGAAAGTCTGGCGTTTATGGGACTGTCAAAGCAGAAGTCTGGCGTTTGCCCGCGCAATGGACCCGTCTTTAGACAGACATATTTATTATCAAGTTATTGTTGACCGTGCTGGTAAATGTATGCCATATCATATTGACAAAGGGAGTTCATCGATCGTCCGTGCTAGATCTCGTGGATGTAAAGAAAACTAATTGCTTTTAATATTGTGGAATATTTTAACGTTACGGGTACAAAATGTATTTGGGCACAATGATAGTATCGAAACTTTCGAAAAAACATTCATACTACTTTTGAATTCCCTCCCGCAGTTCCTGCTTACCCCGCAGTAACCCAAACATACTGAGCGTGCAGCGACGTTTATCAATTATATTTTTTTTAATAACTAAAAATATAATAAGTACTTATTTTTAACCCTCGACGCAAGTAGCGGTGTTATAAGTTTGACTTTCGGTGTGTCTGTCTGTCTGTCTATGTGTCTGTCTGTGGCATCGTAGCTCCTAAACGAATAGACCGATTACGATGCTCATCATGTGATCAGCTTCATGTGATCAGAACCATCTTGATCACATGAAGCTGATGTGATCAAGATGGTTCTTAGCTACAATTCATGAAAATCTGTTCAGGCATTTCAAGGCCATCAGCTCTTTTTGATGTCGGGGGTTGCTTAATATTTTTAAAATTTATTTATTAATTATTTTCATTGGAATTCTTTTGGGGGTTATAGTAATTTATAATCGTTTAAGAAGAAGAAAATACTAATAAATCTAAACGAAACATGAAACAAGACACAGATAATTAAAGAGTAACGGTCGCAACTGGGAATCGAATCCAGTATCACTATCTTACCGGGACAAGACAGAGATGCTGGTTTCTATTTGGAAAGCATTAAAAAGTAGTAAATCCACGTGCCCGATAAAAGGAACATAAAAAACCATTAATCATTTGGAAAATCAAAGTGCCCGTGAATATTTTTTTCCTTAATATTGCAATGTGTTAACAAGCCTTGATTATCAAAAAATATTTTTCGTGCCATTTTATTTACTTGTTTATTGAGCCTTATCTACCCTGAAATTTTTAATTTTACCCCAATTTATGTAATTTACCGCGGTTCGAGGCGTGTACGTTGGTACCGCAAAAGCATTTCCCTACGCAGATGAAATCCCTTGGTAAACAAGATGTGTTTTTTTTTAAATTGTGAGCGAAATTTTCCGTTCATTTTTTGTTCCAAACCTCCGACAAAAAATTTTCCATCCGAGGTATTATAAACGCTACACTTTAACCTTGTAATAAAATTCGACTTGTTTACGAAAAAGCTTAATTTTAGTCTTACATTTTTGTTGTTGATTCATTATATCCCTTATGGATAGAAAAATTACGGATTTTAATCTTAAATTTATATTCTCTAGCAGATGGCTAAAGATAATTTTGAAATGCGAATAGCTTAAATACAATCATTAATTAGTTTATGAGACCTGCTTTTAACTTTATTTTTGGTTCTGTTAAAATGAATTTGACTAAGTAATTGTACAAAGTAAAAAGATGTTCCGCATATTTCTAATCGCTTGTGTTTAAATAACAACTTTTTTTTTAAACTCGTAGGTATAATTTTAACATCTTTTGCATACTAACTATAAACTCGTAACATAAGTGCTTTTGAGAGCAGGAATTTTCGCCGCAAATCCCGAGCAATCCAACTCGTTCATAATACAATAATAAAAACATTTATCAGACGGAGCTATTGATAAAATCTCTATAACAAAATGATTCTTCCGGAAGTTTTGTTTATAAATTGACATTATCAGTGATTTATTCTGAGATTAGTACGTAACGGAATTGATTCTGCAGGTTGCGCAAAGGGTGTGTATAGCTTTCCTTTAGATAACGTAACTGATTTTGCTAAGATTAAACTAAGGATTTTTCAAAATTTCCTGTAGATTGTTTAATTTAACCTACAGATTTTGCTAAATATTTGTTTTCTGGGTAGCTAACGAAATTGATTCCGCAGATTGCCTGAGGGGTTTTATTTAAAACGTAATTATTTTTGCCGGTTGCACTAAGGGGAATTCAAGTTTACCTGTAGATTGTGTAACTAAGTCTGCAGATTGAGCTAAGTATTTATTTATTTATTGGGTAGACAACCTAACTTATTCCTCAGATATAGGACCAGTTGTTTCGCAGAAATTCACGCTCGACAAAGTCATCAAATGGTCATTCAGTGCCATTTTGTTTTTAAGACATTAGAAAGGTCCCCGTTAAACATAGATTCTAGGCCCGTTTCAGCTTTCTATCAAGACGGAATAAGCTGATAAGCTTCACAATGTAATAGTTTTTTTCCTTTCTCTTCTGCTGATCACAATTTGTTCAAAAGCTCAAACAGACTTAGAATCGGCATTTAAATCGACATTTTAACTGTCAAACAAAACAAAACGTCGCTCAATGACAGTTAGATGACAAGGTCACATTTCTGTGAAACAACTCGTCCTGAATATTTTTAAACCTTCCATTAAATGTACGTAACCGTCAATAATTCTAACTCAAGTAGTGAAAGGTTGTTGTACCATTGTATGCATTTATCAAAAATTCTCGATTTTTGGATTACGGTTTTCAAATATTTCAGTAAATTTTCCCAAATGAATATGAAGCGGTACGAACGCTGAAGTTGCCTCCACTTAAATTTTATTTGGCACTAAAGTCTCCCTGATTTTCAGTTATTTCCAAGCGACTGCAATAAACGACGCTGGCAAATTTTCAAATTTGTATTTTTTCTCTTTGGTTCTGTAATTTACGACGCCATTTTCTTGGTTGGGTAACCTTCCATTAAAATCGCAGCGAGGCTTTTGTGGTACAACCAACCGGTGCCGGTGCCTTGGATAGAGCCTCCTCACACCGTCCGCCTTTTGTATGATCATATTTGACACGTTTAATTAATTTTTAATAACAAATGATAAGCCTTAGACGTTCGTAATGAAGGTTTATTTTTTATACGCAGCAATAAATGGAGATATTTTGGAATACAATATAAAAAGGTATTTATGTAACATAAAAATGACTTGCTTACTGCCATTAATTATTATCTGTGTTTTTTTAATGTGTTTTATTAAAAGTGGTCATAAATTAATGTTTTCCACGCTAGGAGTTTATTGTGTTGTGGGGGATATCTTTCAAGGATAAATTGATTCGGTTTAAACAGTAGAAAAAAGTTTTAAATATTTTTGGCAAGAGAGGAAGGGAGGAAGGAGGAAAGAGAGAAAGTTCTGCAAATGTAAAAGGTACGAGGGTTGGGTAGGAATCTAGAAATCAGTATGTCCAGAGTGACAGAATTATGAATCCATACCTCTCACTGCGGTGCATGGCGATGGATTAAATCCGGTTTTTGAGGCCAAAATAACGAATAAATACAATTTTTAAGGCCTAGTAATACCTATCTGAATCTCTTATGTTGACAACCTGTAAATGGTCATACATTTTATTGTATTTACACCGCTGTGGGAGCAATTATAAGTGAAAAGCACGTCATTAATCACATTATTTATGTAAATGCATCTAATGTTTAATACGGGTTAAGGGTTCAGTATAAGGCATGATTAAAATAACTTATTTATTTTAAATAAATTGGTTTAAATACATAATTTTTAATTGATCACAAAATAATCCATTTTCACAGCCGAAGGGACTGTGGCATTCGCAAATGGGAAACAATGTAACACTGTTGAAAGTAGGGTAGACGAAAGGAAGAAGTTTGAGGAAAGTTGTCAACACAACTTAAGTCATTTTATGCAAGGAGCAATGCTTCGATCGTAAACGGGTTGTCTCTCGCAATGGCGAATTGGAATTGGTTGAAATGTTTGGAAAGAAGTGAAAACAATCATCATTATTTTATTTAGACATTATTTGTGATATTCTTCAATTCCAATGAATGAGTTCATTTGAAATATCGAAATTCGTTCGGTAAACTCCAATAAAGATCGAGGTTCGTCGAGATTACAAGTTACTTTGATTATGTTATTGTAAGGTAAACAATGAATATTTAAGTGGACCGGAGGTTCTTTTTTTTTTTTAAAAGACAGATATTCCCGGGTTACGAATAACCTAATAATATTTTTTTAAATCTCCTACTACCACCACAGTAAGCGGAATATGTTGCTCTGATGGACTGATAGAGGACTTAACCAAGCGACGAATCGAACACGGAACGCCTGGGTGGAACCCAAATGCGATGCCAACTCATTCCACGGACCTTTCGTTGGTATTAGCCAAATTGGATGCTATATGTAAGAAATTCTGAAACTATAGAACCCAACACTGCGGGAGCCCAACTGTCTATCATGTATCATCGGCTATTTCCATAACTATTCGTGGATTAGACACGAACGACGATAGTCGATACTCTTCTAAGGTACTACTTATCTGACATCTGTTGAGACACTCAAAAAAACCCTGACCTATCGAAGGATATTGAAACCATATGACTAACCTATACACCACACTTATTGAAAAAATGTCGCGCAATCATTGCCTTTCAATAGAAGAAATTTACCTATATACATATATAATAAAATTGTTTATATATATTGTTACGTTACAAAAGATAAAGAATAGACCCCCTTATTCCTGTTGCGAGGAGCTAGTGAATTGACCCCAGTGCACTAACTCGCCGCACCGCCCCTCTCCGCCCCCCTCCCCGCACGCGCAGTCCGTGGCCCGAGGCCGAACGGCACCCGGCAGCCATTCCCCCGCTGCTTTCGGGCTCGGCAACAGTGTCCCAGAGTGTCCACAGTAGTTGCGCCGCGGCGCTGTGTCGAGAGCCTAAGAACTCGCGATGTTTACTTTAATTGTGTATTGTGCCCGAAGAGGCTTACGCCTACCCAGTACCTGTCTGACGACTACCTATATCCTGCTTGTGAGTAAAAACGAACCTTCCTTCCCCTCTGTGTGCTAAGAACTGACATTTAAATTCACTAAATACGTGTAGAGAGTTGAGAGAAGTCCCCCCCCCCGTTATGATAGGATTATAGAGATAGCCAAATACCCATGTGTATAGTGCCGAGGCTGGCTTTTGTATAACCCTGTTCACCTTTAAATGAATAAACCCTTTACGTGCAAAAACTGTGTTCTGATGGAGGAAGGAGACCTGGAGATTGTGAGGAAAGGAAGTGGAGGAGGAATTTACAAGCGAACCACAAACACTCGCCCTGGTTTTAAGGGGAACCTTGCTCGCGCCGGCTTTGCTGAGCTAGCTGTTGGCCTGTTTATTGCGTGTCCTTTCCAGGTTTTGGGTTTAGCGAATGGCCGCAAGTAGCGCCGATGCTAACACTGTCGCCCAACGTGAGGCAAATTTTTTCCTCACCTCCTCGCTCCAACAATATATATATAAACAATTTTCTCGGTTTACCCGCGTAACGTAGTTTTGAAAAGGACTTTTAAACTCCTGACGTTTCGGACAGATCTCACTGTACATCTTCAGAGGTCTTATGTCTTGAGTTTTTGTCTCAAACTGATAGCTTTCGCCTATCTGTTCGATCCAGAAGCCAAGACTTAATTTACGCGGGTAACCAAGAAAATTGTTTTACAGCTTACATCCGTGAAAACCTTAACCTTAACACATGTATATATATATATATATATATATATATATATATATATAAGTTTATGTTACGGCATTTAGTGGCTCAAAGCGTCCTTTAATTACCGGAACTTCTTGATCATTTCGACTTACTGGCTCATTTGGGCACTTAGTGGCTCATCGTTTTTTTTTTTTTAAGTCCATCATATCAAACTCGATGAGACGAGTCGAACGGTGTAAAAAAAATTTTTGAGTGAATAAATGACATTTTTACGTGGACCGTTAATGCTCCGGAATGCGTTTTTTATCAGTAAATATTCATCAATACTTAGAACATCAACTGGGTACACTTTTTATCGCATCTATAACCATCACGGCATGCGACGTTGCCGGATGTTCTCGTCATACAATATCATTCAAACTCCAAGTCGTTTATCAATGCTTTGCGATATTGAACTCAATGGTTAAATTCCTCAAAATCTATTATCGCATGACATTGCTATGTCAGATTGAATCTTTTGCGATATGTTATATGTTTGCCGGTATGTTATGTTGTATTCTATCTACATAGGTAGCTACTGTCAAGCGCTCGCTGTGGACTGTTAGTTGTTTTAGAAGAACAGACATTATATTATACGAGTAATATTTAGCGGCTATTCGCGCGCTTTTTTAAAATTGAAGATTGATTTACGAATTGCTTTTATAATATCGTTATTAATTTTGTGTTAATTGTTTTTGTGTTTATTACAAGGTTGATATTATTACGTATTTTAATACACATTTATGTAGTTTTTTCTATAAATAAAATATTTGCTACGTCATTCTGTATTTGTCTTTTGCGTTCTGAAAGCATAGTCAGTTGTAATGTAATGATATCTATACAGGGTTTTCTAAAAATTTCAGAAATATATTAGGTACTCATGTAATATGTTTTTTCATACAGTTATATTATTTTTTTTAAATGTTTTTTTAGTAGAACGTAATTTTTATAATGGATTATATTATCATATTTAAGAAATCTAACAAGTTTTTCATTTTAAAAAATGTTCTGTACCTAGGTAATTACTTTACGCGTGACAATTTTTCAAAAGCATTGTCTCTAGTTGTATTGAAGTAATTAAAATATGTTTTATTGTTGTTTTGGTGTATTTTATAAAAAAAAGTTATGAACAAAAATAAACAATAATTTAAAAATAAATTACAATATACGGCCTACATAGTCCAGGAGTGAGACCCTTGACTCGCAAACCGCAGGTCTCAAATTTTATTTGATTAATTTGTGTTATTTCACAATTAATTCATTTAAAATAATAAATAGTATATTTGCGGCACGTTCCAGAGTGGAAGATACTATCAATATCGCCCTGGTGTAAGTAAGACCACCATTCAAAATTGAAACGTTGCTTGAAAATGGCTTTGGCCGTGTTTGGTGTCCAGATCTGAATCGCCAGGTACTTCCCAACCTTCCTCTTCCCCACCTCCTTCCCCTCCCCACTACCTTCAGCCTCACAACATACCCCAATTGGGGATTCCATGGTGTCACTGGCTCCAGACGGGAGCAGTTGAGATTCTTGTGCGGTATTCACTGTAAAAAAAACTCCACACAGGAGGCCCTTAAGAAAACGATTTCCCTCAAGGCCTATGTCATCTAATATGCTGTGTGGAGGGTCTTTTTGAGGAGAAGAGGGAGTCAACATTGGTCTTGAAGAGACCCATGTTGTAGAAAGGGGAAAACCCAGAGGCCGGCAAATCGTTCCATAGCCGAGCTGTTGAGCACAAAAACGAATCGAAGAAGCGACCAGTTCTCATGATTTTGAATTTGATTTTGAATTTGATTTTAGATTTGATTTTGGATTTAGGGTAGGGTTCAAAAATCTTGATTATTTTGTTTTTACATGAATATCGCACAACGTAGTGGATAGGGGAAGGAGATAGGGAAGAGGAAGGTTGGGAAGTTCCTGACTATTCAGATCTGGTCACCAAACACGGCTAAAGCCATATCACGCAACATTTCAATTCTGAATGGTGGTCTTACACCAGGGCGATACTGAGAGTATCTTCCACTCTGGAAAGTGCTGCAAATATAAAATATATGTATTATTTTTACTAAATAAATTGTCAAATAACACAAATTATAATCCCGCGACCTTCGGAGTGCGAGTCAAGAGCCTTACCGCTGGACTACGCCGATAAATATACAATAGACTAATCATACCTAAGATGACTTGAATAAGGACTAATTGTAAACGAGGTATTCCAATTTGGGAAGCGGGTATGGGTACCGCCGCCCCGGGAACCATTACTGTATAACCAACACCTCTGCAAGCAGTTTGCTACGTTTGGTGACTAAGCAGGGGTGCCCGGGTTCATGGTATCAGGTTTGTCCAGGACGTGGCGGCGGATAGGTCTGCCCTGCTGCGTGGCGGGCCGGATAAGAGAGTTTGGTTGAGGGAGGCCTTTTGTCCTTTCCAGCCGGACTCTCTCGACCCATCGCCTTGCACCGCATTTGGAGGGATGGAATTTTAGGTTCGTCACTCCTAGACACATTGACCCCAGATTCCTATCCACCCCACATACCTTTTTCCTTCCCAGAACTTCCTATCCTTCCCTTCCTTAAAAAGACCCTCCACACAGCATCCCCTTAGATGACATAGGCCCTGAGGGAAATTATTTTTCTCAGGGCCTCCTATGTGGAGCTACTGTAAAAAAAATGAGATTGCGAACTTCGACTACGAATCCGGAGGTCGCGGGTGAGAGATATATGAATCCATCTCTCCCACTGCATTGCAAGGCGATGGGTTGAAAGAGATTACACATCTGCCCTGATGATGGACACTGCAACGCTGTCCGAAACTTTGGCTAAAGAAGGAGGTATACACGGCATAATACCCCAAAAACTAATAACAAAAATACTTATGGCCGTGAAAATCTAAAATCACCTCTGCGATAGGTCACCCCAAGTCGTTCGCTACGTTTGGTGACTTAGCAGGGGTGCCCGGGTTCATGGGGTGAGGATTATCCGGGTCTTGGCGGCGGATGCATCTCTGCCCACCAGCTGCATGGCAGGATGGATTGGGAGAGAGTGTTGAGGGAGTCCCTTTGATTTCTCCAGCCGTACTCTCTCGGAACATAGCCTTTCACCGCAGTGGGAGGGATAGATTCCTGGACACACTGACTCCCAGATTCCTACCTACCCTTCATCCCTTTTCCTTTTCAGAACTTGCTCTCCTTCCTTTCCTAAAAAGACCCTTCACACAGCATCCCCAAAGATGACATAGGCCCTGTGGGAAATTATTTTCCTCAGGGCCTCCTGTGTTGACCTAATGTAAAAAAAACAGTCTATCCCGATCCGTCCTGCCATGCAGCTGGTGGGTAGACGCATCCGCCAACAAGACCCGGACAAACCTCATCCCATGAACCCGGACACCCCTGCTAAGTCACCAAACATAGCTTACCACTTGGAGTGACCTATGGCCAGGGCTGGGCAGTATTTGAAAAACTTGTAATTGAAATACGTATTTGAAATACAATAATATACAAATACAATGTATTTGGTAATTGGTATTTCAATTACCTGCTGCTGAGGTATTTTGTAATTTGTATTTCAAATACTTAAGGCTTCAAAATACATTTTCAAATACATTTAGTGATTTTAATAATGATAATTAAAAATAACCACACATAGATAATACATAGACTAAAAACGCTAGAATCCTGTACCTACTATTGTCCTTTGCTATAGGACTCTTTATTAATGATTATTTGTAGTTCTCTTAGGGGGCATACATTAATTATGTGAGCTCAAAAAAGGAGGGGGGGGGGGTCCAGCAAAATCTCACGGTACTTGAAAAGAATAAACGAAGTGGTCCAAATTATCTCACCAAGGGGCGGGGGGAGTCTAGTTTGGAAGAAAAACTGCTCACCTAATTAATGTATGCCCCCTTATAATTGCTTTATAATGTACTGTACTATATTTTTTTTTACTTCATGCTAGTTATTATTATTGTCCTGTGCTATAATAGCACTGTTATTGTACATTTTGTATCATACTTGTCATTGCTTTGTATGGTACACTCTTGTATCATAGTATTAGATTTTTTTTTCATTAACTCCACACAGGAGGCCCTGAGGAAAATAATTTCCCTCAGGGCCTATGTCATCTGGGATGCTGTGTGGAGGGTCTTTTTGAGGAGAGAAAGGAATGAACATTGGTCTTGAAGAGACCCATGTTGTAGGAAGGAGGAAACACAGAGGCCGGCAATCATTCCACAGCCGAGCTGTTGAACACAAGAACGAGTCGAAGAAATGACCCGTTCTCATGTGACAAATGTCAACCGTGTACAATGTGTTTCCCGACTATGCACCGGTGCCGAAAGGATCAATGATGCTAGTTCCTCGGAGCATCTTCCATTGTAATACCGGTAGAACCAGGATAGCATTCCAACTCGACGCCTGTGCTCTAAAGATTGCAATCCGTCTTTTAAGATGGGAGAATCTATTAAACGGACCGCCCGTTTCTGCATAGAGTCGAGGGTATTTTTCAGGTATTTTGGAGCTCCAGACCAGAGGTGGCTGCCAAATTCAACCGTGGGGCGCACTTGTGATTTGTACAGGGTTAGCAGTTGTGTACTATTAAAGTATCTGCGGGCCTTGTACAGTACGCCCAGTTTTTGATCGAGCACTATTGGAATAATTAAATAATGGACTGAATACTAGAAATAAAATATTGGACTGAATACTAGAATGTTTTTAAGTTAACTACTGTAGAGCGCACTTGAAGTGAAATAACACAAAACTTCGCTGCACAAATGTCATCCATTTATATATAAAAATGAATCCTTGTTTCCCTTGGTCACGCCATAACTTCAAAATGACTTTACCTATTTCATTCATTTTTTTAAAGTTTTCTTATACTTTTAGAAGGTTCTTACGGAAAGAAAAATTAAGAAAATTACGCAGAAAATGGGATAATTTCAGAAAACTTAACGACTATTTTAACTACGCACGTTTGACAGTTCGCGCGTTAGATGAAAATAAATTTAGCAGGCAGCTGTTTTTTTGTAACCAAAGAATTTTCATTGGATTTTTAAAATTATAGATATTTTAAATAGGTACCTATGTTAGGTACCAGATTTTATTGATTGTTTTTATAATATAGAAAAATGTTCTGGGACTAAATATATGGAACGCGGGAGGGGTTGGCGGGATGGGGGAGCGGAAGAGGGGAGAGGGTAGGCAGGGAAGGTGTACGGGGAATGCAAGAGGGTAAAGGGAAGCGGTAGGGGAACGGGGACGCACGGGAAAGGACATGCAGGGAGAAACAATTTATTTCTTTGAATATTGCAGTGCAACGCATACCGGGAACCAGCTAGTGTTATTATAATAATAATTATTATAATCTAACACCTAAGTCCTATACCACGAATCTTTACAAGTGGAGCGGAGACGAGATGTGTGTCCTGAGCAATATGATTAGTCAATTTTAGCACGTCTCTGTTTCACTATGCTCTGCTTTGCTTCAATGGAAACGCACTCTTAGATATGGGCACTTACGACAATTTATTGCAACCAAAGGTTCTACCTAAACCAAATGTATTTTGTAATTTGTATTTTGTATTTTGTATTTGAAATTTAAAAATGGTTAAAATACTGTATTTTGTATTTCAAATACACGACTTGAAAGTATTTTGTATTTCGTATTTTAAATACATGCGAAAAAGTATTTTGTAATTTGTATTTTAATTACAGTAATGCATGTATTTTGCCCAGCCCTGCCTCTATGGCAAAGGTGTTGGTTATCCAATAATGGTTCTCGGGGCGGCGGTACACATATCTGCCTCCCAGATGAATATTACCACCTAATCTAAACAAGTTGGCAATTAAAACCGAAAACCCAATTTGAGACTATTTATACAATGTAGACTTAAACCACCTGTACAATGTTGGAGTTCATTTTTACAAATTCCTTCAACCAATTAAACAATAATGATTGTCTCTTTCTGATATATTTTTATTTCACACGACAAACAGAGACGGGTATAATTGGAGTGATGTTTCTAAAAATGGTAAATTCAATATTTTACCGGAAATGTCCCAGACGGAATCATCTAGTACCGGCACGCAAATATTTAAGCATTGTAAAAAGATCATATGAAATGCAAAGTGTAAGCGAACGGGATGTAGTCCTTTCCATTAATAACTTAGAAATTGCTTATTATTGCTTGAATTGTCAAGTTACGCCAACGCCCATTTTCAACTTAAGTAAAGTAAAAAAGTAAAAGCGATATTAAGGAAGCTAGCGTGATTCAATTATTATGACACTTCCCTTTTTATTAAAATGCAACTATTACCGATCCGCTACCAGTCCGTGGAATCTTCAGTTTGTAGGCACGGGGTAACGCTATGCGATGCGTGGCGGAGAGGGGGAGGGCTACAGATACTTTGCCGGAATTTGATAGAAATTATTTTATATTAAAAAAACTAGCAATGCAATATACAGTTTTAAAAACAGATCGATAAGCAAATAGTTTTTCTATGATTACCAAAATTATTGAGTATATGGTGTAAAAGACAACTGAGATACAGAGTAAAACTGTTCTTAGTGTAATTATATTACCCCGGTCTAAAAAACTATCGAAAGAAGCGAAGCTAGCCGTCCATAATGGAGTGCTGGTACCTACCCTAATGCTTCGCTGTGAGGCTCGGAACTGGTAGAGAAATGATGAAAGTAGACCGAAATGAATAATAATGATCCGCACATAATGTAAGCCTGATGTAAGCGTAACGAGTAAGATTAAGAAAGAGACGCTTAGATTGGTTGGGCATGTAAAGCAAATGAACGAGAAAAATAGTGTAAGGAGAATATATGATGACGCAAATGTGAATGCTAGAAGAAGTCGGGGACGCCCGAGGAAGACATGGCACGACCAAGTGAATCAGATACTTGAGTCGAGCCATTTCAAGAGTCAGAATAATAAAAGAGCATGTATGAGACGAAGTATGCATGTGAACGAGGCAAGGAGTGTGTGCCAAGATCGAGTTGTTTGGCGGTCCGTCTCTATTTGTAAATTGTAAAATATGATAGCAACTAAGTATAATAATAATTTAATAATGAGCAAAATTAAGAAAGGGACCCTCAGATGGTTTGGGCACGTAGAGCGAATGAGCGAAGAAAGTAGTGTAAAAAGAATATATGATGCAAATGTGAATGGTAGAAGAAGTCGGGGACGCCCGAGGAAGACATGGCACGATCAAGTGAATCAGATACTTGAGACGGGCCATGTCAAAAGTCAGAATAATAGAAGAGTATGTATGAGACGACCATCACGCCGTTTCCCCGCAGGGGTAGGCAGAGAGGACGGACCGCCAAACAACTCGGTCTTGGCACACACTCTTTGCCTCACTCACATTCATACATCGTCTCAAACATTCTCTTCTATTATTCTGACTTTTGACATGACCCGACTCAAGTATCTGATTCACTTGATCGTGCCATGTCTTCCTCGGGCGTCCCCGACTTCTTCTAAGAGTATTATAATTGCTCTTGAAAAGAGAAACTTCTTCGCGGCCTATTTCATACAAAATTTAGTTCTGGATTTACGGTTAAGATACCAAATTATTTCATTACAGAACTTCCTCTTCTTCCTTTCCCTAAAAAAAACCCTCCACACAGCATCCCCAAAGATGACAAAGACACTGAGGGATTTTTTATCAGGTGTGGTGCTAATGCGAGAAAAAATACAATTTAACCAATTAATATTATTTGGCGGTCCGTCTCTATTTGTAAATTGTAAAATATGATAGCAACTAAGTATAATAATAATAATTTAATAATGAGCAAAATTAAGAAAGGGACCCTCAGATGGTTTGGGCACGTAGAGCGAATGAGCGAAGAAAGTAGTGTAAAAAGAATATATGATGCAAATGTGAATGGTAGAAGAAGTCGGGGACGCCCGAGGAAGACATGGCACGATCAAGTGAATCAGATACTTGAGTCGGGCCGTGTCAAAAGTCAGAATAATAGAAGAGAATGTATGATACGATGTATGAATGTGAGTGAGGCAAAGAGTGTGTGCCAAGACCGAGTTGTTTGGCGGTCCGTCCTCTCTGCCTACCCCTGCGGGAAACGGCGTGATGGTTAGTTAGTTAGTTTCTTTTAGATCGATTTTATCCATATAGATCGGAGGTGACAACTTAAAGAAACGTACGAATCAATGAATAAAGTAAATTATGTAATATATTTCTAATAAGTTTATTCATAATTTTTCGAAAACACTAGTAAAACTAAGATAAAATAATTATGTAGCACATAAAAGAAACTACACCAATATGTATTTAAATACCTAATTTTATTTATGATAATAATAAAATAAACCTTAACACAAAAAAAAAACAACCGTAAACACCAAATAAATAACAATATTAATTAGCAAATCATACTACAATTTAAAAAAAACGCGCCAATAATCAAAAACGGCCGCTAGAAATGATAAATATTTGTGAATAATCAACAAGCAACATCCAAACTGTTCTGTCAACCTACCTACATATGTGACTATATTGGTAACATTAAACTTGGCAACGTAGCTTGATGCGGTAAGTGTGTTCTTAAAATAGATCAAGGAATGCACGTTATTTTAAGATATATTTTTTTAATAAATAAACATAATTTTTGATTACATATTATAGCTGACCATATTTTAAACAAAATTTAAAAGACAGCATGTTGGTACTTCATCTACGTAAGTATATATTACATGCGAAAGAATGAGCAACTTAAGTGGCTTCTTCTAAGATGAGCCACAAAATGTGGTATGATATATATATATATATATATATATATATTATATTATTTTATATTACGTCTTTACTAACGCCATCTGTTAAAGGATGTTGGAACTACAAGTATAATCCTATATGCTACATTAATTCAAAAAAAAAATGTCATTACTTGTCCTTGACTCACTACTTTTAGGCCCATGGCCAAATACGTAAGTAAAACATTTGAAATTTATTTTATCTTTTCACTGTATTTATTTTTACAGCTTTAGTAGGTACATTATAACTGTAGAACAGGCCATATTTCATATAAACTTAATTAGTCAAATATACTTTGTTTGAGAAAAGTTATTTTATTGAATAATTAGGTAATTTCGCAAAATTCCAGTAAAATGTAATAAACCAATATTAATGAAAATGCCTCCCTCAGCATGGCGAGATAAATAATTACCATTCCAACTACTCTAATATTTCCTGTTTGCAAATACTTTAGTAACAGGTAGTCACGGGAATTCTCCGGGTATCTACTCTAGCTAGGTAGCGAGGTACAGGGAAATTATTTTTAAGGGACCCTTGATTGTGGAGTGGAAAACCGAATGGATCAAAATAAAATTGTTTTTGTAGCTGAAGGATGAAAAAATAACTCAAAAAAATACGTTATCGATTTTTTTTTTCTTACGTTTGGTCGACGCAGGAGGCTCTGAGGAATAAAAAAATAATAAAACCTTTCTCCGGGCCTATGTCATCTTTGGAGATGCTGTATGGAGGGTCTTTTTAGGGAAATGAATGAGAGGAAGTTCCGGAAAGGAAAAAGGATGTGGGTGGGAATCTGGGGGTCAATGTTTCCATGAGTGACGTACGTATGAATCCATCCCTCCTATTGCGGTGCAAGGCTATGAGTCGAGAGAATCCGGCAGGAGAGGTTAAAGGCCTCCCCCTACTAGTCTGTCTCGATCCTTACCCTAATAGATGAATGTTTTTTATCTCTATACAGGAGGCCCTGTGGAAAAAAAAACCTCTAAAAAAGACCTATGTCATCTTTGGGAATGCTGTGTGGAGGGTCTTTTTGTCTCTCCCGATCCGGCCGCCACGCAGTAGGTGGGCAGAAGAATCCAACTAGTCTGTCTCGATCCTTACCCTAATAGATGAATGTTTTTTATCTCTATACAGGAGGCCCTGTGGAAAAAAAAACCTCTAAAAAAGACCTATGTCATCTTTGGGAATGCTGTGTGGAGGGTCTTTTTGTCTCTCCCGATCCGGCCGCCACGCAGTAGGTGGGCAGAAGAATCCACCGCCAAGACCTAGACAAACCCCACCCCATCAAAACGGGCATCCCTGCTAAGTCACCAAAGTTAGTGTAGACCTATGGCATATATAATTGGTTATCCAATAAGTGGTTCCGGGAGCGGCGGTACCCCTATATGCCGCCAAAATTGAAAGGATTAATGTTGAATATGACTCTTTTTTTTTTATTACGTTTACACTATCAGGGTGTGCGAATTTTTAAACTGAAAAGTGGCCTCTTTAAAATGATTTGCCTGTAGCCAAGTAGGTAGTATCTATCGCGGTGCTTTATGGCCCGCGGGAAGCTTTATTTGAAAAGTTTTAATGGCGTGAATCATGGTGAGCTGCGGCTGCGGTCACAACTTGCAGGTTCTAGTTGCGCGTTGCAATGGTGGGCCGGAAAACGAAAGCCGCCGAACAAAATGCACCCTTTGCGAGGTTTCGGCAATGTGATTTCCCATATATAATCCCGTAGTGAATGTATATCCGTGTGAACGGTTCATTTTTTATTTGTTAACGGATCTTAAATAATCCGCATAAATCCGACAATGTCAAAACATGTTCCTATATACGAAATTTCCACCAGAATATTGTATGAAATAATGTTTGCAATGCCAAAATGTCTGAAAATTCAACATGGGTCCAAAAAGGGTCAAAATGTGAACTTATCGCACCCGCCACCAAATATTTTACATCAATGTTAATTAATTTTGGCGTAACAATCTGCTACTTGCCAAAATCGCTACATAGTTTTCCTCGCTGTTTTTATGATGGCTGATGCTGTAAAAATGTACCTTAGATCCTTGAGGCGTACGGTACGTGATTTAAAACCATATGTGATTGTCTGAGCAATTATTTAGGGATTTTCTAATTTCAAGTGCTCCTTGACCCCCAAGTTTAACCCCCAAGACCTAATTAAAAGAATGATCTGTGGAAATGAGATTATTGACCAACTCAGAAAAATTACTGTTATTTAAGCATCTTAAATGTTCTGTAATTCTAATATTTATAATATATTATAATAAAACTAATATAAAACTTTTTTCCACTTAATTTTATTGACCGTAAACGGTTTCAGATCGTTAAAGCCATCTTCAGGCTGGTACAAATTATTTATATTTGTTTTATTATAACATATTATAATGGAATTCCACCATGAATATCAGTTTCAAAAATAGAAATATTCTAATATTAATTTTTCTAGTTGTCTTACCTATATAGAACGATTAACAATCATTGCAACGTAGTGGACAATCAGAGCAACATTGCAATTTAATTTATGATCTCTATCTTTAGTGTTTTTTAGCAATTTACCTAAGTTGTTACCAACATAAAACGCTGGGTTAAACCATTTTAATAGGGATACAGGGGTTAAAGTTCTTCACCATAACAATAAAAGCATAAAATTAGATAACTTAGGAGCACTTGGAATTATAAAATCCTTGAATAATAACTATAGTTTTTTGAATTTCCAAATTAATTTATCATTTAGTCCTGTTCTGGACATTTTTCCAGTAAACCGCTCCGTTCTTGCCGGATATCCCGTATTTTCTAATTACCCCTTCCCCTTTGTATACCCCCCTGTCAAACACTTAAAAAATTGTATTCGAGTGTGTCTGTCAATATGCTGTGTCGTATATTCTCCTGACGAAGGAAGAGTTCTTCCGAAACGGGTGTGAACCGGTGAAGTGTGAATAAAATAAATTAAAGTTTTTTGTAACAAATTTATATGTTTTTTATTGTAAATTATGTCGAGCTACAAAGTTATAGGTTTTCAAAAATATGTAATTTATCTCTATTTATTGTTGCTTAAATTTTCCAAAGTGGTATTAATTGAACCAATATCAAAATAGTGAGTTTTCCAAACGTCGCAAAACCTTAAATAATAATCGTGTTATGTATGAATAATGCAACGTGGGGCCTTGAATAAATTATAAGTTGGCATCCTTCGTACATATTTGTGGGTCAAATTCCCCAAAGTTCAGCGGTTTGAGGTCTAAAGGACCTGGCGAAGGCAATATCCTATCTCGGAGTACCGCGGCACGGCACAGCCGCGCACAATGAATATTCATTTCCCCGTGGATTTAGTCTTGTTTTATTCATCGCATATTCATTAATGCTTTATTTAATTTACAAACAGCTTTCAATACGCCAATCAGCCTTGACGATAAAAATTTATTTAATTTATAAATTCACGAAAAATATATTTAACAAAAATTTCATTTGACCATGTTATCTTGACTCTTGGTCGAAGGATAAACTAGAATCGACTCTCGACTAGAATCCAAAGGTCGCGGGTGCAAATCCCAAAGTGCGCAAATAAATTTGATTGAATTAGTGTGTGTTATTTCGCATTTAATTAATTTAAAAATTATATATATTATATTTGCGGCACATTCCATAGTGGAGGATATTCTCAGTAAGGCCCTAGTGTAAGACCACCATTCAGAATTGAAACGTTGCTTGAAATGACTTTAGCCGTGCTTGGTGACTAGATATGAATAGCCAGGTACTTTTCAACCTTCCTCTTTCCCATAACTTTCCTTCCCATCCTTCCTTTCCTGTCATAGTCTCACTGGTTCCAGACGGGAACAGTTGGGACTCTTATGCTCTGATTTTCTTCCTTTTTTCTTGATAGTAATAATTATTGTATACATAGATATCTCATGAAATATGGCAGACTGGGATTGCACCATCCCGCCTGGATAAAAAAGCTTAAATGTATCAGTTTTATAAAATTCTTAATAACCCACTTAAGGCTCCATTATAAACGTTCAAAAAGAAAAAGAGGATTACTGAAGATGGTTTGAAAGAGGGGAACGATGGATGAAACGCGCTAATATAGAAAAAAACTATTATAATTATTAGGCGTAATGGACTCTTGTTAAAATATTTAATAAAATACGTACCGCACCAAACGAAAGTGTAGAAGAAGATTATTTGTGTAAAATTTTAAAAGTGTAAGGGCCAAGTGTTCCGGGGAAGTATGTTATACTCGTATATCGATGGAAATTTGGAATTCAGGGTCTTGTAAGTGAATGAAGTACATTAACAGTACTTTCAAGAAATTAAATTAATTTAAAATGAACAAAAATATGAACGATTTATTTATTTATTGACGCCCTATTGGGCTTTTACATATAAATACAAATTTCATTTATAAGAACAGTATAACACAAAATTAAAAAAAGATTACAAAATATACAAATAAAGCATAAACTCAATGTAAAATAATAGGAACACATCTAATGTTAATTCCATATTTAGAGAACTCGTATGTATAATAATTCATATACCTACGAGCAACAAAAACGTTAAAAATAATCAAAACACATTAATTTTTACTTAATTACTCGTTGTATGCTTTTGAAATAAGAACAATAAAAAACAATGAACAAAAGAAAATTGAAATAAAATAAAATGATTTCTCATTCATTATTTACATCTAAAAAGTAGTGGACTAATTTGACTTTAAATGAATCAAATTTAATTTAAAAATGTCAGCGACATCAGTTAGTTCATTATCCAACCTGCGTATTCTTTCCATCACAGAATTCGTAGCGAAGTTATTGTTGTAAAATAAAATATTTCGTCTAGTATATTTTGGAGGTATATCTAAGGATAAAAAATTTACAGAGTCAGGTCAGTCCAACCTTGAATGAACAATTTTATGCAATAAAAGTAGATCAAATATTTTTCGCCTTTCAGATAATTTCGATAAGTTAAGTTTACTGCGTAAATTGACATAATTGATTTCAATAATAGGAACACCAATTTTGAAATTAATAAAACGTAAAAATTTATTTTGTATTTTTTCAATTTTAAACAATGAGAGTTGAAATGAGGACACCAAATGCTTGAGTTGTATTCAACCTGACTTCTAACCAAAGACGTGTATAGTAATTTTATGGTTTTTATGTTATTAAAGTCTTTAGCGATTCTGAGGATAAATCCAAGCATTTGTAATCCCTTACTGGTAATGCTAATAATGTGATTCAAGAAGCGTAATTTGGAGTCAAAGATAACGCCAAGGTCGTTGAATTCAAAGACTCTTTTTAGAGTGGCATTGTTAATTGTATAGTCGAATAGTAAAGGGGTTTTAGATGTATGAAAACTGATCGTTTGGCATTTGTTGATATTAAGATATAATTTGTTTGCGATGCACCATTCATAAAGTTTATTTAAGTTCATTTGTAGAGTTAAACAATCAGAAGAATTTTCAATCGAATTAAGCATCTTTAGATCGTCGGCAAATAGAAGAAAGTGAATATTATCGAAAATTAATGAAATGTCGTTAATAAATAGTAGGAAAAGAATTGGTCCTAGGTGGGAACCTTGGGGGACCCCACTTAAGGCAAAAAAAGTGTATGAGGTTGTAGAGTTAATTTTTACAGATAGTTTTCTATCTGATAAGTAGCTTCTAAGCCATTCGAGAAAGTTGCCGCTTATTCCCAAGTGTTCTAATCTTTCCATTAAAATGCAATGAGAAACAGTATCAAAGGCTTTGCTAAAATCAGTATAAATAGTGTCAACTTGATGACCCTTGGAGAGTGCATTAGAAATAAAAATTTTCGTAAAGCAATAAGTTTGATGACGTAGATCTGCCTGGCATGAAACCATGTTGAAATATTGATATAAGCGGTTTAATTTGATGCATAATTTTACTTAATATAATCTTTTCAAAAAGTTTAGGTAGTGATGACATAATACATATGGGTCTATAATTTTCAATTTGACTTTTATCACCTTTTTTAAAAATAGGTGTTATAAAGCTACTTTTCCAAATTTCAGGAAAACAACCTGTAGATAAAGATAAATTGAAAATTATAGTGAGAGGAAGAGCTAGAACATGAACACAGTTTTTAAGTAATATTGAGGGAATCATATCTGGCCCCGAATTCGACCTTATATCCAGCTGTTTGATAAAAGTCACAACATCATTTACTTCCACATGGATGTTATGCAAGTTGAGTGAGCTTTCGGTAAATTTAAAGTATTATGTCACTTCCATATTCCACCTGGCAGTGCGCATTAATTTTCAGCTTAACCTCTTATATTAACTTGACAATGTTTGAAAAATTGTAGTTGGCTACAAGTAGCAACTACAGCGATTTTGTGTTATTCATCATTCATTATTAAACACGCACCGTTTTACCCTTTGATTGCTGAAGTAGGGAATATTATTTATATTAAAGCTCTGTAGCAACCGTTCAAAAAGAAGAAAAAGATTACTGAAGATGATTTGGAAGGGAGATATATAATTGTCAATGTTGGAGGGAGCGCGCTATTACTTTAAAAAAACTGTGAATTATTTCACACTTAAATCACGTAAAATAACAGAACTAGATGTGCTTCATATAATTTTCGGAACACGTTTCATATAAAAATGTTTTCAACTCGGCTAATGAATAGAGAGTATCTTTAAAACTAACGCATATTTTTAAGAGCATAAAAACATAGTGTTCTAGGGAAGTGTGTTATATTTCGGTGGAAATTTAGAATGCGGATTATATTTATTTATTTAATGGGCAAAATCTACACATCACTTTATTTAAGCACCTTAGTTTTTGAAAAGCCGGCTAAAAGCTGGGCTTCCATTAACGTTTAATATAAAATAAACTTTGTTTACACCGCTTAATTTTAGATTATACCCAACCGGCTGCGTCCGAAATTGTTTACAGAGTGGTGTAAACGAGGTTGTAGTAATATTTATAAAACATATTAACTTTATCCCAACAAAGTATCCGTCTGAATGTTGCTTTGCTCCGCCATACCGCATTTAAACACATTTCAACTTCAACTTTAATGAATTTTATTTGGCCGCCGTCGTTTCGCCGACGCGCGATGTTTTCTTTAGCACTCCTAGGGCTGGGCTAGGAGGCGGGGGCGGAGGTGGGGGCTTGACGACGACATAATTGCAATGTTCAGCCTTTCCCAATTACTCTCCTGAGTTAGTGGAGGTCTCCAGGAACCAGGACCGGGTTATCTGCGGGAAGATGGGAATATTTACAAAGCCAATCAAATTCAGTCACAGTGACGACTATTCAGCGCCCTTGAGGTGATTTTGCACAAAAACGGCGCACTACAAATTATCCAATTATTATTATTATTATAGAGTAGCTTTTGTTTTTTTTCAAAATCATGTACCGAGCATTTACTATTTAAATCACAACGACTCCTCTAAAAGAGCAGCTTATATTTGTGCAAAATCATTTACAAAACTTTTGATAAGCCTTTATCATAAATCGCGGTGATGATTATTATAGAGAAGCTTTTGTTTATACAAAATCATTTACAAAGTCTTCATTATTTCAATCACGTTGACGACCATAACAGAGTAACTATTACTTGTGCAATACCATTTACAACGCCTTTACGATTATAATCACTGTTCGAGCATAAAAGGGCAAATTAAACCCAGGCGGTACCCATTCTCTCCTCCCAAATACAATTTGGGAGGCGGGAATGGGTACCACCGCCCCGGGAACCTTTATTGGATAACCAACACCTCTGCCATAGGTCACCCCAAGTGGTTCGCTACGTTTAGTGATTTAGCATGGGTACCCGGGTTCATGGGGTGAGGTTTTTCTAGGTCTTGGATGCGGATGACCAGGACATACTGAACTCCAGATTCCTACCCACCCCTTGAACCCTTTTCCTTCCCAGAACTCTCCTCTCCTTTCTTTCCTAAAAAAAACTCTCAATTATTTGCCTCAGGGCCTCCTGTGTGGAGCTCATGTAAAAAAAGGGCAGTTTTTGTTGGCGCAAAATCATTTACAAAACCTACACCATATCAGACTTTATTTTAAATGAGATTGGAAAATACAATTCTGATAGTCTCTTGTAGTCAATAGGTTTGGTAAGGTTTGCACTAACAAAGTAAATCTATTATTTTGAAATGTTAGGTAGAGGTTAGATATGATTTTGCAAACACAAAACCTAATCCATTATAGTCGTCGTCATGACTGAAATGGCATAGATTTTGTGAATGATTTTTCACAAACAAAAGCTACTCTATTACTGTCGCCACCATGACTGAAATGGCATGGGGTTTGTAAATGATTTTGCACATATGTACAAAGGCTACTCTATTACAGTCGACACCGTGACTGAAGCGGTATAGGTTTTGTAAATATGCTTACGGGATATCCTGGTAACCAAAAACCGTAGGAATCCGATTGCATTTATTTAAGACAGGTTTGCTAAACGAAGCATTTTCGTATGAATTTTTGAAACGAAAGAATTCATTTTGGGTCAGCTCGAAATATGAGTGAATTCCTAAAATTTTAAGGGAGCGAATATAAATTTCTGGGATTTTACAGTTCCAGGTTTTTAAATATTTCCGTGAACTTTTCCCTTGCGCCGAACACCTTCTTAACCTATCCTCCTCGGATCCTGGGAAAAAATGTTTCGAATTAGTAAAATATGGGATTAAACATAAAACGTGGTGAAACATGGATTTGAATTGTCAGACATGATGGTTAAACACGGTAAAACATATTAAAAACTCAGTAAAAAGTGGTGGTAAAATATGACAATTTATAATAAAAACATGGAAAAAATATTTATTTGTAATATTACGGTAAAATTGTTGAACATAGTAAAATGCGGTAAAACGAGATTAAAAAAAATATGGAAAAACGTTGAAAACGTGGTATGAAACGTGGTTGAACACGGAAAATGCTGTTAAATATGGGTTACATTAAAATGTGTAGGTATAAAATGGAGGCACGTAGTAAAAAATGATTATCAATGGTTATTAGGGCATATTGACATTTATTTAAGAGCCATAAAGCCTGTTACACGCCGATTAGTAGCACCTATTTATGTAACGTGTCGATCGTAAAGCTAAATGGGTGATCTCGCTAATGAACAGATGAGTGATACTGAACATTCGTAGGGAAAGCAAATGAAGGGGATAGATTTTTTTTAAAACGAATATTTCGATTGTGAATCAACATTTTCGTTATTTGTTTTTGGGGTGTTATGCCGTGTCACTGCAACGATGTCCGAAACGTTGGCTAAAGAAGGAGGTAGCGCAACACGGCATAACACCCCAAAAATAAATTACGAAAATGCTTTTGGCCGTGAAAATCTTAAAAAGTGAATCAATATGTTTACTAAGTCCAGTGGACATACTTTTTATACCTATTTCATTCTTATTTATTTATTTATTTCTTTTTATTGAGGAAAAAAACAGTCATAAATATAGTAAAATAATTTTATAACAATAAAATTCGTGTGTTGTAGACCAACTAAGTTCCATTATGTTAAATATTGGTTTAGTATTTTTACCTACTCAACTTATTAAATGACAAAAAGAAAAAAAAAAATAAACATAATTAAGAAAAACATAAAAAGAAGAACCTAAAACATAATAAAGAAAAACGTTAAAATATTAACAAACATGGTTATACTATTTACTATGGTTGAAAATAATATAATTTTCACAAAAAAGAGAAAAATAAAGAATTTTAAGTTATTAATTTATTAAGCTGCATTTTACATGATTTCAAGTCATGGTTGTTCACAACTCGTAAGGCATTGTAAGTTTCACAGACACGTACTATTACAGAGTTTTGCGCGTATTTAGATTTACTGTGTGGTATTCTAAATAAATCGTTCGATCTGGTGTTTTGTTTGGGGCAACGAAATGCAATATTTTCTAAAATATATGGTGAATCAACAAGGCAGTTCACGATTTTGTGTAAGAATAATGCATCAGAGATTTTGTATGCACATAGTCCGTAAATAGGTACCCTTTTCATCAGCTGTGTTATATTTTTATTTGATTGGTATGATTATAGCATGTTCCGTATTTTTATAATGTTATTGACTGTGACGCGTTTTCCGAATGAAGCAACCCGCAGCCCACTGCACCGGTTTGACTATCCCGCATCGCCCGCACATCCCCCACTGTCGCCCACTATACCGCCCTAAATTTAAAGCTAGTCCCGGTCCCCAGTCCCCAGACATATCCCCGTTAGAGTCCTCTGGTCCCGCTGTGCGCTTTTTGCTGATTATTTAAAATGGAAGCAGAGAGAGCTTTTAAAACTTTTGTTCGGCTGCAGCGGAGGAAATTGAACGTCCGTAGCGTGGAAAGCATTCTGCTGTTTGGTATATTATTATTTAAGATGTGATATTCTCCCATCATTATGAGGACCGACAAAAACTGGAACACTTTGCAAATGAGCGTTCTACCGTAATGGCGAAACTTTCCTCAATTCTCTTAAAGTACTATATTAAATATTGAACCAATAGCATATTCAACCAAATAGAAAAAGCTTGCATTATTTCAAGAGAAAATATATGTATGTTATTGCAGAAAACAATCACTTTGTGGTTTGACATATTTAATAAAATACAATACTTTTTTGTTTAAAACCACTAAATTTATTAATTTCTGAACCGACCGGTTTCGCTTTACTCAAGTATCTTCTGTTTAATAATTTACAGTATTAATTTGTACTCTGAAGATGCTTGAGTAAAGCGAAACCGGTCGGTTCATAAATTAATAAAACTCGTGTTTTTAAACTTAAAAGTATTTTATTTTATGAAAATGTATGTTTTGATTATATTTGATTCCTTTGTCTGTTTTCCGTTTACATTTTCCCACATGTTTCATTAATGGCCTGCTGTAATTGCATGTATTGACTGCGAATCAATGTGCGTTTTTATTTCTAAGATGGACTGTAATAAATAATTTTAAAAAATATGTGAATACCTCACAAGAGTCCCAACTGCTCCCATCTGGAGCCAGGGAGACAATGGCATCCCCAATTGAGGTATGTTGTGAGGCTGAAGGTAGTAGGGTGGGGAAGGAGATGGGGTGGAGGAAGGTGGGGAAGTACCTGGCTATTCAGATCTGGTCACCAAACAGGTCTATATCCATTTTAAGCAACGTTTCAATTCTGAATGGTGGTCTTATACCAGGGCGATGCTGAGAGTATCGTCCACTCTGAATTATAAACTTTTCTGACACAACAATGTGGCAGTTCGTAATAATTTGATATTTATAAGGGCTAACTTACACCCAATCTTCTGATACTGTATTATGGTGAATCGATTTATCATCTCGAAGGACATAGCTGGCGTTAATCACTGCACAAGCACACAACAGACTCGTAGTAAACGCACTAAGGCATCAATTGAGAATGTTTACTGAACCAGTTTTCTTAACAGACTGATTGTACAATCATTTATTGTATGAAATGTCACACACGAAGGTTATTGGCCACACACTGCCAGAAAAATTTAAAAGGGGAAATTTTTTTTTTTTATTGTTCTATATTGCCTCTCGTCCCTTAAACATCATTTTCTTTCTAATTTTATTATTGTTTATGTCGATTATTTTTCTCTATTACCTATATATGTCTATTTTTAAAATTAGTTCTGTCAAAACCCTGAAGAAGTCAGCTTTGCTGACGAAACATGTCGGTTTTATAAACAATAAAAGTGGTAAAAAGGAAGTAATCTATTAATTTCAATACTAATTTCGGTTGACTGTGATCTGCGTTAGTTAATCTCTGGTTTAATTAACTCAAATTAGCTTTTAATATAAGTGTCATCAAAATTGGAACCGACTTTTTTAAGAATTCAGGCAAGCGTTAAAATACCTACATGTACTTCAAGTGTAATAATTTTACAGAAAATTACTTAATATGATTTTTTTCAGATTGAAACTGATTTATCGATAATTCAACCATCCCGTGATGTTTCACGGGTCTGCGCTAGTAATATTATTTTTGCGTTCAAATCGTATCGTTTAAATCCTCGTTCAAATTAATGAATATTACGAGTACATACTATATTTTAAAACAATTAAATGTTTTGTTTACTGCAATTTGAGTACTGAGGCGTAGGTAATTGTGAATATGTGAAGCGAATTATGGGCGAGGAAGCTTCAGGCAAACAACATGTGGCAGCTGTTTCGCCTTCCAGCGGCACTGTCGAAACATCTCTTACGTGTTGTAATGATAAAAAATCGTTTTATTTTTATAGATTCACCAATTTTCCATTTTGTATCACTAGTTTCCTGACGTCTTTTAAAAATAGTTATTTTTGCTTGATTTAAAATATACTGCAGTGTACTTCGATCCAGTCATTGGGATTACTTAATGTGCTCGTATGTTCGGGAATCTTCGATAACGCTCGTGGTTACAATTTACTTTTTTAACAGTGAATATTTAACTGGACCAAATGTTCGCTCTAATGGATACTCTGCGAAATTTTGGAGAAATGGAACCCGATACTGAAGGTGCCCAGATATCGATCGAAAATCATCGGCTATTTCCGTATACGTTTGAGTGTTAGACAACAACGGTGACAGTTGCTACTGATTCCTATTACAATTAACTATCCATGTTAACGATATCTGTTAAAGGACATGGAAATATAAACATAATACTATACACTACGTACACCTATTCAATTTTAATTAATTAATCACTGAAGATAAGGAAAAACAAATAAATCTATATGAAACACGAAACATAATAAGGCGCACAAAATAAAAAGATAACAGTCGCAACTGAGGATCGAACTCAGACTAATTTGTTCAGTCTTCTGAACAACTCATATAGGTCTCATCGAAATCGTTGTGTCTCCCTTACTATCATGATTAGAAATATGATCTAAACGGAGTTGAAAAGATAAAATAACATGCTTTATATTCAAATCTAATAGTTAACCACTGAAGAAGTAAAATGTACATTTAATTAAATGAAGACAATGCTAGCGAAATTCAATCGAAAATCTGGAGACAGAAAAATCCGAAAAAGATATTGGTACCTCTGGGACTCGAACCCAGGACCTTCTGTTTTCATGGCAACTGCTCTACCGAATGAGATAAGTGTGTCTATGTTCAATTCGGTCACTTTTAACTGTATCATACTTCGACTAAGAACTACCAACATTATCTTCATTTTCTTAACGCTCCCGTTATTGAGTTTCGTTAGTATTGTATTCATTAAAATAAAAACAAATAAAATGTAAATCTTTATGAAACCAAAGTCTCGGATAGCAGTACGAAATTAGCAATACAAAAAAATTTGAAACTTCGGGAATTTTTTATCAATTATTTTTACATGGAACGACCAAAAAGGAGGTGACAACATTTATAATTTATTTGTCTGATCAATTATCAATGTGTTTTTTTTTTCCACCATCAATAATTTTAGTTGGAAAAAACCCAAGATGAGCCATTTTTAATACTTTTTATGTTTGCAAACATAATTTTTATACTTCAGAATTATATGTTTATTTCGATTTACAAAATTTGAAAGCGTTTTTTATCACTTTTCTAAAATCGGTTTTAGTTTTCGTATATGTCCAGATATATTCCATTTATTTAGATTTTATTGCAAAGCCGAAATATTTTGACCCTCTGTCAATATATTTTCGAGGCCTGAAGGGTTAACTACTAAACTTTTAAGATCTGAGGTAATTAATTTGGTTAAGAAATTATATTTTTCCAGGAAACATACAGAATTGACTCTTCAGGTACGTTTTCTGTTCACTCTGCTTTATAATAATTATTCCTTTATTGCCTTAACTGAAATAAATTGAACACACTTACAAATTATCTCACGTTTAACGCTAGCGTTCGTGTCGGGAGTTCGGGGGGACGTGCGTTCAGTTTAAGCTCCGCAAAACGAAAACAATTTATCAGAAAAGCTGTTCATCACCGCAAGCCAACCCCAGACAGATAAAGTTATCTAAAACTCAATCATTAATTTATGTTTTCATACAATATGTGTACAGACTGTACAGTTTCCCAGCGCGCAACAAGAATACGTAATCAACCGCCATTATATGGAAATCAGTCAAACAAGGTTTTAATTTATGAGCAGTAAACATATTTTGACTAAATTATAATGAAGTTACAAAGGTATTTTATGCTAAGAGCTAAGCAAAGGCTTCGAAATACGCTTCTGCTGATTATTCTTGAATTATACCTTGTACCTTGCACAAGCTCTGGGTAACGTATATTATAAAGCCTCAAATGTTTCGAGTTCCGAGTATAAGGGGGGGTTGAAGAAAACTTTCTATTTGTAGTTGAACATTTTTTTATTATTATTATTCATCTTTATTAATTCTATTATAATTGATGATGTGTTAATTCTGTCTCAATAGATAAACACTCCTGTGGTGAGAGTAGGTGCTGTTTAAGACTAAAATACAAATAACAGCACAATATTACGTTTAAAATAAAAGACAATCAGCATCGTATCATTGGAAATGCATTATTTTAAGTAGAGGCGCAGTTTATAAAATAAGCTAGTTTATAAATAATAAATAAAAAAATAACACAAATTTACGTCAATAAACGACGATTAACACCGTACCATCACGTATTTAGATGCACTTTATATATTCCTAGCTTTTTCCCGCGGCTTCGCTCGCATGATATTAGGGGACTCCACCTTCCCTCTCCCCACTCCACTCCCCCCATCAACCCCCCTCCCCCATCCCCTTCCACCCACCCCTCCCCCCACCACCTTCCCTCTCCCCACTACACTCATCCATCAACCCCCCTCTCCCTCCCCCTCCTTCTCCACCCACCCCATACCCCTCCCCACTCCATCTCCCTCACCTTCCTCCACTCCTCCCCCTTCCCCTTCTTTCCCTCCCCCCTCTCCCACCCCACTTCGCCTCCTCCATCTTCCCTCTCTCCACTCCACTCCCCCATCAACCCCCTCCCCCTCTCCCTCCACCAACCCCTCCACCCACCCCCTACCCCTCCACATTCCCTCTCCCCACACCACTACCCCCATCAATCCCCTTCCCCCCACCCTACCCCTCCCCACACCCTCCTCCATCCTACCCCTTTACCCTTCCTTCACTTCCCCCTTTCCCTCCCCTAACCCCCTCCCACTACCCTCCTCCCCCTCTCCTTCCCCCCTCCACCATCTCCCTCCCAACACCCCCTCCCCCCTCCCCATCCCTCTCACCACTCGCATTTCACACATTCATTCCCGATACATTCAGTTTTCAAACTACTCGCGTGCCACGTATTATAATTTTTTATACAAATTTCATAAAGCCAGAACTCAACGGTAGTTTTATATAAAATAACGAACAAAAAAAGGGTTATCCAATTTGGTGCAGTCGTTCGGGTTTATGCGCATACATGCATTTCGGTGATTCATTTTTAGAGATAGTTATTAAGTACGACGCCAGCAAAGCACTCTTTTTAGGGTTTTTTTTTTTAATTAGGGAATTGCCTAATTTTAAAAAAAAGGCGACAATTGGTCTGCTTTTTTTCTGACGTTTGCAATAAATCCATTTTGTTAGGGATAGAAAACGTATGATAAATAATTTCATAACGCCGGAGATTATTCATAACGCCAGAGCTTACCAATATATATAGCCTATAGTACTCGTAAATAATGTAGCTTTTTATTAGTAAAAGAATTTTTAAAATCCATTCAGCAGTTTTTGCGTGAAACAGTAACAAACACACATCCAGACATCTATAAATCCTAACAAACTTTCGTCTTTATAATATTAGTAGGATAACAATCCGTTGTTTATACACCGATTGCCATTTCTAACGCACAGACGCAATGTTCTATTGGTATTTCAAGGAAGTCAACTCGCATGTGGAACGAGATACCGATATCTGTTTTTCCTCCTTCATAGAATTAAGGCATCTTTAAATTATATTAATAAATCGCATTAATAAATCCCTTTCTACAGCCTCTACCGTTATAGATGTATATGGATGAAAATAAAAATAAAATATTGATCTCCAATTGAGATGTGTTGCATTTCGTCCTCTCTGTCTACCCACACGGAAGGGTTAGCTTCATAATTAAATAAAAAATATTAAGGTTTGAGTAGAATGCTTGGCTGATTTATTTTTCATTTGTTTTTATTGGCATTTTGAAAAGAATTGTCATTTTGTTCAACTTTCTACAACGTTTGAAAATAAAACAATAGACAAAATGAAAAGTAAAGTTTACCACTTGCCTTTACAAAATGCCCCTCAAGTAGTGTCATGTGATCTTCATTTAAAATTTCTCAAATTTCTCAAGAGACCTTAAATACGTTCAATTTTACATACGCTTGTATTTTTATTAGACTAGCAAAAACCGTTCTTGAGAAAAGGGCAAACGAAATCCTTGAGAAGAGATTGGAACACTTCCTTGAGAGGGTAAGCGCGTTTGTTCCCACCTTGATTCTATTCTCAGTGGAGCGTCCTTCTTCAAAGATAATAAAATGTGTAACCAAATGTAAAAACCGAATCAGTGTGTTTACATCGAATTCGAGAAAAATGAGAATGTTTTCTCACCGGTACAGAAAGGACGTACTACAAATAAAACTATATTGAAAAACCGTTGAAATATCGATCGTCCTGTTGATTGGTCAGACATCGCAAAATATTAAGTTTTGAGTTAATAAGAAAAGCAGTATTCAAATGCTAACAATAAATCAAATATTATTTACACGTTTCTATGTTTTACATATTAAATAAGCTATAAAATAATACAGAGAAGAATAACGATCCTCAGTACATGTTTGAAACATCCTACCGCCCAGAAAGCATTTTGTTTAGTTTTTTTCTGAATTATAATTGATTTTGTGGTTTTTATAAAAAATTTGAGTATCTATGTATCTTTGAATTTCACGCCCAGCTGGGCTTTTACGTGTAATTTTTTTTATTACAGGGAACATCTAATTAAGCACACCAAAAAATACCTAAAACAAAAGCAAATTCAAGAACGAAATAAAATAAAAACAAAAATACCTACTCCACCATGCAAGAAGGAGAAATAGTATACTAGAAAAAGAACAATACATTGTTAAGATAAGTCGAAGATAATACGATATATAATATATGCTACTCGTATGTGGTTTGTTTAAATAACCACTGGAGCGCTTTTCGCCACAATATGGCACTATTTAAAAACATCGGATTGCTTTGCTGCCAATTTTGGCATATTTTCCCTTATTTATAGGTAATTAAGTAGAAGTTTACGATTTTTTTTTTATAAATCCTACGAATACGTGATAATCGACAAAAGATAGCTGAATTCATTGACTGTATAAAACTATGATCAGTTTGTAGTCTCTATATTAAAATTCGAATGTATGATTTTTTTAATGCGGGCGGAAAATATTCAAAATGGTCACCGAGGTCAATCTCGAGTAATTGAAAAAAAAAGTTTTAATTTGTGCTGTCGCTCCAGTGGTTAAATTAAATTAAATTTGATGTTCGCCTTTCCGATATAAATTGGGTAATGACTTGTTCATATGTACCAGATAAAGGGCACATGTTTCTATCTAACTGCATAATCACTGAAATTTTGTTTTTTTGGTTGTTTGACTAATCAGCTGAACGATCGATATTTCGAAGATGGTGAGCTATTGGCATTCTGCAAAATTAAATTATAGAAATCATTACTTTACTTAAGAGTTGTGTTAACGGCAGTAAATGGGCTGATTACCACGTTAGCTTTTCCTAGGCGTAGAGAAATAACATGTCGATTACGTAGTGTGTTTATTGACAGAATAATATCTGAAATATGAGAAAATATCATTGTAGGCTTTTTAACAACGTTTTGGCAGCCACCTTTAGTCTGGAGCTCCAAAATACTTGAAAAACCCTTGACTCTGTGCAGAAACGAGCGGTTCTTTTGATACTATACGCCTCTCTGAATAAACGGATTGCATGTTTAGAACACTTCAAGACCCATGTTCACTCATTGCTGTCCTCAAAAAGACCCTCCCCACAGCATCCCCAAAGATGACATTGGCCCTAAGGAAAATTATTTTCCAAAACTATTTTTCAAACTAACTAAGAATTTATAAATAAAAAAAATTATAAGCTAACTTTATTTTTTAGTCGTGCTATCGGATGTCCTTATTTGTTGTTCGTTCTTATTAGGTTTTACAAGCATTGTTTTACAAGCATAGCATTGTTATAAATTATCAATTTATTTTATATCTTGCAGCCTATTTTGGTCATTTCTCTTGTAATCCCGTACCTCACTGCCATAATAAACCAGGTATGATATCGGAGCTCCTTCATGGAATTCTCTCTCCGCTTCCTTTGATAATCTTCAATTAGTGATTTCTGCAGTCCGTATGAATGGAATTAATTCTGTTCATCCTTCTATCAGAGTACTCCTTAGACGTTTCTTCAGGAAATCGGTTTATTACAGTATATTATTAATTGGAGAAGATAATGTCTTAGTAATTATTATATCAGCATAATTTAGCAGTAAGAACTAACAAGAATGCACTTAACACGTGCAGAGCATTCTGTTTGATCTGTTTGCAGCAATTAAATACGGATAATACAATAGGAGTAGAGGAAAATTTGTACGGAATTTAATAACAATAACAGTTAAAATAAATAGCTCAATTCGGTAATGTTTCCTCCCAAACAGCGTTTTGTTCTAATAGCTTTACCTGTGTTATAAATTAACATAAATAATCGATACGGGGTGCTATTATGAGGTTCCTAAATAATTATTAACATTGTGTTATTTGTAACATATCAGAGCTTATTACTAATATTAATATTGATCAAACCATGCAACATGTCTTCATTGGAACGATAATATTATTGTAAAAAGTTTTAACTAAAGTTATACATTTACTGGCAGCAAAATGCATTAAATCGTTAAAAATAAGTGGAGTGGATTGTGATTGTGGCTTGAGTTCACAAAATTAATAATTACAAGGTACTTTTTCAACATTTCTAGAAGGCGAAAAGAGGAATCTTCCTTCAAATAAATAATATTGCAAAATCACAAAGAGCGAAGGTAAGTATAAAAATACAGGACCTTACAATTTAACATTAAATTTGGGATACGGGAACGAAAACGCCCCGAAACCATTTATTGTATAACCAACACTTCTGCTATAGGTTACCCCAAGTGTTTTGCTACATTTGGTGACTTAACAGGTTGCCCGGGTTCACGCGATGAGGATTGCCTAGGTCTGCCCACCTACTGTGTAGCGGACTTGGAGGATTTGGTTGATTGATTTGGAGGGATTGGTTGAGGGAGACCTTTTTATTTCTCCAGTACGACTCTCTCGACCCATTGTATCACCATATACTGCAATGAGAGGGATGGATTCATACGTCCGTCACTTCTGGATACACTGACCCTCAGCTTTCTACCCGCACTTCTTACTTTTTTCCTACCCTACCCTTCCTACTTTTTTTATCTTCCCCCCCCCCCCATTCCTTTCCTTTAAAAAATCCCACCACACGGGATCCGAGAAGACGATAAATGTATGAAGCTAATTTAAAAAAAAAAACATTTTTTTATTATGTAATCAATAATATTATTATTAAATTAATAAAAACAGTTTATTTTTTAAACAAGTTTTGCTGTGTAATTATTATTACGCGTGACAGCTGTTTCGCCTTCTGAAGGCATTATCACACTATCTCACTGTGATAAGGCATTATCACAGTTTGATAATGCCTTCAGAAGGCGAAACAGCTATCACGCGTAATAATAATTACACAGCAGAACTTGTTTAAAAATAAACTGTTTTTATTAATTTAATAATAATATTATTGATTATGCAATTAAAAATTAAAATGGAGTTCTACAAATTAAACTCGATAACAATAAATAAAAAAGAAACATCTTATTGGGCACTAAGGACACTTAGTTGGTAGAAAAGTAGAAAACATAGATTAGATTAGAACGAAAAAAATGCAGGAAACACAATACAAAGTAATATTTCAGGGTTTTTAAACAAATATGTCAATACAATTATTACCATTTGAAACTGATGCACAGCTGGGATCAATAGTTCTTATGCCTAATAGTCGCCTTCAGAGTAGTTTATCAGCTTTGTATCCTCCTTCCTACAATAAGGATCTTTTGGAAACCTCGGTTCACTTCATCCTCCTCTAAAAAAGATCTACACCACAAAATTTGCCAAGAAGACGTTAACGTTGAAGGAATCCTAAGGGCGTTCTTGTCTGAAGTTTAAATGCAAAAAAAATATAATAAAGATAAGAAAGTTGGCACAACAAGAGCTAAGAAATAGATACGAGTACCTGTGGGTGAATTCTCGAAGGATTGGGTTTCTCGCCTTCCCGGAAAAATGAGAGGTAAGATGTCAGGAAGTCCTTAAACATTCTACGGCTATTGACAAATGCCGAGGTATTTACTTGATGTTTTTTATGTTATTCAATTTGTCTTTTTTTCTTTTCCGTCTCTACTTCTATTTTTCAGTAAAACAAACTGTTGTATTTAATTTTTGTAAAGCAAAACCAGGCATTTGCCAAAAAGGACTATTACTATTCTATTTGAGTTCTGCAAAGGCTTTTTTCCGCGACAAACTTTGTAATCAGCGTTTTAGTTCAGTGAAATACAACATCAAAAACACATTTTCAAGCGTTCTTCTTCTTCGTCTAAGTCCTTCGCAGTATAAAATCTGCCTCTAAATTGCCGTTTCGGTCGCTGGGTTTGCCAGTGGTTTTGATCTCGAGTTTCCGGTCTGCCGTCCTGGTGAAGCAACCTGTTCACAGAAGAGGCGATTAGTTATCTTCTTCTTTCCGGCATCGAAAGCGTCCTCATAAATATTTTTTTGTATATTTTTATGTGATCATCCGAAAAGTGTTTGAGCCGCTCAGATCGGGTGGAATTATAGCTATATCAACTCTGGAAAATATTTTGAAACGATATATGGGTTGAAGAGTGGGTATGGATAACGCAATATTGGGAGAACCTCTTATTTATGTCTATTCAAACTATATCTATTTACATCAATATTGAGAGGTGGTCATTCGCCAAATTCAAATTCGTTTTTTTACATATACTCCACACAGGACTCACTGATAAAAGTAATTTCCCCGGGGCCTATGTTATCTTTTGGGTGCCGTGTGGTGCGTCTTTTTGGGGAAGGAAGGAGTGAACACGGGTAAATGCAAAATCGAGTGTTTTTGGTACGAAAATTTGATCGCCAAGAAATATTTTAGATACTTTAATTAAATACTGTTAGTTTTTTTTACATTAACTCCACCTGAGGAAAATAATTTCCCTCAGGGCCTATATCATCTGGGATGCTGTGTGGAGGGTAAAATGTTAGTAGAAGAATTATTAGAAGTAAAGTGTTAGTAGAAGACAATTCTTTGAAATAAACGAGTTTGTTTTGAGAAGAAGTTTTTTTACTAGCCCAGAAAAAAATAAAGTATCAGGCCTTTAAAAACTGCTTTCAAGCTGAAAATTTCCTTCTTACGGACCCCTTTACTGTTATGCTTTTATTGTATAATAAGGCAGTTGAGTTCTTTAGAAAATGATCGTAAAACATTTAAATATTTGTACCTAAACTTCGCTAAATAAAATAAAACACACTTTCGGCTACGTTTTTTCGGTTTTAAGCAGGAATTTAAATATTTCCGCTATCTACAAAAGAAGTGTTATCGTTAGAAACCCGATTCTAAATATAACGTAACGTGGTGCAACACCTATCAGAAAAAGCATTTATTTAATTTAAACTACATTAAATGGCACATAAACTTCAAACAAAATTTTCTCAGAACTGTATTTTACATATACCACGATATATCGACAACCCATCAGCCGATTGATGTCAGATTTTGCATATACCTTCATTAAGCTTTTTTAAGCTGGATAAGAAATAGGTTCTGCATATACCTCATAATTCTGCATATATCTTATAGTATATTCTGCATATAGCATATAGGATTTTGCATATATGTTCATTATGCTTTTTTTATGCTGCATAAGAAATAGGTTCATACCGTATTTTTTATAACTCCGATAAGGGTAAAAAGTGGAGGAAAAATCGAAAAAAATACGTTTAGCGTACCACTGTTTTTAGAAGAAACATATAATATAAAATCGAATCTGCTACCAACTATTACAAAACGCATGATAACTACGTTTGGTTTCTCCTAGCCGTAGAAGGTGTTTTATCCGCACCAAATTTGCTAAATAACTACAAACTATCTAAATTTATTGTATTGTAAACTTTCAAATTATTGTTATTTCCCAAGAACCTAATGGCAGTTCGACCATTCATTCGGAAAGCAAAAAAGCTGTCAGTTTTAGAATAACAAAAAATGTGTATTTTATTATGTATGTGTTTGCAAATATGACAGGAATATTAATTGGGAAAAACTCAAGCACTTTCATTTTTCTATTTTAATGAAATCATGTTTTCAGGAAAACATGATCATGAAATAATTATACAAAAATAACTTTAAAAAAACATTGGAAAATCACGTAAAACATTTTTTTAAATAATAGTAAATGTAATAAAACATATTTTAGGTATGGAAAATATATATTTTTATAATCATAGGTTTTTTGCAATAATGCAAAGATAATAGGGTACTTTTCTGATTTAAAGAAAATAGAATACATTTGGTCTGATGATATTTTGAATCCAAATAAACTCAAAGACTCTAGTTCTCTACCACAAGATGCATATGTTATTAGTTATTTACCTATTAGTCGTCTTCAACGAAATCAACAGGCCTTCCATTCGTACGCTTTGTGTAAGTAACTCTAAGTGACGAGCTCAGTTACGGGGGCTCCATCGAAGCCAGAGTTAAGTTAGCCTCTCGAAAGCTGGGCGTACTGTACAGTAGGGTGTGTCAATTACATCAACTTTTGAATTCAGAAACGGCCGGGGTCTCAAAAGTTGTGTCTTACAAAGAAAATGAGAACTGCATTTAAATTTTTTTAAATGGTTTTTAGCCCGTTAAAATGCATTGAAAATTAGAAAACAAACCTTAAACATTTTTTTAAAAATAATTATAATTTTTTTTTTCAATAACATAACCTTTTAACGTTTGTTTGTTATTAAAAACTGCGTATAGCTGACCAAAATTAAAAAAAAGAAAATGATGTTTATGAATACAAGTAAGTCTGATAAAAATCAATTCTGATTTTATCCTGAAAAAGTGTTATTTTCCCCTTTTATATTTTTAACCAACACATCACACGTGTTTAAAAAAAATTGCCTTCTTTGTACTGCAGTTATGGAATGAAAATTATGTTTTCAACAACATATAAAATATGGTCCCTTTGTTTTATTTTTTTCCAAATCACGAAATCTATTTTTGTTTTTCAAAAGTTCCGGCCATTTTAAAGGGCTAATAGTGAACAATAATTTAATTTATTTTTACGTTTTCGAATAGCTACAGATCATACGAAACGTTTGAGATCCCAGGAGTTTAAAAATAAATACATTTATTTTCTCCCTATGGAGAGCGACACAAGTGTACAGACTGTACAGGGCCCTTAAGATACTTAAGTAATATTCAACTTCTAACCCTGTACAAATCGCAAGTGTACCCCACTGTTGAATTTGACTAATACCTCTAATCTGGAGTTCTAAAATACCTAAAAAAACCTTGGATTCTGTGAAGAAACTGTCGTGAAATGTTTTGTATATTCTCCTGTCCTAACAAATTGATTACGATCTTTAGGGAATACTGTCCTTATTCTACCGGTATTTCAATGAAAGATGCTTTGAGGAACTACCATCATTGATTTTTTTGGCAAAGGTGCACAATCGTACATTGCGTGTACGACATTTATACATGGTGGACTTTTGTCACATGTGATACATTTCTAGTTCTCGTTCTTGAGTTCAACAGCTCGACTGTGAAACGATTTGCCGGACTCTTAGGGTACTTCCTCCTACAGCAACGATATCTTCAAGACCCATATTCACTCCTCTCTTTCCTCAAAAAGACCTTTCACAGCACCCCCTAAGAAATATATATATATATATATATATATATATATATATATATATATTTTTACTATTTAATAATAATATTTTTAAATTAACGGCTAATATAAATAACTTTAATCTACAAATTTTACTTCCACCTGATATTGAAAACAAGAAAAATTTCTTGCTCCATAAATTTTCCACCCTGAAATGTTAAGAAAACATAAAGAGAGTAGCATTACTTCACGAAAAGCAACAATCTCCCAGTACAATGCAACATTATTCCATTGAAACCGGGGCAAAGCTGTCTTATATTTTCTTTTGTAATTATTATTATGAAAGCAGGCTTCTTCTTTCTTCCCTTACCCTTGCTCCTTCTCATCCCCCTCTACCTGAACCTCACCATCTCCATTTCTTTAGTTTTCTGGCTCTCAGACATAATTTCCATCTCGCTAGGGAAAAATGAACATTCCACAATGCTGTTATGCAGCCTTCAATAGATGCAAAACATCCGGTACCTACCCGATACTCGAACAGCTTTCAAAGTCGAAGAAAGGTGGTTATGGATTTCAATGAGAATGCGAAACATGGATACCTTATATGATCCATAAAATAATAATATTATCTGTATACAAGACGTGAAAAGAAATTAAGAGATGCATTACGAAGATATCAAAAAAGAAACGAATGTGCTAATTTTATTAGCTGTAAATTAATATGACGTCATGGCAAACAGGTGTCTTAATAATAATAATTTTTATGAGTTCGCTAAACATATCATTGAAAATAACCAAAGTTATGAAAAAATTAGGGGGTTAAATATTCTTCATATTAATCATGAAGGAAAACGCTAAGATAACTTAGAAGCCTTGGAAATAAAAAAAAAATCCCTCAAAAAGAATGAATATATTATCAACAAACGAAAAATATTGTCTGATATGTTCCACTACCCACCCACTCTTCATTAATACCTAGCAACGGCTCCACCCCTACCATAATAATACATTGTTCTCATCCATTATTTTATAACTGTCAAATCAGTATACGTTTGCCCTGAAGAAGGAACGGTCGTTCCGAAACCGGCCGGATTTACTCAAATATATAAGTGGTTCAAACAAAGTAACATTGTTTCATTTATAGAAATATATGTGCTCAAAATTATCTAATTGCTTTATTATAATGTATTTTTACTATGTTATATATTTTATTTAGCTTATTTATTATTTCTGTTATTCCACTAGTAGCATCTCCGCCTATGTATTAACAACTAAAGCGTGATTTACGCATTCTGTTAACATTTTTAATTGGAGTGTTAATTATCAATGCACATCCCAAAGGCAATTTCATTAATGAAATTACTTGTTAACGCTCTGCAAATGTTTCAAACAATAAATAAATAATATTTGGTAACAAATAATACTGGTATTTCGACCGTCATTAAATTTCTATCATTTAGCAATTTTAACAATAGATCTGTGACGGCCTCTGTGGTCGAGGGATAAGTCTCTCGACCACAGAGGCCGACAAGCATTCCAGAGGTAAGAGGTTCAAATCCCGACCAGCATAAGTAAATTTTATTCGATTAAATTATATTATTTCACAATTTCAACTTTTGATATAATACAAGGTGATATATTTGCGGAACGTTCCAGAATAGAAGATACTTTAAGTATCTCTGTGTTGTAAGCCCACCTTTTAGTATTGAAACGTACTTAAGGCGCCGCAACCGGGCTCAAAAAGAAGAAGATGGAGAGATATGAAATTACGAATGTTAGAGGAGAGCGCTAACATTTAAAGCGTCAAAATGGATACAAAAATTGCGAAAATGTTTAATAAAACACGACTCGTTTAAAATAGAGCAAATAGTGGAACGTATCTTAAGTATCATTTAAAAAAAACATTGTGAATTTTTTCACAACCATAACTTGTAAAATAACTGAAAGAAAGGTGTTTATAATAATATTCGAAGCATACTTTGAGATTTTTTTTTATCGATGGAATTCTCGTATTTTACGTTTCGGCGTGGAACGCGTCTAGATATTATCTTAAAAAGTAACATATGTATTTTTAGGAGCTTAAAAACTTCAAATGTTTATGGGAGATATGTAAGAAATCGGTAGAAATGCGGGTCGTGGCGCCTTAAAACGGCTTTAACCGTATTTGATGGCTATTTCTGAATAGCCAGATACTTCCCCACCTTCTTCTTACACAATTCTTCCTCTCCCAACTACCTTCAGCCTCACAACATACCCCATACGGGAATACCATATGCTTACTGGCTCCAGATGTTTGAGAGCAGTCGGGACTCTTGTGTGACATTTACATAAAAAAGAGATAATAAAACTCATTACTTAATTACCTAATCACAAGCGTTGTGACACTAAGCAAGTTCGGATGTGTTTTTGAGATTTGGTTTTCAAAGGTTTATTCAATATTTCTGGTCTCGAAATAAATCACCATCGATAGTATTTTATTGTTTAAATTTTTAATCTAACCTCTTGAATGTATCACTGACGCGGATTTTCTACAGTAACAAAGAGAGTTGAACTAATTTATTTATACCAGCTTTCCTGTTTAAAACATTAAGATCCTTGAATTAAGTCATTCTTACACTGTAATATTTCAACATTCTATTTTGACTTAATCCTCTTGTTCTTTTCCTTGTAAGGATGTTTTTCTGTTCCGGTTAATTAATTCCTGTCGCTATCCCTCTGTTGTAGAGTCAACTCCGAAAATTCGAGTCTCAGTTATCCATCCTAGTTACAAACACAATAAAATAACTCGGCAATAGAAACGTAAGAAAATAAATAAAGTGTTCGCTGTGCAAGTCTTTTCCGTGTGCAAGTCAGCAAGAAGATTTTATTATTCTCACAGAAAAGTTTTACAAATTCCCTTGCAGAGTTAATGTGAATTTTAAGTGTTCAAAAGGAACACTAATTCATAAAATGTATTTATCAAAATATGTCGAGTGTGAAAGCAGAAGGAAGTTTCTATTATGAATATATCTTTTAGTTAGGACAAAATTACAAGTGTTGTTTTGATGAATGCTGAACTCAAGTGTAGTTTGGAGTAAACATATAAAACGTCAGGATGAATACGTCCTATAGTCTAAAAAAATATTTATTTTTGAAATTTAAAATTACCTTAATCAAATTAGGTGCTTTTGTCTTATTAATAATTGTCTTATTAATAAGGCAAAAGGTTAGCAGATTAACATTGGCATCTTTTTTTGCTTTTTTAAACAATTAGACAATAATTACATCGCCTCAGTTCATGTTTGTTCAATAGACCATTTTAGTTTTTTCTTCAATCTCCACCTTATAATTAAAAATAAAGTATAAGAAATCATAGTTATCACTTAACTAAGAATTATTTAAACTAATGGGACCTTTACCTTTGCGGAAATAGCTTTATCTTAAACACTTTGAAAAAAAACCTTCTCCTCCTGTAAAATTTTCTAATGGTCTATTGAACAAACAAGAACTAAGGCGGCGTAGGCATTCTTGAAAACGCTCTAAATATTAATTTGTATTTTTTTATATTAGTTCCACACATGAGGCCTTGAAGAAAATAATTCCCTTGAGGGCCTACGGATGCTCTGTGGAGGGTCTTTTTAGAAAAGGAAGGGGCGGAAGTTCTGTGAAGGAAAAAGGCATGAGAAGCGGGTAGGAATCTCGGAGACCGTGTGTCTAGAAGAAACGGAAGAATGAATCCAACCCTACCACTACAGTGCAAGGCGATGTTCCGAGAGAGTTTTGCTAGATTGGTCAAAAAGTCTCCCTCAACCAGTCTCTTCCAATCCGGCCGCGTTTTCCAAAACCTATAATGGTTCTATCGATTTACATTTTCAATATAAAAATTTAAATATTAAGAAATAAAAATTTTAATTTCTAATATACACATTGGCGAGATTATTTTATCTAGACTTTAGAACAATTTTTGTTTTTGAAAAGTATAGAGGTGTATTTACAATATATAGGAATAATATCAAAATTTACATAATGTATTAAGAAATAAAATGATTTATTTCTAATATACATATTGGAAAGATTATTTTATCTAGATTTTAGAACTATATATATTTTTGCAAAATGATAAAAAATAATCAACTTAGAGGTGAATTTAAAATGTAAATTGTCGCTACCGCGACTGAACCGGTGTAGGTTTTGGAAATACGCGATCCGGCCTGCCACAGTAGGTGGGCAGACGCATCATGTGCACACGGGCACTCCTTCTAAGTCACGAAACGTAGCGAATCACTTGTAATAACGTTCCACAGTAAAATAATGTACATAGGTACTAGTTAACTTATACTAGACTAAAAGATTCAAAGAATCTGAAGGTTCGTATTGAAATCGAAACGTGATCCAATTTTCAATTTTGAAAATAAAATATTGGCAAAACGTTTGCAAAATTGTATGTTCACGTAAGTAAGTCACGTAGAGGCCTTATTTCATGCAAAATGCCCTCGGCCTTTGCTCACAACACCCCCCTGACATGTGCCCGCATTCCACTTCAACGGGCACAAACAAAACATAAGAAGGTGTGATGAGAGGTAGAGGTACACAAAAGATCCGGGAAAAGCGCCAAAGCCTTTTCTGCTCGAAACCAAATCCCATTGTTTGGTTTGAGACCATTCTACTGCCCGGGGCTTCTGTTTAATTTCTGTGAATATGCACACTGCAATAAGTGCAATAAGGTCCTAGCTATTTGAATTTCGTATAACTTATGTATTGGTCACCAGTGTGATTATAGCGCATGGATATTTTCACTGTAAAGAAGGTTTGGTCTACAACTGCGTATTTACTTTAAATACAATTCAATTTGGGAGCCGGGTGGGTACCGTCGCTCCGGGAAACATTGGATAAAATCAATAATCCTAGATCACCCCAAGCAGTTCGTTTGGTGATTTAGCGGGGGTGTCCGGATTCATTGGGGTGAGGTTTGTATAGGTCTTGGCGGCAAACACGTTTGCTCACCTACTACATGGCTGGCCGGATCCGGAAAGACTGATTGAAGGAGATCTAACCTAGACTTCTCCAGCCGAAATCTCTCGACCCATCGCCTTGCACTGCAGTGGAAGATATGGCTTCATACTTCCGTCATTCCTGGACACATTGATCCCCAGATTCCTACCCATCCCTTATTTATGTCTCCTCCACAGAACTTCCATTGATTAAAGATACCCTCCACACAGCATCCCCTTTTGGGTAAAGTTTGTTAAACATTACGTTTTATTGCTATTTAAAAAAAAAAAATCAGCTTTTTCAGTGATTTATTTAACCGACGTATAATTAATTATATTGTTTTTCTTTTTTTATTTTAATTTTAAATGTTATTATCCATCATAATTTAACCTTCTGAGCACTGTCAAAAGTAAAAATTAATAAATGCTGTTTATAACGCTAACAAAAAATTAAATTATTAAGTAGAAAAAATAATTAATTAAAAACAAAAAAAAATCTTGCTATTTTTTTACTTTTTTTATTTTTTCCGATAAAACAACAAATTTTTAAATGAATTTGAAAGAAAATTGTTAAATTTCTACGGAGCAACGGTTGAATTTATTTCACGAAGCGAAATAAATAGTTATGGATTGGATGCGCCCAACATACCAATACCAATTTTCTTCAATACATTTCACGATGCAGTATTCAGCAAGATAATTTGAAAAGACCTGTTACCCTCCACGTACACCGTAGCACGGGGTAACTTGTACTACGGCACAACGTTGGCTGCTTGAAGTGCTCTTGCTTGATTTGGCCGCCAGCCAATCCGCGAGCGTATCGAATGACTTCGGTTGCATTTGTTTTCTCGGCACGCTCCAAATTTGAAACAACCTGCTTCTGTGTATTCTTCATCCACCTTACACAATCGAACATAATATGTACAGACCGTAAAATGGGGTATCCATTTTCAATTTTGAAAGTAAATAAAAATATTCGTATTCGAAAATTTTGTGTCATATTTTTGCACATGTTTAAACTATAGACATTTATATATTTTTTATGTCTTTTAAGATTCAAAAAAATTTTTTTTTTAATCAAAGTCACTTTTCGGTGTAGGGCGAGTTCAATTTTTTGTTTATCTTAGCTCCACACAGGAGGTCCTGAGGAAAATGTGACTGACGTATAAACCATTTCTCCCACTACGGTGCAGGGCGATGTTCTGAGAGTCCTGCTGGAGAGGTTAAACGATCTCCCTCAACTAGTCCCTCCCGAACCGGCCCACCGCGCAGTGGTTGGACAAACCTCACCCCATGAACCCGGGCACCCCTGTTAAGTCACCAAACGTAGCTAATCTGCGTTGAGGTGACCAATGGCAGAGGTGTTGATTATCCAGATGTGGTTTCCGGGGTGGCGGTACCCATACCCGCTTCCCAAATTTTAAAATTTATACCATTTTGAATAATTCACAATCATATGCCATTCCCAAAACAATTTTAAAATGCGGGTGTGAGTATTCAAGTAGTTATGTCGTATATCGGTAGACATTGATACACTTTACGATATAAATAACACTGAACTAGTAAATTAATGTAATTAAACGATTAGTATAATTAGTAGATGTTTATATACAAACTGTTTTTATAAATTGAATAATAATATTATTGAATACATAAAAGAAATAAAAACTAAAATGGAGTTCTACAAATTAAACTTGATAACAAAAAATAAACTCTGTGTAAACCTTAATGCTTCACTTTCAAAATTCTACTGTAACTTTAAGACTAACTCTATTTATCTTCTTGAAACCGTAACAAAAAATCAACTAACTTGTATGTGTTCCTTTGTTACTACAATATTTTCAAAGATGCATTAACTATATTTTTAAACTTTCACTTTGAAATTTACATTTTTTATTTGTACCTCCAACTTATTGGTGTAATTTAGCACTTTAGTTAATATTACCCACGCACAGGCAGTGCCTTAGATATAATGGGAAAAAATAAAGGAAGAAAAAAAAAACTAAATTATTTAAAAAAAGTATCTATAGACATCGGTCGGAAAATATCTAAAAAAAAGCTTCACAATTCAAGTCGAGTTCGGATATCACTAGAAATCAACTAATTTGGCACTCGGCATCATTGTATCGACGGTGTCCGAAAAAATCATTGAAAGAAGCGAGTAGTTTCTGTGTTGTAGCGAGAATTTCGCAGATACCCGGGATGATCAAAGTCGCCATCCGATTTAAAAGTAGCCACATATTACGGTACTGCTGCTTTTGTTCCCAATGTAGTAGATTTCATTAGAGGAGGACCGTTGTCAGCTCTCAAACAGTTTTTAATTTATTTTTATGTACAAGTTACTATCCGACTTCGGAGTGTTTGAAAAGCGAGATATCGCCTTGACTGTGTGATGCAACGTAACCACAGAAAGTTTATAATCAATCCATCGAACTTTGACTTTTAGCTCTCAGCAGAATTCAGCACTGTTAGTCGGGGTTTTTTTCTAATTGAAGAATTTAAAAAATTGGGTTAAAAATTGAACTGTCAGTTTTTGTTAATTTGACAGATAATAATAATAAGTTAATGACGCTTTGAAATTATGAAAGCCGCGTTTACGAATTAATTTCAGACAGTAAAACAGCCAAGCATTTTTAATTATGCCTTAACTTTGTCGGTTTTCATAAGGACACACTAACAGATTTCCTGCCCTGTATGTATTTTGTATTTTTTTTTGTTCTATTCTAGACCGTCGCCCAAATTAGACATTAGTCCGCCATACTAGTAATTATTATCGGTATTATAAATCATTAATCTACATTAAGGACGGACAGAAGTTTAATATAAGTTAACCACCTCTGACACGAAACATTTATTCATATTGGCGCAGCCTGAAGCAGAAGAAATTTTCAATTTGGTATTATGGGTACCCATTGTTAATTATACCAACCCTTGTCATGGGTCACCCCAATTAGCTAGCTATGTTTGGTGACTTAGCAGGGGTGCCTGGGTTCGTAGGGTGAGGTTTGTCCGGGTCTTGGTTGTGAATGAATCTGCCCACCAGCTACGTGATCTGATCGGGAAAGACTGGTTGAGGGAGACCTTTTGGCCTCTCCAGCAGGGCTCAGAATATCGCCTTGCACCGCAGTGGGAGGAATGAATTTATATTATAATTATTTCGTCTGGTCAGTGGTTGAGTGGGCATAGCGTTTGGGTCCCACCCGAGCGTCGCGTGTTCGATTCCTCGACTGGCTAAGTCCTCCATCACAACACAAGCTACATTTTCGGCTTTCTGTGGTGGTAGTAGGAGATTTTCAAACATTGTTGGGTTATTCGTAACCCGGGAATGTTTGTCTTTCTTTAAAAAAAAAAAAAAAAAATACATCCGTGACTCCTGGACATATTGACCCCAGATTCCTTCCCACCCCTCATACCCTTTTCCATCCTAAAACTTACTCTCCTTCCTTTCTATAACAGACCCCCCCCCACAGCACCGTTAAACATAACATAGGTCCTGTGAGGAATTATTTTCCTCAGGGGGGTGTTAAAAAAAGTATGGTATGAATGGTAGTTCAGAGAACTCAGATTAAACGTAACATATAAAAAGTTTAATGAATAAAAAATAAATAAACTCTAAAATTTTAACGATTCGTTAAATATCTAAGTTAATATACAATTCACATGAAAGTCCTATTAAAGCTCTGTTATACTCCGAATACTGTGAAATAAGAAATAACCAGCCCATAGTGAAATAATAATAGAACCTCAATACAGCAGTCAAAAACTGGTACGAGTATTTTACTTGTATCACTGAATATTACGAATTGTTCTGAGAAACAACCCTTCATTAATGTTTCGAAATGCTAGGCAAAACAACATGCAGGTTTATCTTTATAACGGAACGTGCCAATCTTTGTATAAAACATCCACTTCCAGATCTAACTGTTCTTATTGTGCCCGGCGTTGCACCGTTCTTAGCGGATAATGCCTGCGAACGTGATTTGTGGACGCTCCCTTTGGGAATCCTCCAAGATAATCACAATCAAAATGCAGTTTACCGAAAGCGAGCAATTCGCCGAGTGTCGCAAAGTAAATATTTTCATTTCGTGAACCGCAGAGTTTGGAGTGATTCATTGGATTCCACATCGGGACCCGTCGTCGCTTTAACATGGGAATCCTTTTGCATCGCACGTCGGGGAAATATTAAAATCACTTTGTATTTTATTTAGATTTCGACGGATTACTTTATAAGTCTTTCAGATAACACTTTAAATTACATTTGGGATTATTTATACGCTCTACCAGATGTTGTATTTCATCGCAGATCTAAAGCAACGCGTATGTGGCATTACCTACCAATGGCAATAACTTGAATCAGGTTCTTGCATGTTAGAAGAACAATGTTCTTTGCATGTCAGAAAAAAATGTAATCGAGCAGTTATGTTACATACATCAAAGCTTTGAAAAAATAACATAATTTATTTTTCTTTATTTTTATTCAAACTTGCTATATTACTTTTGTAGTTAATCAGCAAAATACATAGGAGACAACATTTAAGAGGAATATAAACGCTAGAAATATTTCGATTCTCACGCCTGCAAAATTTTAAAATCGAGCGTCTTATTTGCACGAGGCAAGTGAGCGAAAAAGTGTTTTTTATTTATTTTGTGCATAATTTTATAAGAACGAAAAAAGTTAGAACATAGATAAAGTCAAAAATAGTCTTAGCCGTAAAGGGTTATTTTTAAAAAATTGTTACTTACATTACTTCATAGTTAAGTCATGAGAAAACATTTTTTTTAGTGGTTTACGCTTATATTTTTTGTTACGTAAATAATAATTTTATTGTAATTCCAATACATAGATAAAGTAGTTAAAGCTTCAATTTATCCGTAGCATATTTTTTGATGTTCATACTTTAAGCCGATTCGTCGTAAAGATTAATCAAAATAGTATCTAAATAGGATTTCACGTATATATTCATCTTAATGTAATGATATTGTTAAATTAATAGAATAGTAAAAGCGTATTATTAGTAGTTACATCAATTCGGGAGGCGGGTATGGGTACCATTATTGGATAACCAACACCTGTCACCCCAAGTGGTTCGCTACGTTTGGTGACTTAGCAGGGGTGCCCGGTTTCATGGGGTGTGGTTTGACCAGGTCTTGGTGGCCGATACGTCTGCCTACCTACCCTGTGGTGGGGAGTATCGAGAGAGATTGGTTGAGGGAGGTCTTTTATCCTCTCCAACCGGAATCTCTCGACCCATCGCCTTGCACCGCGGTTGGAGGAATGGATTCATACGTCCGTTACACTCCTGGACACACTGACTCCCAGATTTCTATCCACCCCTCATACCTATTTCCTTCCCAAAACTTCCTTTCCTTCAAAAAACCCTTAACACAGTATCCCCTAAGATGTCATAGGCCATTTCATTCAAATTATTTTCCTTAGTGCCTCCCGTACGGAGCTAATGTAAAAAAAAAATTGTTATGAAAATATATTACGATTGTTCAGAATACTTTTTTTTACATTAACTCCATACAGTAGGCCTTGAGAAAAATAATTTCCCTGCTGGCCTATGTCATATTTGGGGGTGCTGTGTGCAAGGTCTTTTTTAGGAGAGGGAGGAGTGAACGTGATTGTTGAAGAGACCCGTGGCTTTGTTTTTTTACTTGACCTTCAATACAAGTCAACGGTAATTTTCTACATGAGATTTCGAAAAACCACCCCATCCACTTTTCCCGCCCTTTAAAACTGTATTAATACTTCTTGATAAAATTTTGTACACTTTACTCTACGAAAGCTGGGCAAAGCCGCAGACATCAGCTAGTTTATTGAATTTAGGCCGCATCCCGTGCACAACTTTATTAAATGAATGTTTGATTGATTGTATACTGATCGTGTTGTGTTGTTTGCAGAGGTTCCTCCTCGAGAGATGCCGCCCAGACAAGAAATCCCCGCCCAAGAGGAAGAATCTGTGTGGGGCGGCGCGGGTCTGTGCGAGCGGGAGCTGCGCGCCCTGCACCGCAGCGTGCCTGCCCTGCGCCGCCGCGACCTGGACACGCTGGCCATCAGGCAGCACTTCTACCCCGAGGGCGGCTGGGGGTGAGTTACTTCTTTTCATTCTTCATCAGCCACCTGGCAAACTTTAGTTTCCGAGTTGCCAATTATTGGCAGCATTTAGTTCTATTCAAATCGGTGTCAGCCCTTCTCCCCTGCCCCAATGCTCACTCTACCCAAACATGTACAGTTACAATCAGACCTCAAATTTTAAATACAGAACAGTGTTTCATCGTCGTTATGATATTCAATTGGATGACGATACACGATGTCACACAAATGTAAAAGAGACATTGGAGGTTATCCACCACTTACCCCCCCCCCCCTGGTACAAGTAACAGATGGTTACTCCTCCAAGATTCTAATTTTTTTGTTAAAGGGGTGTTCAGACATCTAATATAACCGCTAGCAATGCAAGTACTTAACAGGATAAAAAAACATAGTACAACAAATCAGGTCATTAATACAAGCAAAAATAATAGTTAAAGCCAAATAAAAGTCGTTCAAGAAGCTCATGAGACAGCATTGCATCATGTGAAAAACCATGTAAGCACTTGCATAAATAAATAGAGAACATACGATTAACGATTAAGTCTCAAATCATTTGGCAAGTACCAATAAAAAATGTAAATTGCATTCAGCCTAGTATGGTCCCCAGAAACCAAATACAATTTATCATCTGTGAAATCAATCGCAATGTAAAAATCAAATGTAAAAGAGACAGCGTGTAGTGAAAGTGGCTAGAACCTTAACTAACTAACAAATCAGAACTCCGTTTCTCCGCAGGGAGGCAGAGAGGATGGACCGCAAACAACTCGGCCGGCTTTAAGTAGACGTATATAACACATTCTTCTACAACTATTTTCCACAGTGTAATTTTTCGTTTTATACACATATCGACTGCGGAAACTTGAAATGCTGTAACGTACAAGAAATACAAAAATTAGTTAAACGTTTAATTTTCTCAGTTTTTTTCTCTTTCGATCTGTGTGGTCAAAATATTTGTACGAAAAGAAGTCTGTACCTTACGACGGACATTTTAAGAGGATTTTTTTTTTAATTTTTCAAAAGAAGCATACACATTGTGACTTGACAATTTATTTGAAACAAAGTATTTTCTTTTTATTTTTTTGTTTTTAATTAAAAAATATATATTTTCTTTTACAGAAACTTAAAAAACTGTCTTCTCTGAAAGAATTCTTAATTAAAAGTCCACAAAAAGCGGTGAAATAATTTAAAATTAAAAAAAAAAACTTTCTTTTCGCTCTCCTGAACAATTAACAGTGTGTCCTCTACAGCATTTCAAATTACATTTATATGCATTAGTGGTATGGTAATTCCAACTGGCTCTGTGAAGGATAAAAATGAGTAAAAAAAATTGGAAAAAAGTCATTTTTTGAAAATAAAATTTTTGAAAAGTCCCTCTGTCAAACCCAGGTATTAAGTTAATGGCGACGTTAGTTTCCATTCAACTCTACATGGAAGGCATTTTTGATGTGTATTCTGTTTGATTACGTCCACTGATCTCCTGAAAAACACTTTAACCTAGTTGTTTGAAACCCCGACACGTTCGACGTAATCGGGAAGCAGCACCTTTTTTTACATTTGGCACTTTAAAGTAAGTTCAGTTAAGTTAAACAACTGGCGCCTCCGTTTTGGTTAAGATCGATGAAGACCCTGCATTCTGCAGCCCGGAACAACAAGTATCAATCATATACTAGGGGCAGTCAAAAAGTAATGCCTCCTATTTTTTTCTCCTTTAATTGACGAGATAAAAAAAATGCAATTGCATTCGGTTGAAAACTACACGATTGACGATTGATTTGTTACTTTTCTATATAATCTCCGTCCATTTCCACGGCTTTGGCCCGTCTTTTAACAAGGGCATGTATCCACAGTATTGTAAAAAGCAGGATCACATCCAGAACACCACCGCCATAACTTTCCCGGCCAATCACACAGTTTTGATTTTTGTGCCCTTGGTGAGTTTATGTAATGCAATTTCATTTACTGCCTCTATTTCGTCTCCGGTCACAATTTTTTCCAGAGACTAAGCTTGTGAGGCTGTGTTTTTTCTTGTTTCTTTACTCTAGCCCGTTAACTTTCTTGGTACCCACCGTGCACAAACTTTTGTTGAATAATCAGATGTCGAATAATCGTCATCAAACTGTCTTTACTGGGGGAAAGAATGCGACATCTGTAGTTTTCTGGGGTCACCACGAATGATGTCATCAACTCGCTCAATGTTGCGTGCAGTCACTTTTTCGTCAACCAGCTTTTCGTCAACCAGCGATGTTTGTCCTTCAGCCTTACATTGACGAACCCATCGTCTAGAAGTGCTGACATCCACTGTTGCATTACGGTACACTTTTTCAGTCTTTCATTAATGTGAATGGGCGTTTCACCTTCAAGATGAAGAATCAATCACAGAACGCTGTCTGATACGAACATCGATGTCGGATATTTTGCAAGCGACTGCAGTGCCCCCACCTGTTAGCGCAAAAAAGTTACTACTCCAGCAGATTGTAGAAGAAGATTTGAGAAATTGCTCCAAATTAAAAATTTTCACTTAACTCACTTTATTTAAGTACAAAAAAATAGGAGGCATTACTTTTTGACTGCCCCTAGTACTTTGGCTTTGAAACCATTATGGCGGATGTATATTCTTGTCCCACGTTTCTCATAAATGTATGCATCGATTATAATTCTGTCTGTTCATTTCAATTTGGAATTGTTTGTCTGTTTACTTGGGATAATCGTTCACCGATTAAGGACGCCACAATTCTGTTCCCTGACAAGACTCAATTAAGATAATCCATTGCGTGCTCAGATTATTTGATGTGATAATCTTAACTTAGATTTACGAGGCAGATGCTACGGTGCCAACTGTATGGCTTAACTAACTACAATACAATCTGTTAGTAACTAACAACCACGCCATTTCTCATAAGGGATAGGCAGAAAGAATGAAACTACATTAATCTCTGTCATACACACACTCCGTTCTTTATCAACATTCACACTTACCTACTATTTATATATTTAAAAAAAAATAAAGGGAAACGTATACACCCGGGTTACGAGTAACCTGACAATCATTTGAAAATATTGTCTACTACCACATGATTAAACGGAAAATGTTGCTTGTGTCGTGCTTGGGGGATTTAGCCTGAATGAGACCCATGACGCGATGCCAAATCAGCCACTGACCGGTTGATGAATTAATATATTAATATTAATGAATTAGTAATGTAATTCAATGTGAAAAATATAATATTTTTTAGGTTTTTGTAAAAGTGTTAATTAAATTATTAACATTAATGTAATATATCAGTGAGGCATGGAACTGGCAGAGGAAAGATGAAAGTAGACTGAATGATGTAGAAATGATATCACTGAGGCGTATGTGTGGTAAAACCATGTACGATCGTGTGAGAAATGTAGAGATCCGCGAAGAATGCAAAGCTGATTTAAGCGTGATGAGTAAGATTAAGAAAGGGACGCTCAGATGGTTTGGGCATGTAGAGTGAATGAACGAGGAAAGGATTGTAAGAAGAAGTCGGGGACGCCCGAGGAAGACATGACACGACCAAGTGAATCAGATTTTTGAGTCGGGCCATGTGAAGAGTCGGAATAATAGAAGAGCATGTATGAGACGATGTATGAATGTGAACGAGGCAAGGAGTGTGTGCCAAGATCGAGTTGTTTGGCGGTCCGTCCTCTCTGCCTACCCCTGTGGGGAAACGGCGTGATGGTTAGTTAGTAAGTTATGTAATATATCATTGAAGAAGAAGAAAACAATAATAATCTAAACCAAAATATGAAAGAGAACAAGACACAGAAAAAAAGATATTGGTCACAACTGGGACTCGAACCCAGACCAAAGTTATAAAAAGAGAGTTAGAGAGAGAATTATAAAGAAATTGATTTATATGTTAATTTATATACAAAAGAATGCGATTAATTCATTTGTGGCAAGTCTTTGCGCCCTTAAAGTTGTTGCTTTAGGAACTAATTTTCTATATTTTTCATAATGATGAGTTTTTAAGGCTTTGGAACATAGACTAAAGAATAAAACACAGTGCTTTTGAATTTTGAATGGAAACAAATATGCCACTGACTTATTATCTTTTGGCTCTAGATCATTTGGCAGGAGGTCTGTCTCTCTTACACTTACCTGAAATTGTATATCGCCGTCCCATTTTAATTTAGTAATCATGGTGTAACACAGTTTTCATGGAAATATATACCAAAATTATATCCGCAATTGGATCACGAAACACGATACAAGGCACTTGGTAAGTTATTCTTTATTGTATGGTTTATAATTTTTGGTTTTACTATGTCTTAGGTTTTGACTTTATTTTTATTAAAGTTTTTAAAAAAATTAAATTATTATTGCAGACGCAATAAGTTCTATAAAGTCAATTTATTTAATTTTACCACTCCCGCGAAAAGTCACGGGCCGTCCCTGGAATGGACTAACCCCAAATATTGTTTACAATAATTTAATTCTCTCGATATTTGTCCTCGTATTATAATCTGAACAAACATGATGTTTCAACGGTTGCTGCGATGAAATTGCCCGAAAATGCAATTAATAATAAACCTCGGAACAAAGAAAAATCTTTCCCCGTATTTCACCGGTGAAAACATTTCCTGGCCATTTTTCTGTTTCAAGCCTTTAAAAATACATGGATGTGGATTTAGGGCTATCAAAAATATCATGACGTTGCCGTTTTTTTTTATTATTCCAAGCGTTTTTTTTTTTAATTTTTGACATGGAAATTATTGAAGTGTTTTTTTCCCGTAATAATGATGTATGACAGCCCATGTTTCAAATACATCGGTGTTTATGATTACATATATTTTTAATCAATCGTCACACATACTAATTTCGGTTATCTGTACTGTTCGTTAGTCCTACGTAAAATCTGGTTCATTTAAATGAAATTTCCTTTGGATGCGTTAGCCTGCCTATTGCGGAGCGGGTCGGACTGGTTGAGGGAGACCTTTTGAACCATCTCAGCCCATCGCCTTGCATTTCAGTGGAAAAAATGGATTCATACGTCCATCATTCCTGGATACATTGACCACAGATTCCTGCTAACCCCTCATACCTTTTTTCTTCCCAGAACATCCTCTCCTCCCTTTCCCTAAAGAGACCTTCCACACAGCATCCCCAAAGAAAACAGCATCCCCAAAGAAAAAATATGGTAGAGGAAATGTTTTTTCCTCTAGGCCTCCTATGTGGAATAAATGTAAAAAAATGTTGAGTGAAGTGATTTACTTGTATTGGTCCATCATACAAAAAAATTCATTTACATATTTTATAAACATCATTAAAATACTTACCTGTTTTTGTTGGTATTGCAAACACCTAAATAATTTAGTATCTAGATGACCCTAGTATCTAGATTTCCTCAAGACCTCTTACCTTTTTCCTTCCCAGAAGTTCCTCTCCTTCCTTTCCCTAAATAAACACTCCAAACATTATCCCCAATAATGCCTTAGGCACTAAATGATTTTTTTTCCTCTAATGTTGAACTAATGTAAAAAAAATATACTAATAAATAAAAAGCTCGTAATGGAAGAATCTACCATCTTGACAATCTATGATTTCCTGTCTTTTCGGCGAACTGCTTTTTTGCCTGCACAGTGCACATATCGATTATTATTAGAGATGTGCCGATTATGACTTTCGCCGACTAGCCGACTAGCCGATTAGTCGGTTGTAATAAGACCGACTAGTCGGCTCAGCCGATTACGGTTTCGGAGATTTCCGTAACGCTTCGTTTACTGCTGATTCGCGCGCAATCGCATACGCCGTGTCGGAACATGTTTTGTTTACTTCGCATTGTTCCTTCATTTTTGCTTGTGTAATGGTCGAGAGCGGTGTTTTAGTGTAAAAAAATATATTTTTTGTGCATAATTAAAGATAATAGTGTTATTATTTATTGAAGTGAACAAGCAGAATTAAAATTTGATCATGTCAAAAAGAAAATCTCGTGTATGGATGTTTTTTGAACAATTGGACAATGATTCCCGTAAAGTTAAGTGTAACCAATGCCAAGTGATAATTTCTCGTGGTGGGCAAGGAAAAACAGCTAACACTACAAGCATGAACAACCATATTAAATACAAACATCCAACCCTGATACCTCAGTTAGGTTCTGCTATCAAATGTTCAAGCACAGACGATTCCACCGAGTTTCAAATCTTAGCAGAAGAATTACCTAAAGCAGTGCCTACTCCGTCAACTTCAGTGTCATCAGAGGTCAGTTTAAGTCAGAAAAGCCAACAAAATATTGAAGACAGTTTAACTATACACTGGTCATGTGAAGACTCAAGATCAAGAGAAATCAATATTGCGATAGGTGAAATGATTGCACTTGACAACCAGCCGTTGTCAATTGTTGAAAATACAGGCTTTAGAAACCTGATGAGGAAAGTAAAACCTAAATATAACATACCGGGCAGAAAGTATTTCACAGAAAACATCATTCCTCAACTTTACGAAGAGACTAAATCTGAAATACGAAGAGGAGTGATGAGTGCAACTGCAATTTCAGTTACTACTGACATGTGGACAAACATAAATAATAAAGAAAGTTTTTTGAGTTTTACAGCTCACTGGTTCGACGATAGTTTCAAATATCACCACGCAGTAATGCAAATGAAATATTTCCCTGAAACACACACCGCCAATAATATTAAAAATTGTTTAGAAGAAATTCCAACTTTATGGGATATAGATACGACCAAAATTCATGCCATTGTACGAGACAACGGCAGAAATGTGACGAAAGCAATTGACGATTCAGTTTTTAAGGGAGTACCATGTTTCATACATACTCTTCAACTGGCTATTAATACCGCTTTGAAACATGATATCATGGCGCAAATACTAGTAAAATCGAGACGAATAGTGACACACTTTAATCACTCTAATCAAGCTCAGTCAAAACTTCGAGATTTGCAGCAAGAACTAAATTTATCATATCACCAGCTTGTTCAAGATGTATGTACCAGGTGGAATTCCACATATGATATCTCGCCTCTTCGAACAAAAACGAGCTGTTTCTTTGTACTTTGCTGAAACATCAGTAAATTTCGAAAATTTGTCTAATGAAGAGTGGCAAATACTTGGAAAAAGCATTGAATTGCTAAAGCCGTTTGAAGAGATTACCAAGATAATAAGTTCAAGTTGCTCATCAGTATCTGAAGTAATACCTCATCTGAAAACCCTACAAAAATATTTAGAAATGTATTATGATGAAAACAAAGAAATCATGGAAATGAAAGCCCTACTGGAAAATGATTTGAATATTAGGTTTGACATGGACCATAACAAAATCTTCACCTTGGCTACATTGTTGGATCCAAGATACAAGCAACAGTTTTTCGAGGCAGAGGATCTCATCACCATTAGGTCCCAATTTTTATTAGAATCTCTGAAGAATAGCATGAGTGATGACGTCAGCGACAGTGGCAAAGATGATTTACAGAGCACCTCCACTGATGAAAATAATATAGAAACAGCAACACATAGGAATTTTTGGCAATGCTACCAAAATTTTGCATCAAGAAAAATTCAAGAATTTCAAGATGACAGGTCAAGCGCAGCTAATGAACTGCAGTCCTACTGTGCGTTACCGGTGATAAAGCGTAATGATGACCCATTTCAGTGGTGGAGCCGCAATAGTTCTAGGTACCCTGAAATGTCGCGCATGGCCAAAGTGTACCTCTGCTGTCCCGCAAGTTCTGTTTACAGTGAGAGGCTGTTCTCAGAGGCCGGAAACATATATGAAACAAAAAGAAATCGATTGCTACCAGAAAGGGCAGAAGCTTTAGTCTTCTTACATCATAATTTACCCATAATTAAAAAATATAAGTAAGTTATAAAAAATATAAGGAGATTATGATATTTTTGGTTGTCACAATTGACTTTGATTTGATTAGATTATGTAGGTATGGTTATAAGAAATATGTTTTTTCATTATTTTTTGTTTTTATCAAACAGTTCATGTTAATAACTGAGTTTGTTAATTTAAAAAATCTACTTTTTATTTTAATAATAAGAAATACTTATAAATGTTCATTGAAGATAAGAAGATATTAGATTATGATATTTTTGGTTGTCACAATTGACTTTGATTTGATTAGATTATGTAGGTATGGTTATAAGAAATATGTTTTTTCATTTTTTTTTTGTTTTTATCAAACAGTTCATGTTAATACTTAATAACTGAGTTTGTTAATTTAAAAAATCTACTTTTTATTTTAATAATAAGAAATACTTATAAATGTTCATTGAAGATAAGAAGATATTATGTTGTTTTTTTATGTTAATTAGGATAGGTACTAATTTTGTTCAATAAATGTCATAATTAATAATTATGTTTTCTTTACAAGCAAGTAATTTTAAAAACTGATTCTGATTACCAAAGGAAAGATTGCTTTACATTTTTTAATGTATAAGACTGATTATAAAATAAATAAAAAATAATATATAATCAAGGTTTTTATGTTTTTATTTCATGTAGTTCCCCCGCATTCATATTATTGAGAAATACATACAAAGTAAGAAGCCGGATAGTCGGCGCTCTTTGCCGATTAGTCGCCGACTAATCGACGACTACAATAGTGGCCGGATAGTCGGCTTTACCGACTAGTCGCCGACTAGTCGGAACATCTCTAATTATTATACTTTTACTACAATTAAATACATTGATTTAGAAAACAACTGTAAAAAACGATCAAAATAATGATTAAGTTTGTTTTTAACTTTTAGCAGCCCTGTCTGGACTTAAACTCTGCAAGCCCCCGAATGCGGCACCGTGATAAGGCCGTGGTACCTGGCTATGGTAGATGGTAATACCACCTGAAATAATATTTTCATACTGCTGGAAATTAAATTTATCTCCTCCGCCCTCCCTACCTCTGTACTAATTCCATTAATGAATTTCGAGGGCAATGTTCTACAGAAATGCCAGCAATTCATCATCCATTGACAAACCTCCCTAATTTTTACGAATATATCGATGTACTCGCCGGTTATAAAATTGAAAAATGCGAACAATTTTGTGGATAGCTGCAAAGCCATTAAATTCACATACATCACGTCTTTAAAAATCCATAACGGTGTGGATATCAATAAAAGTTTTAAAAAATGATTACTCAACAAACAACTGTTGCTTTTGACTGAGTATATTTTGACATTTTCGAAATTGTTTTTGCATCGATGAAACAATTATGAAAATTGATTTGAAAATAGATGTTATACTTTTTAAAATAACAAGTTGTGCAATTTTTAGTATGTCGAATATAACAATCTTTATGCAGTAAACCAAATTGCTTTTCAGAACGTTGCCTGAATTGTTAAGAATGAATAGGACATGTTCGCTCTGGAACTTGGAATAACCATTCAAATTCAAGAGTTTTTCCACGTGTCTACTGGCTTCAGGACAGAGATATCTTGCTCATCCTATTAATATTATAAAGGCGAAAATTTGTTACTCTTTCACGCAAAAATACTGAATGGACTTTAAAAATTCTTTCACTAAGAGAAAGCTACATTATTTGCGAGAAATGTAGGCTATATATATATATTAGTAAGCTCCGGCGTTATGAATAAGCTCCTGCGATATGAAATTATTTATAATACGTTTATTGTCCAGACGAACAACAAAGCGTTGATTGATAACTATCAGTAATTATTTGACGTACGCTGTCATTTAGTTATTTGTTTAGGTTGCTATGGAGATCCCTTTGATAGTTAAAATTATACTAATCTCTACTAATATAATGAATGCGAAACTGCGTGTATTTGATTGTTACACTTTAATAGGTGGCACGCGAGCTGATTGAAAAATGAATGTAATGGATACGGAGGAAGGGGTGAGAGGGGAAGAGGTGGAGGGTTGAGGAGGGGGGAAGGGGAGGGGTAGTTGGTGAGGGAAGGGTGGAGAGGGGGGGATAAGGAGGAGGCGGAGTGGGAACCCCCTCTAATGCGAAGCCAGGGGCAAAAGCTAGTTCTTAATAATGCAGGCAACGTCCTGAAAAGAAATTTGTTTTTCTATCTGCCTGGTACATCGACTCCTTATTTGAACAGATTACAATGTTTGGAACTCAAACGATAAACGTGAGATAACTATTGTTATTTCAGGTACTTTAAAAAACTAGTACAAACACACCCATCGATTGTTACCACTTACAAAAACGAATCTAACCTAACCTAACCCAACCATGATAACCACTTACCCAACCTAACCTAACCCAACGACGATCACCGCATACCTTATGGAATGAATTACAGCTTTTTTCATGATCATACAACATTTGTACCTAAGACCAACGATTAACTCCATAAAAATACCCTCCGTAGAATAATCTCAATGATGAAATGGAGTAATATACAAATTTTATTCGAAGTGAGCACCTTCACACTGCTTAGAAAATTACTTGTATCAAATTTCTTGTTAAGTTTTATTGAAATGTGTGGGTACATGGATATAGTTCTATTATTGGAGTTCGTTTTTATGACTTCTGTTAACGGATGCGCCCTAAACGGTCTTTAACAAGAAAGCTCTCAATATCCAGCACGTCAAGTGTTAATGTGGTTCTCTCCCGTTCCCTTTATTACCTTGCACCTAAATAAGAACAGTTTTCCCCCGATAAACTTTCCGGGGGTGTTAAACCTTCCGTGCAATAAAAAATATTATTATTTAACTAACAAACTTTGACCGGCTTCTAACTAGATGGAGTAAAGGGAGTAGCGAGTAACTTTCTACAAGGTATTAAACTTTGGGTGAGAAGTGTTGATCTCATAAAGCATTAACCCTCCGCCTGCGGTGATGGGTCATATCTGACCGCACCCTTCATAAAATATATGTATTTTCAAAGAGTATATAAAAATTTAGTGCTTTATGAAAGATGGGTATCGTTTGACTACTTTCTTCTTTTTTGTTTAACTGTTACATTTTTTTCATGAAAAATCACTTAGGGCCTATGTCATCTTTGGGGATGCTGTGTGGAGGGTCATTTTGGGTAAGGAAAAATAAGGTTGGAATCTTTATTTTTTTTTACACACTTTACAGATATAAGACAAAAAAGTCCCGATAAACTACTTTTTAGCAGTTTGTCTAACGGGTTATTTACATTAAAGATCTTATTATAGTGAGTTAATAGTTACATTTTTACAATTTTATAAAATAAAAATTTAAAAATTTACAGAAGTCGAGAGAAAAGAAAAATGATGAAAACATAAATGTCAATTTGAAAGTCTTCAGAATAATATGTCATTGCAAGCCAATACAATTAATTCTTTCAGGAAGCCAAGTCTTCAATAAATTTACCAATTGTTTGTTTTGGACATAGTTTTTAATTTCAGCAGGTAACGTATTTAAATAACTGGGAATCATGAAATTTAACGTTCTGTGTCCATATTTATTTGTATGCTTAAATACAATTAGTCCTTCATTAAAAAAACGAATATTAGATTTTTTTTTGTTTTTTTTTTAAAGAAAGACAAACATTCCCGGGCTACGAATAACCCAGCAATGTCTAAAAATTTCCTACTACCACCACAGAAAGCCGAAAATGTTGCTTGTGTTGTAATGGAGGACTTAGCCAGCCGAGGAATTGAACACGCGACGCCCGGATGGGATCCAAGCGCTATGCCCACTCAACCACTCAACCACTCAACCCCCAAAGGGCTCACAAACTCCAACAGCTCGTAGGGCTTTGAAGCAAAGAATGGACGGCTACCTCGAGAGTGTTTTCTCTTGGGGTAAAAATAATCTCGTTGAATTTAATGTTTCAAAGACCCAATCTTGTCTGATTACGTCCAAAAGGGATCGAAATGAAAATCTAGTCTCTTTCAACGGAAGCAATCTTCCGAACAGGCCCTCCATTGATATGCTTGGTGTAACCGTAAGTGACCAGCTCAGGTATGAGGGCTCCATCGAAGCCAGAGTAAAGCTAGCCTCCCAAAAACTGGGCGTACTGTACAGGGCCCGCAGATACTTTAATGGTACACAACTGCTAACCTTGTACAAATCACAAGTACGCCCCACGGTTGAATTTGGCAGCCATCTCTGGTCTGGAGCTCCAAAATACCTGAAAAATACCCTCGATTCTGTGCAGAAACGGGCGGTCCGTTTGATAGATTCTCCCATCTTAACAGACGGATTGCAATCTTTAGAGCACAGGCGTCGGGTGGGAATGCTATCCTTGTTCTACCGGTATTACAATGGAAGATGCTCCGAGGAACTAGCATCATTGATCCCTTCGGCACCGGTGCATAGTCGGGAAACACGCCAAACGCGTGCCCAACATTTGTACACGGTTGACATTTGTCACATGAGAACGGGTCGTTTCTTCGACTCGTTCTTGTGTTCAACAGCTCGGCTGTGGAATGATTTGCCGGCCTCTGTGTTTCCTCCTTCCTACAACATGGGTCTCTTCAAGACCAATGTTCATTCCTTCCTCTCCTCAAAAAGACCCTCCACACAGCATCCCAGATGACATAGGCCCTGAGGGAAATTATTTTCCTCAGGGCCTCCTGTGTGGAGTTAATGTAAAAAAAAAAAAAAAAAAAAAAACCACCGACCAGTCAAATGTGGCCCAGCCTGTTATGGTTGTGTTCCAGCCTGTTTATACAGGATGTCTGGGGGTATAGTGCATTAACTTCAGGAGGTGATTCTACATGATGGTAGGTATAAAAAAGGTTAACAACTTTTTCAGAAATTCCAACATTTTTTTCCCGTACAAAAAGACGTACCAACTAAAAATCCTTAAGGGCGCCTTCCATTGCGAGCGGAAAAGAGTAGAGCGGAGCGGAGTGGGAGCTGAGCGAAATAGTTTTGACCTTCCATCAAAAAAGAGTCACTTAGAAGATAGGTGTTTGCCTTCCACTGCCTGTGCGAGAGAAATGAGCGGGGCGAGCGGAGCGAGGTCAATGAAAAATGAGAAATAGTTTTGCCCTTCCATTGAAAACGAGTCAGTATCGCTTTGTTTCGAAGTGAACGGAGTGATTTTTGTGATGTCAAGTACTGATCCTAGTGAATATGATTCTGACAGCATGTATGCAATGAAAAAAAATGTTAAGTATGAATTAAATGTACATTTATAAAAATAATCTTATCTCAAAAATGTAAAAACTTAAAAAAAATAATTTACTTTCTTATTTCCGCCAATATCATAAACCAATAATGGTTTTCTAAGCCGTATCCTTTATCTTGACAATCTTTGCTAGTCGTATCCTATAAACGAAATTGGCAAACGGCTTCAATAAACACCTCCACCTCGACAAAAACGCAGCGAGGCAATTGAATTGGCTACAGTTCTTGAGCGGAGTCCGCTAGAAACTAGTCGGCGATGGTGTGCGCGAGCGGTCTCTTTCGGACCTATTTTAACAAGTTCGATCCGCTCCGCTCTCCTCGTTCCTGATGGAAGCACTTGTACGCAGTTAACGTGTGCGAGTCGAGCGGAGATCGTACGGAGTCCGCTCCGCTCGCATTAGCGGAGCGGACTCGTTCGAAACTATTTAACTCGTTTAGTCCGCTTCGCTGGCCTCGTTCTTGATGGAAGCACTTGTATGCAGTTAATATTTGCTAGTCGAGCGGATTCCGTAATGAGTCCGCTCCGCTCGCAGTGGAAGGCGCGCTTTAGCGTGAGGTATGATCTTACTTGCTGAGCGCTCACCGGGCACGATTGTGGTATAGGTGAAACATCTTAAGTTGGAAGCAATAAAAATGCTTAGTATTGATGTATTGGTCAATCTGTGTGAACGTCAAGCGACGCCCACAAAACCGATAAGGCTCTCTGTCTTGCTTACGTCCACTTATTGCAACTAGTTAGAAGAGAGGCAAGTTTTTTTTTTTTATTTATTTTTTTTTTTTTTTATTTATTTATTTACATATGCATATATATTACAATACATTACAATGTGATCATTTGTCTGTCCAACTGGGCAGAAAACCCGTTTCAGGACAGCCAAATTGTATATTTAGTTCATAATATTCTTAACAAAGAAATAGTTACGTTCAAAATATCACGGGAATTTGCTTCTGTCGAGACAACTTTTGAGAACACTAAGAATTGTATATAATTAAGGGATGGTTTCTTTATGTCTTTAAAAGAATCGCAAAGATGTGATTTTTTTCAAGGTCAATTTGGAGAACATAAATAAATGCATTCAGAGTGAATGCATTTATTAATGTTCTATGAGTGTTTTCTTTAGTGAGATCACAAGAAGGAGATTCTTTCCAGGCCATTTTAGAGAACATTACAATTGCATAATCAGAATTTACACATTTATAAACCAATATTTGACATATGAATTCACAATGTATTTATAACTATTTAATTTTAATAAAGTACTATAATTTTTAGAATTTCTTAAATAGTAGAAATTACACAATTATAATCCAAATATATGAAAAATGATTTTTCAAACTCGTTTTGGAGAACATTAATTTATTTAGTTGTTTATTTATTTCTTTTATTTTACGCCCAGAGTGCTTTTACATAAATAATAAATAATAAAGGCAGTACCTCCATCTTTAACATGAGAAAACAAATAGTTTAGATAAAGTTACGATGTGAATAAAAGGTATATAAATTAAATAAAAATATAGGCAACAAAAATTTAGTACAGTGGGATATATAATATCAACATGTTACAATTAAAAAAATACGTATATAATATAAAAATCCAACCAACAAATTTAAAAGTAAGATCCAAGGTTTGTAAAATTGCAACATTAACCGTGTATTTACACCTATAAGTATGTTTCGCTGTGCCAAGCCGATGCGATGTATCGATGGTACCGACTTCCTGTACCTCTCTATGGAGTTGCAGGAGTTCGAAACCATCGGACCTATCCAATTTCGAATTCAATATTTTAGGTAAAAAAGTTAACCAAATTTTTTTCCATTGAAATTACAAATTATTATTGGCATTACATTTAATTACATTAATAATTGTATTCCGAATAAGTGAATGGTTTCTATCGGGAGATCACAATTATGATATTTTTTCTGGGTTATTTTGGAGAACATTTGCAGTTGCATAATTAGAATTTACACATTTAATACACCAATATTTGACATATGAATCATCAATGCATTTATGACCATTTAATTTTAATAAATGTACTATTATTTTTAGATTTTCCTAAGTAAAAGAAATTACCCATTTATAAACCCGACTATATGAATATGAATTTCCAATGTATTTATATAGAAATTTTCAAAACTTATTTTTAGAAATGTATAGTCGATATTTTACAAGAATCAAAGACCAGTCCTTATTTTACACGGATCAAAAAACAGAGTAAAAGTTTTATTTTTATGCATTAATATAAACTTTTTAGTACATATTAGGTATGTGAGATTGTGTTAGCATATGTTCGCTCTCGACTCTCCCCATATCCAGAAGCCAATTGCTAACCAATTTCCGTAAAATGCTTGTACTTTTCAGTTTCCAAGCATCGGGTATGAAGTTGAACAATTTAGGCCCTAAGTAGGAGTATTGTCTTTGGGCATGTGATGTGTTTGTAGTAGGCGGAATTACTGGATTCCTCCCTGCATGACGGGTGTTGTGGAGATGATCGATGGATGGATAGTGATGTCGGTGTTTTTGTGTATGTAAAATAATTTTTCTTATGTATAGTTGCCGTACATCAAGAACTCGTATCTCTTTAAATAATAGCTCACTGGGATACCTAAATGGTTTCTTAAGGATGACCCTTAGAAGTGATTTTTGTGCTTTTGCTAGGGGATCAATTATTGTTTTGGAACAGCCGCCCCATCCCAAGGATGCATATTCTAGCAGTGAGTTACACAAGGCATGGTACATTTGTTTCAGATCTTTTACGCAAAGAATATTTCTAACAGACATGAATAGATGAGTAAGCTTTCTAATCTTTGTGGAAGTCGAGACAATATGTTCGTCCCATCTCAGAGATTTATCTATGATAATTCCTAGATATTTTATACTATCGACACATTCTAAGTTTAAGCATTTACATGTGGTCCGGTCAATACAATGGTGAATAATGATGTTGTGTATTTCTTTTGGTTCTCCTGCTTGTGTTGCTCTGAAACGGATGTATTTGGTTTTATCTAGATTAAGTGTTAGGAGATTATTGTCTAACCATTGTTTGACCTTGTTTAACCCTACTTCTGCTTTACTGTGAACAACATTCCAGCTTTTGTCTTCAAATAGTAAGACTGAATCATCAGCAAAGGTGATAATGTGGTCGGCAAAGGAACTGTTACATAGATCATTTATATATATATTGAATAGAAGTGGTCCTAATGTACTTCCTTGGGGTACACCGAATTTAATATTAGCTGAATCGCTTATAGTGTCGTTGATGAGCACTCTTTGGCTCCTGTTATCTAAATAGCTACACAACCAATTGAAGAGCTGCCCTTGTATACCGATGCGCTGTAGTTTATTCTTCAGAATTTTGTGAGAGATAGTGTCGAATGCTTTTGCTAGATCCAGGAAGAGCGCAATGCATTTTGTACCTCTATCTATGTTATTAGAGATAATTTTTGTCAATTTAGCAATGGCATTTTCAGTGCCTAAACCTGGTCGGAAACCGTATTGGCTATTGGAAAGGATGTTGTTGTTTTCTAGGTACAGGCTGAGCCGATTCTTAACAATCTTCTCAATAATTTTAGACACAGAGTTGATCAAAGAAACTGGTCGGTAGTTGTTAATCTGTGATTTATCCCCATTTTTGTGAAGTAAAATAACAATTGATTGTTTTAAATGGTTGGGGAATTTTCCAGAGTTAAAGCTTAGATTACAAATGAACGATATCGGTGATGCTATGGCGGATTTTATATTTTTTAACAGATTTGAAGAGATCCTATCTGGGCCACACGCATTGGATGACTTAAGCTCGTCAATTATTTTCAACACTTCTTGTGATGTAGTTCGAATGTTATCTATTTTATGACTGAGATTACAGCATGTTATCTTAGCAAGATCAGTTTCAGTTGTGTTATATTTATCAAGAATTTTTTTTGACAGTGTGGATCCCACTGACGCGAAGTAGTTATTTGCAAAGTTTACCATCTTTATTGGATCTGACGTGATAGTGTGATCAATGTTCAATGATTTAATTTCAGATGATTTATTGATTTTAGTTTTAGTTATATTACGAAATGCTTCCCATAGCGTTTTTGATGTATAGTTGGTTTCGTAAATAATTTTTTTAAAGTAGTTTTCTTTAGTTGATGTAATTAAATTTTTACACAAGTTCCTATATTTTTTATATCGAGTTTGTAGTATGATATTCTCTGGGTTCCTATTCGCCTTTTTGTGTAGTTGATTCCTCCTGTGTATTGATTTAACAAGACCAGGGGTGATCCATGGCGTTAGTTTTAATTGTTTGTTAGATATAATTTTGTCACTAGTGTGTTTAGATATGTAATCATGTAATTTGGTGAAGAATTTCGTCATTGCTAAATTAGTATCCCTTTGGTCTAGAACGTTTTCCCATTTTTCTGAATTTAAGTCCTCAAGTAGGTTGAAGTAGTTTATTCGAGGTATGTATTTAATTTTAGCAGTAGTGGGAGGTTTATTTTTAAGGCAGAGAGCTGTAGTGTAGTGGTCAGAAATTGTGGTGTGGATAACAAATGATTCGATGTGTTTAATTTTTTTGATGTTAATGTGGTCTAGACAAGATTTACTTGTGCCCTGTTCTCGGGTAGGGCTGTTAATTGTCTGTATGAACCCATTTTCCGTAAGCAGACATAGATAATCTTCGGATTGACGGTGGTACTCAGGAATCGTATTAATATTTAAATCGCCTAACATAATTTGCCGTTCTAATTGTTTTGAACTGTTGATGATTGATTGTAAAGAATTCAAAAAAGTGTCAATATTTTGGAATGAGGGTGATCTATAGATTGCAAAAATACATAAGTTATTGTTCAATACGATTTTCATACAGTTTGCTTGTGGTAGTAAAATTTCGTCGACTTGTGCTTGTAGACCGTTTCTGATGTAAATTACAATTCCACTGGATTTATTTAAATTTATATTTGTGTGATGTTCCGAGTAATTGTGAATCATTTTAGAGGTGTACTCTTTATTTATCCAGCATTCCGTTAATATTATGACATCGAATGCGCAATTAAATTGGTCTAGAAAAATGAGGAAATCGTCAAGTTTTGAAATGCTTCTAATGTTCTGGTGTATAATTTTTAGACTGTAAGAGCCCCAATTATAGTTTTTTATATTATTTAGATCATCAATTATATTCAAGTTACAGTATATACCTGGATGGTTATCAATATCACAAGGTAAATCAAACATAATTAAATGTTGGTTGTATGTGGCATAGAGAAAAGTGTTCCAGTAATATATTATTAAATTTAAAAACTATTCCCAGTGTGGTTGCATGGATAGGTGTGTATGGAAATAATTTAGTGATTTGGTAATATAATGCAGAATGTTTAAAGTCGATGAAACATCGTGATAACAAATTATTATATATGTATGGTAAAAATATAACAAGTGAAAATGAGCGAGGCGGGTGCTCGTACCTTCTTTGTGCAATGAAATATTTAATTAACTTTAAACTATGTAAATTCTGGTTAATAATATAATGAAGATTGGTAAATTCGCTATCTCGCCGAGTTAATGATTTATTGCATATACCTGGAAACGAGCGAGACGGTACATACCTCGGTAGTACGATTCTTTCAGTTGCATCACATAGTTGCGAGCTTGCTTTCATCAGAAATACATATTGCATTGGACCCCGTGTCCCGTCTGACATATATCTGCCCCGCCTTCGACCACGTGAAACGGTAACCTCGCGTTTTCGCTTCTTGTCTTGCCTTCCAAAATAGTTGCTTGCCTCGAAATGTCAGCTGTTCGGAGACGTAGATCCTGGTACTCGGTCCCGCAATTCCAATGTTCGAAGTATTCAATTTGTCTTCCAAATTCGGGTTGTTTTTGTTGTATGATTTCACATCCGCTAACAGCTGTTCTTTGGCTATGTTCGATTTTAGTTTGATTATAATTTCTCTCGGGTGAATATTATTTATTTTTTTTGCTGCGCGATGAATAGCGTCTATGTCCTTGACTTGGATGTTCGACTTAGTTTTTTGGCAAATATTAAAAATGACGTCTTGTAGTATTTCTCCTTTATTTTCTGGTATGCCTCTGATTTCTAAGTTGTTGGCCTTCAGAGCCCGTTCCTGGAATTCTAGACAGTTTTCCAGAACATTAATCCTGGCTTCCAAATCGATGTTCTTTTTTGTAAGCTCCTCATTCCTTGATTCAATTTCACGGATCCTTCCTAGGAAGTCCTCGTATTGTGCACTCATGAATTGAATGCTTTCTAGAATTTTGTTGTTTTGTTCCAAGATATCATTTTGTTTTCTTTCGAGATTAGACGTCTTATCCAAGACTAACCCTTGCAGATCTTCTAAGTTTGTCTGGGCCTGAACTGTGGTCGACGGTCCTTTATTGGTATTTTTTTTACCTGGCTCCAAAGGTTCGTTACCGCTGACTGTATCAACTACGCTCGAAGCGCTCGTCACAGTAGATGTCTTCGTGTTTTTGCACTGTTTACATTTCAGTAGGGAACGCCGTTCCTGAGTGAGTCTACGGAAACTGTTCTCAGTAATTCCCCCACAGGCTAGATGAAATGTGCCTTTGCACGCCGAGCACACAAAAATTGACTCCTCTGTTATTACTGGCTCCGGGCAAATGTTGCAGTGCATTTTGAAAATAAATTTGTGAGCTACCTGCGTTACGCCTTAGTAATGTTAAATTACGTTTTTTGTTTTTACTGATTACACTCAGTAGGTACGGTAAATCGCTTATATGAAGTTTATAGATTTTAGACTATGTTGTCACAAATAGCAATCACTACCGTTAACTTTCCGATATTAGTGTTTTTGTCACTTAGTAATCACTTTAAAGCAGAGCAAAAATATTATGAACTAGTTACAATGGCGGTTATTGTGGTATTGTGGTATTTTACGACACCCTTTTGAGGCTGTACTTACAGGGTGTTCTATTCTCTTCATTCGGTTCGTAATTTGATTTAAACATACGTGCACCTACATTTCGCAAGTGACAAAATCAAATTTTTAAATTTGAAATAATAAATAGTTTTAATTATATTTGATTCGAATCTTTATTAGTAGATTTACAGAGTGTTTGTAAAGTGTTTGTAATATTTATTACGATATCATGGAGTCCTGTTATGAAACGGAAAGTGGCAAATCACAGAAAGGACCAACTCGTGAAATTTTATTCCGTATGTTTAAATATTTTACTTTTAAAAAACGGTGGTCAACTTTTAAGCATAAATGACTTGTATGATTTGACGTCTAAGGCAACTGGAGTATCACAGACTAGTACCTATTCAACAGTTGATCTTTTGTGCCTTTGTGTTAGTAATCTGTTATATTTTAGATAATATACGTATAGATAGTTGCTGATGATGACTGATACATAATTACTGTTGCTGATGATTGCTAACACATAATTATAAAAAATAAATAATCTATAAGCAACACAGATTTTGGAAATCACACTTCATTTCAACATTAAGTTCTTGGTTTAGGTAAACCAAGTAATTCATGCGTATTGAGTTTTAAACGAAACTTTACAAATGTCAAATTCATACAAAAAAATGGCGGCAATGGAGATGTTTTATATGGGAAATTTATAACTTTGAAAACCGAATTTTAATGCATGTTTTTCCATCTATCGCGACTGAAACCGATGTTTCTTTTGGTAATTAAGTTTAACAGTCGTTTACTTTTCAAAATCTATGCCTATTAAACGTGTGTCGGCGTGTGGCGGCTTGTAGATTATTTACTTTACAAAATATTATCTATATAATTATGAATATTATAATAAATTAATCTTTTTAAATAACACAATAATTTTTTAACCTTGTTAGTTATGAATACCCATTTGAATTCAATCCTGAAGATTATCACATTTAGTTAATAAACTTATTTTTCTTCCTAATCCTTCAGTATTTCTATAAAAATGTTGTAAAACAACATTAGTTTTATGTTACCGATTTAAACTCGCTTTAGATTGGAATTCTTAATTGTGAAATAATTATTAATTGCTTTTTTGTTAAAAGCCTAAAACGAAACACGCTGTATGAAAGTTTTGCATCTGTGTGAGCACTGTGATGAAGTCAACTTAACTTGCAAGACCTATAACATTGCATGGTTGTGACTGGCCCGTATCGTAACAGCGGAAAATAATAAAGTTGGCGGCACACGCTGGTCTATTTCTATTTTTTTACCACAAAAAAACCCCTAAAAGTTGGAATTTCGAAAAAAGTTATTTATCTTTTTTTACTTGTAATGTCATGTAGAATGACCTCCCGAAGTTAATGCACTTTACCCCCGGACATCCTGTATATAAAGCGTTATTTATGTGCTGAAATATAATTTTGTACCACAGAATTGCTCTCACTGAAAGAATTTTGAGACTTTGATAGCTTAATCTGGGGTCAATATGTCCAGGAGTGACGGACGTGAATCCATCCCTCCCATTGCGGTGCAAGACGACGTATTGAGAGATTTCTTTGTTAGGTCTCTCTCAGCCAGTCTCCGATCTGGCCCGCCATGCAGTGGGTGGGCAAATGCATTCGCCGCCAAGACTTAGACAAACCTCACCTCATGAACCCAGAAATCCCTGATAAGTCACCAAACGTAGCGAAATACTCAATGGTAGAGGTGTAGGTTATACAATAAATGGTTTTCGTGGAGGTGGTATCCATACCCACCTCCCAAAGAATTAAATTAAATTTAAACATTAAATATTTTTGAGCAAGATTTTTAACATCTAACAGCCTTTGATTAATCTATTTCTATGTTTTCTTTTTGCAAATACCATTGAAACTAAATTGTTAAACGAGATTAATATGTGGAAGTTTTTGTCGTTACAAATGGAACTTAGAATTTATTACAAAAAGCTCGTGCCATTGCTCTAAATCACATTCGAAACAATGCGATTTAGATTTTATAATAAAAATTTACGAACTCGCGTCACAATGACTATTTCATAATATTTGGACAAATCTGACCCACCATCTCTGTTCGTTTTCCGTTCGGACTCATCGGGCTTTAGGGTTAACTTTTGGGAAATTATAAAAGTTAACTTATGTGAAGATAAGTTTCCCTTCTGCCCATCACAAAAGTCGGAATCGCTTCATAATAACTACTTCATATTTGGTCAGATATGCCCCAACATCTCCGACCGTTTTCTGTTTGGCTCCATCTGGCTTCAGGGTTAACTATCGGTAAATGATAAAAGTTAACTAGAGTGTAGTTAACTTTCCCCTCTGCCCATCACAAAAGTCGGAATTCTCGTCTAAAGTTTGGACCTAAGCTTACTATCCTAACATTCCAATTCCTGGTTTCCACTACGAGTAATATCTTCTGGTAAAAAGTTACTCAGTTTGTGTTCTTTGAAAGATATTCTATCACAATTTATATCAAACTGCTACATTATTATATAAAAATGGATATTATTTTTATATGTGAAAATAACACCGTAAAATGCCAAAAATAATTTTTATATGTTTGTTTCGTTGAACTCTATCAACTTTTTTTATTAAACTTCAAGCTCGGCGTATATTTTTCAGTCGAAAGATAATTTTTTCGTTTTATGTTAATACCATACAACAGTCTCAACTAAACCCAACCGCGAGGGGCCGGTGAGACTGTGACATTCCCAATTGGAATATGTTGTGAGGCTGATGGTAGTGGGGCAGGGAAGAAGTTGGGAAAGAGGAAGGTGGGAAAGTACCTGGCTATTCAGATCTAGTCACCAAACACGGCTAAAGCCATTTCAAGCAACATTTCAATTTGGGTGGCGGGAATGGGTACCGCCGTCCCGTGAACCTTTATTGGATAACCAAAACCTCTGCCGTAGGTCATCCCAAGTGGTGCGCTACGTTTGGTGATTTAGCAGGGCTGCCCGGGTTCATTGAGTGAGATTTCTCTTTGGAGGAAGATGACTAGGACATAGTGAACCCCTTAAATTCCTACCCACCCCTTAAATCCTTTTCCTTCCCAGAACTCTTCTCTCCTTCCTTTCCTTTAAAAAACCCTCCAAATAGCATCCCCAAAGATGACATCGGCCCTGAGGGAAATTATTTTCCTCCGGGCTCCTGTGTGGAACTCTTGTAAAAAAAAAATCAGTCTGAAACCTACCGCAAATACACTTAATAATATTTGTAAAAGGTTGATTTTAGGATGCAATATAAATTAATTAAACAATTTTTAAAAAACGGGATTTGAATATTGGCCAAGATAGTCTGCAAACATTTACGGGCATTATAATTTGAATGTACTTGATTTGAGATTTTAACGGCCAAAAGTATTATTGTGATAATTTTTTGAGTTATTATACTTCATCCTTAATTAGCCTACGTTTTGGACAGCGTTACTCTGTCCATAATCCCTTTGTCCAAGATTAAATCCATTTTTAAATAATTAATTTGTGAAATGAAATTAACTTGCGCACGCCGGGATTTGAGCGCTAGCCGAGTACCTTACCCCTCGACCGAGGAGACCGTAGAGTTGGAGGAAGTAATATAATATATACAACTTCCTTGGGAAGATAACGTAAGCTTTTCGATAATAGATCGTTTGTCAGTGACGGAAGGGCTTTAATTCAAATTAATAAGATTAATGACAATAAAGCACCCTTAACAATAGACAATACGCATGACGATTTCAGCTAAAACGTTGTAATGCGCAAGCCACCCCTTTCTGTTCAGATATAGAGCCTCCACCTCATATTTCCATACTAATCTTAAATTTGGTATTTAGTAATTTTGCATATAGTGAAATATATCGATGTAACTTGTCAATTAGTTTGCTTTTTATGATAGAGAATCCTTAAATATTTACCAGTTAATATTTCATTGAACAAGAAGATAATACTAATAAATCTAAATGAAACATATAAATGTAAAAAAGGTTACGGTCACAACTGGGAATCGAACCCAGGATATACTGTCTTACCGGAACTTCGGCCATTGGGACTTGTTTATTTTAACGCCATTTTGGCGATTGTATTTCAAATTCCAGAATACGCAATATTATCTTACAAAAAATTTTTCCCACATTTTGAACTGCTATCTTTTTAAGTGATCACAAAATCTTTAACGAATTTCTTTATAACCCAGAAAGTGTCTCGGATAAACATATCCGATTATATAGGACACCTATTGACCTTTTCTAAAAGTCCAAACGAATTAATTAATATCTGTGGCATATTGAAATTTAAAGTTCATATTTCGGCTCATATGTAAATATTAATTAATACATATTTTTTTTATTGTTTGAAACATTTTCAGTGTTACAATTTTACAACATAATATAATGTAACATTTCAATCACTCTCCTAATAAAGCAGATGCTTGTACTTGAGAGGTACATTTTCAAAAGCTGCCCTGCCATAAATCGTAATTCTGTATTATTCAAATAATTGAAAGGTATGTTGACAAATTAATATAGATACGAAATTATTTCGAATCAGCGAGTAGCTTCCAACATACTCATGGCGTACATATCTACTTCAACATTCCTGACGGTTGCTAATTTAAATAACATTGGATTAAACCAAATTTACATAATGTCCTTTAATAATGTACATAAATTACTTGTTAGGCAAACACTACTGTAAATTACATTTCCGCTAATCCTTTACAAAACCACCCAACACGTGTTTATGATAACACTAAAATTCTTTCAAACCCATTTGAACATGTATTTATTCTATAGATCAAACCATTCGTGGTGTGGCACGCTTGGATTTTTCCGAGAGCATTGTCAAAAAATGTTCGTTCAGAGTTCGACACTTACTAAACCGTAAAACCTATACAGCGTTGCTAAAAAACTTCGTGAATATTTTATACAATTGATTAACAACCGTGTTTGTAAAAACCTTACTAATTAGAAACCGGCAAAAATATTTAAAGGAAAGATATATATGCGTTATTTGTTTTGGGGTGTTATGCCGTGTTGCGCTACCTCCTTCTTTATCCAACGTTTCGGACAGCGTTACAGTGTCCATCATCAGGGCAGATCCGTCAGAACCGGTAGATGTGACAGATATATACATTACTTATCCAGCAAAAATAATTCATTAACAAATTTCAGAATTTTTCAGAAAACGAAAAACCATTTTAAAAATTAGATAAAATTACCATTTAGATTTTTGTATTTGTAATATAATTTAATATTTAAAAATTGTTAAAATTAATTTCAAACATGAAAAAAGTTTAAAGTTTAACAAAAACATTTTTAATCAGAGATACGTTTTTTAGATTTTCACGGCCAAAAGTATTTTCGTTATTTGTTTTTGGGGTGTTATGCCGTGTTGCGCTACCTCCTTCATTAGCTTTTTTTGGAACATGTTATTTTGAAACCGGTTTTGACGCCATTGCCTATCTCGGTTACTTTATACCAGTGACCAGTGATCTCTGGATAAATGTGGATTCGAGGAACAGTTTTTTGGAACCAGTTCCTATTGTAGCATGCCTGATTACGGAGGCAATTGAAATCTACAACCATTTTGAAGTATACTGTAATACCAGCTCGTGGTGGAGTGAAACTGGCAACACGGTATCGCTTCCAAGTAAATAAGCACACATTTCACCACATAACAATTAAGGATCTGCCTAGATGATGGACACTGCAATGATGGACACTGCAATGCAGTCCGAAACGTTGGCTAAAGAAGGAGGTAGCGCAACACGGCATAACACCCCAAAAACAAATAACGAAAATTTTTAATCGAATGTCAAAAAATTTTAAAAATTAATAAAATACAGTATTTTTATTTCAGTAATTTGCAAGAAAACTATTTCTTTACTTTTATCTCGTTCAAGCAATAAAAAAAATTATTTTAATTCCTAAAACATAACCTAAAAATAAACTGACGTTTAGAACGCATCGCTTGCATATCTAAAAACGTTAATTCCTTTGAAATGAAAATTAACAATTGAATTTGTAAGCCACCTCTGGGCTGGAGCCCTGAAATACTTGATAAACCTACCTTAAGTCATCTGTTTTTCCACCTTTATGTCATCCGGGACTCTTCAAGACCCGCATTAATAAATTCCTTCCTACAGCCTCTACTTAAAAAACACTGCCCAGCCGGGCGACACAGTTTCCCTGTCTTTACATTTATGTACAGACAGAGGCACTCTTGTGATGTGTCATATAAAAAAGCATTTGTAGAAAAAAATGCTGAGCATTCGATTTGATTGGCCAAGTGCCAGATCCCACACCAAAAAGTCTGCACCAAGTAGTACTTTACTCCCTCGTGAACGAGGCTTATCGATTTCGAATACATTAGCGGTACTTTCAGGATTGCGTTTCAATTATGGGATCATTATTTACGCTAACTCTTTTAAAGCCTTCATCTGAAAAACATCAAAAATATCCTTCAGAGGCTTTAGAAAACTCGGCGCATGATGTTGAAGGCAATTAGAATAATTCAGTTGGGAGCTCGCAGAGAAGATTAAATTCCAAACAAACAGTTCTGTACGAGTGTGGAGGGCACAAAGCAGGATGTACCATGAACGTATAGTGTATGATGTACAGAGTAGGTAGTAGGCCGCCTCTCTCTAATGCACACCCCTATATATCTACAGTCTACACCCTTATGAACCAGCTGCAACCCTTCCGTATCGAATAAATATTTTATCACAATGGAAATTTTATCCTAAGTCAACAATACGCAAAGCTTAAAATTACAAACATTTGCGGAAAATTCAAAAGGTATTGTTTTAACATCATCGTACTTTTTCTACTTGATGGAGGCATCGGGCTTATTTTTAAGCTGTTGTTATGGCAAATAATCTGTATGTTCTGTACGTATAAAGAATTGTGACTTTGGGAGGTTTTGTTTTGTATCCAAATCTTCAGTTTTATTCCGAGATTAATGCAATTTTGCACACTTAACTTTCAATATAAAAGGAAGCTCACTGTCTACAGATGATTTTAAAAACCAACCCCACCCCCTTTTTCCTACCCCTCAAAAAGCGTTCAAAAAGATAAAGAAAGTGGTTTTTAAAGTTAAAAGCGGAAAGAAGGGCGCGCTAATATTAAAAACGTTAATATTTAAATTAAAATTGTGAAAAACACGACTCATTTAAAATAAAACAAAAATCTCTCGGCAAATGTCTTGAGTAGCATTTAAAGGATCACGATATTTTTTTTCGTATAATAACAGAACAAAATTAGATTTTATTTATTTTCGGAGCTTAATTTGCGATTTTTTCCTATTGAGGAAATTTTATATAATTGCTGTTTCTGTTAAGCAAATGTTTAGATACTTTCTTCGAAAATCACGTGTAATTTTTTTAAGAACATTAAAACAAAAGTGTAAATGAAAATAAGTTATAAATCAGAAGAAATTCGAAATGCCGGGTCTTAAAGCAGTATTTTAATACTAATTTATGAAATTTTGCTCGTTTCATTTGGGCGTTAAACATAAATTTTAAATTTTAAAAATTTCATCAAAATCAGAGGAAACATCTGATTTCGAAAAGCTCCAACTAGCTTAGTTACAATCGCGAATAATTTATTTCCAAGTTTAGCCATTAAAATACAGTACATCGGATATCTTAGATTTTTTTACCTCGTGGTTTATAAATCCTATACAAATCTGCGTTTGGTCGGCCGAGGTCTAAGTATTAACGTTTTAAACTTCAAAATGTCGTAAACCACATTGAAACCTTTTGGCAAACAAAACCTGAAAGTGGGATCAGGATGTTTTAGTGGTTGTGACTGTACGAAACAAATAAGGCTTTAATAAGATGAAGCCTATATCACCTAAATTTTGCTGGTTATATGGAATCTCATCACTTTTGAAGAGAAACTTAACTGGGTTCATATATATAGAGCTATCTAACCATCGTGCCTTATTTGGACAATGTGAATAAAACCCACACTATGTTGTCTTGCCTTCGTATATGAATGAAGAAAATTTGAATTGGAAGGTCGCGGGTTCGATTCCCCGAGTTTCACTTAAATGCTTGACTAAATTGTCATTTCACAATTTATTCATTTAAGATATATACGAGATTTCTCTATCCGGACTTTCCCGACCCATTGCCTTGCACCACAATGTGGAAGATCGATTCATATGTCTGTTATTTCTAGACACATCGATCCCCAGATTCCTATCCACCATACTCGTATTTTTCTACCCAGAACTTCCTCTCCTTCTTTTCCCTAAAAGGAACCTCCACACAGCATCCCCAAAGATGACGTAGGTTCTGACGGATTTTTTTCTCATAGCCTCATGTATGGAGCAATTGAAAAATATAAATAAATTTAAATAATTAAATTTCCAAAGTGGTAGATACTTTCAGTATGTCTCTGGTTAAAAATAACAACTCAGAATCGGAACGTTGTTTCAAATGGCTTTAGCTATGTTTGGTGACCAGATCTAAAATGCCAGACACTTCTCCACCTTACATCCCCCTCTATCTCCTTGCAAAAAAAATTACAGATTAAATATTTAGATTTCATATACTTATGTTTTTATGATTACGCGTATACATATGTTAACCTACCTGAGGCGTAGAACCTGTCTCAGAACAGACATCGTCTAGTGGGGCGGGTTACTTACTTGTTTTTATGTGATAACTAGCAGACCCGGCCACACGTTGCTGTGGCTAACGAAACCTTTATAACCAACGCCATCTAGTAAATCAAATCCACATCGCCCGTTTGTCAGTTCACTGCTCGCTACCCGCTGCCCGCTGCCTGATGCCCGCTGCCCGCTGGCGCTTCACCAGATATATTATGTATTTCAAATTTACACAAAACCCTGACAAATTATATACCTAAAAACCTTCCTCCGGAACAGAAATCCGTTGAGTAGTTTAAAAGATCTAAGCGAACATACAGCGTGAGCGACTTCATTTTATACTTAGTAACTAGCAGACTCGGCCACACGTGGCTGTGGCTAACGAAACACAACGCCATTACCCAACCTTTATAAAATCCACACCACCCGCTTGCCAGCTGAATTGAATTGAATATTTGAATTTCTCGGCTTTTCTCTACCATAATAAGCATGTATTATACATATAAACCTTCTTCTTGAATCACTCTATCTATTGGTGAAAACCGCATGAAAATCCGTTGCGTAGTTTAAAAGATCGATGCGCACAAACATTTTGAGCGACTTCATTTTATACTATGTAATGATGATGATAAAGATGTTTTTTCAATAAACGCCCGGGATGCTGGCAAAAAAAACCTGAACATGGCAAATGTAATTCTGGCTGGAAAGAGTTTAGTTCTTACCTAATAATATTTTATTTTCCAGTTTAATGAATTTTCTTTTCAACGTGATTAATTAATTTCAAAGTGTTTTTGCGTCGTATTTTTAAATTTATTTTAATATAATTACTTAACGTGAACGAAAGGCCTCGCTGCACAGCTCCAAATAATTTTTCAGCATTTTTTTCGGTTCAAAGCATTCTTTTCTAAACCTCAGCGTGTTTTCCGAGACCCTTCCTCCGCGAACATCTCTACCTCTCTCATACCGAATGCCCTCATGTCTCCCGTTAGATATTATGGAGTAGATAAGAGTCTTGAAGATGGAAAGTGTGAATTCCGGGCAAATGCGGGACGCTTAATGCAGCGGAAGCCGAGTTAAGTAAAAACACAGTCCATTAGCAAAGAAAATTAGAAATGTATGTTGAATTATGTATATTTAGCACGTACGGAAACCATTTAGTGCTATCTCGCAGCTAGCCCACAAATATACGTGGCATTTTCCATTACGGCGGCGAACGTACTATGTTATGTCGTAATTCCAACCCTTAAAATTAAGCTCGTTTAACCCCAAAACCGCTGGACCATGTTTGTTATTTTTAGCGTTTCCTGTTAGCAGGTACACGATCGCCTAATTGCGATACATTGCAAATTACGACCAGTTTCTTAGTTTAGTTTAGAATAAGTTATTCGTTTACAGTTTTAACTAGAATTATCCTTTTAGCGAGGTCATTATTTTGTGTCTATTTCCGAGATCTCAATTTCATTTCTATTTTTTATGTGGATACCGCACAAGATTATTAACTGCAACCTTCTCCAGTGCGGCTATGGCATCCCCAAAAGGTGTAGGTATGTTTTGAGGCTGGAGGTAAAGGGGAGAGAGAGGATATGGGGAAAAGGAAAGTATGGAAGTACCTGGCTATTTATATCTGTTCACCAAACACGGCTAAAGCCATTTCAAGCAACATTTCAATTCCGAATGTTATTCTCATACCAGCAATACTAAGAGTATTTTCCACTCTGGAACGTAGTGCTAGTATATCTTATATTATTTTTAATAATATAATTGTGAAATAATACAAAGCAATCAAATAAATAGAATAAAATGTGCACGCCCGGTTTTGAACCCCCGACCTTTGGATTGCTAATCGTGAACCTTACCTCTCCACCACGGAGGCCATCAAATTGACTGCATGTAAATAATGATGGTCTCGCGATCGTATCCTTGCAACTGTACAGGACGGTTCCGATGAGAAAGATTAAAATAACTCAATTTTGATTTTATTTCATTCAAAATTTGCTTTAATATTTACTTACGTTTATATTGGCGATAAAAATACTCAAACGCTTGATGATAAATTTTTTAAAATTATTTACTTTTCATAATAATTTTTGGATCATAATCATTTATAATTTTTTAATAATATCTAAGCAAAATAAATGTGTAAAAATCAACCTTTAATATATAAGTGTGTAAGATAAATAAATGGATAAACTGAGCGGTTTTTTTAAACTAAAATTACAATTCTGAAAATTAACTTTCGTAGTTAATTTATTAATTTATTTTACTAAATGATCAAATGATTTTAAATTTGTGCCGTAGAATACAAAATTTCGTTTGAAACATTAATAAATCTACCAAAGATCAACGTATAACGTTATTATAATAAAAACAAACATTTTTATTTCAAATATTTAAACAAATTAGATAAAATCTAGTTATGTTTTTTTTGTAGAAAAGAGTCTATACCTCTACAATTTGATTTAATAATTACATATTTCCGGTTGTGTCTGGTTATTCCCTCTTAAATTTAAAGTACGAATTTGTAAGCATATTTAAAAAATAATCTATGGAAAAAACGTTGCGGGTGAAACGTGAATTTTCTTTAAAATATCCATTTAATTTCCTTGCGAACTTTAGCTCTCCTGCTCATTTTATAAGGTTTAGTTTAAAGAGCAAAAATATAAAGCGATATAATAAATTTAAGTGAATTGTCGACTTCCGTCGAAATATGAATAAATTTGATATGTTATTATATTACAACCTTTCCAGTCTGAAAATGTTATAGAATATATTTGAATTACATTACCCCCGAGGAAACCAGCTTTTTGTTCAAAGTTTTCTCAGTAGCCACATTTCACAGAGGAAACTGATACATTTAAGTATTAGAGTGATGGGTCAATTTCCGTAGAAATATGAGCATTATGTGTGACCTTTCGGTTTGGACAATGTTTTTCACCAAATATTTAAGCCATTTAAAAATAAATATTTGCAAGCCATATCGTAGTACTGCCATCCTGTCAACGGAACTTGTAGTATACGAGTTATAAAGCATAGCATAGGTTTCAGCATGTTAAAGAAGTCTTCAGAGTAGTACAAATAATTCTTAATCTACAATTTATATACATAACACATAGGGGAGAAGGAGGGGGTAGTCTTCAAGGATTTCATTCAATTTATTTTTTTTTCTATGCCGTGTCGTCTTTGACGATTATATTTTTAGTTATTTGGTTCAGCAGTAGACATAATTTGATGAAAGTTTAAAAAAAAATTATTTGTACCAGTCCGAAGATGGCTTTAACGGGCTGAAATCTAATAGGGTCAAAAATGAAATAAGTTTTATATGTGTTTTTTTATACCATTATAATTCAATTCCATAAGTAATTAAATTCCAAAATAAAAATAGCATGCTTGTTCTGGTGCCCCGGAATTTCAGGTAATGTATATACCTATCTTTACCCTGCGGTCAAATGCCGGATCAATTTAGTAGAACTGCACTCACATTTGTTACATAGGTTTTGAAACCATGAATGTGGTGCCTTCGTTTTCTACTTTTCTAGTTTTTTCTACGTTTTTAATCATTATTCCTCTCGGTTGTGTGTTGGGATATTGTCTTGAATTGGTCGTTTCTCATAAAATAATTCATTAAGATGTAAGTAATTGCTGAAGCACCGGGCGTTGCTGGATTTCATTCTGCTTTATGAGGTGGGAAATGGGCTTAAGGGTAGTTTTTAGAAATCTCTCGTAAACGTTTTTTCTTCTTTTGAAGTTCACGTACTCAAAAATTCATTATTCTCTGAATAAAACTGTACATTTGCATAAAAAACAAAGCCACCCTCCCACAGACACCCATTTTTATGTAAATAGATTTTCAATTTCACATATTCGCAAATTTTGGCAATGAACTGAACTATTTTTTTAATCGTGAAATCGTGAGAATATAGCATCCATACTTGGAGTATGTTGTGAGGTTGAATAATAGTAGTGAGGGTATGAGAAAGAGGAATGCGGAGACTAAGGGATAAGATCTGACCACCAAATACGGCTTAGCCACTTAAAGCAATGTTTCAATTTAGAATGCCGATCTGTACAATGTACAATACTGAGAGTATATTCCATTTAGACTACGGGATAAAAAAGGGCAAAAGACATTTGTACAATTCTTTTTGGAACTTGTTACTCTAAGTCTTTGAATCTCACCAGGTGCAAAAGTTCTCTACTTTGGAGTATACATTATGTTTGTTCTCACACCATGCGACACCAATTATCTCAGTCCACTGCAGCGCGAAGGACAGAAGAAACGGCGCTTCGGTCCAGTTCTCAGAATCCTTCAGCCGTGAAAATAATTGCCTTCCGATCCCACGTTTTCCCTCAATCATTCCTTTCATTGACACAGTTTTATTTTCCAGTTCTAAGGATGCGACAGAAACATTTCAGTTTTCATCTGTCTCCTGTTGTATTTCATACGAAGTTATACTTTCTCGTTAGTCTTGTTTTCATCCGGAATATTTTTATCTTCAAAAAAATTATTACATTTTAGATAACACTATAAGTTTGTGCTCAAAATACGTAATTTTATATTTGCATAAACTAATTTGAAAGTAAAAATACTGTTTTCGCTTGTGTGTCTCTGTTTCTGTAACTCCGGATCAATAAACCAGATTTGCATTGATTTTCCACATTGGAATTGATTGTGGAAGAATTTAGTCATCAACTTATATAAATTGTATACATAAAGCAGCTATCGTAACGATAATGTAGCTTATCTACCAAAATTATTTTATTTTCTACGCTTAATATAAAGATGGAATTTATGCGAATTAATTTAATTAATAAGTAACTTCTGACGGCCTCTGTGTTCGAGGGGTAAGGCTCTCAACCGCGGTATTTATTTTTATATTATTTGATTGAATTGTAATATTTCACAATTCAATCATACATACAATATTAAAATAACACATGGTTCCAGAGTTGAAGATACTCGAAGTATCGCCCTGATATAAGACCACCATTGTTGGCCAGAATTCAAACGTTGCTTGAAGTGACTTTAGCTGTGTTTTGTGACCAGATCTGAATAGCCAAGTACTTCCCCACCTTCCTTTTCCCCGTCTCTTTCCGCTCCCCACTACCTTCAGCCTCACAACATACCCCAATTGGGGTGCCATAGACTCAATGGCTCCAGGTGTTTGGGGGAAAGTTCTTGTGCAGTATTCACAAGAAAAAGTTTAAAAAAGCCAACCTATAAAAATATACTTTCACACTAATTTTGGTCATCCGTGATGTGCGTTATTCCAACGATAATCGGTGGTGCAGTGAATCAAATTTGGTTGGAATTTTCAAAATTGGAACTGATCATTCAAAGGATACAGATATGTGATAAAGTAGGTACCTACTTATAATCAGAAAACTATTTTTAATGAATAAATTATTCAACATTCCTTTATTTAAAGAAAGACAAACTTACCCGGATTACGAAAATTACGGCAATTTTTGAAAATCTCATACCACTACAGTTAGTGGAAAATGTTGCATGTGTCGTGATGGAGGACTTAGCCAGCCGAGGAATCGAACAGGCGACGCCGCGACACAGGGTAGGACCCAAACGCGAAACCAACTCAGCCACTGACCGGTCTGCATTATGAAGGCTTGTCTTTTGTTTACATTTTTGAAGAAGTCTTAATTTCTAAGTTAGCTAACGGTGTTTATTCGAAAGTAAATTGACGGTTATCTTTTTAATTGACAACTATTGTTTTCGAAAGGCAATGATTCTGAGGCAAATATATTTATTAATAAATTATTATTTTCAGCTTTAGATATCTTAGAATTACAATATCCCGTGATTTTTTACAGGGCAGCAGCCCTAATACTAAATATTTTCTTAATTATTCAAATCCACAAGCGTCATTTATCTTACTTATTTCTACCGGAATATCACTATAAAGTTTGCATGTTTCGGAATTGTCGCATTTTGCACATCTCGCATATTTTATAATCATTCCAGGGAAGTCCTTTGAAATGGTAAAAACCTTATATAAGTTTACAACTAGAAGAACAGTTTTTCAATTTTTCATTATTGTCAAAAAAAGCCAAAGAAATTGTATTTACTGCGTAGTTTAATCATTTATTTGAATTTAATATTATTTATTTGCACTAAATCGCGTTTAGATTCCATAAGCTTATATTTATAATAGAGCCTGATATTTCTCTGCGACTGTCCCTGTATGTATCCCGTTAACTTATATTAGTTGCATATAATATAATATTTCCTTCAGTTATTATTACGGCCGTTTATCTCCGCAAATATCTTAACTACAATAATACTCAACCTAATTGAAGTTCAAATAGTTTCGACGAAGGTTGATTTCGCCAGTGCTTCGCGAGTAGTTGCCGACTTTAGATAAATACGTGCTTACCAAATCAAACATTATCATAATATTGAGATTTCAATTTCTCGGCAGGTTTCTACAAGTGTTTATTCTAACCGAACACATGTAGGCAGCGCCGGATCTGCCATACGTTCAAAAACGTGCAAAAACCTGGCGCCAACTCCGAAGGGGCGCCGCGCCGTGAGAAAATAAATATTGTATTAAAATTTAGTTATAATATTCCCTGAATCGTTTAAAAATTACCCATAGTACGAAATAATTATTACGATCTAGCAACACTTTCCAAAGAAACAGAATGCGCACGCATCTGGTTGGTATCAACGGCTAACGAATTTATAGTCAGTTACAGAATTTTTTTACAAATTCCATATATTTAGTTTAAACGTAAGATCTATTTTTCCATATATCTTTTACCGTGTTTTACGACGAATAGGTGCGATCCAAATTCAATAACCAATCACAGCGCGGTATTTTGTTCGTAAGCCGTTGATACCATACGTCACTGTTTAGTGTTTGTTCGCTCAACACAGGGGAAATGCAAGGTACAAATTTGAGGTTATATTCTTATTATCACTGCTCACTGTCTCTCGTCGGGACTGCCTGTAAGAAGCTAGTAGATGCTATTCTTGTGTTGTACGTTGCCATGAGAACGTATTTGTATTTGCTTTTTCTAATATTCGCGTTGGGTATATAGGTACATAAACGCAGTAAATCTCAAGAATGTATAATGGACCTAGTTCAGCGAAACCACCCGCATTGTCTCGTAATAACCTATATTTTAAATCATGGTACGGGCTCAAACAAACAATTCGTTGTATTATTTTAAAGCATAACTTGCAAAGAGTTTTTCCTAAAATAATTAAAATAGCACCATAATGTATGTTTACCCAATAGATTCAGAGAGTATAGGGCTCCTGGCGATACTCTCTTTAAAAAAAAAAACGAGTGTGAGAGCTACCGCCAGGTCACTTGGAAAAGTTACACCCTTTATATGTCTTGATTTTATTTGATAAATTAGTGTAAAAAAAAAAATAATTAAAATAAAAAAATTTGGTGAACGAGTTTTTAATCAAAATAAAAATGTAGGGGGGGGGGGGGGGCGCCATCGGTGCCTACTGCACAGGGCGCCAGATTTCGTAGATCCGGCCCTGCATGTAGGTGTATTATTAGTAGTTCTGTGAACAATTAGTACACGTTGAGTCCATTTATAATTTTCGTTTATAAATCAAAATCAAAATTTACTCTGCAATCATAAGATTTAGAAGTAGGTGGATACTTAAATAGCCTCCTACTGGGTACATAAATACCCACCTATTTAATTTTAAACAATATAAGGAATTATACATTTTTTTAAATCTATTTCAATGACAATTATTTTTTCAAATTTTCTTTGGGCTTGTAGGTAATAACATAATGAAAAAAATGCGAATAAAAGGTCCAAATAAACCCAACGATTTCACGTTTGAAATATAATCTTTTCTGAACCTTTAAAACGGCCACCATTTTGAAACGGAACGTATAAACAAATTTATAGATAAATATACATACATTTAATTTGGGAGGCGGGAATGGGTACCGCCGCCCCGGGAACCTTTATTGGACAACCAATACCTCTGCCATAGGTCACCCCAGGTGGTTCGCTACGTTTGGTGATTTAGCAGGGGTGCCCGGGTTCATGGGGTGAGGTTTGTCTAGGTCTTGGAGGCGGATGACCAGGACATACTGAACCCAAGATTCCTACCCACCCCTTAAACCCTTTTCCTTCACAGAACTCTCCTCTCCTTCCTTTCCTTAAAAACCCCTCTGCACAGCATCATAGGTGAGCATAACGATGACATAGGCCCTGAAGGAAATTATGTTCCTCAGGGCCTCCTGTGTGGAGCTCATGTAAAAAAAAAATATAGATGAAATGCGGTTGAGTTAAAAACAGAACTTCGCTGCTTTGTCAATAATTGGGTGTAGACTTAAAAAAAACTTGAGTGCTTTCACTAAAAAAACTAATTGCGCAATTCACACGTGGTAGAAGTGAAACCTTCAAAAAACTAAAGTAGAAATGAGTGGGTAGGCTACGAGGCACCACACAAAGAGAAGACCGATTATACTATCTCATTATCTCGCAGGCTAAATCCTATAGATGTATCTGTTTGTCTCTTTTCAGTGTCGCTATTTTTCGTTTCATCGAGTTTCAAATCACAACGGTGTTAAAGAAATTTTCACTTCAAAACCTTATCATTAAAGTTTCTCCGGGCCCAAGTTGTGAAATATTATTTTTGAAGTGAAAACTTCTTTAGCACCGTTGTGATTTGAAACTCGATGAAACGAAAAAGCAAGATTAAAAAGAGACTAACACATGCATTTATAGGATTCAGCCTGTGAGGGAATGAGATAGAATAATTGGTCTCCACTTTGTGCGGTGCTTCGTAGCCTGTCGGTCTCCTCTTTGTACGGTGCTTTGTAGCCTCCCCACTCTTGTCTACTTTAGTTTTCTGAATTTTCATTCTACCGCGTGTGAACTGTACACAATGTTTTTTTTTAATTGCACTTGTAATAAAAATGGTCTTAATGTTGCCCTGGTAAAAGGCATAAATCTTCCTGGAAGAACGCGGAACCCGTCCTTCCACGTTAAATGACGGATTGCAATATTGAAAGAGACGCGATAGTTGGATTGGATTACTTGAATTGCTGTGTTTAATTTTACCGATCATTCGATGGAAGGTACTCTAGAGATATGCATTTATTCCAAATCTCATCCAAAACACGATTCAACAATTATAATATTATTCCTTCCCATGGACACATCGCCCTGTCGTTCCCTAGTAGATACAAATAAGCAGGTAATTAAATCTATAACATTGTTTTTTCGTTATTTGTTTTTGGGGTGTTATGCCGTGTTGCGCTACCTCCTTCTTTAGCCAATGTTTCGGACATCGTTGCAGTGTCCATCATCAGGGCAGATCCGGCAGATCCGGTAGATGTGTATCACCATTCTTGCTTATTATTATATGATAACGATATGAAGTCAGAAATAAATGTTCCAATTAAGACTAAAAAAACCACAAATATTGCCATGTTGAAGGAAAAATTGAAAGCAGAAACTTGGTATACAATATCACAATCTAACGATGTCGAAGAATGTTCAAGTATGTTTGAAAAAAAAACTTATGGATCATATTGAAACCTCCACAACAGAGGTCTCATTATACACGAATTCAAAATTCAGACGTATAAAACCTTGGATCACTCGTGGCCTTATAAAATCTATTAGAGAAAAAGAAAAGCTGTATAAAAATACAATTAAAAATCCACACGACGAAAATGCTAAGATAGTTCTCAAAAAATATAGAAATAAATTAACAACTTTAATTAAAAAAAGTAAAGATGACTACTTCAGAAAAGTAATCTCTACTTCAGAAAATAATCTGAAAGCTATTTGGAAAGCGGTAAATTATGCAATTGAAAATAAGAAAAAAAATAATTCTATAAAATACATTAAACATGAAAATAATATAATAGATGTATCCAAAGATCCAAAACTAACAGCAAACATTTTCAATTCTTATTTCTCTAAAGTAGGAAATAATCTCGCTGAAAAATCTGTAAACCTTTACACACACCAAAACCTAATAATACACAAAAACGAAATACACTGTCCACTTTTAAAAAAACTACTGAAACTTAAATACAACTTATAATAGAAAACATGAAAGACGGATCCTCTCCAGGTTTTGACCATATTTCTGTGAAAATTCTTAAAAGAATGAAAATGTATCTACTGAAACCTCTTAACCACCTCATTAATCTCAGTCTGACTAAAGGCATATTCCCAACAATTTATAAAAAATCTGTAATATCCCCTATCTTTAAAACTGGCGACCCACAAAATGTCTCAAATTATCGACCGATTTCACTAATATCGAATATAGCAAAAATATTTGAAAAGATTGTAAAAAACGGGTTGTAGATTTTCTGGAGAAGAATAAAATATTACATGGCAATCAATTCGGATTCTTAAAAACAAAAAGCACACAAGACGCAATAGCAAATGTAACATCATTTATATACTCGGCACTTGATGAAGGTAATAAATGCGCAGGAATATTCATAGACCTAAGAAAAGCATTCGATAGTATCTCACACGTAAAGCTTATCCAAAAACTGAAATCAAATAACATCAAAGACATAGCCGTCCAATGGATAGAAAGTTACTTGAACAATCGTGCACAATTTGTTAAAATAAATGACCAAACTAGCGACCAGGAAACGTCAAATTTTGGTATCCCACAGGGCACCGTGCTAGGACCAATATTGTTCATTTTGTATGTAAACGATATATTTATTCAACCATTACATGGACGAATTATCTCTTACGCCGATGATACCGTTCTTTTAATAAAAGAAAAAACGTGGGAAAAAATTAATTTAAAAGTCACAGAAGACATAAATAATCTAAAAATATGGTTTGACTATAACCTCCTTTCGTTAAATAGTGTTAAAACATATGTCATCCCTTTCGAAATTAACACCAACAATATATCAAATCTTCAAATAATCTTACATAATCATTCTCTCACACAACACGATACTAATCACTGTCGACAAAATTGTTCACTTCTGAAAACAGCGGATAAAATTACATATCTCGGAATAATCATAGATAAAAACCTAAAATGGAAAGATCACATCGGACATACAATAAAAAGGATTAGGAAATTAATTTATATATTCTTACGAATTAGAAACTTCTTATCAACGAAAAATCTATACTCAATATACTACGCACTAGTACAGTCTATTCTTCAGTATGCCATTATCAGTTGTGGAGCAGCTTACAAAACTAGTTTGACCCTCATAGAAATTGTTCAAAGACTCATTATAAAAATTATACTAAAAAAACCTCCAGACTTCCGCACTGAACGCATATTCGAAGAATTCAAAGTTCCAACATTTAAAAACTTATTTGAGAAAAATTCAATCATACAAATTATAAAAGAAAAAGATAAATTCTCATTCATAACTGAAAATTGTACAAGACTTACACATGTATTTGTATGCCCCAAACTAAACACGTCTTTTTCCCAACACCATTATACACACCATAGAAAAAAAAAATTCTTTAATAACCTTCCAGTAGAAATCAGAAGCATTAATGGCAAAGTACAATTGTTGAACTCCATCAAAAAACATTTTAGAGAAATCACCAACGGGAAAATTGCTGCTTCCCTCATCACCACATCACACTAAAAATTATACCTATTTTACTTATTACTGAATACATGTGGATGATTTTATCTTTTAGTTAAAGGATCTTGATTGCGATATGATTAAACTGGGTTTTAACGGTGTATGTATATTAACTGTGAATCTGTGTATATATTATGTGAAACACCTGACTGTATAAATTGTACATATTTAAAATAATTTAAAATGTATCCACAAGCTCCTCCATCCACAAGCAAATGCTTTTAATGGAGGAAAAGTAACACTGTAACATGTTCCATTTTTTAAGATAATTTTTTTTTTTTAAGATATCAATTTAACCAATTTACATGACCGCAGATATTTCCGTCTATTAATCACAACTCCACTTTAATGTTTGGCGTTCATTCGATCGGAAATTTACATCCATAACCCTCCAATAATATTCTTCCGTTTACCAACTATATTTTCAAATTACAACCCATTACTTTATATCATTTCCGAAGAAAAACGGGATTCTCGTATTCCGTTCAGGAAACTGGTAAAATTTGTATGATTGTTTCGAAGTGAACACCTCCTGTCAATTATCGTCGTCACCGGGGATATTTTTTATCGTAAAAGGAAACCATCAAAATTCAACTTCGATCGGTGTTATGAAAATAAATGACATCACTACATTGTGGAATATATATGTGTAAGTAAAAAAAAAATCACATCCCAACGAATTTATTCTGTTTACCGCGACTACCGTGACTACCGCACAAGAATTCCAACTGCTCCCATCTGCAACCAGTGAGACTACGGAATCCTCAATTGGGGTGAGTCTGAAGGAAGTACACTGTTACTGATAGTATTTCCCACAGAACGAATATACTAAATGTAAAACTAACTAACTAAATAACCATCACGCCGTTTCCCCGCAGGGGTAGGCAGAGAGGACGGACCGCCAAACAACTCGGTCTTGGCACACACTCTTTGCCTCACTCACATTCATACATCGTCTCATACATTCTCTTCTATTATTCTGACTTTTGACAAGACCCGACTCAAGTATCTGATTCACTTGATCGTGCCATGGGCGTCCCCGACTTCTTCTACCATTCTAAATGTATATTATTTTTAATGACTTCATTGTGAAATTAAACAAATTGATCCGATAAAATCAATTAGTGCACGCCGCGATTTGAACCCGCGTTCTTTGGATTGTTAGTGCGTTGAGCGTTGAAAGTTGAACGTCGAACGTGAAATAGAAGGTTATTATTATTATTTATTTATTTATTTATTTCAAAAACATACGGCACAACATGTGCCATTGACATAATTATGTTTATATATATTATAATACAATAACATAAGAAAGTGACATATAAATGTAAAGTTAAATATAAAAACAAAAGGTAAAAAAAGGAGTTAAGGTAATGAGTAGTAAATAGAATTATGATGTATAAAATGAAAGTATAAAGTAAAAGTGTAAACTATAAAATATAAATTATAATGTAAATGTAAAAAGTTAAGATAAAAAGTTGAAAGGCAGGAAATAATATAGACTATAAGTTACCTTTGTAAATAATATAAAGTACAAAAGTTATAAATATAAAAAAGTATGACAAGTAAACAGTAAGAAATGCTCTTAGGAGCCAAATATTGAGGATAACCAAAAATTTTAAAAATATGTATAATAAATAAAAGGAAGGTATTACGGAGTATACAAAGCGATATGAAAAGTAGGTACCTACCTATGATATGTTTCTAATCCATAGATATTAGAGTGCATACTGGTAGGACATAATATTATGGTTACATGATTATATTTATTATGATTACGTGGTAGTACTAGCAGATAAATTTTGTCTAACACATCTTTTGTATGATGACAGACTTTCGGCATGATCGATATGAGCAAATTCATTACCTAAAGTGTGTAAACGATGTATTAGTGAATTTTGTTCTGCATTACTGAGAGTGTTGTTGCAATAATAAGGTGTTTTGTGTCGAGTTGTTCTACTAGGTACATGATAATTTATTAACGAAACCAATTCAGGGGAGTCAAACCAGTTATTATTTATTTTAAATAAAAAAATGAGATCATTGAGTATTCTTCTGTCCTTTAACGATAAGAGTCGCATTTTTTGTAATAGAGAATCATAGTTAATATCATCCGCGGGAATTCCTAATTTAAAATTAATTGATCTGAGAAATTTGCGTTGGATTTTTTCAATGGTGTTTTCGTGGCTTTTGTAGAAAGGGTTCCATATGGGGGAATTATATTCCAAATGACTCCTAACCAGAGTTGTATATAGTAATTTAAATGTATGAATGTTTTTGAAATCTTTACATAGTCTTAGAATGAAGCCCAGCATTTTCATAGCTTTATTAGTAATGATATCAATGTGGTTGATAAATAGTAGTTTAGTGTCGAAGGTTATTCCGAGGTCCCTTATTACAGGTACTGACATTAAACTGTGATTGTTAAGTGAATAACTGTATTTGATGGGGTTTTTTATTCTAAAGAAACTCATGATTTGACATTTTTTAATGTTAAGTGTAAGTTTGTTAATAATAATAATAATAATAATTGGATAATTTGTATAGCGCCGTTTTTGTGAAAAATCACCTCAAGGGCGCTTTACAATTTATTATAAATCCTAGGCTCTATCTAATTTTATTATTTTCAAATAGATACAGAATCATACTTACCTGCAGGACACTTCCGACAAAACACACTTTATTAGAAAGTTTATGCTTATGCTATGGGGAAGATACGACTTTGCACGTGGAGGACATTATATTCAAAACACTGGACATTGCATGAGTTTTACATTTATATTTATATTTAACGGAAGATTAATGCCAAAGTTGAGTTAATATTTATTTTTAAAGTCTGGAGAATTTTAAGAATTTGCTTTTACACACTTAGTTATTTACAATGTTGCGAGCCGTGAAGGCGAAGGTGAAAGTTTTTTTTAACTTATTGATACGACTTAATGGTACACCATTCTGCGAATTTTACAAAATTGGATTGAAGGGACAAGCAGTCGTATATATTTTTAATGATTTTATAAATTTTCATGTCATCAGCAAATCATAATATGTTAACATCAGAGAATATGGAAGTGACATCGTTTATAAATAGTATAAACAATATTGGACCAAGGTGCGAACCCTGAGGCACACCACTAGTTGCTTCAAATTCGTAAGACAAGTGTTCTTTAATAGAGACAGTTAGTACACGTTTTGATAAATAATTCCTAATCCAGCATAATAATTTACCACTTATTCCTAGTTTAGACAATTTATTTATAAGAATTTTAATGCAAACCTTATCAAAGGCTTTACTAAAATCCGTATAAATTGAGTCAACTTGTTCTCTATTAGCAAGAGCACCTGAGATAAAATTTTCGTACAGTGTAAGGTTAGTTAAAGTGGATCGTCCAGAGATAAAACCATGTTGAAATGATGAGATATTAAATTTTATGCAAGAACATATTTTTTTAAGAATTAACTTTTCAAAAATTTTTGGTATCGACGATTGTATGCATATTGGTCTGTAATTTTCAACTAAAGACTTGTCTCCGCTTTTAAATATTGGAGTGAGAAAGCTATTTTTCCATATTTGCGGGAATTTGCCTGATAAAAGTGATTGATTAAATAGTAGGTACAGTGGGTAAGAGATACTAGCCCCACAGTTTTTAAGAAATACGGGAGGAATTTTATATGGCCCTGAGCAAGATTTAGGTTCCAGTAGTTTGATACATACTGCAATTTCTTTAATGTCAATATGTATCTGAGATAGTTGTAAATTTATATCTGACTCGAAGTTTGGAATGTCTTCATCAGGGATATCGGTTTCATACACATCCTTAAAAAAGTCTGCAAACAAATTGACAATTTCATTGATTTTACAGGAAGTTTTCAGTTTGTAGTGCATAGTTTCAGGTATGCCAAGGTTATTATTATTTTGGGATTTACAATAGTTAAAAAAATGTTTTACATTGTTAACAATCGAAAATTCAACATTCTTAATATAAATATTATAACAAATGTTTGATAATTTATTACAATCTTTTCGAAGCTTGCTGAAAATTGTAAAATCAGAAAGACTTTTTGTTTCTTTGTATATTTTATGGACTTTTTTCTTCTCAATGACTATGTTAATGAGGTCCTTGCTAAACCAGCTAGGGAAATTTGAAGATAATTTATAACTAATCGGAACAAATTTTTCTACGGCTTTATATAGGTGATCATAAAAGGCTTTAATATTTTCATCAAGGTTTCCTCCTTCTAATATAGACCAGTCAGTGTAATGTAGATAATCGCGTATTGCAACATAATTGGCTTTATTAAAGTTGAGAAATTGTGTATGGTTTTTAATTTGGCATTTTATAGGGTTACATAGTATAGTAATGTCTAAAGGTGGGTGATGAGAATCAGGGGTAAGAACTGAGTCGAGTGACTTATCAACCGCAGTTGCCATGTCGGTACAAAGAACAAGATCTAGTAATCTGTTATTATCATTTTTTACATTGTTTAATTGAACTAGGTTAAGGAAATCGCAAAATTCAACTATTTCTTTTTCTGTTTCAGATAAGCTAGAGTTTTGTGATACTGTAGAACTGTCACGGGTGCCCCAATTAATTTTTGGTAAATTGTAGTCGCCGATGATAGTGATTTTACTGTTTGGAAATTTGTATGACAGTTGTTCAATATCTTCAAAATGACTCTTGTATACACTTATATCCGATGACGGTGGAATGTAAACACTGCCTATGATATTTTTTTGATTTTTACCGTTTAGTAAGATGTAAACTTGCTCCACATTACAATTTTTGGTTTTCAGAAGTTTTGAAGGATGTGCCTTGTTGACAGCTATCATGACACCACCGCCTCTAGATTTAGAGCTGGTATGTTGACTTCTGTCAGACCGGTAAATATGATGGTGGGGTAGACCAAGCTCAGCAGAGTTAATTGATGGTTCCAGCCAGGTTTCCGTTAGAATGAGAATATCATGTTGCAGTGTCGGGGCTTGTATTTTGAAGTCTTTAAGTTTAGTTTTCATGCCTCTGACATTTTGACAATAGCACTTCAATTTGTTTTGGTTGTGTCGTTTTTTGGAATAGTTGTAACAATAGTTGGTTTGGAGTTTATGTACTTTATAGTAAGGTTTGGTTCACCATTCTCTTGACGGTACAATAATTGCTTTCTCAGCTCCACCAATTGGTTACGTTGGAGGATAGTTAAGTCATTACTGGCCTTGATGCCGTCTTTAAATTTTATGCTATTACGTAGGAGAGTTCTCGGTGCGATATTGTCAGTAAATTCCACTTTAATTGGACGATTTTTGTTAGCAATTTTTTTGGCACCCAGTCGGAATATTTTGACGTTGATTAGATTTAATGACGGGTCGATGGATTTTATAGCCGAAGAAATTTTCTCTCTATCTTCCGTAATGATGACAGCCTTTTCATCTGACAAGCTCTCAGGAACGTTATACAATATGACGTTTTTGGATCTGATTGCCCTCTCTTCCATCTCTGTAACAATGTCACACATATTTATGTCCTTCGGATTAGTCCCGATTGGCGTCATGAGTTGCGTATTATTTTTCATTGAATTCAATTCGCCTTGCATTACTCCAAAATCAACTACCAATTCACCAATAGTTCGGTAGTTTTTGGTATTATTTTTACGATATTTTCTTTCGAAAATTTATTGTTTGGATCATGAACAATTGAGATCAATCCACTGATTATGGCATTTACTTTGGTAATGTACTGTGAAGCTTTGTCACTTAGAGCCATTTTAATTTTTTTTTTTTTTTACTTCGATTAAAACAGTTGTATACCCCTGGATTTTTGGTAAGGCGTGTAAGTACTGTCGCCGGCTGCGGTGTAGGTGCGGGCGCGGGGGGGGGGCGTATAAGAACTGTCACTTGATTGCACTAATCGTTCTTTTATACACTTTAAATGCACTATATACTGTTCTGATGATTCGTATACTTTAAGCCAGTATTAATTTAATATAATTTAGTGAAACACTTTGATTTTAATACTTTTTGCGATTGCTTTAGATGAATGATTTTATTGGGATAAAAATAATGCGTGTACACTCTTCGTGTTGTTATTGTTGTTGTTCCATTAATCATAATTGTTATGCATTAATCATAATAATATATATTTACACAAGATACATTTTTTGTTATAATATAGTTTTTTTTCTTCTGGATGTACCACCTCTCTAGGCTGAGCGTGTTCCGGGGTGGATGGTTGTTTTTATTATTTACAATCAGGAGTGCTCTTTACCATGGATGTAAATATCATGTAAAACGTATATTTAAAAAAACTACTAACTTCGTAAGCAAAGTTATTGTTTTATTTTAAAATGTAATATCACAGCGCAAAGAATCCGCTTCATAATATGAAAATTTAAGTAAAACTCGTTTTATAAAATTTTAATCACTGTATACCTATCGGCCATCACTACTGTACACAATTTTGTTTATTCAGTTAATTGTGTTAATTGTTATTAAAGTAAGTACTTCGTTATTGAACCATATTGGAAGCGATTTTAATTTTCCGTTATTCTGACGTTTTAAACTTTTGATCAACTCATGATGTACTAACTGATAGTCAGCTATGTTGGAGCAATATTTTCCAGAGATAATTAAAACGGATGGTGCAATCCGTGTTTTTCAGTAAAATTAATAAATCCACTAGGTACTCATTTACTAGATTTGTTTGCAATACCAACAAAAGTAACTATCCAAAATATCAACATTTCTGCCCAAATAGGAAAGCGCTTTAATGATGTAAAAATTCGTAAATGAATATTTAGTTCATGGACTTCTACAAATACTACACTTCACATAACATTTTTTTAATTAGTTCCACACAGGAGGCCCTGAGGAAAAACATTCGCTCGGGGCCTATGTCATCTTTGGAGATGCTGTGTGGAAAGTCTTTTTAGGGAAAGAAGGGAGAGATAGTTCTGGAAAAGAAAAAGTATGAGGGGTGGGTAGGAATGTGGTAGTCAATGTATCCAGGAGTGACGGAGATATGAACAAACAAACCTCACCCTATGGTCCCGGCTATCTCTGCTAAGTCACCAGACTTAGATAACAAGTTGGAGTGACCTATGACAGAGGTGTTAGTTATCCATAAATGGGTTACCCATATCCGCCTCCCAAAATGAAAATATAATACATCACTGAAATGGCTTTATCTACGTTTTGTGACTAGCTCTAAATATGCGGGTACTTCAAACCTACCCGTCCCTATCCCTGCTTGATCCCCACTCACTCCAACCTCATAATAATCCACAGCAAACGGCAATTCCATATTTTCCCTGACTCCGAACTAGTGGAACGCAAAGCTCCATAAAGCGCTCTCGAGGTGAATTCATTAAACAATAAACAAAACATACTTCAGTCTCCCATAACCCATAGTTAAAGCGACTGAAGTTCCCACTTGTAAATTTACTACGGCAAACCTCTAGAAACAATACAGTGCAATGGTTTGCTTTGTTAAAAGCGACTGAAATTCACCCGCGGTTGGCTTTGCAATTTGCTTTTATTTCATTCGTTACCGTGGAGCCCGGAAAAACCTGATAGCTTTGAACAGAAGTCGCTAGACGCACCAGACACTCGCTGCAGGTAAATATGAAACCTAATTAATGTTTGAAGAGTACTTTATTTCTACACACAGGCAAATATTTAACATTGACTGACGATAAACTCATTAGATACTATTTATATGCGGAGTAAAGTGTATATCTGGATAGCAAATAAGAGTAAATTTGTTTGCGGAGTTGGAGAAATTCGGGAAATTAAGATGTGTGCATTTTCCTATTTAACTACACCACGCGTTAGTCTAAAGAGTAAAGGCACATCATCAGTAAGGTTATTGGGTGCAGATACGTGTTCGAAAATTGCAGTTATTACAGTACAGTGCGGCTCTTCAGAATAAGATTAAATTATTGGAACTTCTTTTGGAATATTATAATTATTATTGGAATTCGTTTTGGATCGCTTATTTTTTTGTTATTTTTTAATCATTCTTTGTTTCATCAAATATGTCCACATTGTCGACTGGTTACTGAAGAACTATTCCAACAAAACAAAAATTGCAGCAAAGATAGATAGAAGTAATATTCGAATATACGAGTTGTTCCTGCTTACTACATATATTATTAGAATGGGAAATTATTGACTCCTTAAAAACATTTTTTTTAATACTACCTACTAAAAAATAAACATAATTGCTAGTGCCAAACAACAAGGTGCATTGATGTTCATCATTTCGTCACCAACCGAATAAAAAATATTTTAGTATTCTAGAAGCATTTTATTAAGGCTCAAAATACTATAAAATCGTGTCAAGTGCGTTGAGCTGCTAGCAATTCCACGGTAGATTTTCTGGCATACAAGGGGTTAAGAGGAACGGCTGTGCGACCTTTTTGATACAATACTTAAATTTGGATTTGCGGCCAAAATATATTTTTTTATTCGAAAGGTATACCAAATATCAAGTTTCAAATTATACAATATAGGCAATTGAAGAATTCAGTTTTGTATGATTGTAGAGGCAACTTTGACATTTTTTATGAGTGTTACAAAAAATAATCTTACCCTATTTGCTGTGTTAATATAATGAAAAAAAATATAACAGTAAAACGTCTTAATAAACCTTTTATAGGGTAGAAATTTTAATTCCTTCAGGAACCTTTATTGGATAACCAACACCTCTGCCATAGGTCACCCCAAGTGGTTCGCTACGTTTGGTGATTTAGCAGGAGTGCCCGGGTTCATGGGGTGAGGTTTGTCTAGGTCTTGGAGGCGGATGACCAGGACATACTCAACCCCAGATTCCTACCCACCCCTTAAACCCTTTTCTTCCCAGAACTCTCCTCTCCTTCCTTTCCTTAAAAACCCTCCACACAGCATCCCCAAAGATGGCATAGGTCCTGAGGGAAATTATGTTCCTCAGGGCCTCCTGTGTGGAGCTCATGTAAAAAAATTCCTATTCTACAAATGCGTGTAACAAAAGAATTGGTCACTTGTAACTTAAATTTACCCTATTATTTATTACTATTTCTTTATTATATCTCATGCATAGTTAATAAAGAAAACTTATTTTTGATGTAATTATTGTAAACTCACAAATAATTGCCAAAGTTATCTCTAAAATCATGCAAACTTGAATTATTTAATTGCCAAAATTTTATAATTTAAAATACAAATAAATAAAGTAGCGCATATGCGTACTAGATCTATTCTTTGTCTTTTGATTCAATAAATAATTATTTAAATAATTATCACAACATCTGTTTTTTAGTCTTAGCCATTATCTTTTGGTTTTTATTATCCATGACCAGAAATACGTTCATTTAATCAAAATTGATAGTCGCGAAACACCGTTTACTAATATAATATAATGCCCCGTAAATAAGTCACTCGAAGGCCCGCCCGCACAGCGAAACAGCGCAAATGTCAACACCTACACCGAGATTTTCCCGGCCCCGCTACCAGTTGGAAATTTAACAAAACACGTGAGGCGATTGACAAAGCTTTCATTAAGGAGCCTTACGAAGCGTTCGACGAAGGACGTTTATTATAAAATAAACACCGCTCGACGTAGTCTCTCATTACACATCAGCGGGTGCGTATTTACTTTGCTAGTCAGCATCCTCGAACAGCCTAACTAAATAAAATAGCATTAGGTTTATCGTGGTACTTTTAATTCCTCTGATTAGTAATACAATTCTGATGATTACTAGTCTTATTATTGTAGTAGGTATCGTATTTATAATGAATATCTTACTAAACCTAACGTCCGTTTTAAAGGATTCTCTGTGTTAATCTGCGGCGGAGGAACCGCTTACTGAAGATGCCCGCCGGTAGATCGGATATGATCGGCTGTTTGGATCATTAGATCCAAACATTATCAGATACGCTTTAAGATTTTCCTGGTCAAAAGTATTTTCGTTATTTGTTTTTGGGGTGTTATGCCTACCGCATCTACCGGATCTGCCGGATCTGCCCTGATGATGGACACTGCAACGCTGTCCGAAACGTTGGCTAAAGAACGAGGTAGCGCAACATGGCATAACACCCCAAAAACAAATAGCCCAAACATTACCATTATACACTTATTACATTAGGTCCGACAGTTGTCTCCATTACGTAATATTACCAATATCACCTATTGGGACCCCTTAAAACTACACTAACCAAATAATCCAACGACATCTCGTCGTCTTAGTTCGTATTTGTCCAACAGACCATAGATTAGAAAATATTACAGGATAAGAAGGTTTTCTTTCATTATTTCAATGAAACATTATGAAAGGTGTTTAAGATAAAGCTATTTCCGTAATAGTAAGGGTCTGAATAGTTTAGATAATTCTTATTTACGTGATTAACTATCATTTTTTATACTTTATTTTAAATTTTAAAGTGGAGATTGAACAAAAACTAAAATGGTCTGTTGGACAAATAAGAACTGAGTCGACGAAATCTGTTGAAAGAAGTTGTATATTTTACTTTGGGCGCCATTCTAGATTTTAGCTCCTTTTTTACGTCAGTCCCACAGCCAACCAATGGGAAAGTGGCATCTTCAAATATGGAACAAAATTGGATTAAGCAACAAAGATAAAATTGGAAGGTTTTGTTTAATATAACTGACTTTTTTCACTTTAATCAATGAAAAAAATAATATCAACAACTCTCAATGAAAACATGAAACAGCCATAGCCACAGAAAACGGCAACGTTCGCAACTTTTGACCCAGATCCTCCAGTCTAACCTCTTAGCCTCTTCCAATTAAACCTTTGCTACCTTATTATATTACGTCCATTTTTCAATTTGGCACTACCATTTTTGAATTAAAAGCATTATGCTCTTCAATTGATAATCGGTAGAAGGTTATAGAATATGACACGACAGAACTATAAAACAAGAGAAGCAATCAATGCTGGTTAAATAACCAAATCTTGTCATGTGCACATTTATGTTAGATCTAATACATATGACCTGTCTGCACGTATAATTGATTTAACAATCGCTGATTATTTTATAATTTGGGAGGCGGGAATGGGTACCGCCGCCCGGGAACCTTTATTGGATAAACAACGCCTCTGCCATAGGTCACCCCAAGTGGTTCGCTACGTTTGGTGATTTAGCAGGGGTGCCCGGGTTCATGGGGTGAGGTTGTCTAGGTCTTGGAGGCGGATGACCAGGACATGCTGAACCCCAGATTCCTACCCACCCCTTAAACCCTTTTCCTTCCCAGAACTCTCTTCTCCTTCCTTTCCTTAAAAAAACCCTCCACACAGCATTCTCAAAGATGACATAGGCCCTGAGGGAAGGTATTTTCCTCAGGGCCTCCTGTGTGGAGCTCATGTAAAAAAAAAATAATGGTTGACATGGTATTATGAAATTAGCAATGTTAATATCATGATAAAAAAATCATCTCTACTTCGTCTCAAAAACTTGTTGTATAAATAAAAATACATATTTGGAATATTCTTTTAAAATACCTGAACTACCTTAGTGTGTGTAATAAAAAGAAAAATAAATTATAAAATTATATAATAGATGGCCTCCGTGGTCGAGGGGTAAGGCTTTTGACATTGAATGAATCCAAATGTCACGAGAGCATGGGCAAATAAAATTTATTTGATTAATTTGTGTTATATCGCAATTAATTCATTTAAAATAATATTTACTCGTAATAGGTATATTTGCGGCACTTTTCCAAAATGGAAGCTATGCTCAATATCACCCTGGTGTAAAATCACCATTCAGAATTGAAACGTCGCTTGAAATGGCTTTAGCCGTGTTTGATGACCAGATCTGCACAACCAACCCTGTACAAATCGCAAGTGCGCCCCACGGTTGAATTTGGCAGCCACCTCTGGTCTGGAGCTCCAAAATACCTGAAAAATACCCTCGACTCTGTGCAGAAACGGGCGGTCCGTTTGATAGATTCTCCCATCTTAACAGACGGATTGCAATCTTTAGAGCACAGGCGTCGGGTGGGAATGCTATCCTTGTTCTACCGGTATTACAATGGAAGATGCTCCGAGGAACTAGCATCATCGATCCCTTCGGCACCGGTGCATAGTCGGGAAACACGCCAAACGCGTGCCCAACATTTGTACACAGTTGACATATGTCACATGAGAACGGGTCGTTTCTTCGACTCGTTCTTGTGTTCAACAGCTCGGCTGTGGAATGATTTGCCGGCCTCTGTGTTTCCTCCTTCCTACAACATGGGTCTCTTCAAGACCAATGTTCATTCCTTCCTCTCCTCAAAAAGACCTTCCACACAGCATCCCAGATGACATAGACCCTGAGGGAAATTATTTTCCTCAGGGCCCCCTGTGTGGAGTTAATGTAAAAAAAAAAAAAAAAAAAAAACACGCACTACCCCACTTTCCTCTTCCCCATCTCCTTCCCCTCCCCACTACATTCAGCCTCACAACGTACCCCAATTGGAATTTTTTTTCACACCCTTTGCAGGCAGTCAATTGATTCAGTTTAGGGACATTCCGTTTTAAGTTGACCGTTTTGTATTTCATCTATCTCTAAATTTGTCTTAACGCTCCGTTTCAGTAAATACTTTTTTGTAAATGCGAAATCGTCGTGTTAATTTGTGCTTTCTCATTCGCATTTTTTTACAAAATAATAAAACCTACCTGCCTGAGGGAAGTTTAAAAAAAGAATTGTCATTGAGATAGTAACGATCCTTTTGATAAATTGTATAATTCCTCACACGCCGTTTCCCTGCAGGGGTAGGCAGGGTAAACTCGGTCTTGGCACACACTCTTTGCCTCACTCACATTCATACATCGATAAACTATATGGTTATATAATTAACTACACCTAGTTAGGTATTTAAGTACTGCTTACAAATCTTATGATTGCGGAGGAAATTTTGGTTTTGATTTATTAAACGAGAGAAAATTAGAAACATACTTTTTTTGGATGCGATGTCTACAGATGTCGATGGTGACAGAATTACTAGTACCTACCTAATAATATTATACAATTGTGAAATCTTTTGCGAAAAATTTGGTATTATAATAACAAAAACTAATCCTTTTCAAGATTTAATAAAATATTGACATTACATATCTCTCAAATCATTATTAGATTCCTCCTTAAAAAAACAATAATTGTGGGTACCTTTCGATACTTTACATCTCAAATAATCAATCAAAACCCATTGGAATATATGAGCATCCAGTAGCCATTATTATAATAAGACTACTGTGCACTCATATAAATAATGTATTTTTCCAGGTGGATTATCTGTGGAGCTGCATTCCTGGTAAATTTGCTGAGCAGCGGCCTTCAGTTGGCCTTCGGGCTTCTCTATATCTACGCCCTCAAACATCTCGGAGACGCCGCGAGCCTTATGGCGGGTAAGTACCCCCTTCAATACACTTTAATGGTAATTTACCCAACTAGCAACTACCTCACATAACCAGCCTAGGAATGATAACAACATGTAATTAGGATAATAATCGTTCCAGTGTTTGTTCTGCTGATATGAGTGCTTATCGAGTAATTTAGGGATTTCAAACGCGGAATCACGGTCGAATTAACAGTACTTTTGAATACCGGTAAAAAAGAATCAATTTTATTTATTTATACATACTCGGTTCACTTTATTACAAGTGACCAGGTAAGTATATTAAATTTTACGTAATTAAAGATCCTATTAAGTAAGCCCGTACAATATCTTAATAATTTCGTCTGGGATGAGAATAACAGTTCTTAATCTTGAATAATGAATATGGTTATGTTTTTGGAATATACTTAGTTCCTGTCAGGATGTCATTTGTTCAGTACGTACCTCTTCCTAACCTTGTTAGAAAAGTATTTGAAATTTAGAATAATGGCAAGAAAAATGGTGAAGATTCGAGTGTTGAATTTGTTTTCAAAACCGAAGAAGGTTTGGAACTACCTTGGAAGCAAGTTGTTGGTGTTTTAGTGCACACAATCCTGTTTTTAAGTAAAAAGAAGGAATTTAACCAACTCAGAAGTATATAATATCGTTTTGTACCCATTTGTTTCATCGTGACGATAATTAGTGGTTGTGTCGTGCGCTTCTTCACAGAGATTCAATGTTAAGTGATTGGTCATCCTTTTTCGTTGCATACCTTGTTTTTCCTGTACGTACTTTCACCCGCAAACACTATTTTACCTTGTTTCGTTGTTTAGTATTTACGGTCCATTAAATGTGCATCTGCAGAAAGCATTTTTGGATGCAACAGTATGAGTAATAATAACCAAATCGAGAATAACTTGCTCACGTATTGTTATTTGACTTTTAATAAAAGCATAATGAAAACTTAAGTTTTAATAAGCTTAAATTTCTTTATATCACGCTAAAAGACTGTTATCAAATTATTGAGTATAATAGATAACAGTAGTTTATAGGAAGTACTCGTACATAATGCAAAATTTTTTCTGATATTTATGTATTCTTGGATTAATTATGTACTATGAGTAGCTAGGCGGCGGGCACAACACCAGCTTAGTCAAAAACTTCACGTACATAATATCATCCATATCCAGACTGGAGAGGTATGAAAATGCAAATTCAAGAGTACTTTTGTCTGCCAGCCGACGTTCGTCATACTAGCTATTAACATAAATGGCGCCATCTTTTGGAATTATTAGCTACTTGCTTTAATTCGGTTCTATTACGATATTAGCTTAGTCACAAACTTCACCGTCACAGATGGTTTCCATATAGCGCGGCGTCAGAGTTATACTCGGAGTCGGATTCTTAAATTTCAACCGTACAGTCGCTAGAATATTAATACTGTCAGGTTCATTAAAAATTGGTTAACTACACCAATATTTTTTAAGGTCCATAATTACTATTATTTTTTTATTTATTTATTTATCTATAAAAAGAATGTTTGTATTACATTATTCGATGCCTGTCTCACTAGGGTATACCTGTGTTGAGACAGGCGTAGAGGTACATAAATGAGTATCATACAAAAGAATATTTACTTACAACATAAGAACATTTAAGGTAAGATACATACTGATTTATACAATTCAAACAGAAAGATGATTAAGATTGAGGGTTAATATCATAAAGAGAGCATTATATAGGTGAAGGAAGAGATGAATAAAGTAGTAAATCCTTTTGAATCTATATAGGTAGTTATTTTATTTTATTTTTTTTATTTTACTTTATTTGGGAAACAAACAGTTGTACATATTTTATTAAATAATTACATTTGACAAATTTGCATGAACCAGTGAAGTTTCCACATTTGAGAATATAGAATTTAAAGAAAAAACAAAAAACTCATTAATATAAGAAGTTATACATACATAATACCTAACTAGATTACAGAAAATCAGATGAAACCAACATAATAAAATCAGATGAAACCAACATAATAATTCATACGAAAATCAGATGAAACCAACATAATAAGAGAAAAACAATAAAATAAGGCACACAGCAGGATTCACGATCAACAATCTGTTTTGATCTTCTCCGTTACATATTTTGTGAATTGAACTGAGGACAAATGGAAAATATCAGCGTCTGAAAGGATATTGTTATATTTTGTGCACGTCCTTTTCAGAAATGTATGTTGTGAGTAGTTAGTTTTTGATTGTGGGATGTGGAATAGTTTGTTTGTTCTTGTATTACGTACTGGACAGTGGAAATGGATGTTTTCCAGAAGATAGTTGCTGTCAACAGCGTTGTTGATGATTTTGTATAAAAATTTCTGGTCGGATATATTTCTTCTCTCTTCTAGTGATGTAATTTTATGGAATGCTAAGGAATCTTTTACATGTTCTGATATTCGGAACGATTTAAAGTCTAAGTATTTCAAAATTTTTTTTTTGGATTCTTTCTAACCTTTCAATATTGACTTTGTATTGGGGATTCCAAATCACTGATCCAAATTCTAGTATGGAGCGAACAAAAGAAAAATATAATATCTTGATTACATGTGGTGATCTGAATGGTTTAGTCACTCTTACAATGAATCCTAGGAGTTTGTAGGCCCTGTCACAAATGGAATTTATGTGTGATCGGAAAGACATTCCGGAGTCCATATTATTCCTAAGTCCCTTACTTCACTACACCTTTTTAATTCAACTTCGTTTATTTTATATGGGAATGTTAGGGGGTTAGTGCTTTTGGTGAAAGATATTGTTTTACATTTTTCTAGATTAAGGTACAGTTGGTTGTTCGCGCAATATAGTCCAAGCCTATTGATATCCTCTTGCAATTCTAGGCTGTCATTAATATTAATTACTTTTTTGTAAATTTTAATGTCATCAGCAAGAATTTGGATTTTAGAGTTTTTGAAGCAAGAGTCTGTATCATTTATATACAAAATAAAAAGGAGAGGTCCGAGGTGTGATCCTTGTGGAATTCCTGAGGGTATATTATAGAAACGTGAAGAGAAACCCTTAGCTCTAACTGCTTGACTCCTGTTAGTGACGTACGATTTGATCCATCTTAGAAGGTCCCCACTGATCCCGATTTTTAATAGCTTCTTCAGAAGCAGCTTGATGTTAATTTTATCAAAGGCTTTTGAAAAATCCGTGTATATAGAATCAATCTGAGTTTTACTACCCATAGAATTAAATATGAAATCTGTGTATTCCAGCAGGTTTGTCTCGACTGACCGTTTTCTAAAAAAGCCGTGCTGATTTTTTGATATGGTAGTTTGTACTGCTGGAAAAAGTTGGTCAAGAACCATGTTTTCCATAATCTTGCTGATAATTGGGAGTTTGGAGATGGGCCTGTAGTTAGTGATGTTATTTTTGTCCCCGCTTTTATGGATTGGTGTAATGAGTGCTTGTTTCCAGACGTTGGGGAAGTTGCCTTCCTCAAATGACATTTTGAACAGCATGGAGATAGGATAAGCCAATTGGTCCCGGCATTTTACATAAAAAATGGTTGGAATTAAATCAGATCCCGCGCTTTTGTTCGGATCGAGTTTTTTTAGATAATGAAGTACATGCGATTGATTAAAGTTAAAGTTATATTAAACATATAGGATTTTACTATTTTAAGTTCTTTAATAAGGGTAAGGATATACGTGAGATGGTAAATCTGTCTATTTGTACTCTATTTTACAGATGTTAGCAGTAGTGTGACGTCCAATACTTATAATCCATTTCTTTATATCTTGTTTGTATTTGGTCATTGATTCAGTTTGTCTAATCGTGGCTGGAAGTGTATTGTGTAGTTTGCAAGCTATGTATTTAAAGTGTTTTTGTCCAAAGGTGGTTTTAGAAAAGGGAGTTTGGAGAAGTTCTTTATTTTTGACTCGGGTATTGTGTATCATTTGTGTTGGCTTGTATAGGATTTTGTTGTTTTTATGTAAACAAAGTAAGATGGATTTTGCGTAGAGCTGTTTAATGTCCATAACGTTGAAAGTATTGAAGATCGTATCGGTGCTGGTAGTGAGAGGAAGTTTAAGAATTATTTTTATTATTAGTTTTTGTGCTTTAATGATGGGGTCGAGGGCATTAGAATAAGTGTTACCCCAAGCTAAAATTCCGTATTCGATGTGAGATTGGCACAGTGAGTAATACACTGTTTTTAAAAGTTGTAGGTTAAGGAAATTGCGCGTTTGTTTGAAAAAGTAAATAGATTTGCGGATTTTGTTTGTAGTGTTAAGTATATGTTGCTTCCAATTTAGATGTGTATCAAAGGTTAATCCTAAATATTTGATAGTTGCTACTTGTTCTAGGCATGGACAGTTGCAATTCCGGTTCAGAGATGAGTTATTACATCAGTGTATTTTTAATTTTGGGTGTAGGTTTGGTTTTGTGATATTGGTAAGACCAGACAGTAAGTATTTAGTTTTCTGTATGTTAAGAGTTAATGTGTTCGAGTCAAGCCAATATTTAACCTTTTGAATTCCTACCTCCGCTTTAGAATATACGGTAGGCCAATCTTTTGCTTGAAATAGTAGTACAGTGTCGTCGGCGAAACTGACAATAGTGGCATCGATATCTAGGTTACACAACTCGTTAATGTATATTAGGAAGAGCTTTGGACCTATAACACTGCCTTGTGGGACACCGTAACTAATAGGTAAATTCTGACTCTTTGTAGCTCTGAGTTTAACGCATTGGGATCTGTCAGATAGGAAACTGGAGAGGAGGCTTAATTCATTATTCCTAATACCTATGTTGAACAATTTGCATTTACACAGGTCGAGAAATACCGATATACATTTCGAGCCCTTATCAAGGTGGCCAGAGATGTGGTCAGTGACGGTGGTTATGGCATCGTTTGTACTTTTATGGTTTCTGAAGCCAAATTGCCGCGGCGATAGTAGGTTGTTGGTTTCAAGATATTCCATAAGACTCTTTATTAACGGCCCTCGCTACTAAAATGTTTCAAGCTCGAATTCGAATATCGAACTCGCGGATAGTGCAGCTGGCCGGTGCGTTCCATTCAAAACCAAGACACTCACAGAGCAAAACAAATTATTATTTATTAAAGATATTATGATTATGAAAATTATGTTAAGATATATTTTAAAACGTAATGCAATATAACGATAGCTTGATTCATGGAGGAGGTTCTCAGTAACTTAAAACATTTAATATAACTTTTTGTTTGTATTTTTTTTTCGATAAATACATAGATGAAAAAGGTACACATAGTAAAAGGTACATATAGTAATACATAAATAAAGAGTGACAAAAGGCTTGACCTTTGTTCCAGCCTGGAAGATACTCTCTTTCCAGAGTGGAAGATACTCTCAGTATTGCCCTGGTGTAAGACCACCATTCAGTATTGAAACGTTGCTTGAAATGGCTTTAGCCGTGTTTGGTGACTAGATCTGAATAGCCAGTACTTCCCCACCTTCCTCTTCCCCATCTCCTTCCCCTCCCCACTACCTTCAGCCTCACAACATACCCCGATTGGGGATGCCATAGTCCCACTGGCTCCAGACGGGAGCAGTTGGGACTCTTGTGCGGTATTCATGTAAAAAAAAGCCTGGTTTCGCAGTGCGGCGGGGCACTGTTAATACTAAATTGTCTAGATTGATTTGAGGTCACGGGTTCAAAAGCCGGCGAGGACAAAACAAATTTAATTTAATTTATGTGAGTATATCATATTGTAGAATTAAATAGGTACACACAATGAATCTGTACCTCATTCCAAAGTGGAAGATACATTAAGTATCGCCCTGGTGAGAGACCATAATTCAGAATTGAAAGTTGCCTGAGAACGGCGTAGTGACTAGTTTAGTGACTAGATCTGAATAACCAGGAACTTTCCAACCCCCCTCTTCCCTATCTCTAAAAATGTGGATTACATACATTAGGAATATTTATTTATTTATTGACGTCCTATTGGGCTTTTACGTATCAAATATAAATTTAATTTATAACAACAGTATAACATAAATAAAAAAGATTACAAAACATACAAATAAAGCATAAACTCAATGTAAAAAAATAGGAATACATCTAATGCTAATTCCATATCGATGACTTTAGAGAACTCGTAGGTATAACAATTTATATACCTACGAGCAACAAAAACATTAAAAATAATCAAAATACATTAATTTTTACTTAATTACTCATTGTATGCCTTTGGAATAAGAACAATAAAAAACAATAAACAAAAGAAAATCGAAATAAAATAAAATGATTTCTCATTCATTATTTACATATAAAAAGTGTTGGACTAATTTGGACACGTTAAAATGTATCAAAATTTAAATTAAAAAGTCAGATAGTTCATTGCCCAACCTGTGTATTCTTTCCATCTCAGAATTCGAAGCGAAGTTATTGTTGTAAAATAAAATATTTCGTCTAGTATACTTTGGAGGTATATGTAAGGATAACAAGTTTATAGCGTCAGGGTAGTCCAACCTTGAATGAACAGTTTTATACAATAAAAGGAGATCAAATATTTTTCGCCTTTCAGGTAATTTCGATAAGTTAAATTTACTGCGTAAATTGACATAATTGATTTCAACAATAAGAATACCAATTTTGAAATTAATAAAACGTAAAAAATTATTTTGAATTTTTTCAATTTGTATTCAATGAGAGTTGAAATGAGGACACCAAATGCTTGAATTGTATTCAACCTGACTCCTAACCAAAGGCAGATTTTATGCTAGATAATAATCTAGCATAAAAACTTTCCCAGTTTTGTTAACTAATTATAATTAATGTTATTTAAAATAAAACACACACATATACATAGGTACCTTATAATAGATGGATGTGCGATGTGGTTGTGCTGAATCCATTATTAGACCAATTATTTTAGTTCAAAAACTAATTCTGAGAATTATATTTAAATGTCAACCTACCCACCCGTCAAATTTAATGAACTCTTTGCAAAAATCAGAGTCTTAGATATTCGACAGCTATTTACTAAGATAAGCATATGTTATATATGCCAAAATAATCTACTGTTGGCCCCACAACATCAAGCACACACACGCTTCTTAGCAAACCTGGGTTGCGTGGTCCCTAAAACTCAAACTTCTTTCGCTCAACGACAATTCTGGTATATCGCTCCTAAAATGTATAATGCTTTGAGTGTCGATATAAAGTCACATAATTCTAAATCTCTCTTTAAATCCCGTTTCAATCATTGGATATTTGAAAAGGGAAGAGATTTCTTCAAACAACACATGAGAGCTTAATATTACAATAAAAACAAATAATATTAATATTAATTTAAAAAATATTACAAATTTAATTAATCAATTACTTTAACTTAATATTGCATTTAAAAAAAATCAAACAAAAAATTACTTTCTCTAACACTCTTTCCAATTTCTTTCATAGAACGAATATCAAAAATGACTACAAACATGTACTCTCGTGCAGAAGATTACTTACCAAATTTTATTTCTATTTTTATTTCAAGAAGAATAATGCTCACCAATGTTTATTTCAATCTTCTTTATTTCTTAGATAACTTGCAATTCTTATATTTTTATCTGTTTGTAGTTTTATTTATCCCTAAATATGTTATTTTTTTCTTTTCTCTTCTTATATTTTATTATCTGTTTATATAAAATTATATTACATGTATGACTACCACAACACGGGCAATAGCCTAGTATGGTAGTCAAAAATGGCCAAAAATGTAACATTTAATCATTTATGAAATAATTTAAAAAAAATATATTACTCTTTACAACTTTCTTTACTGCGGTTGAAGCGATGAATTTTCCTTTTCTAGAGTACGGATATTTACTTTTTTTTATTGGCCATTTCCATACTTTTATATTTTAAAAATATCAAATTGTTTATTACCTAGAAACCCGAAAAAATTTTAACAATAAATTAATTTTTTATAATTCTATTTTTCACACAACGCAGCTTCGACGGAAACTCACAGATGAATATACTCGCATAAAAAAGGCGCCATACTATTATAGTCCCTACGCCCAGCGCATAGAGTGTAATATTGTTGAAAGCGTCGCATGGAAGTATGATAATTACGCGTAATTTCGAACTTTGAAAAAAGATTGAGACGACGGACCGTAAGGAGCGTCCATTCACGGCCACCTCATAGAGCCGAATGAGTAGGAGAATTCTTAGATGTTCATTATATAGTATTTAATGAAAATAAATAGATAATAAAAACATATATCTCGACAGAAAAATGTATTTATGATAGCTTAGCGTGGCTACATTATCGATATTTTGACGATTAATAACTTAGATTGTCGTTTGAATCTGAGAATTCATGATACTCCATACAACGGTTGAGATCGCTAGTAATACTTTAGACAGGGAATTGGGTAACGTAATAGGACGATAATTACTAATATCAAGTTTGGAGCCTGTTTTGAAAATAGGGATAATAAGACCTTGTTTTAGAATGGCGGGAAATAATCCTTGGCGAATGCTAATATTCAGCAGATGAGTTAATGGTTGTATTATAACCGGGGCAAATTTTTTAAGAACACTGTTGGGTATTTCGTCAATGCCGGTGGATGAAGAGTTTTTTAAAGAGTTTATTACCGTAGAAACTTCTTTCTCTGTAACCGTTTTGAGAACAAATCGGGTTGGGAATTCATTATTGGAAGGGTGAACGCTAGGATCCAGCATATAGTTGCTTGATTGGATTTTTGTTGCTAGTTCTGGACCTATATTTGCAAAATAACTGTTTATATGATTGACAATTGTGTTGGGATTCGATGTAAAGTCTACGGTGATATCATTGATATTGAGAGAGTTTAAGGCGTCGGTGGCTTTATTTGAATTGGTAGCTTCCTTGAGGACTTTCCATATTTTTTTAGGGTCGTTGTTGCATTCGGATATTTTTTTTATTGTAGTATAGATTTTTGGCTTTCCTAATGACTTGTGTGCAAATATTTCGGTATCTTTTGTAGAAATTATGAAGTGTAATATCATATGGATTCGTGGCACATTTTTTATGTATGGAATTGCGTTTCCGAATGCAGTTGATGATAGTGTGATTAATCCATGGTTTGAGAGGTTTGATAGCTCTAGGAATGGTTTTTGTGGTGGTTTTGGTGTTTTGAACAAGGGTTTCTTGTATGTAGGTAGAGAAGTAGTTCCATGCCTCATCTATGTTTGCTATCTTATAGAGTCTGTCCCAGGATTTAGAACTAATCGTTTTGTTGAGGTGGTCATAGTTAATTATTTTCTTTGTTATTTCAGTTGATGTTTTGCTTTGAACGTTGTGTTTGGAACTCATTGTGAAGGAGGTGGCGTAGTGATCTGTAATTGACGACATGTGGATTTCTGAAGTGTATTGGTTTGATGTTTTAACCATAATATGGTCGATGCAGGAGGAAGAGTGTGGTGTACATCGTGTAGGTGAGTTTATTGTACTTTCCATTCCGTGAAACATAATGGTATTTAAGTAATCTTGGCACTGGGGATGTATGTATACGGGTGCTTAAAACATCTCATGGGTACATAATAGTGGAATGGAATACGTAGGAGTCATATTTACTTCTTCTTTATTAGAGGGAGTCTTTAGGCTGGACTATGAATGCTTTTAAGTCCCCGCATTGCTAATTTCTACTGACGTATAATTCCTAAGTATATTCCGAAAAATATAAAAAACATATCCGGTTCTATTGAAGCACTTGTTCGCTGCATCCTAGAATACAGCTCCATTATTGGCGGGGGGGCAATAATGGAGCTGTATTCTAGGATGAACAAAAACATATCCTAGAAATAGAAAGAGTACAAAAAAGGTTTAAGGTACATATTCCCTCAAAAAAGGTTACTTATATACGAGGGAATATATATACTACCCATTCCTGTATCCATCGTTGTTCTTAACAGGAATGCTCGATCTTAATACCTTAGTAGACCGCCGAAATATATTTTTGGGGAAAATTTTTTTTAAGCTGATCTCCGGTATTGTATTGAATCCACCTACGTTAAAGGAGATTAACCTATATGTCTCTAACGCGTATACCCTTGGGAGATCCCACATCCCACACACTTTTTTATGCTCAGAAAGCGAGAACTTCTTCATTTCAGAATGCGCCATTAAACAGAGCAATTCAATTGCGATTCTGCATTGAGCATCGACATCTTCAAAGTTACCTGTAGAGAGTTCAGTAAATACTTAACAAGATTGTGAAACTGCCCCCACGGACTTTTTTTACTTTAAATTTTGTAATCTTCTCCGTAATAATTTGGTGTATAACTGTTTTATGGAAAACCTGACTAAAATAAATAAATAATTTAACTTGCAGCAGATATTGGAGGACCCACCCGCCCTCCCGCCCTGGTATAGGTAACAGATGGTTACCCCTTCAAGGCTCTTGCAAGGACTCTAATTTTTTTGGTAAAAACGACTCTACATTTGATAACGAAACTAAACCTCCAATGTCCCTGCATACGTTGTTAGCAAGCAGTATGCAAGTGCTTAGCGGGAAATACAGATACAATATGTGTTAGTATAACAAAAATAGGCAAGACAATGGGACAGGTTGGTGAAAGTCCACGAGGTGGCAAGCGCTGGGTGATTGTATCCAGCGTATCCTACAAGCACCTGATTGGGAGGAAGACACAGTAGATAAGTAATAAAGGCATGGCAAACGGTTGGGAGTCCTCTCTAATCGATTGGCAGTCCCAGCAAGAATGCGCATGACGTTCGGTCTAGTCGTGAACCACACTCAGCTTCCGCGCCCCTTAGCCGGTTCCTCGGTGATGCCTCAAAGAAAAGTAAATGGGAGATTGGGGGGAAATACCCGACGACCCTAAGGAATGCAGCAGCAGATATAAAAAAATCAGAGTGTTCCTTTAAATGCTATTTAATTCAGATGTTTACCCTTTGTAGGTTGTTATATTAATGAGAAAATTAATGAGCCGAGAAAGCCCGGTATCGTTAAATTTTGATCCCGGGATTACAATTTTGGCCCGGGATTGGATCACCAGACGCAAGCCTATTACCAAACTATGGATTTGATATGACAGTACAATTTACATATTTGTTCAAGGATGAAGATAGATGATAGTTATAGGCAGTATAATCAGATGAAAGTACGAAAATAAATGTAGGAAGTAGAAAAATATCACGAAAACTAAACTATGATGGATGACGATCTGAGATAAAAATAAGATTTTTATTCTAGTGTGATATATTTTTTGAGAAAATCTTTTATTCATGTGATTCGAATTATTCTTGTTCAAATATAAAACTGCCTTTCCGCTGGAAGAGCTTCGTGAAATGGTGCTAATGTTGTTGTTATAAGTGGTTTGTTATGTTTTATGAAAATTGTAAATAAGGGAGAGCTGAAAACCAGTTTTCTAGTTTTCTAAGTACTTATCTGATTATTGCGATTTATATCCATATTTTTTTCTTATTATTTTACGTCATAATAATCATCCATTTACAATTAACTGTTTTTTAAAGAAAGACAAAGTCGGTTTACGAATAACATGACAACGTTTGAAAATCTCCGGCTAACACCACACTAAGCGGAAAATGTTGCTTGTTTCGTGATGGAGCTTAGCTTAGCCAGCCGACGAACCGATCTCGCGGCGCCAAGGTGGGACCCAAACGCGATACCAACTCTGCCACTAACCCGTCCATCCATAAGATTTCTAATTATAACATTCTTATCATTTGGGAAGCAAGGTATGCAAAAATATATTTAAGACTATTTAAATCCACTAGCACCAATCTTCTTATTGTGCTATGTTGTACTAGAACATCTGTTCTGCAGTGTGATATCATAGTTGTTTGATTTTGAAGAAAAAAAAAAGACATTGTACGCAATAGGGTGTGTCAATTATTTCAACTTTTAAATTCAGAAACGCCCGGGGTCTCAAAAGTTGCGTCTTACAAAGAAAAAGAGAACTGCATACATTTTTTTTAAATGGTTACTAGCCCGCTAAAATGTATTGAAAATCAGAAGAAAAAAAACCGAAAAACATTTTTTTTAAATTATATTAATAATTTTTTTTTTCAATAATTTAACCTTTTAATGTTTGATAAGTTTTAAGATTTTCACGGCCAAAAGCATTTTCGTTATTTGTTTTTGGACACACGTTGCTGTGGCTAACGAAACACAACGCCACTACCCAACCTTTATAAAATCCACGCCACCCGCTTGCCAGCTGCCCCCTGCCCGCTGCCTGAATTGAATATTTGAATTTCTCGACTTTTCTCCACTATAATAAGCATGTATTATACATATAAACTAATTAACTCGCCACTAATTACACAATGCTTGCAATGCAACACTGGATATTTGAAAAGGGAAAATCAAATACCTACTTACTCTAGGACATCTATTTTTCAATTTCTTCCGTAGAACGAATTTCAAAAGTGACTTATAGTACGGCACGCCAGCCGTTTTAAATCGCACAAAAATATGTTTTCTTTGAATTTCTCGGCTTTTCTCTAGTATAATTTACATGTAATATATATATATATATATAAACATTCCTCTTCAATCACTCTATCTATTCGTGAAAACCATATGAAAATCCGTTTCGTAGTTTAAAAGATTAACGCGCACATACATTTTGAGCGACTTCATTTTATACTATGTAATGATGATAATGATGATGATGAAGATAATGATGAGATGTAACAAATAATATAGCCTGTTTCAACAAGATTTATTGTAAAATGCTGTTCGACAGTTGAATTTCTCACATGGTATCTACAACTTTACCGACATCTGTTTAGACCAAAGATATTGGAATATAAGTAGATGTGCTACCTGCTGTTTTTACTATGTGGGTCTGCGGTTCCGGGTGTCGCCGATATTGTTTACCAATTAACAAATAAACTAAAAGAACAAATAATTAACGAATAAACCAAACGAACGTTAAACTTAATGAACGAATTATTTCCTTATTCAAAATATATTGTTAACCAATATTAATGCACATTTTCAAAAAATCAACGAAATGAACAAATTTTTTTTGTAAATGAAAACTACGCTAATTAGCGCGTAGTCCGGCGACAGTTGCGCGGACACCGTAGCATATCTCTTCTGTATTAGAATATCTTTGGTTTAGACACTCCAAAACTACGTATATAACTACCTACACTTACTGCATCTGTTGAAAGACATTGAAACTACGTAAATTTTCAGTTTACTTTTCAAAAATATTTAATTAAGACTGTCTATCCATCAAATTTATACATATTTTTTGTTACTTCCGTTCTCATTGCACCTCTGCCTTATTTTTTTATTTTATGTTGCAAATAATATACATCTGTCAGTAAGTTTTATTGGAAAATGCTGTTGTAAAATGAATACCAAACGTCTGACTTATAATATTTTACGAAGTGTCAAACCAATTAAAATGATAAAACTTGTGAGTTGCCGCTGAAGTCGTGAAAATATTAGATAGATATAATACGCTTTATTGTTTCGTTTAAAAGTTTGGTTATAACGAGTTTAAAAGTGAGCAGCATTCACTCGAGGAGCAGAAGGGAGGACACCTTGCGCGGAAGTTAGGTGGAGTGAAATGGCTTTTAAAGTTCTCCCGGAGTAATAAAAAAGCGTCGATTCCGCCATCGCACAGTGAAAAGTGCCCACAATGCGCGGTGGAAGCGTTGAAGTGATGTTATACGGTTCTGTTCTGTTCTGTTCTGTTGGCTCTGCGACTCGATTCCCTTATGACGCGCAGTTCAATTCCAACGCGATAGAAACATCTTCATCCGCGATAAATCAAATGAAATGGCGACACTAAAATCTAGATATACCTATGTTTTTTTGTTGAAGCAAAAACGAAAAAAAGAGACAAACACAAAGGTAGATCTATACGATTTAGACTGCGAGAGAATGAGATAGTATAATCGTCTCCTCTTTGTGTGGTCCTTCGTAGCCTCTCCTACGGGGGACTATTTTAGTTTTCTGAAGCGATACATTTCTGAGTTGAACACCAGGGCGATATTTAGAGTATCTTCCACTCTGGAACGTGTCGCAAATATTGCTTATATTATTTTTAATGAATGCATTGTGAAACAACACAAATAAAATAATAATTAATAATAATTGTGAAAAAACGATGTGCTTTAGACCACACGACTGAAGTAAAACTTTACTAACTTATATCTCCCTCTCAACTTCCGTTCGCCTCGCCCGATCACACTTTTCATAACGCTCTCGTCACGCATTCACCAACTACAAACTTGATGATGAAGAAATCGTAAAGATTATGAATTGACTCCAACACAATTATCCACACTCCGCCTAAGAAGAGGTCCGTGAATTTATTATTTTACTAAGTATTTTAAATGGTAGGTAATTGAAAAATGCAAATAAGAAAAAACGAGTGTCTTTTAGACCGCACAACTGAGTAAAACTTCTGCTCCATCTGTATGATAGAAAGAGAGAACGAAAATGTGCGCGCACACTGCTCTCTCTTGCTCCTACAGTGTGATACAGACTAGTGTTGAGTACCTCATACAAGAGGCACCTCAAATGTCCCATACAAACACGTAAAATGTCCCCCCACTTCACAATATGTATTTGTACCAACTCTTTTTCTTTGTATTACTACAAATATGAAGGGGGGACAAATATGAAGGAGGGACAAGTATGAGGTGTGAGGTGGTTTGTTTTGTTGGACTACATTCATGTCATGTACGAGACAAATATGAGGTGAGGTGTGAGGTGGTTGGTGTATTGGACTACATGTCATGTCACGTTGTCACGTATGGGACAAATATGAGGTGAGGTGTGAGGTGGTTGATGTATTACACTACATGTCATGTCACGCATAGTTCGGGACAAATGTAAGAGGTGGTGAGGCGTGAAGTGTTTGTATATTCTATGACATTTTTGTATTAGAACCGTGAGGTGGTGATGGGGTAAGCCAATTCATATATTGTGAATACCGCAGAAGCGTCCCAACTGCTCCGAAATTTTAATTTTTTTTTTTTTTTTATTCTAAATTATTAAGTGAATACCGCACAAGAGTACCAACTGCTCAAAAAAAATTTTTTTTTGAAATATTTTTTTATTGTAAATTATTGTTATGTGAACAATAATTTATGATCACAAGAGAATTTTTTTTTATTGTAAATTATTATTATGTGAATACACAAAACAATAATTTGAGCACAATAGTCCCAACTGCTCCAAAAAAATTCTTTTTTTTTTCAAAATTTTTTTTTATTCAAAATTATTGTTATGTGAATACACATAACAATAATTTATGAGCACAAGAGATTTTTTTTATTGTAAATTATTGTTATGTGAATACACAAAACATTAATTTATGAGCACAAGAGTCCCAACTGCTCCAAAAAAAATCTTTTTTTTTTCAAAAATTTTTTTTATTGTAAATTATTATTATGTGAATACACAAAACAATAATTTATGAGCACAAGAGTCCCAACTGCTTAAATTTTTTTTTTTATTCTTAATAAGTATTTTTTATTGTAAATTATGTATTGACAAGTGAATACCGCACAACAGTACCAACTGCTCCAAAAAAAAAATTTTATATCTATATTTTTATTTTAAATTATTGTTATATGTTATGTAAATACCGCACAAAAGTGCCAACAGCTCCCAAGGGAGGGAGGATGAGGCAGTGTTGAGATGAGGTGGAGGGGGTTGCTGAGGAGGGGGAGGGATAAGAGGGGGGGTGCAGGTGGGGGGGATCAGAGGGGGATGCAGGGAGGGGATCAGAGGTGGTGAAGGGGGGAGGGGGTAGGCCTTTTTTATATCCATTTTTCGTATTACAAAAATAACAGACACGGGAGGCAGGTATGGGTACCGCCACCCCGGTATTTATTAGAAAACCAAAACCTCTGAACCAAGAAAATCAAGCTGAAGGAAAAAAAAACAGCCTTCCCCGTAAGCGAAAATATTTTGTAACACCTCACTTCAAATGAGGTGGGACACCTCAACACCTCATTTCAATATTTGAGTACCTCATACAAACTCATCCTGATATCGTGTCCTACCCAACACTAATACAGACAATAGGCCTGCACTGTGTAACGTAACTGGCTATGAGAGAAAGAGAGAAAGAAAATGTCTGCTCGCACCTCCCTCTCTTGCCCCTACATTAAAATACAAAACATACTCCCTCTCAACTACCGTTCGCCTCGATTTTCGTAACGCTCTCCTCACGCATTCGCCAGCTTACTCCCCAAGTCAAGCGTGCGTAAAGAAGTGTTACTTAAAAAATTAAGAAAAAATCACGGTTTGACCGGCATTTTCATGCGAGAAAAGAATGCATAGGTTATGTCTAAATTGCCTGAAAATAGGAATAGACGTTCGAGACTTATAATAGCAATATGGTACAGTCACACTATGAGACGTCATGATTCCAGAATCGCTGTCCTGTTCTCTTTCACCGCCCACATACTTCGTAGATTGTGCTCAATCGATTAAACGAGCGTAAACTTTTTTATTTTTCTGACAAAGTTGTCAGAGCTCTCTTAACTGCCAACACAAGGCACAAGTCTAGTACTAGGGTGTCACGAAAAGTTGACTTCAACTGCAACAACACATATCTCTTGCGGTTTGACTCGTCCAACTTCTTCGAAGAATATAAAATCAATAAAAGTGTCCTCTGAAAAAATAAAACGTAGTTGGTTTTATCTATCAAACGTGTCAAAACTTTGGTTTAGTCTTATTGACGGGTACAACCATAATAAATGTGCTCGTAAAAAACAATTCTTCAATTTATTGTTTTCAGTTGGGATTTTTTGTATTATTTTCGCTATTATTTGTTGAGAGGAAAGTAATATTTTAAGGGATTTAAAAAAAAAACAACTTTGTGACTTCAATATTATTCGCCTTCTAGAGTCCATCTTTGGACAGAAACTTGCATTTGCTAATATAAATAACAATATTATGTCTGTGCTGCATTCTTTTTTATGATGTTAGTAGCGAAAATTTAAAAACTGACTGTGGTTGAACGCGTGTGTTTTGTATTATCAACATTCTGCAACACCTTTGCCGTAGGTCACCCCAATTGACTTACAACGTTGGATGTAAGGGTTGATAGGGTGACGACTGTCTAGGTCTTGGCGACGAATGTGTCTGCCCATCTACTGTGTGGCAGGCCGGATTTGGAGAGACCGGTAGAGGGAGACCTTTTAACCTCTCCAGCAAGACTCTTTCGACCTAAGCCGTAGTGCACGCACTTGCACCGCAGTGGGAGGGATGAATTCAAATTCTGTCACTCATAGATACATTGATCACCATATCCTTATTCCTCCCACCTTTTTCCTCCCCAGATCTTCCTTTCCTTCATCTCCTTAAAAGCCCCGCGACGCAGCAAGACAAGTTGACATGGGCCCTGAGGGAAATTATTTTCCTCAGGGCCTCTAGTGGGGAGCTAATGTAAAAAAAAAACTTTAAAATGTCAAAATTGTCGAAAGCTGGAAAATTTTATTTTACGGCGGTGCCGGAAAAATATATGCTTTTTTAATTGCCAAAGGATGTAATTGTGTGGCGAAAACGCTTCATTCTTTACTGAATATCTACTCAGATCGTTCATGCATTATTTGCATAGTTAATGAACTATTCGAAAGAGTCGTTCCTTGGGAAGGATTTTTAAATTCATTTAACACATATTTATTACAAGTCTAACTATTGAATTTTATTTTCTAAAACTTGGGTGAGGATTCAAATTGATATTTGACAAGCCGAAATTTATGATTACGTTAAAAAAGCTTCTTCGTCTATAATAAATCATTCGTCCTTTAGTAACGAAATCGAAAAACATTTAATTGGGCTCTAAGACTTAAACCAACTGCAAATTATTAGAAATCTTAGAGCATAATTCAGCCTCAAAGTACTCCACATTATTAATTTTTGATAGTCCTTACCATCCTTACCATTATCAGTCGTTTTCATTTACGGTCAACTTCTATTTCTTTGTGATATCATCGAATGATACTTGATTCCAACTTTTGATTCGTTTTCTGCGTCATATTCCCAGCATCGTTTCACTTGAGTGTGGAGATTGTGACAGTAATGTCAGTTATCTTTGTCATGCTTCTAATCCACTCGTTAGTTTTTCTGTCTCGCAACGAGAGGCACCCAAAAGAGCCTTTTGTATGGATGTCATTTTTGTCACAACGTTATTAATATGATTTCCTGTGTGCGCTCCAAAAGCAAGTAGGTACCACTGAGCATCTATTGAAAAAACGTGTTCAGAGGTGCAAGTTATGTTTAGAAAATCTGTTATTTAATAATGTCTCGTCGGAATATTGAGCGATTATTCGTAATGTGAAAACGAAACATCTTTTATAACAAAAAAAATCGATTTTCCTGGCATTAGGACATTTTTATTTGTGAATCATATTTAATCAGATTCCCCTAATCTCTCCCCTTCATTTGAAAAAAAAGACTATTCCTTTTATATTAAAATTTATCTACCTCACAATTATTTTGATTGGCAACCTTACTTGACAATAATAAAATTTCGGATAACTTCGAAACCGGTTCTAAGCCTATAAAACCAATATTAAAAATTTCAATAAAATCCCTTCCTAATACTGTTTTTGAACCATTATAACACAGAATTTTAATTTCTTTTTTCCATTAAATCAACTGTAAATAATACTCTGCCCACCAAATTTTAACCTAAGATTATCATAACCCTTCAATGTTACATTCGCTTTTTTAACTCAACACTTTTAAATATGTTTCATGATCACTTTAAACTATAATTTACAAACCCAAATGTGGTCAAATAACACTTTAATTTTAAATTCTTTGTTCACAATAATATCACTCAAAATGAGATCTGTATTCATTCTTCGGATGAACCTTTCATTAGTAAAAACAGACCACACTTCAACACATTTTTAACTTGTAATATGGACTACGGTTTTACACTTAAAACACGACATATTCTAATATCAATGTTTGCTAAAATCGTAATAATTACACTTGATGTTATGAACACTATTCTTACGTTAAACCGACCTTGGCCTAGACGTAACACAATTGTTATTAATTGAATGTTATTTCGATAATCTGATGAACGAAAATATTTCCCTCCTGCAAACGTATTATTCTGTCTCCCTGAGAACATATTATTTAGTTTTGATTTAGAAACTAAATAGAATTTTTGTTTTGTTTTCTACTTTTAGCGTTCTGAATAGCAATAGGTTCACCTTTGGGCTGTAAATGAGAAAACTTCAAGAATTTCACAAATTATTTCGAACTTTTTTATAAAAATCTTGGCACAATTTGAACTTTAATTAAACTTTCACGTGTAAATCATCCTTAAGTGTTATAACATTGCTACCTTCAATTAAAATAATCAAATAACACTTAAAAGGGAGTCAAATTCAACTCAAAGTGAAAACTGTGATAAAGGTGACACTTGAGATTTAATTAACGTAAAAGCAAACTTAGCAAATGCAATAAATTTCAATTTATTAGTTGTTGTCTTCTTAAATAGCTGGAAGCGAAAAACTTGCAGAGACCGTGATGATCATTATTTGTCAAAAGTTTTGAAGTTATGGCGCCTTTATTTCAAAGAGCGCGGGCAAATTCAGTTCCGACCATTTCGTGAAACAATTCCATTATCTTGCATTTTTCTGTTAAAAGTTTTTGAGAACCAATTAAAACGTTTATAGTTTTGAAGTACCGATCAAATCAAAGCACGCTCGCTGTAGTTAACCTGCATTCAACTAATGGGTAACATTATATGGTATCGTGAGCATTCTTTTCATGGATTTTATATGCCATCTAAAAATACTTTTAGGCATATTCGTCGAAATTTTGAAAAAATACTTTTTTTACTCGTTTTTAAAACATTTTACCGGCGGTGTGTGTTTGACAACGGAGCAATTTAAAATTAATGTAATTAATTTTGGTATAATGTTTAAGAATACGCGCGTAAAAAAAATAATCACTTAAGCTCCCGTTGAGTAGAGTACTTTTTTTTTAATAGAAGTGGCCTGGTATAGTATTACAAGACCAAATGTAATCCCGAGCTTGAATTTTGTATCCGCCCATTTAAGTCTAGATTCTAGATTGGACTTATCTGCACAACTAAGAAAATTGGTCAGGGGATTTGATATAAACAGCTGGAAAGCAAGAAATGCGCCCGACAGCGAACATATCCTCGTTAGGACAATCTTAACAACCCTCGTAGGCCGGTTCTCGGGGTGTATTATCGGAGAGCACTGATTCACGATGCTTATTACCCTCGTCAGTGTCTTTTCCGCCTAAGTCCGTGTATTATGTAAAACCCGATATGCGGCCTTCCCCCGACCCGGCGCTGCTAGTTGGGCCCACACGCTCCCTGCTACTCCCACCCCCGCCTGCGGTTCCCCTGGCCGTCAATAAGAAAAAGGGTTGCCGAGAGTTGCGGGGTTATAAATGGACTCCGGGAAAGCTCTCAACTTTGATCGCGCTACATACATAATGTATATTGCGCTAAGGTTCTTTCAGCGGAGATTTAAAATGTATTTTTGCGCCGTACACTTTTTCATGTAACTCCGACCAAACATGGAAACACTTCGCCCATCAAAATTTGTGACAATATGTGCGAAAATAAAACCATTTATCACCAGATTGTTGCTCTGGCAAAAAAGTGTTGCGGGCATTTCTTTCGATTCTTAACTAAAAATTGCCATTTCATTTATGTTTGTCAGCATGTATCGATCACAGAAATTTTAAATGCTGTTAAGAACAAAATGTTAATTGATGAGGAGAGAAAAAAAGAGTTTTTTTATTTTTTCAAAAAATCTTTTTTTTTATTAAGTTAAAAGATATATTATATTCCTCTTTCTTAACGTAAGTACAGAGTATAGGTGTATATATATAAATAAAGTAGTCCATAGTATAGTAGTAATATTTTTAATTTTGTTCTAATAATTTAAGTTTAAATAGTTTTTTTTAAGGTATATATATTCTTCTCGATTTTGAGGTTATCTGGGAGGAGATTATATATGTGTACGCCCTCGTGGCCAATGCTTCTCTTACCACTTTCAGTCTTGACAGTATTTGTGTACAATTTATTATGTTGTCCAGTATAATGTTCGTATACTTGTTACATTTTCATAAATGTTGTTTTTGTTTATCTCTTGTTTTTGCAGTCTAATAATTTATTTTTTTTTCATATGAAAAAATTTTTTTTTTGTTGAATTTGGATTAATATTGGCTGGAAATTTATAATTTATAATATTATAGAAAACGTGTATACTAAAGTAGTTCTCAAATATTTTAGACTGGAAATAAGGGTTCATTGGGCCCACGAAGGTCTTAAACCGGCCCTGAACAATACAGCTTTGGGCTCTAAGCACCGCCTCGCATATCCACTACTCTCTTCCTATCAGAACGTCAAATTAATTATCAGCCTCACTACTTTTCACTTCTCATCTCTCCCGACCATCTCCCTTCTAGTCTTCTCTGGGTAGATTTAGGCCACAATGGGCGGAAATGCGAACACGTTAGATCCGTTAGTAAGAATGTAATTTCCAGGATCAATGTCTCAATGATTGATTTCCGGCGTGTTTCACATTTCTAGAGTAATCCGAAATAGGGTACTCAATGCTCATAATCACTGTTACAACCAAATAGCTTTACTACCTAACTTGGCCTCCATGGTGGAGGTATGAGGTTCTCAACTAACAATCCGAAGATCGCTGGTTCAAAGCGGGAAAAATTGTAAACACGGCAAAAATTTTAAAAGCCCGAGGGGGTAAGATGCCTTCATATTTATTTTTATATTGATTATGCATGATTGCGGACGACTAATAAAATGCAATAAATTATTATTCACGATTAATACAAATAAAATTTCTTTTGAGTGTACATTAAACGGCAAGCAACCAATGAAGTAGAATCTGTCAGGGACCTTGGGGTAATACTGGATGTTAAATTAATATTTATACAACACACTACTGCAGTTTTCAGCAAAGCAAAATGCTGGGATTTATATCAAAACCTTTCCGCAACTCCATATTCAAATTCCATCAATCATATTCAAAAAATTCCCAGTTCTGAAATATTCAAAAATTATATTCAAAACAAATACTAACTTTCCTTTACAGGAACTTAAACACATCTAACACTTCACAAAATTCTTGCAATACTAGAACAAGACATGCACACCGACTACAAATACCAAAAACAAACACATCCTTTCGACAAAAACACTACAGATACCAGGCTATAAAACTATACAATTCACTTCCAACACAATATAAAACTACTCATCTTACAGAATATAAAAAACACATGCTCGTATGGAGCTGGCTACAATCCTTATAACTTTTAATTTATAATTTTGTTACCTCCCTCATAACTTACAAGACACATCTATTTTGTTAAAACTATGTAGAAGCCGATTTTATATTTTTATTTTTTAAATACTGTAACTAAGCCCTCTGCTTGTTTTACTATTTACAATTAATAATTTACAATTGAAAATATCTTCTACAACGCAGGTGAACTCCTAGCGTGGAGGACAATATACTTTACATTTGTAATTTAAATATATTAGAATAAATAAAAAATAAAATTTAAAAATATTCCCTTTACGCCGCGTACATCCGTCCCCACTTAGAACACTGCACACCGATCTGGACTCCTTTCTACCAAGCCCTCCCACATTGAAAGAATCGAAAAAATTCAACATAAAAAAATATAAATTAACAGTTTTAAAATTTCACCGAATCTATTAAATTTCACAACTTCAACTTCCTTCGTGCAAGATTTTTAATTTTAGACAAAATCGTGTTATTTAAAAATCTGAATAATGGTTTGGACTCGCCAGAGCTTACCTATTTAATAAAAAATCATATTCCGTCAAGGTCAACATGACAATTTAATTTATTTCATTCGTCCACATGTAATCGTAAAACCAACATTTGTAAAAAATCCTCAATTTTTTTTTTTTTTTTTTTTACAGTGAATACCGCACAAGAATCTCAACTGCTCCCGTCTGGAGCCAGTGAGACTATGGCATCCCCAATTGGGGTATGTTGTGAGGCTGAAGGTAGTGGGGAGAGGAAGGAGGTGAGGAAGAGGAAGGTTGGGAAGTACCTGGCTATTCAGATCTGGTCACAAAACACGGCTAAAGCCATTTTCAAGCAACGTTTCAATTCTGAATGGTGGTCTTACACCAGGGCGATACTAATAGTATCTTCCACTCTGGAACATGCCGCAAATATACTATATATTATTTTAAATGAATTAATGACGGCCTCCGTAGTCCAGTGGCTAAGACTCTTGACTCACATTCCGGAGGTCGCGGGTTCGAACCCGGCATGCGCAAATAAATTTTATTTGATTAATTTGTGTTATTTCACAATTAATTCATTTAAAATAATATATAGTATATTTGCGGCATGTTTCAGAGTGGAAGATACTATTAGTATATCGCCCTGGTGTAAGACCACCATTCAGAATTGAAACGTTGCTTGAAAATGGCTTTAGCCGTGTTTAGTGACCAGATCTGAATAGCCAGGTACTTCCCAACCTTCCTCTTCCCCGCCTCCTTCCCCTCCCCACTACCTTCAGCCTCACAACATACCCCAATTGGGGATGCCATAGTCTCACTGGCTCCAGACGGGAGCAGTTGAGATTCTTGTGCGGTATTCACTGTAAAAAAAAAAAAAAAAAAAAATTGTGAAATAACACAAATTAATCAAATAAAATTTATTTGCGCATGCCGGGTTCGAACCCGCGACCTCCGGATTGTGAGTCAAGAGTCTTAGCCACTGGACTACCGGGATATGTACGCAATGTAACACAAAATTTCACAATATAGAATAGACATTTTTGCAATAACCATAATAATATCGAAAAGAAGTATCACGGACGATCGTAAATTAATACGAGAGTATGGAATGTATCGGGAGCATCTTCTATCCTTATCCTATATTCCTCTTCTTCTCTCCCTTAGCTAAAATGAATTTTAAGATACAATAAAACTCTATCTCCAAGCAACATTAGTACGTTACTTGACTTTTTTCTCATGACTTCAGTTTACTTAATATAAATTTACATTTGTATTCCATATAAGCTATTTTTTTCTGACAAATAAATAAAGAAATTACTATTATCCGCTCGCACTGCCGTGAAATAACCTGCTCTGCTGCCACCCCTCTCGGATATTCCTCGGTCATTATACGTGCCTACCCCAGTACTAAAACCTTTCTAGTGCCGCGCATTTTTCCTTTCATTATAGTAGTCCCTCCGGAGTATTTCATTTTCCCATTTACTTTGCCAAAGTACCGTAGTTTTAGCTTTTTGATTGTGTTGACAATTGTCCTGTCCTTAGAAATCCTGGTCATGGAGTCTGTCCAGGGAAATCTCAGAAACTTTATACTCGGAATTCAAAGGCTTTTCGTTCATTCTCTGTTATTTGGTCAGACTCCACGCTCCTTCTATAAATATTTGAAATCGAGAAAATGAAGCATCTGATCATTATTTGCAAACGGAATTGGCGAGTGATATGCATACTGCAAGTATCTACCACACATTCTTCGTCCACACCTTCGACCAAGTATATCCCACAGTCTATATAAACGTAATGGGTTGGTGTGTGTATGCATTGGTAACGCTATGGGTTCTTCTATTTTTTAAATTAGAGGGTCGATGTTATTTATTTTTTTACATTAGTTTTACATAGGAGGCCTGAGGAAAATAATTCTCTTCAGAGCCTATATCATATTTGGGGATGTTGTGTGGAGTGTATTTTTAGGAAATGTAGGATAGGAAGTTCTGGGAAGGAAAAGGATATTAGGGGTGGGTAGGAATCTGGGAGTGTGTCCAGGAGCGACGGGCATATAAATCCATCCCTCCCACTGCGTTGCAATGCAATGTTCCGAGAGAGTGCGGCTGGAGAAGTCAAGGGGCTCCCTCGACCACCCTCTCCTTATCCGGTCTGCTATCTGGGCTATGGTGGGCAGTCGCATCCACCGCCAAGACCTGGACAAACCTCATCCCATGAACCCGGGAACCTCTGCTAAGTCACCAAATGTAGCGAACCACTATTGTGTCCTATGGCAGAAGTGTTGGTTATCCAATAAAGGGTTCCCAGGGTACCCATACCCGTAACTCAAATTGCAAAAAAAATTATGCTATACTGAATTCGTCATAATTTCATTTTTCAATTTATAAATGTTTATAATATACATAAATAATACTTTACGTTTATAATATATTTAAATAAGAGTGTCTGGTGGGAAATTGATATCGAGCTGGAATTCGAGCGAAATAATTTGATTAATATTATAATGTGCGTGCGTCCTGCACAACTCTGATTCAATGAACTAAAATTTGATGAATTCCGACATGTACCATCCTACATTATAGTATTTTTAACAAATAAATTATTTAATTTACTTTTCTAAATTTGAAATGCTTGTTTTTTTTTGTTTAAATTGGTTATGGATATTCTTTGGGTTAATCTTAACAATTCAAGTCAGATTTTATGATTTTCCAAGGGTCTGCGCTTATTTCGATTTACTGGGAAACCGAGGTATCCAACTAAATTTACTGAAGATAAATGTCTGATCGCCTTTCTAATTTGTCAACAAAAATTATTATTTTATTAAAATTGACAATATTTCCTATTGAAAAGATTGGATGCCCCAAATGTTTTATAAATATTTTCAGTTTTTCAAATTCTACTATAATTACAATACTCCGTGATTTTTCGTGGGTCTAAAACCTCGATTACATTGAGCGAGTTTACAAGCTACTAGCCAGTAAGTTTAAAAACGGGTGAATCGGCGAGTGAAATTGTCATGATGACACATAAAACTGTCTACTCGCTCAGTAGCGACAGTGGCAGCTAAAATAACGACTCCCGCGCGAACCAATTCGGTCGACATTTTGTAAAAAACTTTAGGTCGCTGCTAGCGCCACACGCTAGTCAGTAGCAAGAATGGCGGCTCCCGCACGAATTAATACTGACAATACGAAATCAGCTGTTGGTAGACCGCCATCTTGAGCTAGTAGCGAGTAAAGATGACCACATTTCAACTTTATTCGTAGATTGCCCACAATGTGCTAGTTAGAAAGTAATACGTTTACACTGAGCGAGTTTACTAATAGATAGGGAATTTCCCAGATAATAGCTTGTAAACTCGCTTAATGTCATCGAGGCTTAAGCTAGTATCAATAAAATATTTCGAACTTTGTTGAACGTGATATATCGAAATTATAATGTGCCATTGCCGCGGTCTGGTAATGCAAGTAGCTTTTTAATTATGAATACATTATACCTAATGGTTGTTCATAATAATTACTGTGGATATTGTCGATATCGAGCCCGCAACCTCCGAACTAAAAGTCAAGTGCGTTGACCACACCGGTATTTTTAGACCGTCCCGCTGACCGAAGAACATAAAATTATTCAATCGAGGGTAACCCAGATAATAACGTAATCACGGCAAAGGTAAGTACCCACTTGCCTAATAGCAACCTGTGCATGTCTATAAAACATACGAATGTAAGTTACACATGCAATTTATTGAATACTCGTAATTACTGCAAGTTCTTTAATCTATATAAGCAAGTAACGGAAACAAGCCACATTGCTAATAAGAACAAGATATATTAGGTCCTTACATATGAAATTGGCGTTTTGTATGGGAGGAACATAAAGTCGATTTTTTTTTAATATGATATATTTATTTAATCAAAGTATGTACCATTGCTATCTATGCACTTATGCCATGTCATAGGTAGTTCATCGATCCCTTTACTAAAAAAACCATTCGGACGGGAATCAATAAAATCTTTGAAGGCGGTTTGGACCGCTCCATCGGAGTTGAATTTTTCCCTTGCAAGAAGTTATCCAAATTTCGAAAAAATTATAATCTGTTGGGGCAAGGTCCGGAGAGTACGGTGGATGTCTTAGACATTCCAATTGAAGCTCCTCTAATTTGGTAGCCGTCTGTTGTGCAGTGTGTGGTCTAGCGTTCTAACGCGCGTTTGTTGATTTGCTTCACTCAATTCGTGAGGTACTCACCTTTCAAGCTTTTTCACCTTCCCAATTTGCTTTAAGTGGATTAAAACAGTTTTATCACTAACACCGCAGCCTGCAGCTAACTTGGACTTTGGTTTGCGATGGATCCCCTTCCACAATAGCCTTCAATTCTTCATTATCAACTTTGGTCTCCGGCCGTCCAGGGGGCTTGTTCTGCAGGTCGAAATTTCCATTGAAAAAAACGCACTGTGTTTTCTTTTGCGGCACCGTCGCTATACACATCATTAATCCTTCGAGCCGTTTCCTCAGCACTGGTGCCACGGTGGAACTCGTACTCGTAAATAACGCGATATTTCAAGTTTTCCATTTGTAAACTAAGTGATGCAAAGAAAAAAAAATTAAGGAAAAAACAAATGAATTATAATTTTCGAAACACAAATACTTGAGTAAGTAGCTGAATAAATTTGAATTTGGAATTCTTAACCAAAGAGAAGATATTTGAGATCAAAGTTGCCAGTACGGCAAAACGCCAATTTCATATGTAAGGACCTAATAATTATATAGTTCGTGGTTCCATGACAGTTGGTCCGGCGACATTTGGTCCGGCCGACAGTTCGTCCGGCTGACATTTGGTCCCGGCGACAATTGGTCCGGCGACAATTGGTCCGGCAGAAAGTTTAGAATATGTTTTCTTCAAGTAAGTATGCAAAGTGGATATACGGCCGTACAACCAAAGTCGATATACTTATACCTGAAGGCATCTTGGGTGAAAATCCCTTGTAAAATTATTTTTACTAATAATTTTTCCCACAGGAAGTACACTAATTTCTCCCTAATATCTTGCGAGCGAAACCGCGGGTAAAATTTAAACATGCCCCTGTAAATTTACCATATTTTTAAAAAGTTTTTTTTTTTTTTTTTTTTTTTTTATTCCAGTTAAAATAAAATTACATTTTCACTCATTTAACTAGAAATAATTATACACATTAAGATAAATAAATATTTCAATACAGCGCTATTCTATTTCATTATTTTGTTTATCAAGAATAAATATAAATAAATTTTTTTTAAATTTACCCAGCTTCTTTTCGTTTTTAATGTCATTTGGGAGACAATTATATAAGTTGCCCCCCTCGTAACCAATAGATTGTTTACCATAGTTAGTGTGGATGGTGTTTAAATGTATGTTATCGCGTTGTCGTGTAAAGTGTTTATGTACTTGGGACGTTTTAATGAATTCGGTGTTTGTGTGTACGAGATTATTTTGTATTTTGTATATAAGGAGACATGTATTGTATTCATATAGTTTTCTTAATGTTAATAGTTTTGTTTCCATATATAATTTTTTTGTGGATGTTCTGGGCTTGTAATTAAATAGTTTTTTGATTACCTTGTTTTGTATTACCTGTAATTCATTTATGTGTGTTTCACACGCGTTTCCCCAGATTTCAATCAAATAATTTAAATGTGAGTGTACGAGACTATAATATAAACCTATTTTTAATTTATTTGGCAACAGATATGATAGCCGGCTAAATATGCTAATTAAGGGGATGATTTTATCTTTAATACCTTGTATGTGTTGTTTAAATGTCAAATGCTGATCAATGCACAGCCCAAGATATTTTTCCTGGATCAGGATTTGCAGATCGTTGTTTTCAATTTTTAAGGGTACATGAGGAGGAATTATTTTACGGGTTGAGCTTAAAATCATGTATCCTGTTTTTTTAACATTCATTGTTAAAACATTTGATTGGAGCCAACTGTTGATTTTTTCTAGGTCTCTTTGTGCATTTTCTAGTAAGATGTTTAAATCTTTACCCCAGTAGAAAATCGCTGTATCATCAGCATATAAAAAGATTTCACCATTTAAAATTAATTGCGAAATATCATTAATGTAAATTTGGAACAGTAGTGGACCTAGTATGGACCCCTGCGGAACTCCATAGTTTATTGGAACGTATTTGCTATTTTGATTGTTAATGCTAACGAATTGCTTTCTATTGCTAAGATATGATTTGAGTAGATTGAGAGCAGGACCAACTACACCAATTTTCTCGAGTTTCTTGAGAAGTATGTCATGACTAACTGTATCAAATGCTTTTTGAAGGTCAACTAATATAGATAAAATATAATTTCCACCATCAATGCCGCTTCTAAGTTTATTAATTAAGTCATTTATTGCTCCTAGTGTGTTCGATTTTTTCCTAAAGCCGTATTGTTTTTTATATAAGAATTTTTTTTTTTAGCAGAAAATTGTATTTAAGTATTTAAGATATGTTCTTTTTTAATTTATTTTGAGTTAAAATACTATTTTATTTTTTATATTCCAATAATTATTACATCATCATTTTTATTAACTAGTTATTTACATTTATATGTTTATTTTGTAAAACACCATTTTTTTATACATTCAATAAAATTATTACTCAATTTATTAAAACAGTTTATATATAAACAAGTTCTGCTATGTAATTACTATTATGCGTGACAGCTGTTTCGCTTTCTGAAGGCATTATCAAACTGCGGTTGAGGTATTTATGTTATTTCTAGAAACGTATTAATGATGGTATTGAGTTAATTTTATTACCCGGGTCCATATTGATTTCCAAGTAAAAGAGCGGAAATTATAAATGCTTATTACCCTTTTAAAGTTTCCCCAACTACTTAGTTCAATACTACGGAATTATTTATCAATTTTTAAGTGAAATAATTTTTTTTAATTTGATTGAATTGTAGAATCCTAAAATCCATATCTTAAAATTTCCTCATATTTTGTTGAATATTCTGCTATGTTGTCTGTCTACCCACATTTTCTCAGAGATCAATATTTCCACAATATCTTAAAAATGCGCCAAAATTGAATAATCTTTGATGTCTTTTCAGCCGTCAATAAAAATTACGACGTCGTTCTAATGAAGGGATAATGACTGCTTTGAGCGTCGATTAAACCGATGTTTAAATGATCATTTCCATGTCAGATGGCGTTAATAATTTTAAGAATTTCGATTGAATGCTAATGGGATCCGTAATAAGTAAAAAGATATAGCTCCTCGGGCTACCAGTATTATATTCATAACTTTAATAGTATTATATTCAGTGTTTTAAAAAGTCGCTAAAATTATTTCTCCTGTTTGTACTTAACATAAAAAACAATAATCATACTGTCGACACACATTGTAAGTGTTGATCACGGAGCCGTGTTTACGTGATTACGTTCAACCGTACAGAAAAAAAAAACCATCGTGAGCTCTCGAGTATGGGGGTTAATGTAATGAACCAGAGAAATTTAAGAAAACAGGATAAGTTGGCAATCTTTGATTATCCCCATTCTTTCCGCCTTACAGGTATCTCTTTAACCCTAATAATCATATTTTGATGTACGATAAAGATAATCATACGTAAAATTGAATTACATAGAAATGAGATCCCTGAGGCGTATGTGTGGTAAAACCATGTATGATCGTGTGAGAAATGTGGAAATCCGCAAAGAATGCAAGGCTGATGTAAGCGTGATGAGTAAGATCAAGAAAGGAACGCTCCGATGGTTTGGGCATGTAGAGAGAATGAACGAGGAAAGGAGTGTAAGGAGAATATATGACGCAAATGTGAATGGTAGAAGAAGTCGAGGACGCCCAAGAAAGACATGGCACGACCAAGTGAATCAGATACTTGAGTCGGGCCATGTCAAGAGTCAGAATAATAGAAGAGAATGTATGAGACGTTGTATGAATGTAAACGAGGCAAGGAATGTGTGCCAAGACCGGGATGTTTGGCGGTCCGTCCTCTCTGCCTACCCCTGCGGGGAAACGGCGTGATGGTTAGTTAGTTAGTTAGTTAGTTAGAATAAACCAATCGGTATTATATTTTTGCAAACAAATAACATAAGAAATAGAACTTGTGAATATATATTTATTTGTTATATGAAAAAAAACGAGACGTGAAACTTCTTCAATGATCGACAAAACTTAGGAATATTTTTAAATTTTTTTATTACTTATTTCTTACTAATAATCATCCATTTTGACTAATGTACAAAATAATTATTATAATAACATATAGTTATATAAAAATCATTCAGATACAGCTTTGGAACCAAAGATATTGAAATATAATAGATGTGCTGTCTGTAGTTTTTACTAGGTGGGACTGCACTACTGCTATTGTTCACCAATTAACAAAAAATTAACTAAATGAACAGATAATTAACGAATAAACCAAACGAACGTTAAAATAAATGAACGAATTCTTTCCGTATTCAAACTATATTGTTAACCAATACTAAGGCACACCTTAAAAAATCAACGAAATGAACAAATTCTTTGCGATAGTTTGTTTGGGACGTATCAATATTATGCTTTTTGACTCATGCGGTCGTTATATCTCCAAACCGGTGACACCTACCTCAATGACACGCGCGTCCCGCGGAAGGTCCAAGTAGCGAGTGAAATGTCTGAAAAGCACGGAGACGGATTCGCACTAATTAGAACGAGAGAGCAATAATTCTAACACGCATACGTAAATTTTGCGTAGACTATCTTTCCAGGGTTAAGTCCCCAATATTGACGGTGTCCTGTTTTTGGTCATTTTGTTATCAACTGATTTTATATAATATATTCCTTTTGGTAGTCTCCGGTTTTCCATAAATATATTTTTTTAATCAAAATTATTATATATTGGATAGCGCGTTCAATTAAAATATTTCGGCATAAAGCAAATTTGTTCAGGTGAATGTAGATACGGACTTTATTAGCTTAATTAACCTCTTTTAATTATGTGCGTTAATTAACCTCTTTTTGTACCTGCTCGAGGGATATTACAAGCAATTAACATGACTTAACAACATCCGAGGTACTGATTCATAATAAATGAGAATAAAATAGATTTAGTATGTATTTCCGTAGATACAACCAATTCCAACCGATAACATTGAAATGGTATCGTCACTCATCGCAGGCTAAATATTTTTTTTATATCAAACGCCCTTTCAAACTCAACAACATTTTTGGGAGATGTTTCTCCCAGACTTCCAAATCTCGTAGAGTCTTTTTGGGAGATACTTCTCCCAGACTTCAAACCTAGTAGTCTTTTTGGAAGATATTTCTCCCACACTTCAAAATCTCGTAGAGTCTTTTTGGGAGATATTTCTCCAAGACTTCAAAATTTCGTAGTCTTTTTGGGAGATATTTCACCCAGACTTCAAAATCTTGTAGAGTCATTTTGGGAGATATTTCTCCCAGACTTCAAAATCTCGTATTATTTTTGGGAGATATTTCCCCAAACTTCAAAATCCTTTGAGTTTTTTTAGGAGATATTTCTCCCAGATTTTAAAATCTTGTAGTCTTTTTGGGAGGTATTTCTCCAAGACTTCAAATGCTGAAGAATCTTTTTGGGAGATATTTCTCCCAGCCTGATACGGACTCATAAAATTTATGCTATCTCATTTTGCGATAAGATATATGTTTTAATAAGTCATGTACTAGGCTTGTTGAAAAAATATCGATATATCGATATTTTTTATTCAAAATATCGATATTTTTAGCCGATATATTTTGATCCGATATATCGATACAAAATATCCAATATCGAAAATTGTATCAAAAACGATATTTTTTTTAATTTATTTATTTAAAGTCACTAGAGTCCAAAACCGTATAGGAATGAACGGAAAAAAGTAACTGTATTGGGTCATGACATCTGGCGGTTAAAATTTTAACTATTAATAGCTTACAAATCTATTGTCTTTGCACTAGTATTTGTGATCACCAATACTCTCTCATGTGTGTAGAATATCTCATGTGCATAGAAATGTATGCTATTTTTCGCCATTTTTTCTAAGCCACTCCTATGTGTTGGTTCCCAATTGTCTATGATTATTGACTATACCTTGTTCCAAACACTAAGTCCATTTTGACAGATTAATACGCCAATAGAATGTTACTGAGACGCATACAAACTTTGTATGCATCTCAGTTTACATATAAGTTAGAAGACAGCTTTTTAGTTGATGTTTTTGTAATTATTACGTAATAAAAATGAATAGTGATAAAAATACCTTAATTTTTATTGAGATTTTTGTACATTAAAAAAAGCAAATTGTGTACAAAAATTACTATTGGTAATATTTAGCTGAATACACTATTATTTTAAAAACGCAAAATCTCTTGAAAATTTGACCGATGTATCGATATTTTTCCTCGATATATCGACGTCGATATTGATATTTTAATAAATATCGATACATCGATATTTTTTTTCATTTTCGACATCCAGGTCCAAGTGAAAACAGTGTTAAAAAGGGAGTACTCCGCGCTTTGTATTTGCATGTAAAAGTTTACAATAGACGCTCGCAAAAAAATTAAATAATTCTATGAATAAAATTTATCATTTGAAAAGTATTTGTCAATGCAATTTTTTTAATAAATATATATTTTTATATATAGTACGAAAAAAATGAGGTGACAGTTACTTTTATAAAATACTTTCATCTAATTAAATCTGTTTTTTAGTTTTGTGTAAAGATGTAGTAACAGTTTTCCCGATAAAGCGATATTCGAATTTTTGTTGTCATTCAAAATTTAAATACATAGTTTTAATTGCATATTTGGACAAGTAATAATATCTAATAATATCTTTCATCTGTTTTCAAAAACATTATTTTATTTTGAAATACCTTCAATAACAACGAATTTATCTGGAATCGAAAGTAATGCGAAATTATTTGCGCATTATCAGCATTTTAACAGTATTGCAAAATATCGGAGACTCTGGGGGTTAAATTTTAACTTAAAATTCAGAAATAAGAGTTAAAATATTAAAACCGTAAATATTTAAGAGTAATGAAGTCACTAAGTAGCTTCCTAGTAGAGCGGATAACAATTAGTGAACATAACATCTATGACAAAACTACTACCATTCAAGTTCCAAGTGGCCAAGCGGGTGCTAACCTGCAATGTACATACTAACTTTATAATTACTTTGCCAACGTCTAGTTGGGAGAATGTCAGCAATAAATTTAAAACCAGTTGTTTTTACTCAGGTAGTTTTATATGAGCGCAAAACAACATGCAGGTAATTATTTAATGTGAATATTTGTGTTCTCTTTATAGAAACATACCACGTAATTGGTTAATGGTCATGCAAGGAAAGATCATTAAATCCATTAACATCCATTCTAAAATGTTTTGTGTAACAAATTTAATTTAAATTGTTTTTTCCCTATTTTAAAAAAAAGTGTTGTCACTGTGAAAATAATTTATTATATTTATGATAATGATAATAATTGGATCATTTGTATAATACGTTTTTAAGAAAAATCACCTCATGAGTGCTATAAACAGCTACCTTTTGTGAATGTATTAACACCCATCTTATTATTTTGATCGTTGTTAATCTGTAAATTTTCTTGTTTGCGAAATAAATAAATAAAATGTAACCAACACTTGAACTTCCCCTTCATCATTTGTAACTTCAGCGCCCTTGAAGTGATTTTTCACAAAAACGGTGCTCTACAAATTATCCTATTATTATTTATTTTTATAATCCAATTTTTTCAAAATCTAATTTGAAAAATATTTTTCTAATTAAATGAAAATAATTATCTTTGGTTAAAACCACAATTTTAATATCTTCAAAATATTTAATAACCAAAAGTTCCAAAGTTCCTCCTTTGAGTCTTTAAACTGAAAATAAGAATCGACAAATACGAATAGACAAAAATATGGCCGATGGGAGAAGATAATTAATTAGGTATGATTACAATAAACATAATTTATAAATCAATATTGTATTAAAAAAAGCTTTGTAGTTTAAAAGAATTTTTTTATGAGAATACCTCACAAGGCTTCCAAGTTCCAACTGCTCCCGTATGGAGCCAGTGAGACTATGGCATCTCCAATTGGGGTAGGCTATGAGGCAGAAGCTAATAGGGATTGGAAAGAGATGAGAGAGAATGGAGGTCTTACACCAGGGCGATACTGAGAATATCTTCCACTCTGGAATGTGCCACAAATATGCTGTATATTAATTTAAATGGATAAATTGTGAGTTAACACAAATTAACTAAATGCAATTTCTTTGCGCACGCTGGGATTTGAACAAGCATACTCCGGATTGCTAGTCGAGAGCTTTGCCCCTCGACCACGGAGGCCTTTATTCACACATTGTAATTGTTCAAATTAACTGGAGTCAAAACTGAGCCAACACCCCTTGAACACTTCCATCGCAGCTTTAATCACAATTATGTCATTTCAATTTGCATTGTAACCTATTTACTCAGAGGAAGCGTCATAGTAATTACATACCTCCAATCCGCCTGGCTTCATAGTAAACAGTTACAATGCCAGGTATTGGAGGTATTAGCCTGTTGGAATCTGCCTGGCTTTACACCGACTCCGCCACCACCCAGGTTGATGTACCGGGACTTAGTCACCACGAGACACTAATCCTATGATGTGGATAATTAGATACGTAATAGATTGATTTAACCACTTTCCAAAGCCGTAAATGCTTAATGGATTCGATATACCTTCATTGTTTGCTCGTTTAGAGCTGAGTGTTTGCATAAAGATTAATTCGAATTAATATTAAAACAAATAACAATACTAATTGAAGCAATTTGCTTAAACCTGGTCAACCAGTCCAAGAATTTGTTGAAACTAAAAGATTGAATCGATTGACATCCAGTTAACAAAAATTTTCATTGACATAAATGTAATTAAAATATTAAAACAAAGCCAAGGCCAGTTTGTAGCTAAGTGATCCAAAGCATCATCAAAAACTGGCACGCGTGGTCTTGGGTTCAACCCTGGTCGTTATAAACAAAGTGAAAAACCTGGGTCATGTTATCATTGCGGATCTTAAAGAGTCCCGTCATGTGTGAGCAATAATGTCGATGAGGTTCTACATTATCCCCCACCCTGTGAAGAGATGCTATTTAAATTATTCATTCTGAACAAACCTCTGTACTGCAGATCCATGGATATACTATAGCTAAACACACATTAGAACTACATAAGAGTTCAATAAAACAACAATTGTTTCGGTTACCGAGGTTTTGCAGTGCCAGCGAAATATTTACATGAGGTAAAGTTAATTTTTTGCTACTACAATGAGGCATAAAGCGGCCAACTCCCGAAGCAAGATATTAATTTCACAAAATGCTTTTATAAAAATCGCAATCGGTTGGCTATGCCCCAATACCAAAAATTCTCTGGAAGCTGAACCTTCCTACAGCAGTACACTCGCAACAAAATTCCAGCCTCATGGAGCGAGGTTTGTCTAGGTCTTTGCAGCGGTTCGTCTGCCCACCTTCTGCGAGGCGGACCAAATCGAAAAGACTAGTTGAGAAAGGCCTTTTGACCTCTCCAGCCGGACTCTCTCGAATTACCGCCTTGCACCGCGGTTGAAGATATGGATTCATACGTCCGTCACTTCAGGACACACTGACCTCCATACTAATATTCAACCTTAAAACTTTTTCATTCCCTGAACTTCCTTTCCTTTCTTTAAAAATTCCTTCCACACAGCATCCCCTAAGATGACGTAGGCCCTTATCGAAATTATTTTCATCACGGGCTTCCGTGTGGAACTAATGTTAAAAAAAACAGTTTTTTCATGTCAGGGACAGGCAAAATCCAAATTCAGCAAAGCTACTCTTAATCCGGGAATATTCTTTTCATGTCCCCAAATTGGGTCGTACATGGTTATAAATTTAACCAAACGTACCTACCTACCTCTTCCTGATCCCATTTCTACTGCATTCTATCTACCATCCTCTGCCAGTTAGTTCCATGGGATTTTTCCATTTTCCGTTCCATTCTTACTGCCATATTTTCAAATTTCTGTTTTGGTCATACTTCTGTTGATTCCTCCAGTAATTGAGTTTGCTGAACAAACGTAAAAGGTACGTTGATTCCTTTGATCTGGGATATTTTTACAGGATTTTATTCGGCCCTCTGAGGGTTAATCTAAATAATGTAATTACCACATTTTATATGTAGGTATGTGTTAAATGTTAACATTGCCCTGTTTTCACGCGTTCTTAGGTACTTTTGTCAGAAAATACATAAACCGCAAAACATGTTTTCTAGTAAACAAGCACACATGAATAAGGCGGTATTTATATAGTGTGGTTGTAAATTGGAAAAAAAATCCTTGGCAATTAACAAAATGCCAAAAGCAAAACTAAATGCGCGATTGATATTATGGAGTAATACGGTAAGAATGTCGTTTCTTGATTGAAATCGATTAATGTAATGGAGAGTGGACGTGACGAGACATTTAATGTATCTTACAGTGAAATTGAATCAAATAATATATATACACATACAATATTCGCCATATAATTTAAACTTAATGGTGAAGGATTTGACAAAGGTTTTACCCACATGTTCGGGTAGGTACTTTTAGTATATTAAAATAAACTATTTGTCTTTCATAGTTGTAGTTTGTAGTCGTCTTCTTCTTTTGAATAGGTAGTAGGAGTGTCAGAGGGGGATGTGTAGTCATTCGTTGATCACATGTTCGGTGATCTGCACCGCCATTGTTTCCATTGATTTTTATTAAAACTTTAATGACTAACGCGTACCCGTGAAAAATCAGTGATATTTTACAATAAAAAAAATTTCTTCGGAAATATTATTGTATTGTAGGATGGTTCCTACTTTTCGCTTGACTGAATTTTTCACATATTCAGTAACAAAGTTTTTTTTTGTGAAAACCGCACAAGAGTCCCAACTGCTCCCAACTATCTGGAGCCAGTGAGACTATGGCATCTCCAATTCGGGTATGTCGTGAGGCTGAAGGAAGTGGAAAGGGGAAAAATAAATATCGCTTAAATTTAAAGCAAATCCGAGTTCCAGAGTTATGCAGATCAGACACACAACCGAAATTAATATGTTTGATAATATTCAAACACGGACTCCGCCCTCGGAACAGAGGTTTTCTCTAGTGAGGTGGGTAAAAGAAAACTATGCACATAAATGAAAATAAAATTAACGGCGGGTTGCTGGCACTGAAACTTAAAAAACAGAAAATAATCAACAGGTCCAAATAACAGTCTAATAATTCCGTAAGACTAATAATAAAAAGCCACTAATAAGCTCAAGGGTTTATTTTGGTCTGCTATCCCTAATATCTACTCAATGACGCCACCCACTGCAAAGTTAATTGTGTTGAGCTACAGGTAAGACATTCCATAGACAAGGTAATCACGTAGATACGGGAATATTATAAACTCACGTGATTTCGTGTCAGGGAATTCCCGGAAACTAATCATATCGTGCACACGCGGTGCAGCCCCTTCCTCACCCCCTCGCCCCTCACACCCCACACTTCACACCTCCTGTCGGCGGTTCCTTTGAAATTCGCCATTTAATAAAATCATATTGGAAGCGAAGTTTCTCGACTAACATTTCTGCTTCACACATTTTAATAAATTTCACACAGAGGAGACTGGTAGACGTGGCGGCTGGCTTCAGTGAGGGGAGGGAGAGGGAAGGAAGATAGCTCTGAGGACTGAGGAGATTTGCCTTCCTCGGTGGCGGTGGGCCCCGAGGGTAGTGAGTACGTCTCAAGTCTCACCTGTATAACAAATTGAAATATTCCCTCTCAGAATGGGGAAGCTGCCTTGTTAACAATTTTATGTTTTTTATGGCATTCAACGTGAATATCTCTGTGATACAGCAATAATGTATTTACGCCGCATTCTTAAGCCTAATTTGTAAATATATGTATGTTATAATAGGACTTATACATTGTACACTCGTTCATAAACATGTAAATAAATAAATTTTTAAAATCTTTTTTTTTCTTCTAGCAATTTGTTAACCATACGAGTACATAAGGGAACGTACCCATACTACGTGACACGTTTAGGGGGGGGTCTTCAAAATACCACGCTTGGTACAAATGATCGGAGGAGTGTTTAGGTTTTTGGTCACCGGGGGGGGGGGGGGTTAAAAATTGCAATAAGTTGGTCACGTAGTATGGGTACGTTCCCTAATGGTCAAATCAAGTCCTGTTGCAAATTGATATGGACTCCATCGCAAGTTAGTAAAAAAAGACAAACTATCTAAGATTCATTTTCGTTATTTGTTTTTGGGTTGTTATGCCGTGTTGCGCTACCTCCTTCTTTAGCCAACGTTTCGAACTGCGTTGCAGTGTCCATCATCAGGGCAGATCTAAAAACGTATCTATTTAAGATTGAGTACACCAAAATACAATGTTATCTCTTGCTATATTTTCAACATTAGATCTATTTTCAACATTAAAATGACATTTCTCCATAGTGTTATATTCTGCCATAGGCCATTCCAAGTGATGCGTTACCTTGGGTGACTTAACGGGGCTGCCCGATTCATGGGGCAAGGTTGGGAAAGGTCCCTGACGGCGGATGCGTTTGCCCACCAACTGCGTAGCTCGCCGGATCGGGAGAGGTCAGACACTAACCCCCAGGTTCCTAACCACCCATCTTACTATTTTACTTTCCAGAACTTCATCTCCTTCATTTCCGTACAAAGGCCCTCCTAACACCATTCCTAAAGATGACAAAGGCCTTCGACCGTCTGTGTGGAGTTGATATAAAAAAGCATGACAATTATTTATGCAGCTGAGCATATAAATTGCTGAGCTTTATCGTTCGCAATTCTCATTCATTCCAAAACCTACATCTCACTGATAATAAGTAATAAATGTATTAGAGTGGATCTGTGAAATACGGGTCCCGTATGAATCATCCATCTAACATTATTTTTAACATTGAAAGAATTCATAAAAAATCTTACGTACTTTTTTGCGCCTATGTGGAATGCATCCACATTTATATTCACCTCAAATAGCTCGTTTTTTGTAATGTATTTAATATTTTTGTATTTAATAAGCGGCCACCCACCTATCGAATCAGCCTATTTGTGCCGTGGGACCCCGACACAATATGTTATATTGTCGAAAGAGTCGTTCAAATCCGTATCTGAATTCGCCCATGGGAAAAATTGTGCAAAACGTCTCTTCTAGGTCACCACACGTCGTCGCTTCATGCAGGACAGGTGTCAGCCGTACATACCCATACAGTATACACTACAGCCTACCTGTGTTTAATAGCATTGCATATTATTAATCGTGCAGGTGCTATGCAATCTAATTTGCAGGCATACATAAATAGTAATTAGTTGTGCGTCGTGTAACTCTGCACCTAATCAATATAATGATAATTACTTATCAGTTACTTGAACGCCTTGGGGTTTACATGATCTTCATTGAATTGGGGCCAAATAAAAATATATTAGCTCCGTTTGTATAACTGTTTGCATACAAAAAGTTTTTACACGTTGGTATTTTTTTTTTTGCGTTAGTTCCAAATAGAAAGTTCTGAAAAAAACAATTCCACTGAAAACCTATTTCATATTTGGGGATGCTGGGTGAGGGGTATTTTAAGGAAAGGAAAGAAAGTAATTATTTCTAGTTAAGTGACACAGAAAAATAGCATTTTACTAATACCAAAAAAGATTCACGTTGATGAAGCGCTGAAGCAGAAGTTAATAGAATTGGCAATTAATTGATTTGTTTAAACATTTGATAACTTTTCGTGATATTTTCTTTGTGAATCAGAATTCTATGCACAATTATTACCCAAATGCTTATTCATACTTGTTCATATTTCTTGTTCGTACTTGTACATACTTGTTCATATTTTTTGTTCATACTTGAACAAAAAGTTCATACTTCTTGTTACTACTTTTTCATACTTATTTATATTTCTTGTTCGTTCTTGTACATACTTGATCCTACTTCTGGTTCGTTCTTTTTCATACTTGTTCAAAAAGTGATACAAAGTCTTAAAAAGTGATTGAAAAGGTTACTTTGGTTAACGAACTTGGTTAAATAGGTTACGTTAGGTTAGGTTTATAGGCCAGGTTATTCTTCATTACTTTGAATGACTTTATATCACTTTCCAAAAGTGTGTTCAATTGCCACTGTCCTGAGTTGTCCGAAATGTTTATATTTGGTACTGCATGGGAAGGCTACTAATTCGCAGATTGAATGTTCTCGCTTGAAGTGATCCGCTAAATTATTTAGCATCCTGCTCATTCCGTCACACACTTCACCGATTAACCCTTCACCGCTGCGGGATAATACATCTATTAAAATATTAGCGTCTGCACTGGCGCAGCCGCCAACCGCCATTATTGTGCATCCCGGGGGATCCTGAATCAGATTACTGCCCGATTAGTGTTGGCTCAACCGAAATAATTTGGTAGTCGAAATTTGCCGAAACGATTTAATATTATTTGAAAGGTATTTCAATTTAATCATTGATTGGCTCTTAATGCGTAAAATATATGTTCTTTCTTCGTCTCAATTAAAATAATGTACCCGAAATTTGAGTAGGTGCTAAAAGATTTAGGGGCACTAAATAGTTCACAAGCGACGAAAGGTTCTAAGGCCTAAATGGTTCGAGGACCCCGTATCGGTTAGTCACAAAAAAGATGTTTCAAATGAGTTGCAGAATTACGTCGTAAAGGTTCCTAGTTTCTATGCGCTTGAGACAGTCCCGGTATGTTGTTTTAAGTTCGGCTTAGCGCATAATCCGTATACATTTAAGCGTGGATATCATCAATACTAAGTGTTTGTTCTTTCTGTGCAAAACTAAATCACTCATGGATCACGTTGTTTCGAAACGTCAACGACCGTAGTTTATTTTTACGCGGGTGTAATTTACGAATGGATTTTGGATGAAGTTCACCACTTCAATCAGCACGGTGCTATAAGCTATAATAATTTGAAAGTAGTACCTATTTGTTTTGCTGGAGTCAGCGCAATGTTCACGAAATTATGTTAAACTAGACGCTGAACACAAACTGTTTTGATATTGGAACTTTTAAAATCCCTCTTTAACCTTCCAAGACTATTTACTTACTTTATAAATTACTAGCATACCCGGCCACACGTTGCTGTGGCTAAGGAAACACAACGCCAACCTTTATAAAATCCACACCACCCGCTTGCCAGCTGCCAGCTGCCCGCTGCCTGAATTGAATATTTGAATTTCTCGACTTTTCTCTACTATAATAAGCATGTTTTTATACATATGAACCTTCCTCTTGAATCACTCTATCTATTGGTGAAAACCGCATGAATATCCGTTGCGTAGTTTAAAAGATCTATGCGCACATACATTTTGAGCGACTTCATCAAATAAAATAATTCAAATCAAATACCTACTTACTCTAGGACATCTATTTTCCAATTTCTTCCGTAGAACGAATTTCAAAAGTGACTATAGTACGGCCCGCCAGCCGTTTTAAATCGCACAACAATATGTTTTCTTTGAATTTCTCGGCTTTTCTCTAATTTAATTTACATGTTTTATACATACAAACATTCCTCTTCAATCACTCTATCTATTGGTGAAAACCGTCTGAAAATCCGTTGCGTAGTTTTAAAGATTAACGCGCACATTTATTTATTTATTTATTTATCTATAAAAAGAATGTTTGTATTACATTTTGAGCGACTTCATTTTATACTATGTAATGATGATGATGATGATGATGATGAGGTGACATTCCTCGTCACTCCATGGATCGGTAAGATTAAAGTATGCAATTATTTAGGTGAATATCAAATATTGACATGGTGTCACCGCTAACGTCTTCGCATCTAAAAGGTGAACCACTGCGGCTTACCGAGAATTGATCGAGGAATTTCTTACTGATGTACCGGGCCTTAAATACTCCATACGAATCAAGATATCGTTTCATAGTGCTTTCACACAAAAGCAGTATTCAATTTAACCTAAACATAAACTTTAGGTTATCGTAGAAAGCAAACACTTTGTGGCTTGACATTATATAGAATGAAACAAGTAAATTGTTTAAAAACCACTTTATTTTTATTTATATTTGTCGACCGGTTTCGGTTGAACTCAACCTTCTTCAAGACAATAAACATATAAACTGAGTTTATATGTTTATTGTACATATAAACTCATGTTTATACGTTTATTGTCTTGAAGAAGGTTGAGTTCAACCGAAACCGGTCGACAAATATAAATAAAAATAAAGTGGTTTTTAAACAAAGTACTTGTTTCATTCTATAAACTTTGGGGCTTTAAGATATTGAATAAAATTGCCTTATCCTGATACGATAGAGAAATCCTTTGTCCAGGCATTTGTCACAACCAACAACGGGTAGTGTACAAATACTAAATTTCTTCTACAATTTACTTAGTATTATTTGCATCGGTTTACGTTCTTCTTCCTTGAAATGGATCTGAATCCGTACTAGATGGAGCTAGCAATCTGCGGATACTAGAATAAACCTGTTGATTCTCACCCAAACTTATGCGAAAATATGAAAATTAAATCAACTCTCTCAGGATTTAAAGAAATGTTAATGCGATTGACAGCCCTCATTAAGTTAATATGGGCACCGCTTATAATAAAATTCGTTTTGAACTGCCACATCTCATACATCGAAGCCAGTGTTTAGTTAGCCTCTCAGAAGCTGGGCGCACTTTTTTTTAATAGTAATACCTCTCAAGAGTCTCAGCTGCATCTATGAGTCTCAGCTGCATGCTGCATCAGCTGAGACTATGGCATCCTCAATTGTGAGGCTGAAGGTAGTGGGGAGGGGAAGGATTTGGGGAAGAGGAAGGTGGGGAAGTACCTGGCTATTAAAATCTGGTCACCAAACACGGCTAACGCCATTTCAAGCAACGTTTCAATTCTGAATGGTGGTCTTACACCAGGGCGATACTAAGAGTATCTTCCACACTGTTCGGGGCCCGCAGATACTTTAATAGTACACAACTGCTGATCCTGTACAAAGCGCAAATGCATTCAACTGTTTAATTTGACAGTCATCTCTGGTCTGGCGCCATAAAAATACTTGAAAATATGCTTGCCTTGACTTGCAGAAACGGACGGTCCGTTTGATAGATTCCTTTATCTTAACAAGCGGATTGAGCACAGGTATTAGATAGGTATGCTGTATTTATACCACCGGTATTACAATGGAAGATACTCCAAGGAACTAGAGTCATTGATCCATTTGGTACTGGTGCATAGTCGAGAAACACGCCAAACGCTCGCCCAACGTATGTACACTCGTTCTTGAGTTCAACAGCTCGGCTGAGGAATGATTTGCCGGCCTCTATATTCCTTTCTCTTACAACTCCTTGGCCTCTGTGGTTCCTTCCTCCTACAACCCAATCTCTTCTGTCAGCTTCATTCTCTTCAAGATCAATGTTTCCTTCCTCTCCTCAAAAAACCCTCCACACAACATCTTCAAAGATGACGTAAACCCGGAGAGAAATTATTTTCCTCAGGCATCCTCTGTGGTAATGTAAAAAATGCTGAAATTTAACCACTTCGACAGTTGCTGCACGTCTTTCAAGGGTTAAAAATGTTCAACTTTGTGTTCCTACATCGAATATGGCAAAAAACCTACAAGGAAAGCATTAGGTTCACATGGGCTATGTAAATTAGAAAACAACTCGTTGAAAAAGTTTCAGTACCTTGTTTTGTACAGAAACCTTTTCGTTTAATTCACCCTTTTTTAATCAGCGACACATTCTTTCTATTTCATGTTCTCCAACTATCGAACAATTGTATTTTCGTACAGGTGTCCTAATAAATAAGTGGGTCAAAGGTTTAAATGTTCATCTTAGCTAATATTATTTACGAATGTTCTCGGAATAATAATGACACGCTATAATTAGTTGTTATATGTGTAGCGTCTGTACGACATAGGGCATAAATAATAATGTTTTAATAAGCACGCGCTCTTAATCCACTAAATCTATTAATTTCTCGTGCAAGTATTATCTCAACCTCGCTTCCAATAATCTCTTAAAGTGGAGGTAAGCAGTGGCGGAGATAGGCAGAATTATTTTCATACGTATGTATATGCATGTATACGTATGTATGTATGTAAATTGTATATGTATGTATACGTATGTTGTATGTATGTATGTATATATGTATATGGTACGCTGCACTCGGGCGCAGTGCACTAAAAGCGGGAACCCTATCTGCGCCATTATTTGCATTGTGAACATTGAAAGAGGGAAGAAATCTTTGAATCAAAGTGTGACTTTTTTTTTCTAGCCCGTTTAATCACAGCACATTTATCCCAGCTCACACAGGTCTCATAGAAATCGTTGTGTCTCCCTTACTATCAAAGTGAGAAGTATGATCTAAACATTATTGGAAGGAGAAAACAACTTCTTCTTCTTTGTGTGCCGTATCAGGTCTCCCCGACGTTGGCGATCACTCTTGAAAATGTCTCTCTGTCTTGCGCCGCCCGGAATAGCTCCTCCACACTTCTAATGCCGGTCCATTCTCGCATATTACGCAGCCAAGACATTTGTCTCCTACCAGGCCCTCGGCGACCCTCTATCTTGTCTTTCAATATTAAATGGAGCAAGTGATACTTCTCCCCTCGAAGTATATGACTCAGATATGAAATTTTCCTGATTTTTATTAATGTAAGCTGTTCTCTATCTGCTCTAGCCCGCCTGAGAATTTCTGTGTTGGTGATCATGTCGGTCCATGGGACCTTGAGCATTCAAAGAAAACAACACGCTTTTTTATTAAAATCTAAAAGTTAACCGCAAAATAATTCAAATGTACATCTTTCTGAAAACAAAGCTTCCGATCACAGTTCGAAAAAAGTTATGAAATTATGTTAATTTTTTTTTAAATTATTTTTACATTAAACGACAAAAAAGTGATGTGACAATAACGTTTATAATTCATTTGTCTAATAAGAAATGTGTGTTTTTATCATTATAATTATAATTTATGTTAGAAAAAACATGATCTAAACCATGAATATCTAAGCAAATTATCGAACATTCTTACTTTTGTATGTGGTGATTTCAATATAAACATCTCTGCTAACCATAACTCAATAGAAAAAAATAATTTCATTAACATAATGACACACCTCAACTTTAAATCTTGTATTAATAGTAACACTCGAGAAATTAAAAACCAAACTCCATCATGTATAGACCATATCTGGTGTAATATACATTTGAATGAAATAAAAAATATTAAATCTACTGTTTGGAAAACTAATATAACTGACCATTACGCGTGTCTTATATTACATGAGACAAATAAAAAACTAAACACAATACCCAAATTAAATCTTCCATATTCCCAAATAGACTATGAATTATTAAAAAAATCATTAATAAATGAAAAATGGGAAGAAGTTTTAAAAAATAAATGCACCAACCAAAGTGCCTTACTGTTTGAAAAAACTTTAACTAAACACGTTTTAGAAGCAACAAAAACAACACAGATCGTCCCCAATTCAAAAACAAAGAAAATTAAACCATGGATTACTCTAGGATTAATAAAAGCCATTAGAAAAAAAAATAAACTTTATAAAATAACACAAAGACCACTAGTTAACAATAAAATTATAATATATTATAAAAAGTATAAAAATATATTAACTACTCTAATTAGAAAAACGAAAAACGACTATTACTCAAAAATTATAACAGAAGCTAAAGACAATAATAAAAAAATATGGTCAACAATAAATGAAATAATAAATAAAAATAAAACATATAAGCACATATCCGAAATATCAGATGGGAAATTAATATATAATGTACAAAATAACACAAAAAAATGTTGTAATATTTTAAATAACCATTTTAATAACGTTGGAAAAAACCTAGCAAAATCCATAAATTCGACCAATATATCAAATCCACAACACAGAACACAATGTCAAATAAATAAATTTGAGCCAGTCACAGAAGCCGACATTGACAGAACTATTTCGGAACTAAAAGGAGGTTCTGCCCCCGGCTTTGATAACATAAATGCTAAGACAATAAAAGCGATGAAAACATACTTAATTCTCCCAATAACACATATAATAAACCTAAGTCTAGCAAATGGCGAGTTTCCCAATAATTACAAAAGAGCAATTATAACTCCCATTTATAAAACAGACTGTCCTAAAGATCCACAAAATTACCGCCCGATTTCCCTTCTATCAAATATATCAAAAATATATGAGAAAATTGTAAAAAAACAAATTTGGACATTCTTAGATGAAAATAAAATAATTAATGATAATCAATTCGGCTTCAAAAAAAATACAAGTACTCACGACGCGATAGCAAAAATAACCAACTATTTATATACGGCCCTAGATTCCGATAAAAAATGTATCGGAATATTTATAGACTTGAAAAAAGCTTTCGACAGCATATCACATAAAAAATTAATAAATAAATTAAAATCTATAGGAATTAATGGGAAAGTCTTAGCATGGATAGCTAGTTATTTACATGAAAGACCACAACAAGTAAAATTACTAAATCAAGTCAGCGATTCAAAATATAGCGATTTTTCAATACCCCAAGGTACAGTTTTGGGACCATTGTTATTTATTATATATGTCAATGATATATTCAATATTTCTAAATATGGAGACATTGTCTCCTACGCTGACGACACAGTCCTATTACTAAAAGCAAACACCTGGTCTGAATTAAACAAAATGGCAAATACAGATATCAATGCACTAAAATTGTGGTTTGATAAAAACCTGTTGACTTTAAATTCTAAAAAAACCTATTATTTACCATTTTTCATTAAAAAACAAGAAACACCTAAAGAAATAAACTTAATAATCCACTCTGTGACAAATACAGAAAACCACAAATGTAATATATCATGTTCAAAAATAGAAAGCAAAACTGATATTAAGTACCTGGGCATAACAATAGACCAGCGTTTAAAATGGTCTCATTTAAACGCTGGTCTATTGTATCAATCTATATATTCAATCACATAAATATTCTGAACAACAGAATAAGGAAACTAACATATATATTTAGATGTTTAAGAGATATTTTAAACGAAAAATTACTTAGAACCACATACTTCGCTTTCTGTCAATCAATTATACAATACGGCATTATAGGATGGGGCGGTACATATAAAAATCAAACACAAACAATTTACATATCACAAAAACTAATAATAAAAACAATTTTAAAAAAACCCTACTCATATTCGTCAGAACTTTTATTCAAACAATTTAAGGTCAGAAAATTAAGTGCATTATACTTTTATCATGCAACATTACAAATTTATAAAGATAATATTAAAAATCAAGTTGCACCCTTTAAAAATAACAGAAGTCTTAGACAAACATCAATACTTCCCACTCCAAAATGTAAAAAAAAAATTGGACAATTGAGTCATAAATATCTCGGAGCAAAATTTTTTAATTCATTACCAGAAAAAATTAGAAACATGAATACCAATATAAAAAGTTTTAAAACTCACCTAAAAAATTATACTGAAAACTTAAACTGAATGATATTAAAAAAGCAATACAATAACACCCTCCCATACACACAAGCCTTGCTTAATAATGGGGGTACATCAAATATTTAAAAAAAAAAAAAAAAAAAAAATTATAAATTTTTAAAGTTTACATTTAAAAAAAATACATATGTATTTTTTTTACATGAGGCCCTGAGGAAAATAATTTCCCTCAGGGCCTTTGTCATCTTTGGGGATGCTGTGTGGAGGTTTTTTTTAGGAAAGGAAGGAGAGGAGAGTTCTGGGAAGGAAAAGGGTTTAAAGGGTGGGTAGGAATCTGGGATTCAGTGTGTCCTGGTCATCCGCCTTCAAGATCTAGACAAATCTCACCCCATGAACCCGAGCACCCCTGCTAAATCGCCTAACGTGGCGAACCACTTGGGGTAACCTATTGCAGAGGTGTTGGTTATCCAATAAAATTTCCCGGGGCGGCGGTACCCATACCCGCCTCCAAAATTGAAATAAAATTTTTAAAATTATAATTTTTATAATTATATTTCTAATAATAAAATTTTAAAGCGTATTTTATCACTTTTTGAAAACAGAAGTTTTTAGTTGTCGGATATGTTCACACATATTGCATTTAATTTGGATTTTATTGCGAAATGGAAATATTTTTGCCTTCTGACAAAATACGCCCGAAATTTGAAGAATTAGACCGCAGGATGATGTTAGTTGAAAAATACCCGTTCGCTGATGCTGATCCCTGTTCAAATTGCCAGTTTTACAAGCATGCGTCGAAAGTGCTGGGTGCTACCTTATGGACGTTTTACATGTTTTTTTTCGTCTAGTTTCCATATGGGTCGTCTGTTCAGATGGATATGGAAACTAGCATTTTTTATATTTTCTAATCGATTTTTGACCAGTTTGGCGTTCAATTTGACAGTTATCAAAGTTATCATGAAGGCATGCTTGTACCAAAATATAATAATGTTTAACATGTAACCAAGTTACATAAAATAAATTGAATTACCAAATAGATTCGGCAGATATTCACTGAAAATTTAGTATTATTATACTCGTAGATTATGTCAATAATAATTATCTGTGTAGTTATAATTATAAGAGCATTAAAAAAATTAGATTAATTTTATTCTTACCACTAAATAAAACTTTTACTGTTAATCATTGATAAGTACAAAATGTTTTACTTCAAAACTTTGTATAAAGGGAACGGTGATTGGTCAAAACATTTGTTTGTCGATTTAAGCCATGGCGCATGCGTAGTTTTGAAAATTTTTTAGATACGCGGTGTTAAACTCGAAGTAAATATATTTTCAAATGTAACAATAACCTCAACACTAATTACTCTATTTATTCACCAATTTCAAGAATTCATAGCCTTGCTAATAAACATTGCGAATTTATAGATATATTTGGTATTCACAGTTTTGCAATTTTCAAGAAGCAACTAATCTCAATTTTTTGACTGCTAATAATTAACTTTTATTATTTTTGTTCTTTTCATAAAACCTTCTCTCATCTAAAACCTTACCAGTAACTTATATCCTTATTTTATTTTATTTTTCTGTTATATTCAGTTCTGTCTTATTATCCTACAATAATACACACAAACAATTGTTTATACCAACTAACTGGCTCTTACACATTGCACTTTATTTTATTTCAGGTCTTATTATTGATTATATATGTATTTGTATATATATTTTAAGATAAATTGTATTAGTTTCTTAATTAAAATTTCTTTACGCACGTTTGACTTGGGGAGTAAGCCGGTGAATGCGTGTCGAGAGCGTTACGAAAATTGTGATCGGGCGAGGCGAACGGTCGGGCCTTTACGCACGCTTGACTTGGGGAGTAAGCTGGTGAATCCGTGACGAGGGCGTTATGAAAAGTGTGATCGGGCGAGGCGAATGGAAGTTGAGAGGGAGATATAAGTTAGTGAAGTTTTACTTCAGTCGTGTGGTCTAAAGCACACTCATTTTTTTATAAGTACTACTCATACTATTTCATTTCTTTCAATCTGTGTTATAATGTTCTATACCTTGCGGTGATGATTGCATTCTTATTAATTAATATTGTAAGTATAAATTTCCTTCTATTAATGTAAATGCCCACTAGGGCGTTAGTAAATATAAATAAATAAATAATGTGAATGACGATATGGAAATTGATATAGAAATAAGTGAAACTATCTTGAAATGTGTTTTCTATGATACGTCAAACAAAAGAAATGTGGCATACCTTAGTATTACTTAGTCCGCCACTGGACTTAAACCTAGCCAGCGTTCTTGTGTACTTTGCCTGAGGATATGGTCTAGTCATGGAGGTGATATATCAGGTTCTGGGGTTCGAGTACTTGCTGCATGCCTCATACTGCCTGCTAATATCAACTTGATCCATGTAAAGTCTACGTCTGTAAATATGGATCACTACAGGAGCGAACTTTCAATTTGTCATAAATTTTGATTAAAAATTGAAATGTAAAAACTATACCTAACATGTTCTTTAATAGAAAATGGCATCTAAATTCAGCTGATTTCGCGTATTTTGTAATGTCAGAGTCTTCGCTTTGATTTCAAACACACAAACGACAACGATGTTGTGAGAAAGATACTCTACTATCCAACTGGTACTGACTGTAAACCATTTTTTTTACATGAGCTCCACACAGAAGGCCCTGGGGAAAATAATTTCCCTCAGGGCCTATGTCATCTTTGGGGATGCTGTGTGGGGGGTTTTTTAAGGAAAGGAAGGAGAGGAGAGTTCTGGGAAGGAAAAGGGTTTAAGGGGTGGATAGGAATCTGGGGTTCAGAGTGTCCTAGTCATCCGCCTCCAAGACCTAGACAAACCTCACCCCATGAACCCGGGCACCTTTGCTAAATCACCAAACTTAGCGAACCACTTGGGGTGACCTGTGGCAGAGGTGTTGGTTATCCAATTAAGGTTCCCGGGGCGGCGGTACCCATTCCCGACTCCCGAATTGCAAATAATACATTTGAAAGGAATGTGGTTTTGCTTACTTACCATCAAGCAATATAAATTTGATAACAAGTATTGAAAAAAACTATGACTAATAACACCCGAGATGTGTTAAAATTAACATCCACCGTCTGTTAGTTTATTTATTAAGTTATTGATTTGTAAGGTTTTAAACTTGATTAAACCATGTACACTGCTCTACTCACAGGGGAAACTCATTTCCTTTATTCTTTGAAAAATATCCAATCGTTTTTGAAGGAGGAATGGTCGTTCTGAAACCGGTCGGATTTACTCAAATATAAAAGTGTTTCAAATAATGTTAAATTGTTTCATTTAAAAAATTAATACCTGATTATTACTGTTGTTGCTTAGCATAGTTATTAAAATAATAATAAAATAATAGGTATATATACATACTTATAACTGGTGTTTACATTGCATATTATAAGCCTACATACATATTTTGTATAAATATGAATAAAAAAGAGAAAAGGTACTATAAAATAAAATAAAATTCCATGAAAAATTAATTAAAACAACTAAAAACCAAAGTTTTTTATTCATTTTTTCGTTTCTACCATTCCACAGCCAAATGTTTTCTTGATTAATGAATATACTAAACCACGTCATCTGAAAATCTGTATAGCTCGAAGCGATAATAATTAAATTGTATTTTTGCTTCAAACGGAATGATTTCCCACTCACTGCCCATATTACGTTTTGCTATCAGATTGTTTTTCACCGAAAAGGCTGTTCGACCTACACCGGTTTATTGAACATGAATCCACTGATTTTATTAGACCATCTCGGAAACGAACGCCTGAAAGTGTAAGTGGAAAGATCGTGGTTCCTGCTCGGACAAGGTTTATTCAACCAGAAATTCTATGAACTTCAAACCAGCGCCGGATCTGCGTAGGTGCAGATGGAAAGTGATGCTAGTGAAAAGACAAAAGGAGCTGAAATCGCCAATGTCTGGGAGGAGGGTATGATTACCGCCGCCCCGTGAACCATTTATAGGAAAACCTCTGCCCTAGGTCACCCCAAGTGGTTCTCTACGTTTGGTGATTTATCTGGGGTGCCCGGGTTCGTGGGGTGAGGTTTGTTCGGGTTCTGACGGCGGATGCGTTTGCCCACCAACTGCTTGGCAGGCTCCCGGATCGGGAGAGACCGGTTGAGGGAGACCTTTTGATCTATCCAGCGGGTCCCTCCCGAAGCATCACCTTGCACTGCAGTGGGAGGGTTTGGGCGCATACGTCGTTACTCCTGGACATACTGACCCCCCGATTCCTACCCACCCCTCATACCATTTTCCTTCCCAGTACTTTCACTCCTTCCTTTCTTAAAAAGATCCTCCACACAGCATCCCCAAAGATGATACAGGCCTTGATGGGAATTATTTTCCTCGGGACCTCCTGTATGGAGCTAATGTAAAAATAAATATTTAAAAAATCCAGTCATTACCTCCAGGGTTTAGCCAACGCCACGTTTTTGGTCACATTTTGACCAATTTACAAACACCCCCGAGCGTTCACTGGCCAAAACGTGGACAATTTGAAGTATATTAAAACATTTATTGGAAGTATTTCATAAAATCTCTATGTTTATTATTTCCATCTATAAACGCGATGCTTCAAGTTTGTGTTTTTTTCTGTTAGTCGAGAGTCTTAACCTTCGACCATGGAGGTCGTCATGTATAGAATAGATTGTGTTGTTGGCTATGTTGTGATATGTGCACCTACTGTCAACATCTAGCGAGATGGGCACAGCACGTCACCCATGTAGTCATTATTAAATAATTATGAATAAACAAATACTAGAGTCGTGGGCATCATTTTCTTGCGGAGTCCGGTCCTGTAGCAGGACAATTTCGATCATATCGGTCTCGAGGGATTTGATCATCGTTTATAAAAGTTCTACATTCGCTCTTTATTATCGGGGTAACTTTTTTGGGTTCAAGTGACTTGTAAATAATGATTCTGTAGAAAACGATATTCGATCGAACGATTCGCTCCTTAGCCTTTGACATTTAACTCTTTGATGTACAAACGTTATATACAATTCAGTGAACAAATTCCACTCTTATCACAAATGAGAATTCAAACGGCTTATAAGCGCCGAATTTAACCGTACTCAATAACATCCAAATTTTTATTCATCGTTAAAATTTTAAAGCAGGTACATTTTCACTAAAAAACACAGGATTTTTTTTATATGAATAACAACCAGCTTTATGTTCAATGTTTTGGGGTAAATTTGAAAAGGGTAACTGATTCGTTTAGTCGGCGAACAAATTCTGAACATGAATAAAATTTATGCATTACCTTTTGGTAACATTTATTTTTTCGATTAGGCTCATACGAAGCAAACTATGATTTATGACGCTATTGGAATATTTATTTGAAAGAAAACTGCGCGGGATGAAGTATACGTAATTAATTATTTATTTATTATTGAAGAAGAAAATAATATTAATAAATTTAAAAGAAAATGTGAATAAGAACAAGACACAGAAAAATAATAAGCAAAAACAAACAAATTCTTTAGAACTTTGTGATCAGGTAGTGAGAAGGTAAAAGATGCGGAGGAGAAGGATGGGAAAGTACCTAGCTATTAATATCTAGCCACAAATGCGGCTAAAGCCATTTCAGGCAATGTTTCTATTCCGAATGGTGGTCCTTCACCAGAGCATTACTGAGAGTATCCACTACTCTGGTATACGCAGTAAGTACATAATATACGCTATGATCATCTTTTTTTACGTTTGCTCCAATCAGAAAGGTCTACTCAGCAAGAGGAAAATAATTCCCCTCAGGGTCTTTTTCGTCTTTGGGGGTGCTGTGTGGAAGTTTTTTTGAGAAAGGGAAGGAAATTAAGTCCTGGGAAGGAAAAATGTATGAGGGGTGAGTAGGAATATGGGGGTCAGTATCTTCAGGAGTGACAGACGTATGAATCAATGAAAGACAATCTTTGACTTATCCATCGCCAAGACACGGACAAACCTTACCCTATGAACCTGGGTACCCGTGCTAAGTCACCAAACGTAAATAAACTCACCAAAGGAATATACTATCAGTATCGCCCTGGCGTAAGACCACCATTCAGAACTTAAACGTTGCTTGAAATGGCTTTAGCCGTATTTGGTGAATCTGCTAGCCAGAATCTGAATAGCCAGATACTTCCCACATTCCTATTTCCAATCTCCTTCTCCTCCCCATTACCTTCAGCCTCACAAGATACCATAATTGGGGATGCCATACTCTCACTGGCTCGAGACAGGAGCAGCTGGGACTTTGCATGCAACGGATGTTTATCAGTACACAGTTGTTTTGTGCTCTACCCTCTGTACTTACCCCTCCAGGGAAGTTGCGTATCTGTTCTCATATGTTCTGTATCCGTAAGCATAAGAATATCATATATTTATCATGACTAAAAGAAAAGCATAAATGAATAGATTTATTTTACATCCGAGTCGTCGTGTCGGCGGTATTGCCTCGGGAGTGTGAATAATGTCTTCCGCGGTATTCACATTGAACGTAAATTATTGTTCAAAATAATGTCCCAGGGCACTTGTCCCTTGTAAGGGCATATAAGGTAGTGGAGATATATCAAAAATGATATTAATAAATCAGATTCGTGGGAAAATATTTCACGCCAATGTTTTGAAGCCAAATGAAAAGGTTTTTAGGTTATTATCATTGCCTGAGTAATATATTATTACAGCAACATTAATGGTTCGAAATGCATTTCATTAGCTTTTTTAATTAGGAGGCCCTGAGGAAAAAATCCCTCAGGTCTTTTTAGGGAAAGGGAGTAGAGGACATTCTGGGAAGGAAAAGGTATGGGGGTCTTTGGGAATCTGGAGGTTATTGTGTCCAGGAGTGACGAACATACGAATCCATCCCTCTCACTGCGATGCATGGCGATGTGTCGAGAGAGTCTGCCTGAAGAGGTCTAGATTAGGCCTTCCCAACCAGTTTTCCCAATCCGACCCGCTGGGCAAACGCATTCGCTCCCAAAACCTAGACAAACCTCATCCCGGAAACATGAAACCAGGCACCCCTGGTAAGTCACCAAACATACCGAACCACTTGGGGTGACCATGACAGGGGTGTGGGTAATCCAATAAATGGTTCCCAGGGCGGCGATACCCGCCTCCCAAATCATATAAATTTGGGAGGCTTACTTACTTCGATTCATTAACCCAACTTTTACTCTGTAATATAGACGTGAGTCTGCCCCATAACTATGATAGTGACTACCACTCAGGTTTTTGTAGGTGAAAATTTGTAGGTGAAAAACATAATTTTATATGAATCAACGACAAGAAAGTGAACAAGTCATATCGATGACACAGAATTAAAATGTGGTAACTACAAAATGTCAATTGTTGGAAAAACGCAAACAAACAATTACAACAACGCAACAAGTTGTCTAAAACCAACTATGTTTTTTCTCATGGCTGTAATAAATAGACAATTCAAAAAATAATTAAAAATGGCACTAGTACAACATTTTCACGTAAAACTAAGTATTATGTTTTAATCAATTTGAGACGGTGTGAATCGGTCTATTTATTGTGTTAATGAATAGAAAGGAATTAAAACCTTTTTTGCATCATAAATTAACAGTGTATTCAAATCTGGTTTATGCACTCGGAGTAAAATTAAATAAATGCCGATAATTCGATTTGGCTATCATTGTCCACAATCACCCAGTGATTATTATTGGTCTCCTCGGTTAAAGCGTTGTAAAATGGTTGGTACATCTCCCTTAAATATAATGAGCTTAGTGATTTTAAGTTCTTGAGTATATTTGGTTTCTATGCAAGTCAGCTTGATATTTCGGCTGTAAACAAAAGTTTGCGGAACTAATATTACGCCGAGATCTACGACTCTGAAATTAAATTATATTAAAATGATTGTTTCTTTGTTTGTCACTTATGCGGTCCCTAAGCCAATCCGATTGAGCTCTGTCATTATGAAATGTGTGTAAAAATTGGTGGTACGCGAGCTGTTTAAAAACTGAATATACCGGGTCCAAATGCATTGAACACCGGAAGGGGAATGTGGGAGGGGGGTTCGCGGGACGGGGGAAGCGGGAGAGGTGGAGGGGGGACTCGCTAGTTTAAAATAAATAAAACATTTAAAATAAAACATTTATTCAATTTGTTTATTTCAGGAACGTTAAGGAACGACTGCAAACATGAACATTCCGAGCTAAATATTTCCGTAATTGTTTAGAATCAAAAAGTGGTAACAGCTGACACGCCCTATTATTTAGCGAAATTTAAAATATTGTAATAGCTGTTGCGATATTTTGATATTAATAATAACAAAAAATAATATTGGTAACAAAAACCTCGCTTTATTATTTTAATTCAGAGAACTAACACATTTTAACTCCTAATAAATAATGACCCAACAGTGCTATTAACCCATTTTTGAAATTTTTGTAGTTACCACACTTTAACTATAAGCCATTTGTATCGCTCGTTGGAAGAACAATCAATGGACAAAGCTAGTAATGGTGCTCAAGAGGTTTCAAGAACGTCCAAAAACTCGCTGGATCGAAGCGAGTTAGGCGAAACTGTTTGTAGCGTAAAGATTGAAGCCGAGCATGGTGGAAGAAGCTTGGGGACATCTTTTTCCAGCTGGTTGACCAAATTTAATAATAAATTATTATTATATTATATGACGATAATATTAGTGAAACTTAATCGAAAATCTGAAAACAGAAAAATCAGAAGAAGATACGGTCATATTTAGGACTCGAACCCAGGACGTACACCTTGCCGGGACGTAACTCTACCAACTGAGCTAATGTGTCCCTATCCGATTTGGTCATATTTAACCGTATCAAACTTCGAGTAAGAACTACCAACATTATCTTCATTTTCTTAACGCATATTTTTATTGGCTGCTATCTTTATGTATGATCGCAAGATTCAAACCCAAACTAAATGCTTTTAGATAGTGTCTCGTTTTGTCTTGTTTTATCCTAGACTTACAGAAAAGTCAATAAATATCGCACATTAAAAATAAAAATGGATAAAATTTATCCAAGATCCTTTCTAGATAACATTTAGTTCGGGTTCGAATCTTGCAATCATAATAAAGAGAGCAGCCAATAAAAAATATTAAGAAAATGAATAATAATGTTGGTGTTTCTAGTCGTAGTATGATACAGTTAAATATGGCCGAATCGGATAGGGACACATTAGCTCAGTTGGTAGAGCACTGACTCGGCAAGTCATAGGTCCTGGGTTCGAGTCCTATATGTGACCGTATCCTTTTCTGATTTTTCTGTTTCAGATTTTCGATTGAGTTTCGCTAATATTGTCTTCATTAATTAGATATTTATATTATATTTTCTATTAGCACTCAATTCAAAGCAATATGTTTTAAAGTTTTGCGTATAATTTAACATACGCTATCATAATATTTCAGCCAATAAAACTAAATCGTTTATTTTCACCATGTTGCTTTGGTAAGAATATGTACCTACATGTATTCGAAACTTTTCCAAGTTGACAACGGGAATCATATAATAATTATCTTGAAGGCAAACACTCATTAATGCTTAAACTATAACGAGAATGTCGTAGGTACAGAGTGGAATGATTGTGTTTTCCAATAGCCTCAGGACATCAAGTGCGAACGTAAATAGTGCTATATCGACTGCTGCAGGACAAAATGCCAAGACATTAGACAACATTTCTCATGAAATGTAATAAGATGTTAGCGAGTTGATTCAAGATTTTAATATGCCATGTCTATGTTCATTCCAAATGTAATTACTATTTCGTTATAGTAATGCGAGCTGCTGCTTTCCAAAAACTGCTTACATATTACGGCTTCTGGTGCACTTGAATGGACCGTAAATACTAAAAACGAAACAATACGTTTGCTGGCATTGGGTGATAGTATGTGTAGGAAAAAGGACTGACCAATCACTTACCTCTGCAACTCTGCGAAAGAGCATACGAAACAACCTTAATATAGTTATGTAGTTCCACCACGATAACTCATAGTTATTATCACCTCAACAAAACGATATTATATACTTCTGAATTGGTCAAATTCCTTCTTTTTAGTTAAAAACGAGATTGGGTACATGAAAAACACCAACAACTTGTTTCCAAGGTAGTTCTTCTTATATTAGAAATCTTCTTCTGTTTTTAAAATCAATCCAAAGAGCGCTTCTTAAATTTATGTGCAATCGCGTGCTTACAGAAAGATTTGTTGCAAACTCGTGACGGTTTTTGAAAAGATGATGAAGTTGTTTTTCTGAAATCTTATGAGCATTCAATTTTATAGAGCTTCGTAAAAAAAGAAACTACATAAAGATTGTTCTGCAAATAGCTAATCTGTTATTTGAGTGAATGTGAATCTTGCGTATTTGAGATTCTGCAAAATAAAATTAATGATGGACTATTATAAAATGCACCTTAAATAAATATACAATCTCTTTGTCACCAATTTTCGTTCAGAGGTAAATTAAATAAGTTTTTTGTTGGTTGTATGCGTGGTTCGACGAGCGTTAAACATTTCGAGTAGTTTTTTGTCGGTTAACAAAGTAACTTTATTAACTACAGTCCTGTGATCAAAATAAGAACAATACCTTGTCGCAAAGTCTTCGGCTAAAGTAAAATAATTATTACACAACTTGGCGTTCGTTCAGTCTTGATTTATGAAAACAGCCATAGGTGTTGGGTGTTTGTCGCTAATTATTTAATTTTGCCGATTTAATCTTCAAAAATACTAATTTTGATTATGCTTCTGTTTGTATCTCTGGTTAGATGAACTATAAAACTCGGAGTTGCATTGGATTTAGGTAATAATAATAGGATAATTTGTTGAGCACCGTTTTTGTGAAAAATCACCTTAAGCGCACTGTTCAGTGTACAATTTATTATGAATTCTTAGGCTCTATCTAATTTTATTTTTTATAAATAGGTTCAGAAAATATACTTACCTGGCAGGTCACTTCCCATAACACTCTCTAATTAAAAAGTATCATTTTGAAAATTGGAACTGATTGTTGGAAGACAGTCGATAATGCAGGTACTTATCAAAAATTATTTTATTTTAGTCAATTAATTAATAATGTTTACCTACTTGAAATGTGTTTCATTTGTTAAAAATTTCAAAATTCGGTAGATAAATTTCTCACCGTTTCTAAAATTGGCAATGTTTATTTTTGAAAAGCAAATTATTTTTTTTTATAAATAATGCTTTAACGTCACAAATTCTACAATTACAATAGATATCCCGTGATTTTTCACATATCTGCGCTAGTCTAATATATATACAATTCTCGTATCACGGTGTTTGTTATCATACTCCTCCGAAACGGCTGGACCAATTTTGATGAAATTTTTTATGCTTATATGTTAGGTCTGAGAATCGACCAACATCTATTTTTCATACCCCTAAAAGTAAAGGGTGTTCCACTCCGAATTTTTATTTTATTTTTTTTTTAACAAATTTGATGAAATTTTTTATGCTTATATGTTAGGTCAGAGAATCGACCAACATCTATTTTTCATACCCGTAAAAGTAAAGGGTGTTCCACTCCGAATTTTTTTTTTTTTTTGACAAATTTTTATTTTTTTTTTATGGTGAGGCATTAAAATCTTAATATATAAAACAAAGTCGGGTTAGTTACACTATTTATAACTCGAGAACGGCTGGGCTGATTTTGATGATCTTTGAATTGTTAGATTCGTCTCCGCCCTGGATAACAGAATAATTATTAAAACATTACAAAAGTTAACGAAATAAATAGTTATAAAGAAAATTATTTTCTCTATAAATTTTGTATGGAAAGAATTTACATATTTTTAAAGAACTGCAGCAATATTGTGAGAGGTATAATATTGAACTGTGCGTGAATTCCAAATATTCAAAAACGTCAAATGTCAATGTGTTGATTATTATGCATTTGTTTTTAATCATATTATGCTGCCCTTCTTTCTTATAAAATTAATGTTAACAGTCGAAAATGAGACAAATGGTGAACGTATGTCTGAAAAACCTATAAAGTAAAAATACAATAATTATAATAAATCTCTGAAATGAAACGCATTTTTTTACACAGGAGGCCCTGTGGAAAATAATTTCTCTCAGGACCTATGTCATCTTAGGGGATGCTGTGTGGAGGATGTTTTTAAGAATGGGGAGGATAGAAAGTTCTGAGAAGGAAAAAGGTATGAGGGGTGGGTAGGAATCTGGGGGTCAGTGTGTAAGGGAGTGACGGTCGTATGAATCCATCCCTCCAATTGTGGTGCAAGGCAATGGGCGAGAGCGAGGCCTCTCTCAACCAGTCTCTCTCGATCCGGCCAACCACGAAGCAGGTGGGCAGGCGCATCAACTGCCAAGACAAAGACATAAGTCATCTCATGAACCCGGGCACCCCTGCTAAATCACCAAACGTAGCAAACCACTTGAGGTGATCTATGGCAGAGGTGTTGGTTATTCAATAAATGGTTCCGGGGGCGGCGGCACCCATTCGCAGTAATTGTAAAAGTAAGAAAATCACAAAAATATAAATTCTTAAACAACACCATCTCTGATACTGACAAAAACAAAACTCGGACAGTTGCGCATTGATAATTGCTTCATTGTGTAATTTTTAATTTAATAAAAAAACTGAATTTAATTTAAAAGCTATTGATTCTGAGGCGGTACGAAGTTCGTCGGGTCAGCTAGTAATGTTATAATAATACTAGAAAGGAAAATGTGATACCCGTCAGCCAATATTATATTTATTACTTTACGAGTACATTTATCTTATCCTACAGATACAGAATGTAATAAACGTCTCAAGAGAGTCTTAGAAATATTAAAACCATAAAAAGTCATCAATAAATCCAGAACATAATTAGCGGCAAAGAAAAAGTCATCGGATCATTAGGTACGTTTTAGAAAGTTCTAGTCACTTTATCATTACAAATGTATTATATTTGACTGCGGCCATTATGTGGTTTGCATTCATTTTATGATTACTCCGGTCATTAAGATTATATTAAAATTTAAAAAACCATAACAATATTTTATGACACAGTTGATTGCGGGTTTTAGTGAATAGGTCAGTCTCTATTCTGTTTTCAGATGACTCCATTAGATGATGAAGCTAATCTCGTCGACTTCTATCAATACTTGTTTTGATTGAATATTTAATTTCATCATCGATGTTTTAGTTTGATTATTTGAAACAGTTCGGGGACTGGATGAATTGAAATTGGTTCGTGAAGCTAATATGAAATCATGAATATGGCATCAGAACTGAGTAGAATAAAGGCGAGGGTAAATAAAGAGTCCTATTATTTAACGTACCCTTTTTAGAAATCTAATGTAATGAGTTAAAAAATAAATCTAGTAATCTATATTTATTTATTTGTTATGAATTAATGCCGATTAACGGCTTTTACATAGAAATTACAATAATCTTCTCTATAAATAAAAATGAATCCCCGAAATGTATGTACGCGCATAACTTCCGAACGACCGCACCAAATTGGATAATTCTTTTATTTTTGTGTTCGTTATTATCAGGACAAGGTTTGTATATTGGTGAGCTCTGGCATTATGAAATTTGTATAAAAAAATTGCAGCAGGTGGCACGCGAGCTGTTTTAAAACTGAATGTATCGGGACTGAATGTATGGAATGCGGGAGGGGAGAGGGGGAACTCGGGAGGGAGGTTCGGGGGATGACCGAAAGGGGGAGTGTAGTGGGGAGAGGAAAGGTTGAGGAGGCGGAGTGGGAACGCGAGAGGGGAAGGGGACGCGGGAGAGGAAGGGGAGGCGGAAGGGGAACGGGACAAATGGGAAAGGACACGCAGGGAGAAAAAAATTCTTTATTAAATGGCATAGCAACGCATGCCGGGAACAAGCTAGTTTGAAATGTTAAAAAAAATATATTCATATGACAAAAAATAAAAAAGCACATATTGAAGTGACAGCATAAAGTAAAAATAGTAAGCTATTATAAATACAAATATGAAGAAATAGAAAACCTCATATACATGATTGCGTACTAGATATTACGAATTAAAAATTTACTACGTAGAACATAATAACGATAAATCTTAAAATTCCAAAAATAAGCATTGATGAAGAATATAAACATTCAAAGTATATTTGATTGTAATCCAACTGAGAAGCGCTGACAAACAGCTTTAATTAAATAATGTTCGTGTGTTGATAATATAATCTTTCAATGTTTATCACATCATCAACAACATATTTATTACCAAGTATGTGCAGGCGATTTATTATGGCATATAATTCAGCATTAGATCATGTATTGTTACAATGGTAAGGTAATTTGTGACGAACTGATATACTCGATACATGAAAACATATTAACGAAAGAAGTTCAGGAGAGTTCAACAAGTTATTAAGAATTTTAAATAAATAAAATAAGTCAGAACAAATTCTTCTTTCTTTTAATGTATCAAGTCCCAGTAGATGTAACAAGGGGAAGTAATTAAAGTTTTCAAAAGATATTGCCAATTTAAAATTAATCTATCGTAAGAATTTATGTTGTAATGAGAAAATAACAGTTTGGTTTTGAAATAAGGTTTTGGTTAGTTTCTACCGAGGTGTCATTTATGCAGTTCCTAACTCTCCCTAACCATCACCTTGCTAAAGTATTTGAAATTTGGAACAATGGTAAGAAAAATAGTAAAAATTAGAGTGCATTTACTTTGAAAACCGAAGAAGATATGGAACTACCTTGGAAGCAATCTAGTTGTGTACATAATCTCGTTTTAACAAAAAAGGAAGGAATTTGACCATCTCGGAATTACATAATATCGTTTTGTGTGGCGATAATTACATTGAGGTAAAGAGCTTAAACTGCACATAGCTGTATTGTTATCGTCTTAATTTGGGAAGACGGTTATGGGTACCACCGCCCCGGGAACCATTTATTGGATAACCAACACCTCTGCCATAGGTCACCCCAAGGGGTTCGCTATGTTTGGTGACTTAGCAGGGTTTCCAGGGTTCATGGGGTGAAGTTTTTCCGAGTCTTGGCGGTGGATGCGTTTGCCCACCAGCTGGTTGAGGGAGTCCCTTTGACTTCTCCAAACTGACAATCTCTCGGAACATCGCCGTGCACCGCAGTGAGAGGGATGGATTCATACATCCGTCACTCATGGACACACTGACCCCCAGATCCCTACCAACCCCTAATACCTTTTCCTTTCCAGTACTTCCTCTACTTCATTTCCTTAAAAGGTCCTCCACATAGCATCCCCAAAGATGACATAGGACCTGAGAGGAATTATTTTTCTCAGTGCGTCTTGTGTGGAGCTAATGTAAAAAAGTGCTCTTTCGCAGAGATACAGCGGTTAGTGATTGGTCATCCCTTTCCTTGCGTACCCTGTTTTTCCCACACATATTATTATCCAATTCCAGCAAACAACATTTCGTCGCGTTTCGTTTTTAGTATTTACAGTCCATTACAAGCACATCTGAAGCCGTAATCGTAAGAAGTTCAGGATGCAACAAAAACTGTTTGGTGTTTTCGCAGAAATTAAAAAATAGCATCGTCGTCAAATAACCATTCAGCGCCATTGTGTTTTTTTAGTATCCCCGTTAAACGCCGATTCATGATAGCTGACATGATAGCTGACCTCTTCTTTTGATCACAATTTGTTCAAAAGCCGAAACGGACTTACAATCAGCATTTAATCGGAACCTTTCAACTATCAAAAAAATGGCGCTAAATGACCATTTGATGATTTTGTCACACATGAAGTTCTGCCTCAGGATGGGTCCTTTAAAAAAGTTTGAACAGTTCAGTAATCAATTTGAACATCAGGAGACAGGTGCAGCTGTTAGCAGTGGAAAACACCAATAGATGCAGGAAATGTGAAGAAGATAAAGAGACTCCAATTATTCACCTATAGTGCCTATCCCTCGTGCTTATGTTATTGGTGTAACCAACCTCACTAAGCTGGTTGTATTGGTGTAACCAACCTCACTAAGCTTGCAGAAATTTAATCTAACTTTGATATCAAAGGAAATTAGAATAAAAAACAAATGAAGAAATTTAAAGAGATAATTTTTATGTGAATACCGCGCCAGAGTCCCAAGTGAGACTATGGCATCCCCAATTGAGGTATATATTATTGTGAGGCCGAAGGTAGTGGGGAGAGGAAAGAGATTAGAGGAAGAGGAAATTCGGGTTTTACCTGGCTGTTTAGATCTGGTTACCAAACACGGTTAAAGCCATTTCAAACAACTTTTCAGTTCTGAATTGTGGTCTTTCACCAGGGCGATACTGAGATGGGCGATACTTCCACTCTGCTGCAATTGTACCTTATATTATTTTTAATTATTAAAATGTGAATAATATAATAAATCAAATAAAATTTACTGGCGCACGCTGGGATTTTCAACCCGCGACCTTAAAAGAAGAAGATGGAACTTTATGTAATTACGAATGTTAGAGGAGCCCGCTAATATTTAAAGCGATAAAATCGATGCGAAAATTGTGAAAATGTTTCATAAAACACGACTTAGCAATAAAATTAGGTCATTAGTAATCATCATTGAAGTGAGCTACAAACCCAAAGTAATTAGCTTACTGGAATTACCAAAATATTTAGAAACTCGACCGTCAAAAACGACTTAGCAACAAATATAATTATTATAATTGATTAAAATCCTTGTTGACCACCCCTCTCCCCCTCCCCAATATGTTGTGTATATAAACCGTAGACTAAGAATTATTTGTACTAGTCTGAAGATGGCTCTGACGAGCTGAAACCGGTTACGGTCAAATAAAATTAAGTAGAATAAAGTTTTATATTCGTTTAATTATAATATATTATAATGGAATTCCACCATGAATTAACACTCCCAAAAATAGAAATATTAAAACACGACTCGTTTAAAATAGAGCAAAAATCTCTTGGGCGTTGTCTAAAACAGCATTTAAAGAAACACTGTTAATTTTTTCATACATATAAGTTGTAAAATAACTGAAACAGACTTGAAAATAATAATTTTCAGAGCATACTTTGCGATTTTTTTCTATCGAGGAAGTTTTATATAATTTGCGTTTCGGCCTGGGGAATGTATAGATATTATCTTCAAAAATAAAAAATATTTTTTAAGAGGGAGGTAGAAATTCGGGTTGCGGCGACTTTTAAGATTGCTACTTGAGAACCTTATCCCTCGACCATGGAGGCCGTCGAAGTTTTTAAGGGAAATGAGAAGAAAAACAAATTAAGAAAGTTAAAGAGATAATATAGGAACGAATAAAAAATAAAAAGTTAAAGAAAGTGAAAGAAAAGAAAAGACTGAAAATACGGAAAAGCAGGGATGACACATTGTAGAACCAGGAGACCTAGTCACAAATCCAATGACAACCTGGTGAACATGATCATAGTGACCGGGTTAATATTATAGGAATGTGGTAAAATGGGAGATAGGCCCAAGGGAATTTTCCTCAAACCGTATCCTCTTTATAATAAATTATTTAAAACACAAAACACTGCACAGGTAATTTAATAATTCCACTTTGGTCAAAGTAGAACGATGAAGATTGCGATAATTTATGGTAATTTAAAATATTATCATTGAATGGAATTCCACAGACAGTGTCCAGTTCATACGCCGTGAAGAAGTATCAATTTAATCGTTTTCTGATTACTTTTAAACCACACACCATAAAATCCACAGCCTTCTACGGAGCCGCTGGTCAATCAACTTGCCGCTTGACATTTCAATCAAACAGACATTCGGTCCCGCTCGATAGAAGCCGATTATTTCTCTTTATTGATGGTGACCGGTAGGCATGATTTATACTCCGACTCATTTAGCCTCAGAAATTTTACGGAGAAATATTTACGATCTCTCGTAAAGTTCTCTAATTTAGACCCGTCCCCACGCTTCCTTCTTCCTACAACCTCCGATAAGCCGAGATTTATACCCGTCATCTGTTACGCAAAAAAATCACATCATTAAGTGCTACATTCAAGTATTTACAACGCTAAATCGTTTATTTTTTGTGCGAGTTCCAAATTCAAAGCTAATAATGATTGTATACCAAATATGGGTCTGAAATCTCTGTACGGTAGCGTTGATCTATAGATACCTACTGGATACCCACAGTTAAGTAAAAATAATAATTACTGGTAATGAATCTTCATCACTGGCGATTCCTTAATGTTATGTGATTATCGGGTGTTTGCATTACTCATGCATAGGTCATAGGTATACACATATTGATTTCATAAGTAATGATAATGATTGCGTTAGAATATATCTACCTAATGCTTAATGATACTATCATAATTATGTCCATGTTGAAATGAATCTGACCGCTGGTTATTGTATTATCCAGCTGCGAGATTATCATTCGTTTTGCTTCATTGGTGACACCGAAATTATGCGTTTTGACCAATCTTTTGCATAGCTGTCGCTCAGTTTCGTGGATGATGTCCGCCGTAAATTTTATGCCAAATTAATTATTGTAAGTAAGTTCTGTCGAATCATCATTGAAGAGCCTCTAGGTTGATGGTGTTTTTCTTTCTTATTCTTATGATGGCAGAGTAACACTTTATTTAAAACATTTCTCAGTACTGGCTCTCCTGGTGTCCTAGGGAGTTGTTCACAAAACCTTACTACTTTGCCATTTACATGCACTTTATTTTACTGATTATTATTTTACACTCTACACCATGTTTTATGTTAGCCTCTCCGGCTAATTTGTTCGCTTTTGGGAACAGCTCATATAGATCTCATGGAAATCTAAAGTAAAGTTTCCGACCGTAATAAATTTCGTGAATTTTATGAAAAAAAGTGAGGTGTTATAAACTTTTATAATAGATTTGTCTAACAATGTACGTTTGTTTTTATTTTTCTATCAGCAATTTTAGTTAGAAAAGCCATTTTTGAAATTTCTTTATGCATGCATTCATAATTTTAATATTTCAAAAAATATATGTTTATTTCTAATAATATCATTTGAAAACGTATTTCATCAACTTACAGTTCTTGGTTTTTGGACACATTCGAAAGTTTTCTTTTTTATTACAAAGCAGAAATTTTCTGACCTTCTGACAATATACCCGAGGTCTGAGGATTTAGACATTTTTGGTGTGAAACTTCTATAGCTCTGCTCTGATTTGGATTTCGGATGAAACGGAAATGATGATTACTGCACCTGCGACGCATCAACTGCGCTAATCGGCCGTTTTGATTATGATGTCACTTTTAAAGGCTCCTATTGGTTGAGTTATGAAACTGAAATTACACTAGGTCAGCACTCATTGGTCGTTTTGATTATGACCTCACTTTTCAAGTATTGGTTGATATTGTTTTGGTAAAGTTTCGCTTCCACCGCGTGTAAACTGCACTCGATTTTTTTTTTATTATTGACACTTATCTATGCAAATCGTAAATATCTGTAAACAGTACGTATGCGAGTATAGAAATAAATAAAATAAAAATTAAATAAGTCCCCAATCAATTAACAATATTTGATTTCTTCTTACATCTTTAAAAGCTGTAAAAAATGTATGTTATAAGGTTATTGGAAGACTTCTTCATCTTTTTTGTGTGATTTTCATAAAATGATTATCGTATAAGAGTTCAAACAGTCTGGAGCCAATGAGACTGTGAAACGTACTAGGTAGATTTCTGACAATTCGTACGCGGCTCGTGCCGTTCCAATAAATTCACCGATTTCCAGAATTCGGGTAAATTGTTCCGACGACATTTTTCAAGTTTTTTCCTAATCTTTCAGCCCGCGTAGTCACGTAAATAATCCGTAAAAATCACTTTGCCATAAACTCCAGCGTGTCCGCATCACTCACAGCTCAGCAGGAATTCCAAACACTTCTCCCGCTCAATCTCACTCCGCGCCTGAAAAGAGATGAACAATGATCCAGACCCTTGACTTCTTCAGTCTAGAAACGAGACCAAAACACGGGAACTTGTCACGTCTAGATCATTTTGCTAAATTTATAAAACTAAAACGACCAAGTTCATAACACGGAAAAACCAAAAGCGGCAATCGCGCGCCGTTCTGCTGAATAAATCAAACCCACACAAGCCTCAAACAGATGATATAATAAAGATCAAAGAGAACTAATTTTTCGGCCCGCAGAAAAATCTAGTAAGCAGTAATATGATAAAGCAGAAACGTGTTAAAACGAAGTCACATTTAATTGATAATCAGAAAAGGATGTTTTTTTGGAAAAATTCTTTACGCATGCTCGACTTGGGGGTAAGCTGGTGAATGCGTTACGAAAAGTGGTGATTGTTACGAAAAGTGGTGATTGTTACGAAAAGTGGTGATTGTTACGAAAAGTGTGATGCGAACGGTAATCGATGGCGAGGCGAACGGTCGGGCCTTTACGCACGCTTGACTTGGGAAGTGAAAAGGATAAGGATAAGGATGGTCACCCCAAGGTCGTAGGTCACCCCAAATTCATAGGTCACCCCAAGGTCGTAGGCCACCCCATGGTCATATTTCACCCCAAAGTCATATGTCACCCCTTGGTCATAGGTCACCCCGTTCTTTACGTTTGGTAACTTAGCAGGGATACCTGGGTGATGGGGCGAGGTTTGTCTTGTAGTTTTACTTCAGTCGTGTGGTCTAAAGCACACTCGTTTTTTTTTAAATCCACTATTTTTTCCACTATACTCCCACCGCTCCTGCGCCTTCCAACAATAATCCTCGTCAATAATTCTTCTGCCGATTTGGGTTTTACCCTCCTCCTACCAAAACCTCCTAGATCACAGGAGGTTTTGCTCCTACGCCCTCTAACCTCTCTCCAGATTGTACAACACATCCCTATGAAGAGAACTTTGTTGATTTGGTTGTTGATAAAGTGGTTTAAACAAAGTAATATGACTTTCTTTACACACACACAATGTCAACATATTTATGGCAGAAGTTCCAATTTTCATCTTTGGAGGGAGAACTATCCTGTGTTACAAAGTTCTGCAGACATTATTTAACTATAATTCATATTTGTGGTCCAAAGTGAAGAATGACTACCTACATTTTCGAGGCTTTAACTATGCAAAATATTTTACTGTGTTTATGAGGTACCATCTCAACGTCGCGCGTCGCGTCGTGGCATACCTATTGTGTTGTAGGTATTCTGTGATATGAACATTACCACCACGTTTTTAGGCATGTTTTAATTTGTGTTATGCGCATCTGAATGCTTAATCAATTTGGGAGAAGGGTGCGGGTATCGCCTCCATCTATTAAATAACCAACACCGCTTCCACGAGTCGTCCCAAGTGGTTCCCTACTTTTGGTGACTTAGCAGGGGGGCCCGGGTTCATGAGGTGAGGTTTGTCTGGGTCTTTGCGGCAGATGCGTTTGCCCGCATACTGCGTGGCAGGCTGGATCAGGAGAGACTGTTGAGGGAGACCTATCGCAACCCATCACCTTACGCCGCAGTTGGAGGGATGAATTCATACATCGTTACTCCCGGACATTCTAACCCCCCAGATTCCTATCCACCCCACATACCTTTTTCTTCCCTTCTTCCGTTCCTTAAAATACCCGCTACATAACATCCCCTAAGATGACAAAGGCCCTGAAGGAACTTATTTTCCTCCAAGGCCTCCTGTGTGGTGCTAATGTAAAAATAAACTTAACTAATTCTAATGGCTTCAGTAATTACTTGCCTGGTAGAGTTAGTTGTTCCGGGTTGAAGTCTCGAGGACGAAGCATTATCTGATGATAGCCAACTTTCAATAAAAGAAGAAGAAAATACATCGATCGTCCAGTTAAATAGTCTCCGAAAAATCCAAATTTGAGTCGAGTATGTAGTTAAAAGTGTTCCCTCTATCTGGTACAATACTCAGATTACTCGTAAACACTTTTACTCGTAAACATTTACTCGTAAACACCAAATCCTTTTAATATTATACAGGCAAAAGTTTGTATGGATATATGGATGTATGGATGTTTGTTACTCTTTCACGCAATAAATACTGAATGGACTTTAAAAATTCTTTCACTTATAGAAAGCTACATTATTTGCGAGTAATATGGGCTGTACATATTGGTAAGCTCTGGCGTTATGAAATTATTTATTATACGTTTATTATCCGGAAGAAAAGCAAAGCGTTGCTAAGTAATTGTTTGACGTGTGCTGTAATTTTGTTATTTGTTTTGGTTCCTATGGACACCAACTCCGAAAATAACAATTGTACCTACTTATTGATGAGTAGAAAAGGGAAGTTGATAATTAAGTTGTAGAAGAATACGAAATAAATTTTTTACTTTTTAGTGCATTTTTTTATGTCGTTTTTTTGTTTTGTTAAAAATTTTGTTTATTTTTTGATTTTTAGTGAATCTGAAGTACACTAACTAATTTGCCTGAATATGGGTAGACCTACTAAACGTGCTGCTCATATGAGACAGATATTGCTTGAGCATAACGACGTTACGGTAGGTGACTCAAAGATCCGGATAGCCTATAAAAGATTCGGCCGAGTATCGTTAATTTGCTCCTAAGAATTGAAGAGTTTCGTTACTTTTTCATGGATCCCATAATCAGAACATAACCAAACTCTCATCAAACTACATAAGTCACCAAATGTAGCGAACTACTTGGATTAACCTACGGCAGTGGTATTGGTAACCCAACAAATGGTTCTATGGGCGGCGATACTCATAATCGCCTCCCAAATTGAAAATATAACTCATTCTAGCAAACTTTTCACTGTGGTGAACTCGGTAAAGTGTTCTAATTGACCACTTGCATCACATTTTTTTAATTTTTTTTCCGGTTTAGGCAAATATTCTAAGACATGCCGCATTTTTTTTTTTAAATTTCCGGTTTAGGCAAATATTCTAAGACATGCCGCATTTTTTTTTAAATTTTCCGGTTTAGGCAAATATTCTAAGACATTCCGTATTTTTTTATCGTTTTTTTGAAACCCTGGCGATTTTTTGAAAATTTCAATCCAAAAAATCAGACAATTTTTTTATAAACCGGAAAGTCGGGACATAATTTTACGGGTGCGAAAAAACGATAATTACAAAAAAAGAACGTTTTCCTCACGAATGGCACAGGAGAATAACGAGGCATACCTAAATACTACTTCTCATAAATATTTTTTCCCTAGATCCATATTTTTGATCATTAATCATTATAATGTTCAAAACCTATATATGACTAAATCCAATGTAATATACTTGTACTTGTAAATTATAATAATAATAATTTGATTTTGATTTTGTAAAAATTTTTACAAAATTTGATTTTGTTAAAATCAGTACCATTACCATTGTACTTCTAAAACAGGTACAGAAGGCTTAAAATGTACGGGGTTCTCTTCGTAACATCTGTCAAAACGTCAAACCAAATGATAAGTTCGCAGGGAAGAAACAATAAATCTAGTGAATGTTAAGAGGGCATTACCAGAGAAAACCAGAAATATTTCATTTTCAAATCAGATTTTAGACGTATTGACTCTTTTCCACGAAAAGTTATAAATGGATTTCGAAAGATTGTTCTTTTATCTAGCATTCGCATGTAATAAGTTTATTTTATTTTTTTATTTTTAGTATAATAAGGTTATTCCATGGGTCGTTTGCAGATTTGTTAAATTTTCAAAAAAGATTTTGTATTATACCACACCCATTTCAAATAATATAATCATGCAGTAAAATAAATCAATACATTATCTAGCAAACGCATGTTGTAGAATTTTAATTTTAGTTTCAATAAAATCATTAAAAAATATGTACGTACATGTGTTTCTTGACGAAAATTGGTCCATTTGTGTATTTATTTGCGCACTTACAAACTAATATATTTCAGATTTTTTAACATTCTTATTAAATTTAGACATTATTGAAAAATGATAAATACTTATAATCAAAAAATAAATACAAAAAGTACATTATTTTAATAGTTTTATCATCACGCCTTTCAGCATTTTTGGATGAAGGTATAAATTAAAGCTAATTTGGATTGAAATAAATTCGATATTGAGTTATAATTTTAAAAAGCTGGTACGGAGAATAATTAATCTTTCTCATTGTAACCGCCCTGCACGATCGCAAGAACAACTTTCGCCGAAATGTGGATTTTCGTCCGCTGGATGGTTAAACGCTCTTAAATGTCAAATTCAAAAATTCGCCCGAAATCAAAGTGTTGCCATATCAAAAAAATAAAGTAGTGTGTAATTTTAGAAAATTAATAGAACATTATCGGAGACGGGACATTTTTATGTAGCGACTTCATGAGCCCAAATAATGGATTTATTTATTTAAAAAAAAAAACTGTACATTTCTAAAAAAAACTTCGTAATCTTAGTTAAAAAAATCTATCCACACGATTTTTCCAAGTCTTTATGAAATCCATCCAAGTAGCCTCTTCTAATCTTGTCGGCTAGTGTTATTGCGAAAAACTTCACTGAATTTGTAGTAGCCCGTATTAAAAGAAAGTGCGGTGTCGGTTACTCCTAACGACACTTCACACAAATTAACTTAACAGTTCCAACCAACATGCTTTGAATTTTTTTTCTATATTTCCATGCTACAGAATGGTTGAACACCTTTATTAATGTAAGTAAAGTAAATTATAATTTATGTTAATCCCGCGGTTGCTTCCAGCTTATTATTTGTACCAGTGTCTTTTATAATTCTGGGTAGCTTAATTTCACTTTAGTGGACTCACAATGTTGGGGGATAGATAGTCTGTCTTATCCAAAAGGTTGCTTATCAAATGTTGCTTAATTTAATGTTGCTAAGGAATTTTACACTAACTCCTGTCAATGTCGTGAAGTTGAATTCGCTTGGGAATTGGAATTTTTGTATGTCTGTAAAATTCAAACGTGAAATACACAAAGGCATGTACCGCAACGCTGTATGACCGCGGGGGCAGGCAGAGTGATGCAGTGCCACATGTCACGCTCGTTTGCCTAAGGCTCGGTACCATGGGCGTGCGGAGATTTTTTTATTTCAGTTTTAGTCTGTAAAAATTATGGATTATCTCAGATTTCGAAAACAATTTCTCTTATTTTCTTGAACTTTAATCAAATCCTATTTTTTATTTGTTTCGTGTGAATAGTTTAACTCACCCATGGGATAATATCGAAAATGTTATGAAGTTGACGCCCTCTGTGGTTGCTGGATAAGGATCTTGACTCGCAATCCGAAGGTCGCGGGATCGAATCTAATTTGATTTATTTGTTTTATTACACAATTAATTAATTAAACATAATGTATAGTATATTTGCACGTTCCAGGTTGCAACATACTCCCAGTATCGCCCTGGTGTAAGACCACCATTCGGTAATAAAACATTGAAATGGCTTTAGCCGTTTTTTGTATGGGGTTAAAGTAACACAGTCAACAAATATGAAAACTAGGAAATCAATAGACATTGTCTACAAACATGAAGAAGACAAAATCAATAGACATTGTCTACAAACATGAAGATGACAAATTCAATAGACATTTTCTACAAACATGAAGATGACAAAATCAATAGACATTGTCTACATATGAAGATTGCAAAATCAATAGACATTGTCTACACACATGAAGATGACAAAATCAATAGACATTGTCTACAAACATGAAGATGACAAAATCAATAGATATTGTCAACAAACACGAAGATGAGGAAATCAACATACATGAAGATGAGGAAATCAATAGACAATATCAACAAACATGTAGATGGGGAAATCAATAGACGATATCAACGTACAATGATGAAGGGATCATGATGTAATACTAACACAACTTACAGTCCGCCTCGGAACAGGATTCCCTAGTGAGGGAGAATGTGAATGAAATACTGTAATATGTTTTTAAATAGTCATTAATAAAAAAACAACAAATCGCCAAAATAAACATTTCGATAAGAAACCAAACAAAAGTAACCGGCACAATCAATTTCCCAAAGTGAAAAGCAATACGTCATTCAGTGACGCGTCAAGTAAGGGGTTTCAAAAACTACATTCAAAACTCCATGGATCGAAGAGATACACAAGAAGCAGAAATACCTTCAAACCGAAAAAGGTGGTGGCTGCTGAGAAAGATCTTCATCCAGGAGTGGGGGTTTCCTCTCGCCTACAAGAATCGTCAACAAGGTTTCGTGTCTGATATTGTTTTTCTCATGTATTTCCGTCGCAAAAGTATATTTAGAGACCTGTTTCCAGTAGGACTGGTTTTCAGTTTATTAATGCAAGTTAGCTCAATAGTTTTTCTATGAAAAAAAGTGAAGTGTCCCTCCGCCACTGGTAGGTAGGCCAGAGTTCTCTAATTGCGCCTAGCCACGATCAAAGCCAGTCGTTGCTGAGCGGTGACTTGTCACTGCCGATTTGATAAAGGCCACTGCGGCTGCTCGTTAGCGATCGTGGTCACCGGTTACCCGGCACCGGTTACCAGGCACCCCGCACTGCCAGTCTCGGCTAAGGTGAGGAAGTCGTCAGATATTTTTTATTTTTTTTTTTTTATTTAGTAACTATATAATATTTTTTACATTTTTATATGAAACATGTTAGTTAGATGTATATGTAAAATATAAATATATTCGAAGTCCTCCTCACTAGGAGATCCTGTGCTGAGGGGGACTATGCTTTGGATAAGTTTTTCAGCGACTTCTATGGTTTAACTTGTTTGGATAGAGTTTTCCAGAAACTTCTATGATGTTTTAAGTATACTAGTAAGGTCATTTTCCGGTAGTTCCTTCAGCCAACATTTAATGTCCATAATGTAGCTATTTTTTGTTTTAAATTGTTTGATACTAAGTGGGAGTTTGTTATATAACTTTACTGCTAAAAATTCAGAACTTCTTTGACCAAATGAGGAGTTACACTTTGGTATATTAAGTGTGTCTGTTTGTTTGGCTCTGGTTTTATGAGCATGTGAGGTTTCTTTCTCTGGGTCGTTTTTGTGGTGATGTACTAGAATGTTTTTGGCATAGATTTTCTGTATGCTTGGAACATCAAACTGTTTAAAAATTTCTGTTGTTGACGTCCTTATAGGGACCTTTAGAATGGTCTTTATGATGCAATTCTGAGTTATCTTAAGTTGTTTTAAGTGATTAGATGCTGCTGAGCCCCATCCTATTACTCCATATTCCAATCGAGAGTGGCATAAAGCATAATATACTCTCTTTAGATCCCTCATCGACAAGATGTTTCTTAATTTTTTGAAGAAGTAGATGAGTTTTATTAGCTTTTTTGAGGTAAGATCAATGTGTGAATTCCACTGTAGATTTTCATCAATTTCAATCCCAAGATATTTAATACTTTTTGTTTGGGATATAGACGGGCAGGAACATTGTGGAAAAGTATTTTGACATTCATGTAATTTGAGGGTATGCACATTCATTGGTTGTCCTCTTTTGTTTTTGGAGAAAGTGAGATATTTAGTTTTATTTACATTTAATGTAAGGGAGTTTACTTTTAGCCAGTTTTGAAGTACAGCCAGGCCATGTTCCGCCTCTTTGTAAGTTCTTGTCCAATCTTGTTCGTGGAATATAATAACAGTGTCATCTGCAAAGCTCATTATGTTTCCATTTATGGGAAGATTCATAAGGTCATTTATATATATGAGAAATAGTATTGGTCCTAATACGCTTCCCTGGGGGACCCCGAATTTAATTGGAAGAGATTTGCTCTTTCTTTTACCAATTTGTACAATTTGTTCTCTTCCTGTTAAATAACTTCTAAGTAGGTTTAGAGTTGTTTTAGTTATTCCATTTTTTTTTAGTTTTAAGTACAGTATTTTATGATCAATTGTATCGAAAGCTTTTTGAAGATCAATGAAAACTGCTAAGCATTTTTTGCCTTCATCCAGCTTTCTAATAATTGTATTAGTTACATTAGCTATAGCATCACCAGTACCCAGGTTTTTCCTAAAACCATACTGCGTAGGTGATAATACTTTATTGGTATCCAAAAATGTAAGAACTTGTTTTTTTATTACTTTTTCCAATATTTTCGATAGAGGAGTTAAAATACTAATTGGTCGATAATTTGAAATATCATTTTTGGGACCATTTTTATATAATGGTATGATCGTAGCAATTTTAAGACAAGCGGGAAAAACACCTTTAGATATTGATAGATTTACAAGGTATGTCAGTGGTTGAATTAACTCATTTTGTAGGTATTTAATTGATTTGCTTGATATCAGTTCATTTCCCGATGAGGTATTTGTGTTTAATTATTGTTGTAGCTGATCTCTGCTGTAATTTACGATGGTGAGTATCACTGTCACAGGTCATGTCACTCAACTAGACTGACGTGATGGATGGTTGTCATGATGATAATCTCAGAAAAAAATCAAACTTAATAATAATAATACTTTGATAATTTTGTGAAAAATCACCCCAAGGGCTCTGTACTAATTTATAATATATTTCTACAATGTTATCTTACTTCGAACTACAGACTGACGTTAGAAGTAAGATAACTGACGGCCGGCGTAGTGTAGCGGTAAGTCGCTTGACTAGTATTCCGAAGGTCGCGGGATCGAATCCCGGCGTGGCAAATAAATTTTATTTGATTAATTTGTGTATTTCACAATTTATTCATTTAAAATAATATATAGAATATTTGCGGCACGTTCCAGAGTGGAAGATACTCTCAGTATCGCCCTGGTGTAAGACCACCATTCAGAATTGAAACGTTGCTTGAAATTGCATTAGCCGTGTTTGGTGACCAGATCTGAATAGCCAGGTACTTCCCCACGTTCCTCTTCCCTATCTCCTTCCCTCCCCACTGCCTTCAGCCTCACAACATACCCCGATTGGGGAAGTCATAGTGTAATTAAAAAATATCGATTAAAAAAAAATAACAATACACTCCAAACAAAATAATAATAATTGTAACGAGTGTTAACTACGCCTTAATTTATTTTGATTATTTCGTTGACAGTTGTTAGTCGACGGTTAAGTTGGTAGCCTCGCGCCGGAAGGAGGGCGGCGGCGGGGAGGGGAGAAACATGGCGGCAGTCGTGAATTTGGGTTCTCTACGTTTTTATTTTTGGTTTTTTTAAGAACGAGGCCGGCCTTATTTTTTGGATTGACGACGGGGAGTGTTATTGGCGATGGCGATGCAGTAGCGTCAAATTATTATGCCGGTTATTTTGAAATACTGTGTCCATTGCTCTCATATTTGAGATACGGGGGAATTAAAGGAAATGTGCCGGTCATGGTGGTCTGGTTACTGAAGTCAATGTGACTTTTACATTTGGATTTGTCTTGATACGGGTTTCAGCGGAGACTGTCTGGTTGCGGAGGTCTTCGGATGTGGCTGGAACGTGTGATTTAGTATGCTCCACCATCCTATCTGAGGTCTAAGACGTCAAGGCGCGCTTGGTGTTTGGGGGCGAGAACTCTCAGATTGAGGCTTCTTTACGCGGTCGCGGAAGAGCCATCCATCTGGACTAGCTCGAGGGTTTCCTGGAGAAGAAGCCCGCATGTCCAGAGTCCTGGCCACGATGGGAAGATGTCGAAGACGTTCTTTGCGTCCAAGAAAATCTCGCGCTGGTTTTGCGGATAGTTTTGTCAAGCTCTCTTTCTCTCACCTGTTACCGTTTTCACAGTGTAGCATAAGGTATTTACATATTTGTAAAAGCATTAACTTTGTGGCTCGCCGTAATTTACGATGAAAAACACATAAATTTGTTTAAGACCACTTTTATTTTATACACTCTACCGGTTTCGGAACACCCTTCCTTCGTCAGGAGAATATTATAACTAATCTATGATACCGAATACTGACGGACTAGAAGAATATTCTAAGTAGTCCGAAAAAGTCTCCTGCCTGAAGTATTGACATATTTACAAAATAAACGATATTGTGATGATAATAATAAGGCACATATAATGATATTATGATTTTAAATAATGTTCCAGACCTGAATATGACGTCTTAAAATTGTATTAAAAAGAAATGCAGGTTCTTTATTATTCTTTATTTCGTCGATATTCCGATATTAGATGACCCTTTGTCCTCACTTGTAGGTTTACAAAGTATATTAGTTTGGGATTCCCCGGGCGGAGCTAGATTTTAATTAGGCACTAAAAGGTTCACATTTCCACATCAAGGCTTCTATTTGCTCTCAACAACTTTATTTTTAAGTATAACCTCTAGACTAGACACTAGACGAAGTACGTAGCTCCTTGAAATTTTAACGAAATCCATATTTTTTTATAAAACTTATTTTATCGCAATTTCTATGTAAATGGTGATCAGAATTAATTCTAAGTTGTAAGAAATAATTCTAATCACCGTTTATATACAAATTGTGATAAAAATAAGCTTTATCAAAATAAAAGGAATTGCTACCTACTTTGTCTAGTGTCTAGTCTAAAGGTTATATTCTTGGAGAAATAATACTATGTAGTCCTCTTGGAGGAATACAAGTTTACAAGGCAGTTTGTTCTATTTTTTAAATCTGTTCTTCGAAACGTGCTCGTCATTGGCATTCCATAAAATTTTCAAACATTAAGTTTTTGGAATAGAAGTTATTGAAGTGAAACTTCATTAGCCCCGTTAGCGATTTGAAATTCGGATGAAACGGAAATGCGTCACAAAAATTAAATATTTGATGTTCCTCGGTTCTAATGTAATGCGATAAATTCACGACTACGCACGGGCCTCCAATAGCGCAGTGGTATGAAGCGCCCAATTCTCAGCGCCCAGAGAGACATCCAGCGAACGGAGGTTCGAAACCTACCAAATCCAAAAAATATATATATATTACATTTTTATTTTTGTAAAATCAATATCCAATCTTCAAACCATTTTAAAATAAACAGGCAAAAGAAAAGAAAGCGACATCTAGCGACTTTCTAGTTTCACTTCTACTGCGTGTGAATTGCACACTTTAATTTTTTCTTATTCAAGAGAATGTTTGGTTTTGTGACAAGTTCCATTCTAAGTTGAAAGGTAATTATAAAAAAAACTAATTAGCCTCATTATCCGATGACTAATGTACAGGTGCATCAGCAGGCACCGAAATATTTTAATCAGCGATTCCTGAGCATTTCTGGAGTGAAAAAATGTGAACATTTTGCTATCCGGAATATATATAGGCGTAATTGGAGCGCCAAGGAGCCAAGAAGTCGGTGCCTCAACTTTTTTTCCGAATTTTTTTTAAGATGAATATATACGTGAAATCCTATTTAGATACTATTTTGATTAATCTTTACCACGAATCGGCTTACAGTTTGATCATGAAAAAATATGTTACGGATAAATCGAAGCTTTTACTAGCTTTTCTATGTATTGGAATTACAATAAAATTATTATTAACGTAACTAAAAATATAAGCGTAAACCACCAACAAAAATGTTTTCTCATGACTTAACTATGAAGTAATACAAGAAACAATTTTCAAAAAATACCCCTCTATGGCTAAGACTATTTTTGAGGTTTTCCATGTTCTAACTTTGTTTCGTTCTTATAAAATTATGCACAAAATAAATAAAAACCACTTTTTCGCTTACTGGCCTCGTGCAAAAAGACGCTCGATTTTAAAATTTTGCAGGCATGAGATTCGAAATATTTCTAGCGTTTATATTCCTCTTAAGCAAGTGCATACACAACTTTTTTTATTTATAATAATTAATAATCGTCTACAGTCTAGAACTCACTTAAATGACATTGAAATAGAAATCTTTATGCAGTTATGTTGCCTTAGAAACTAACAACACCTACATTTTTATTTACCCGAAGCATGGAGGAAGTGAAGAATTGCTTTTAATAAATCCGAATTAATATCTGTACCTAACCATTTGTTTATGACAGCGTCTTAAGAATAGCTAACTCCGAGAGAATTATTATTTACGTCCCTCATCAAATTATTAAATTAAAGCATTGAACCTGTTATGTATTTTACCCTCCGAAGATATTAACAACCTCAAATATTAATCTAAATCCTAGACATGGTGAAAACTAAAATAAATAAATCACTTTAAAAAGCCCTCGGCTGATAGTGATCCTTTGTTCTAGAAATGTATGTAATATTTTAGATAAAAGGAAGAATTGAAAATTTATTAGTATACGAATTTCTGCAAATACTACGGGCATAGGTAATATTTTATTGTGCAGTAACTGGTACTATCGTGAATAAATTAATGGCATTCTGAAGCAAATTTTAAAAGCACTCTCAATTAGGTGTACGTCATGACATGAGTCACAAGTTATCAGGGGAAAAGAATCGTGGAGATTAAAAGCAATATTAAAGTTTTTTCTCACAAGGAAGCTACACAAAAATAATTCATTTCCTCATTTTACAAAAATTTCCGTGGGAAGAAATATAAATTTGGATTTATCGCATCAACAAAAAATCATCAAGCCAAAAGCGATTTAAAATAAACTCGTATTTGATTATTTTATTTTCGAAAGCATCCTCTCGTAGCTTCAACCAACTTAATATCTGTAGAGTCAATATCAATATTGTCGTACGTACACAAGTAGATCTGTGGCCCCTAAACTTTTTGTATCATAATCCATTTTATAACCCAGATTAAGATCTTGATTGGAGGAGAAATATCTAATTGGCACCGCAGGCATACTGGATAATAAATCCTCTATTCACCTATACATGCGAGTATACATATTTATTTATATTATGGATGTTTTCCAAAATGTTTCTTATACTTTTGATCTTGAATGGAGAAGTTAGCGTCCCAGGAGTAGATTTAGCGATACTTTTATTTATTAACGCTCTTTTTATGGCCTTTTAGATATGAATAATAAAAATTATACAGCATTTATTATACATAACTGAGCTGCCTCAGTAACAACATTTTAAATTTGTTTAGTGATAAATTGAAGATGTCCACTGACTTGGTATAATTATTTCCTTCCATTAGTATTGTGTAATGAAGAATGCATATGGTAGTTAGTCCCAGAGTTTCTACATTGAAATAAGTTCCGATTTCTAGTATTTCGTGGTGGAATCCGAAAGCTTATCCTTGTAAGCAATTCTGGACCATCGACGTTATCATTTAAAATTTTGTATAAAAATACCAGGTCAGTGAAAATCCTTCTGTCTGACAATTATTTATGCATTTATGTACATATAATTTAAATGATAGTTTTTGTGCTTAATTCTTTTTTAAACTCTTTTTTTTATTTAATTTTAATTTCATTTAATTTAAATTATATTTAATATTATTGAGTTCTGCAGTATTTTTGTTACAAAAAAATCGATTTTGGCTATCTTCTACGTCAGGATTTAAACCCATGAACATTAGGACCAGAACCAAACATGTTACTGCTCTACTACGACTTAAAAAAACAAAATCTTAGGTTCAATTTCGAAACATCGGCGATTCGGTTTTATTAATTTTACTCATTGACGTATTTATTTATTTATTTATTTATTTGATTCAATATATTTACATTTTATATACAATTCAATGATGTTGGCCTCACTGGGTGGTTTACCCGTGCTGAGGCCTCCATTTCATAAACAAATTTTACACAATACAATATATATATAATATTGGTGAAAAAAACGGAAAAAAGTAAATAAAAAACATACGATAATAATGATAATAATAATTAAGATAAATTAAACTTAAAAAGTAGAGATTTAAAATTAAAGTAAATTTAAAAATAAAATAATATTATATAAGGTTAAAAACAATATTTTTAATAAGTGTTGTGTGTTTGTGGGTGATTGTGTTTTATATACTGGTTATGTGTGTGTGTATGTGTATGATATCACTTAGTCGAAGATTTTACTATTTTATACATTGGGTGCATGAAATGGTTTCAATTTTATTTTCAGTGCTAGTAAAAAACTGTAGCAGCTACTCGTAATTTAATTTTAAATACTGGCAATATTTATCCAGTAACAATAACATCGCTTCATGACTTTGAGTGTTAAATAAAAGTTAATCTGTTTTAATAATAAATCTCTGTATTTAAATTCTTCCCATCGTAATATCCGCATCCTTTTAGGAATCAGCAGTTTAACATTAACTATTGGCCCTGCGATAAATAATGGTTGCATACAATAATTATTTACATTACAATCGTTTAAAATTTGAAAAAATAGGTAATACCTATAAAATTATCAAAAATAATATTTTGATTGGAAAAATGTATGTCCGTTTCTTTTAAACATCAAATTAGTTTTACTAAAAACATGGTTTAAAAAAAAACTTCACCCTATAAATTGAGAACCTTTGTTGTAGATCGTGTTTTGAGATATAAGTCGGTTACTAAAGCTATGTTAACAGATCATATCCGTTATATTACGGAACTACCCCTATCGATTTCAGCCATCTTACTCGGAGCGATCCTAAAGGCCCACATTTTCCAATATCCCATTCAAGTTATATGAAGCATGTCCTGACAGCAAGGATTACAATTAACGTCAATCTCAGGCAGCTGGCCTTAGTAAAACTGTTTTAATGGTTTTCCTACAAAACTCTGAGGCCCACTTACACACATATTGGTTAAAAGGTAAGAATAATATTTCCGGGGAAACTGATAATGTCATTAAACTATCGAATTACTTTCACCATATTTTCACGGTTGAATTGTATATCGATTACTTCGATAAGAGTATAGGTTTTTAATGTGGAACTATCAACCTATGTGGACAGATGGAAATATTTCATACTGGCGCAGACATCAAAAATCACTGGTGTAACAAACCATCTAATTGTTAAGCATATTATTTCCGAGAGTATGTTGATTCGTTGTCTGATCTCAAATACTTTCTTATTCCCGCTTCGCTCCGTTTCCTACTAATTAGAACGAGGGATGCTATTTATAGGGGTTAATTTTTACCCCGCTGCTCAGATTGTGACCCCTGGAAGGAATGTTGCAGCTGGGGTGACCGATATAATGTGATGTTGTTAACTACAGAAATTTAAGTTGCTTCCCGGTTCTTACATGCTCGCGTCTTCGGGTGCGCGCGTCGCATCTCTGGACTGAAGGGATTTCAGCTAACCTAGAGTGAATATATTCGTTGTAACCCTTTTGTAAAAAGATAAAACGAGCGCCTAAAGTTTATTAAACTGTCTTGCTATTGTTTAACCGTGTGATACTTGCAAATTGATTATACCCAAAATAAAGACTAATTTTGTTTACCATTAAAATTGTGCATTTTACGCGGAGAGTAATTACTTAATAATTAATAATTTGGATTGATAATTGCATTAGTTAAAAAGCGCAGACTGACTTTACTTTACTTTACAGAAATCTGACTTTACTTTCCAAGATTTACCCTAAGAAATTTTACCGAAAGAAATGTACATGTTGTTATGATACACAAAGACGCCACCCCTGCAAATCACTAGGCTACCCCCCTGTAAAGACAAACAGTTTCGCTTTCTCTCCGCTAGCGCGCCGCGCGCTGACGGCGGTTGAACGCCAGCCGCCGGCGGCCATTCTTCCCCAGACAGCGCTGCGAGTGCCCGTGTAGCGTGAACCATTCCGATCGGTTCCGGAATATTCCAGAAGACCGCCATGACGGTGCCCGTCCATAGTGACTGGCGGGAATGCCAAGTACGGCTAAATTCCTTTCGCCTCACCAATCTCCAAGCCACCAACCTGCTGCAGTGAGTAACCTGAGTCATTTAATTCCTCTTTATTGCGTGTGTTCCTTTTAAATTCAACGCGTAGATAAATGACCGCCCCCAGAAAGATTTTAGGGCCAAATTCACCCGAATTAGATAGGATTATTGATGCTACCCTGTACTAACTTTGCCTGCATTATGTATCATTGTTGTTTATGAAAGAATTCTACCCAATACACCTGATATTTACCGTAGCCAACTTGTTTCACTGTCTCCCCCAGCCCGTAGGATTTGAGCTTATTTCAGGGATACCACACAAACGCCTCAGAGATCCTACAACCCAGGTGATGACAGTCTCCTCCGCTCTGCTGACCATTCTGAGCTAGTTTGTCGGCAGAAGGTAGGCACCTCGTGTAGGTGTACCTAACAATGTCAAATAATATAGACTTTGAATAATTTTCTGGTAAAAAAATATTATATTATTGGCAGGTACTTTATCACAACTTGTCTATATTCTTGACAAATCGGTTTAAATTTTGAAAATGACCCTTAAATTCAAAACAAATACGAATTCATTGAACCAGAGTTACAATCACCTACAGACAGACCCACAACCGAATTTAGCGTGTGTTATGTTATTAAGACAAATGTCTTGGCTGCGAAATGTACGAGAGTGGACCGGCATTAGAAGTGTGGAGGAGCTATTCCGGGCAGCGCAAGACAGAGAGACATTTTCCGGAGTGAAGATGTTATTATAACATTTTTTTAAATATTATATGGTTGGTAGAACTTCATGCATAAAAGTAACCTCTCTTCTGGAGCAGCTGAAAGGCATCCAAAACAGACTTTCATTTGGTCTCCTTTAGGGCCCAATCGAATATTTTGCTTTTGGACACATTTCTCGCTAAGAGGAAATGTAATACCTGTAAAAATCATAACGTAATCGGTGCCCAGGTCCAATTAAGTCTCACGGGCGGCGCGCGGCATGGCGCTGGCGTCTTGAACATCGTCCTCAACAATTGAAGAAAAATAGCTGCCTCGTTCAGCAATGAAATCATAATAGATTAGCTGAAGTAAACCTCAACAGTCCTCATAACTTCGCATTGGAGAAGGTGGTCAATTTAGCAGGCTTTCGAGCTAAGTGGGCAACGTCAGCTTAAGTTCATCTTACAGTGCCAAGATTAGCCGACCCATTGGTGTTGATTTCACAGAATTGGCCCTTGTCATACCAAAAGCGACCCTTAATTTTTAAGTATTTCAATGGTTCAAGGTCTTAAAAATTATTGACATTACATTTAGGGAAAGTGGAGGAACGACGTAAGCATGAACTTGTTTTTTGAAAATTAATCAATAAAATATAACAAAATTAGCATACTTAAATTAGAATTTGCAATAACTCGTAGTTTAATAAGAAAATATAAAAGCTTTGACGAGAATGAATGCAAGTATAATAAATTGGATACCTCCAATGTTGATTTCACTTCAATTCAAACCAATCACACCACCAAATGCTGTTAATGTTCAGTGATCAATGAAATCAATAAGCTTCACTTATTGATCATATTATTGCAGCGCGAAATAATTTCTGGCATTGCGTAGTGCGCCGTGAAACAAAACATTCGGACAGATTGATTTAAATCGGTGATTTGATGCATCGTAATATACGAAAAACATTAAATAAAATCGTATAAACTCGATTTACGAAATTTACTTTTACTTTCATGAACCGCACACTGATTTTGCTTAATTGTTGAAAGTTTGTTATATCTATCATATGTTTTAATTTATCATGTGGCTTAAAAAGTTTTCTATGTCAATGGTTTTAAACTACATTCGGTGACTATCTCGCTCCATTAGGGAACATAGCAGGGTGGGCATTAAGACCACATGTTTCAAAGTGGTTTATAAGTTGTAAGACGTGCTCCAATGGACGATCTTTTGGTAATAACGTCAAAACTCTACTTAAAACTAATATTGCTAATAAGTTGATCAAACGGAAATAACATCTAATGAATTGCTAAAGGTTTGGCAATTTGTTGACTTTACGAACAGTATCATTGGACTTTGGACACCACCTGATGCTTTTGGATATAATAGGGTATTTGCATAAATTAATTATTCACAAGCGTAATCAGGTGTAAGAGCTTTCGTACATTAACAAATTATTTGTGTTTCAAGTAAATAAAATTCGTTGTTCAAAATATATATTGCATAACAGACGAGGTAAAAGATCTTCTGAATTGTGGCGTTCCTCAGGGATCTTTGTGGGTCCCACGTCTATATTGCTATATTGTACTCCAGCGATATTAAATTAATTAAATATTCACCTCTACTAAGGTCCTGCTTCGCTCGTGACTATTTCAATTTTGAATAGTATCTAGGTACATTATTCCTGTAAAATAAATGTTTACAGGTGATCTGCAGTTGTTTTTTTTTTTTCATTATCTCCATACAAGAGGCCCTGAAGATGAATTACTCTAAGTCTATGTAATCTTTGGGGATGCTGTGCAGAGTGTCTTTTGAGGAAAGAAGGAGAGGAAGGAAGAACAAAGACATTAGGGGTGGGTAGGAATCTAGGGGTCAGTAACTCCAGGAGTGACGTATGAATCTATCCCTCCCACTGAATGCAGTGCGATGTTCCGAGAGAGTCCTGCTGGAGATATCAAAAGGTCACTCCCAGCCAGTCTCTTCCGAATCGGCCGGCACTTGGAGGAGTTAGTAATCCAATGAATGGTTCCCGGGATGGCGGTACCGACACCCGCCTCTCAAATTGTATACTTCAGTGATGGAATTTTATACTAAAGATTTCGTATTTCATATTAAAAATTTTCATATTAAGGGCTCAAATAGAATGTTTGCAAAATTGAGTACCTGGATGCATCAGCCGACCACATCGCTCAGGCGACTACATAATTAGATACGACATAAAAATTCATTCAATATTCAGTACAAAATATTATTTTCCTGACTATGCAATATCCCATTTTGGCACATTTTGCAATTTAATTTAGCCTGCTTGACACATTAACATTAATTTAATTGTAAATGTCGTTTTTTCCGCTTTAACACACAATTCAATATTTATGATGATAGATTCGACCTAACAATATAATGGTTTTAGTTCAACTTCAGTTCTAATCATTCCATCTAGGTAGTCTTGCTCAGTCCAACTCCTGGGAAATTGTAAAGATATAATTTTATTAAACAAACAATTTGTTAATGAAGCCATTTTATCATAGTCTTTCAGATATAATAAACTTGGCATTGAAAATCTTCTCCCTCAGGAGTCTTTTGATTCACCTAGAAAAGGTACCCACTTCAAATCTTTTAATGCCCATAATTGTGTATATATAGTAGGATTACGAAAGGTTTTTGATGTAAGAAAACTTTTTGAGTCCATGTATTTGATAGATATAAAATTGTTTTAGTGTGAAAAATAGCGCGATGATTTTAGTAAATTTTACCGAAATCCATATCCGTACCATATAATACACGAGAATTCCATTTTCTTACCCTTAAAAACAGTACACGCTTTGTAGATATTATTTTTAAGCACCACTTTAATAATATTTGTCCAGTTTTAGTATAAGCACAAAACAGCGTAACTGGTGGTTTCCTGTGATGTGAAAGAATTATATGCGAAAAGCGCTCCATTCTCAAAATTTTGCACACTTGCCCGACCTAAAGTGGTATGCGGAAAGCTAATAAGAACCGTTTTATGATTTAATAAATTTGTGTTATGTACTATTGCGTCGATACAAAGAAATTTGGAATTTTTTATGAGTTTGTTTTCGTAGATCGTCGACGAATAAACAATGCCGCCTGAGCGACACCCGGTGAACACCCGCTTTTATGGATTTCAATAGAAAATCGAATTTCGTTCATACTGTACATTTGCTGTATAACCTTTTTCGCTTGCACAAGCAAAACATTATATTTTGTATGAACTTAATATACTTGTTGTGTTTGTTTTTGTTGTGTTTTCGTACCTCACCATGTGTTTTGTTTAGTTGTTAAATTGCAAATACACGGCTGTAAGTCAAAATATTGTGTGAAACTGGGATGATCAACTTTGAATTAAGGAGTCCTAATTTCACCCAACCCTCTGGAGCCGGTGTGACTATGGCATCCGTAATTGGTTTATGTTGGGACGCTGGAGGTAGTGAGGAGGCTGAAATCGGTACGTTCACCAAACACGGCTGAAGCCACATTTCAACTCTGAATTGAGATTTCTCACCAGGACGATACTAAGAGTATCTTCCACTCTGGAACGTACCGCAAATAGACTTAATAATATTTTTTTAAGTTAATTTTGTGACTCAACACAAATGAATTAAATCGAATTTAATAAAGTGGTTTTAAACAAAGTACTTGCTTCATTCTGTTTAATATCAAGCCACAAAGTGTTTGCTTTCTTTGATAAATAAAATTTACTTGTGTTCGGCGGAATTTGAATTTCAAACTCCCACCCGGACTTTCCCGACCTATCGATTTGCACGATGGATTCATTCGTCGATCACTGCTGGACACATTGACCCCCAGATTTCTACCCACCCCTCAAACCTTTTCCTTTCCAGAACTTCCTGTCCTTCCTTCCCCTAAAAAGACTCTCACACACCATCTCTAGGGCTATCCATCATGAGGGATTTTTTTTCCTCGGGGCCTCGTGCGTGGAGCAAATGAAAAAAAATAAACAAACCCGAGTAGTTAGGTACTTACTACGCTGAGTAGGTACCGTGCAGAGCGAGCAGGCAATTAGTGGGATTTAGTTTTGGTCATGTTGTGACGGGGCCGACAGAACTCATTATTTTAAAGATAATAGAAAAAAATAGGTTCGTACACAACACACGTGTTTTACATCCAATTAAGCTTTTAAAAAAATTCGGACTGCTGTTTGACAATTGTGTTCTATTTTACCCCAGATTTTAACTCGCAATAGTTACACAAGTGAACCACCTAGGTACATATTTATGGGCACTATCATAAATCATTTTTTTGTAATTTACGCAGCAAAATCTCATACAAAAGTCAATAGATAAAATAAGCAAAAAAGTTAATAATCAATAAATAAAAAACGAAGTCAATGGCATATTATAAAAGTGTATTTAAAATTTTCACATTTAGCAAACACTTTGTTGAAATAATATTTACAATAAAATAACTTAGTTTGAATATCACTTTATTATGTATCTTTAATACATTAAACAACTGGTTTCATTGTGTTAAAAAAACGTGCGGTGATAAAATGTATGCTACTTAATATCATTACCCTTATAAAATGTATGCACTCTGTTTTATTTTAATATTTTACCCGTTCCATTTGGAAAAGGCTGTTTCGGGCTTACTCTTCCTGTAATCGTGTTGATAATAATGCTTTACTCCAGGACGTGGGAAGGGTGGTGCAATCTCACTCGTCCCATATAGTTATACATATTTAAACAATACATTTTAGGAAAGGAAAGAATTAGAATGGAAAAATAAAAAGTTATAAATAAATAATAATATGTATTCCATTATGTGGGGTGTGGTCTTGAGTGAGCTCAAATATCACAGATTTTCTGTTAAATATCATAGATTAGCAGTTGCGTTATTTTTTTGTTTGATTTGGTAGAGCTTTGTATAGCTTTGTGGAATAAACTTAAAATTTCTCTATGCTAAAGATGTGTTCACATTGTGTTGAGTATTTATGTTGGACAGTAGAGTATTCAGATATGTTTATTTGTTTAAACAAAATATTTTTTGAAACAAAGTTCTGTACATTACAAACAGATTAGCATCAAACTCGTTAAAAACATGTTCTTCTGAAACGGAAACGTTATTAGATTCTTATGATACACTCTACTAATGCATAGTATTAGTATGTAGGTAATAGAATATTATTATAATAGTTTTAGAATAAATACACACTAGACATAAGATGTGAAAATGTTATGGCGAAATAAAATATTCAAAAAAGAATAATGATATGATCCTCTGATAAATTATGAACGCTTGTATATTAAAGTCACCTACATAAAAATCTCGGAGGTGCTTATTTCTTCTGCCGTCAAATTCTCAAAGGAACGGCGACACGTAAAAATCTGATTTATGTTTTACAACCTTTGTTGAATAGCAAAGCAACATAAAATTTCATTACGTTCATACAAAAAAAATATATGTTAGTCACTCTTTTCGTAAACCCGTGATTCAAATAAAGAAAAACGATCTCAAAAATGTATCATATTTTCTGTTAAAATGCGTATCTGATTGAAAATATATTCTACATTTTTAAATCTAATGAGAAGTTAATTTACCATTAACAGTACTTTACCATATGTAGGTACCTAATGAAAAATAAATTCCTATCAATAAACAAATGTATCTGAAAAATATCTTTATCTTAATAATAATTTTCCTAGTTTTACAAAATACTTTTAATAAAATAATACTTTATTTACTTTTTAGTAGGGTAATTAATATTCATCCTCCAGATTGCATATTTTTAGGATCTACTTTTTTACATCAACTCCACATGGCGGGCGCTGAGGAAAATAATTTCCCCCAGGGGGGTGTTGTGGGGAGAATCTTTTTGGGGAGAGGAAGGAGTGAACGGGGTTCTTGAAGAGTGTTGTAGAATGGAGGAAATGCAGAGGCCAGCAAATCATACCACGGCCGAGAATTTGACTTCAAGAACGAATCGTGGAAAGGACTCTTTACGACAACAAATGCCAACCGTGTGCAAATGTTGGGTGCGCGTTTGGCGTGTTTCACGACTATATTATGCAAAACCACCCGAAACTACTCAACGCAACTGCACTCGCCTCTAAATAGTGGCAAGACAAATAATTTTCGTTATAAATACATCATATATCTTGGGTTAATGATACACAAATATGACGGTTCCATTACGTTGTGTTGTATACGTATTGAAGTTTAGCTAAAAAGTACAATTCCTACCCAGGGCAGAAAAGCCATTGGCATTTTTTAAAAATTCAATATATTGGGTGCTACCGAGTTGAAATTAGACTCAAAAATTTCCTAAAAAATGTCAAGTCAAAGTTAATAAGTGAAAATCCCGCAGATTAGAAAGTTTTCCCTGAGAGTTATGCTAAAGGAATTCCTGAAACTTTATTATAATGAAACATTTTACAAATTTGTTGGAACAAACATTGTGGAAAATCTTTTTAAAAAGTTAAAACGAAAGAGTTTAGATTTACTGCAAAAAATGCCGGAACTCAGAAGTAGAGAAAATCTTTGCGTGTTCTTTAAAGACGTCGATTTGTTGCCGTCATTACTTTTACTTTTTACAAATTTAAGATGAAACTTTCAAAGATTGTACCTACTTCGTAAAAGTTTCAAATGTATAAAACATGATTTTATTATTAAAATACAATACCAGAAATGAACGGAGGAAATGCGGAGAAGGAAAATAAATAAATATAATGGTTGTACATTTCTTGTGAATGTGTGAATAAAAATAGCAGACCTCATATTTCAAAATGACAATGGCAGACCAAACCAATACCTGCACACATTTCCTATCACTAATGAGGGTTGCTTTTGAACCTGAAGGGTGAAGGTAAGAGTAGTGGTTTTTTATGTAATGTTCTAAAGAAGAGTATAATATTATACGAGTATAAGGTTGAATTTATGGAGTGGGTAGCTACCAATATTTACATATATTTGTAAGGTTGGTAATAACGATGCCAAAAGTTCTCCATAATAATGAGTTTAATAAGTATTATGAAAAAAATATAGTATTTACTCATAATCATAAATAATTTCACTTTTTTATCGATCTTATTTATAACAAAGCTAGTACGGCAGTGCATTATTATCGTATAAAATATTAAAATTTCTGAATCATCCTAAGAACTGTTTTTTATAAATAACCAGCTGGTTACGGGCATGCGTTGCAACGCCATATTCAAAGAAATAAATTGTTTCTCCCTGCATGTCATTTCCGTGCGTCCCCGTTCCCCTCCAGCGTCCCCTTTCCCTCCCGCATTCCCCTTCCACCTTCCCCGCCTTCCTTCCCCTCTTCCCCGTCCCGCGTTCCGTATATTCCGTCCCAGTACATTCAGTTTTCAAACAGCTCGCGCGCCACCTATTACAATTTTTTTATTTAAATGTTCATACCTATTCATTTTTGTATATTATAAAAACCTATATAAAATACCTATAATTCTTGATTTGATTCAAAGTGGTTTTTTTAACATGAGCTCCACACAGGAGGCCCTGAGGAAAATAATTTCCCTCAGGGCCTTTGTCATCTTTGGGGATGCTGTGTGGAGGGTTTTTTATGGATAGGAAGGAGAGGAGAGTTCCGGGAAGGAAAGGGGTTTAAGGGGTAGGTAAGAATCTGGGGTTCAGTGTGTCCTGGTAATCCGCATCCAAGACCTAGACAAACCTCACCCCTTGAAGTTTAGGCGAGACTTCAAATAAATTCATTATTTTAAAGAGTTTCGAATATTGAATTATTCAATCTGCAAAATGTCATTCACAAACTTTGACATTTTTGACAGTTTTGGAATGATTCAAAAACTTTTTAGATGTATTGTCATGTGTAACCCATAAACCTTCGCGGGGGTTTAAAGAAGGTACGAGTATTTTGAAAGTTTCAAATATTTCCTATGCTTAACAAAGCAATACGTAGACATCTCATATACTCGCATGTATAAATATATACCCCCAAGCAAGCATATTTTGAATTTTATATTCTGGTTCTTACGTAAGGTTTTTATGTAAGGTTCTGGAGGATTTCATCTAGTGTTACCTATGTCAGTGTTATCCGCAGATTCGTTGTCTTCTAATTAGCATATTTTTGATATGCGAACAGTTCCAGTGTAAGTTTCTACTTACAGAAATGAGTATCGCGTAGCCTGTAGCCATAATTACCAACATTACCTGAATGATATTAGCTTATTCTTAAACAACACTTTGCCAAGTTCGCTAGCAAAAAAACTACTTCGTATGTTCGCAATATAGCTTAACCACTTATTTTTGTACTTTGCATTAGATTTTTATCTGCTATAATACTTTAACAAGATCTTAATGTTATTTTTAATTTATCTCAATCTTAACTTACTGAATGAAGACCTTCCCAGGTGAATTCCTTCTCCCTTGCCATGGCGGGTTTTAGTGTAACATTCTGCGCCAGGCAGATTGATGTGTATGACAGTAACAATATCTAGTCTCTAGACTCTTATGCTGTGAAAATGATGGCACTGAAATGGCAAAAAAATATATCAATTTTTTTATGTGCGAGTACGTGGAAAATGTTGCTTTTGCAATGCTGAAAGGAATTAGCTAGCAGTGGTTGGGAATTCAAAGCATTTGTCCATTCTGCTACTACCCGGTTAAGCCATTATGTTATAAATGTTTCCTTCGTTTTCATTAGCTCCACACAGGAGGCCATAAGGAAAATAATTTCCCTCAAGGCCTACGTCATCTTAGGGGATGCTGTGTGGGGATTCTGTTTAAGGGAGGGAAGGATAGAAAGTTCTGGGAAGGAAAAAGCTATAAGGGGTGGGCAGGAATCTGGAGGTCAGTGTGTCCAGGAGTGACGGACATATGAATCCATCCCTCCAACTGCGGTGCAAGGCGATGGGTGGAGAGAGTCCGGCTGGAAAGGTCCAAATGCGTCCCTGAAACAGTCTTTCCCGATCCGGCCCGCCACGCAGCAACTGCAGGACATACGCATCCACCGCCAAGACCTGGACAAACCTCGCCCCATGAACCCGGGAACCCCTACTAATTTATTTTTATTTTATTAAGTTTTATTCCAGCAGGTAAACAAGGATAAGTCACCAAACGTAGCGAACCACTTGGGGTGACCTATGACATAGGTGTTGGTTATCCAATAAATGGTTCCCGGGGCGGCGGTACCCATATTCCGTTTAAAACAATACAAAAATATTTCCGTTTAAGAAAAGGAAAAGTAAAAATCGAAAGCTTTTCTTGGATTGGCCTTTGACCTAGAAAAATTTTCGCCCACGGTGTTTTTTCCTGTGAACGTAATAATAATTAATATTCGACTCACTTCACCCAAACACAAACCTACCCCATTTGGCAATTATTGGCGATTCATCTGAAAAAATTTGGCCTGCGGCGTTTTTCCGTGTTTTGTGACAGTTTAACAATTTTTTTACTCACTTCCCTCACTTACTCCTTTTTAGGTACGTACGCCATTGCACAATGCACAGGCTCCGAGGTTATTGAGGAATTTGGTTAATCTTAGAGCCGTTATTTGAGCATAATAATAAGTTAAAATAATGTTGTTTTCGGTGTTTAGTTTTGGTGCATCCATCAAGTAGTGGATACCAAGATCTATCAAGCAAACCCCCTTCGTCCTATCAAAGTTGATGAGGTTTTGTGGATTACGATTTCCTCCATAATTAACATAATTAGGCGTGCTCGATGAGCTTTAGTCTTCCGGAACACTGGAGGTTATCCACCAGTTACCCGCCCTGGTATAAGTAACAGATGGTTACTACTTCAAGACTCTCGCAAGGACTCTATTTTTTTTTTAAAGATTTTTCTTTATATATTTTTATTTAATGAAAAGAAGCATGATTTTATGAATTTCTACGCCAATGAAGAGTACTAGTTCTTGAGCTTGGCGTAGGAGTTATTTTACAATTATTTAATTTTTATAACATACATTTTACTTACAGTATACAATAAATATAAACTATATATAAATATAATATATAAACTAATATTTTTCATTTTTATAACATACATTTTACTTAGTGTATACAATAAATATAAACTATGTTGTGATGTTAATTTTTGATATGCTATGAATTGAAGTTATAACTTATAACATTTTGATTGGTGTTGTTATGGTTGTTGATTTTTTTGAAGTTATAACATTTTGATTGGTGTTGTTATGGTTGTTGATTTTTTTTAAAGATTAATTTGACCTTTTTCTTGAATGATATGAAATCTGTTATTTTTTTAATTTCCTATCGATCGAAGCTATATTTAGTTTAGAATGAATTTAGACCTCCAATGTCCCTGCATACGTTGTTAGTAAGCAGTATGCAAGTGCTTAGCGGGAAATACAAGATACAATATGAGAATGTGGTCTCCCAGAACAGGACTTTAGAAACAATCTGATAGTGAACACCGTAACGCTGTCCGAAACTTTGAACAAAGAAAGGGGTAACACGCCATAATAATACAAAATATAATCACGGTAATACTCTGGCATAGCAATCGCATTTGATCGTTTGTTTATTTAAATTATCTCTAATTACTACCCCAGTGATAATTTTTTCTCATATTTGTTTAGCATGATTTTTAGTAAGCAAGTGAACAAAAAATGGCATGGCTTACACATATAATTAATGAATTTCTCAAACTAGATCATTTCCTAAGATAGTGCTGATAACGATCGTTATTTGTGAAACGCCTTGACTTAATTCTTGCCGCTTGTAGTGTTTGCGTTGCGTCCGAGTTACTTGCATTGAATTACAGCTGTGCTGAAATCATGCAAACATTAAGTAAATTAATGATAACAATCTCTTTTTAAATTTTCTTTAATGCATATCTGGCATTTAAGTTAAATTAGAGGCCTTTTTTCGTCGTGAATGTTTATACCTGCCGAGTGGGCAAGCGAGTCAGTGCGGGGAAGTGCGGGGGTGGGCCCTCGACCTAATAAGTTCAACGGAGTCCGAGTGACTGTTTCGCCCTTTTAATCGGCCGAACGCTCGGCCGAATACTCGGTGATGTGTTTACACGTACCGAGCATTCGGCCAAGAGCACTGTCTCGCCCATCTACTCGGCCCGTGTGATCCACGGTGTCCAGACTATACATTGATATTATTTCAAGATAAGTACTTTATTTTTATTTTTACTTGATTTTATTTTTACTACCTATGCCCTTATTAATTTCCGACTAAAATTAAGAAAATTATGAATGGTTATTACGCTTTTAGTTTCCCCAATTACTCAAGTATTTAAATTTGAGTGAAGGGCGTTAGTCTATTCATTACGTGAGTTATTCCCAAATGAAGACACACGGGTTTATATATTCGTATTTGAAATTTACTCATTTTGTTTTGCCTACACCCTCCCCATTGTTAGCATCATTTATGTATTTTTCGTTCTTTCTCCAAATGTAAATGTGTAAACTGTCTTTTACAATATTATATTGGTTCTAACATATGGCGTTAGGTGACAGCAGTTTATTCAATGTCTATGTCGTCCCCACCCACTCCAGAATAAGTCTTTGTTTTCGATGAAAAGAACTCGGCCGTTCTGACAGAAAGATATAACTCCCAAAGCATGTTTCCAAGAATATCGTTTTTGTTTGAGGGGAAATCCCCTGATGCGATTCTCAGAACCAATAATGGTTGGTTGCCTCGCCAGTGGCTAAGACTCTTGACTCACATTCCGGAGGTCGCGGGTTCGAACCCGGCATGCGCAAATAAATTTTATTTGATTAATTTGTGTTATTTCACAATTAATTCATTTGAAATAATATATAGTATATTTGCGGCATGTTCCAGAGTGGAAGATACAATCAGTATCGCCCTGGTGTAAGACCACCATTCAGAATTGAAACGTTGCTTGAAAATGGCTTTAGCCGTGTTTAGTGACCAGATCTGAATAGCCAGGTACTTCCCAACCTTCCTCTTCCTCACCTCCTTCCCCTCCCCACTACCTTCAGCCTCACAACATACCCCAATTGGGGATGCCATAGTCTCACTGGCTCCAGACGGAAGCAGTTGAGATTCTTGTGCGGTATTCACTGTAAAAAAAAAAAAAAAAAAAAGTCATTGCGGTGAGTTGCTTGCTCCTGCCAAGCGAACTGTACAGGACTCGCAGATACTTTAACAGTACTCAACAACTGCTGACCCTGTACAAATAGCCAATGCGTCCCACTATTGAATTTTGCAGCCACCTCTGGTCTGGAGCTCCAAAATAACTCTGTTTTAAGCATTCCCCTATCTGACAGCAATCTTTGAGCACCAGCGACAGGTGCGAATGCTGTCCTTGTTCTACTGGTATTTTAATGGAAAATGCTCCGAATAACTAGCATCATCGATCCCTTCAGCACGGGTGCATAATCGCCGAACACGCCAAACGCGCGACCAGCATTTTCACATGGTTGACATTCATTTACAAGAGAACGGGTAGTTTCTACTCGTTCGTGAGTTCAACAGTTCGGTTGTGGAACGATTAGCCAGCAGCTGTGTTTCATCCCTCCTGACAACATGAGTCTCATCAAGACCTACTTTCACTCCTTCCTCTCCTTAAAAGGAACCTCCACGCATCATCCCCTATGATGTCACAGACCCTAAAACTAATTTAAAAAGGGTTATCATTTTCCTTCAGGCCTCCTGTGTGGAGTTAAACGTGAAAAAAACTGAGTTCACAGAAAGCATTATTACAAACATCTTAAAAGTGTTTTTCTTCATTACTAAATCACTGAAGGTTCAACAGTCACGAAGTTCACATTCTTCCATAACTATTTTTGTTTGCGTGTCTTTTCCTTCAAGGTATTTGAGTTGTTTTTTTTTATTTTCGAATAAGTACAAAGAAATATTTTCCTTTGACCGATTGTTTTGAAAACTTTTGGACATTCATGTCATGACCCCACATTGGTTACTGTGTAACTCTGTCCAAGGAATTCCCAGCACGCCACAAAATACCCAGTCTTTTACGTTGTCTCATTTCCCGTCACAATAATTCAAACTTATTTGCTCCTCTGGGGGTATTCTTAACTCTGTCCACGACGAATTTTCGCAAAAAGGGGACTTACCGTATTCGGTTAGAACAACGACGATGAGATAATTTTTGTTAACACGTTCTTCAGGACATTTGTTATTCCAGAACCCGAGCCCAGCCAATGTAACCACAGAGTTCTATTTATTCACTCCGAGTTTGTTCTGCAAACATTTCATAATACCTTATATTAAGTTACGTTTTATGTGTGTTTTTTTGTTTTATTTTCTTTCTTAGGGCTGGTGGATACAATGTACGGAAATGTGGCATTTTCTTTAAAGCAGAATGGAAGTTCAAGCAATAAGAACAATAATTTATTCGTTAAATTTATTAACATAGCGTCGGAAGCTGTATTCGCTTATTGCTTTCATAAAATATAATCTATGCATGGCTACGGTGCTGCATAAATTGAAGAAATAGTCGTGATTTTTCCCGGAGGGTAAGGAATATAGGTTGGAATTGGAATACCACAATCTCTGGCATACTTCATACGTTCTATTTTCTTATTCCCACTCTTGACACAACGTGACCCCAGAGCATGCTATATATTTGTGAGACGTCCCAAAGTTGTACTTTTATACAATTATGTGTCGTAATATTTTATTTCTTTTTCAATCTGTTTTACATTTCCCAAAAAGTAAATGTAAAATTTATTCGCTTCTGGTAAATGCGTAGGCAAAATGGTACAAAGACAAATTTGTTGTAAAAATTAAGATGAACTACGACACAGGCGTTATATTAAAAATAAAAGAGTCCATGGACGGAAATTAATCAATTTGAATTAAAATATAAAATGACAGGTAAAAATATAGTTAAATATTTCAAAAAGAACGACCCAACACTCAACAATCGTCTTGAACTTTGCACTGGGCTTAAATGTTTAAATCAACTCTCCGTGATATTTAAAAATAAATATATATTTTCCTATTCCACATCACATTGTTGGAAGGTATGTTATATGTGTATGTTATTGTTATGCTAATGCGTTTATGATTATTTAATTTGTGGTTGTAACTAATCTGAGGAACTAATCTCCTACTAACAAGCTACTTTCAGTAGCTTAGCGGGTAATAAATTCCAATTGTATGCAATTTTTATACAATAATAAAAAATAAAAATAATGCCCATAAGCCTGGGATCTAATTCTTCTACTTTCAAATAATTACTGTCGTCCTTCCTCAGTTATTTCAATATCTTACTGTTGTATCAGGGTTAGCTTTAGATCTGTTTTGGGATGCTAGTCTGGTTTTCCTTGACTTTAAAATGTGAAACTCTTCGCCATATAGGCCTTAATGTTCGTGAAATAGAGCTTTTGCAAATCTTTAATATATGTATGTTTGAAAAATCGCAGTCTGTATAAAACACACATGGTAAAAACGGGATGAAAATAAATTCGCGACGAAAGAGAGAAATATGGTGACAGTCCCGTAAATATGTAACTTATGGTATAGCAGGGGCACATACATACTTCCCTTGGCTGCACTGTACAGTGTACAACAGTCAGGAGTACTTGTTTGGGGGTTGTCGTTGTAATGTAATGGTAGTTGTTGCACAGTGAAATAGATAACTTCACAATATCGGATGTATAGGCTTAACTACTGATGATTTTATATCGTTTTCCAGAGCACGGCCGCACTGTTGATAACCAAACCGATATTGACAGGGAATAAATAAGAAATCGATATGCGATGGCAATACTGGCGAATCTGTCTAGTGGTTTAGATGCGTAAATGTTGAAGTGTTTCATAAAAATTAAAAATACTAATAAATTGACAATTACGAATTGAAATGCTGGCTTTATTATTGGCGCTTCTCATGTAGTTTCTCTCGGAGACTAAACGAGAGTTATTTAGTTAATGATATCTTTAATCATATTTCAGCCGCTTTCGTTTCTCCAAGATCGAACGGAATAAATTAATCGCGTCTTAGGTGAATTATTTAAGTCAATGGATGTCGCATATTAAAAATAAAATGGATAAAAATGTATCCAGACACTATCTAGATAGCATTTAGTTGGGTTGAATTTTGCAACCATATATAAAGATAGCAGCCAATAATATATGCGTTAAGAAAATGAAGATAATATTGGTAGTTCTTAGTCGAAGTATGATATAGTTGAAAGTGAACGAATTTGATATCGACACCTTAGCTCAGTTGGTAGAGCAATTGTCATGTAAGCAAAGGGTCCTGAGTTCGAGTCCCAGAAGGTGCCAATATCTTTTACTGATTTTTCTGTCTCCACATTTTCGATTGGGTTTCGCTAATATTGTCTTCATTTAATTAAAAATTATTTAAGTCTTTGGATCGCATATACGATTTCTTTCGAATCTAAGAGCTTCGATAGTTCACCTCCATTCGTTTATTAGGCAGTTATTTTGACCGTGTTTGCAAATGTTGATAACTGACCACAGAAGATTGATTTGTCAATATCGTATTGATATAGAGTTTTATCGATCGTCCGTGCTGGACCTCCTGAGGTGTTTAATTAAATAAACCAGAAGCATACATCAAATGAACGTGCACATTTTTAATCGCACCTGTAAATGCATGAATCCGTATTACCAGCGTCGGTATTGCATGGGTCCGCCTTTGTCCACAACGTTACTGATTACCATTATTGTTCGTGTTCATTCTGCTCTCGGTTACCATTGAAGTAAATTACACTAGATGACTAAATGAGCACCGCGCCATTACTGCAGATAAATTAGTGTAAATTAGTACAACAATTACGATTTCGGTGCATTGTAGCCGCAGGTTGTAAGAGTCTGAGAGTGAGTTGGATGAATGTACGATTATAAATAACCAACTAAATATAGCCTTGTGTAATTTGATTTCATAGATAAATTACTAAAAAAAACAGTTCCAATACTCCTTTGGGAATCGGAATAACTTTTGTGAATGAAATATAGTTATTTTTAATGTAAACACTTACTACCTATTATTTTTATGCAAATCTGTCTGTCAATTTGGTTTAAAACAAATAAATTTTTATGTACTCAAATTTTGGTGCCAAAATTTTTATTGACTGATTGTGGCGGAGTCCTGCTTTAACTCGACTGTTTGGTATTACCAATTAATTAGTTTGTTCGTTCCGTTTCCAGTTTCTAAAATCGTCCTCATCCACTATAATTGAATAATTTCAAGTAAGACTTTTACTTTTTCTAGGTTTCTAACTTTGACTAAGCTTTGAATATTATTGTATCTACCTACCTGAAAAAAAATTTAAAATAAGAACTTTTATTGAGATAGTGACGTTCCTTTTGACGAATTGTATCATTTTTATCGTGATTAATTTTTGGTGTATTATGCCGTGTTGCGCTACCTCGTTCATTAAAGTGTCCACCAACAGGGCAGATGTGTGACATTGAAACGCTCTCCGAAACCTTGCCTAAAGAAGGAGGTAGCGCAACACCATACAACAAAATATCCCAACAATAAATCATGATAATCCTTTTGGCTGGGAAAATCAAAAATCAAATTTCTATAATTCCTTATTTAAAATGTGCTGCAAGTTAGAAAAAATAATATTTTATGTTTTAAAAGAGAAAAACCTCATTTTATAATACACCAGTTTAAATGAATTAATAAAAATGACAGTCAGCCAGGTTTTGCTTATCTCAAGCTTCACAGTGCTTATATGTTATATTAACTACTAGGCCATTACATGCTATGTCATTTATTAATTCAATAAAAGTTCTGTTTTACAAAGTAAGTATTTCATTTAATATATAAAATGTCAGACCCAAAAGTATGTGCTTCCTTCGGAAAAATAATATTTTGTTAAATGAAACAACGTTACTTTGTTTGAACCATTTGTATATTTATTTAAAGCCGACCGGTTTCGGAACGACCGTTCCTTCCTCAGAGCAAACATATACTGATTTGACAATTACAAAATAGTGGGTGGGAACAATGTATTATTACCTACTAAGGATTGTGGTAGGGGTAAGCCATTCAAAAGTATATTTTGTTGTTCATAATTCAGTAGGTAGGTATTTAAGTATCTACCTACTTACAAATCTTACGGTTTCAGATGAAATTTTAGATTATATTTATTAAATGAGAGAAAATTAGACACATCCTTTTTGGACGCGGGGTCACATAAATTTATGAAATAGATAAGTACATTCAACGTGTTTTTTTGTAGTTTTTTTAATGCATACTTAGGTACCATCATGAACTCCAGACATGTATTAATATTCTGTCACTTCCAGTTGTGTATAAACCAATGTAGTGTATTCTCTACCACCGCAAGATACCAGTGGAAACTGTACTCGTATAGAAGTATAAAGGATGGTAGACAGCATTCAGTAGCTAGATTCCACGTAAATGATCTCTTGAATTAAGCCCCATAGAAACTAGACGTGTCTGCCTGACTAGACTCCACACACATACGAGACACGTACACAATATAAATGCTTACATCCACAATGAAGTATGACTTCGATTTCGATATGCACTAATTGCCAGTAGTCATTCTATCTTTCTAATTTAAAAAATAATTTGAGATATCATTTAATTATACCAAACAATTTCTACATTTATCTAAATCTATTATATTTACTCTGGGTTGGCAGTTGGCAGAGGTTTAAATTTTTATTAATGTAACTCTTCTGCGGAGGTTTTCGAAGTAATATTTTAGGGGGTTTTAAGTTTCTGTAAAAATGCTGTGTGGAGGATAACTGAAAGAAAAAAAAATGTGCCTAGCTTTAACCCTCAGGTTATTATGTTAGGTTTTCAGAACAATTCATATAGCTCTCATAGAAATCGTTGTGTCTCCCTTGTGGTTAAAAATATGGTCTAAACTGTGTTAAAAAGAGAAAACACCATGCTTTACATTCAAATTTAAAGGTTAACCGTAAAATAATGAAAATGTACACCTTTTTAAATCCAGAGTTACCGACCGCAATTTGAAAAAATATTATGAAACTTTGGAAATTTTTTATTAATTATTTTACATGAAACGATAAAAAAGTGAGAAAGCAATCACTTTGTGGTTTGACATATTTAATAAAATAAAATACTTTTTTGTTTAAAACCATGAGATTTATTAATTTATGAACCGACCGGTTTCGCTTTACTCAAGCATCTTCAAAAAAAGTATTTTAATTTATTAGATAATGTTTGTAATACATTTTCCTAATAAAAAATGTATGTGTTTTTATTTTTTTCATTTATCAATGATTTTTGTTAGAAAAAAGATTTTTTTTTACATGAGCTCCACACAGGAGGCCCTGAGGAAAATAATTTCCCTCAGGGCCTATGTCATCTTTGGGGATGCTGTGTGGAGGGTTTTTTTAAGGGAGGGAAGGAGAGGAGATTTCTGGGAAGGAAAAGGGTTTAAGGGGTGGGTAGGAATCTAGGGTTCAGTATGTCCTGGTCATCCGCCTCCAAGACCTAGACAAACCTCACCCCATATACCCGGGCACCCCTGCTAAATCACTAAACGTAGCGAACCACTTGGGGTGACTTATGGCAGAGGTGTTGGTTATCCCATAAAGGTTCCCGGGGCGGCGGTACCCAATCCCGCCTCCCAAATTGAAGACAAACCTCACCCCATGAACCCGTGCACCCCTGCTAAATCACCAAACGTAGCGAACCACTTGGGGTGATTCATAATTAAAACTTATTTATGTTTGCATTAAAAAAATTATATTATAAAAATTATGCGTTTATTTTAAATTATAAAATTCTTACAAAATCCGTTTTTAGTTTTAGGTAATTATTGCAAAGTGGAAATATTGTGACCTTCCGATAAAGTAGGCTCGAGGTCTGAGAGGTTAAGCTTAGTCACAAAAAGAACATCTTTTCTATATTCGTCATAGGTAGTCATAACATTTCAAATGTTTTACTTGGTTCACAGTGTATAAATTTGTCAGTTGAACTTTTATTGTTTAGTCTTCTCAATATCACTTTTAGCCGCTGGGCATCATTTGATAGGCCGCTAATTAATACAGTTTTTATTTTTGAATCTGGTTTCAATTTAATACATCTTCTTTTAAAATGAATAATTACAATTTATTATTTGCCAAAGGGAACTAATATAGTTCTGCGTGATAAGTCCGCAAACCGCCCGCAACCAAAACACTGAACATATTTTACAGTTAGTTATTAGTTGACAGTTATGACCTGTGGGTATTTTCAAACATTCGCAAGTTTAATTAATTTTATTTTTAATATTTGCGGTTCGTTCCAGACGTACGAGTATATTTGCGGTACGGCCTAGTGATAGGCATGGTAATATTTTCGTATTCGAATGTTTTATTTGTATTTATTTTAATGCTCGAACGAGGATGACGTAAACGAAAAAATCCTGAAATGCAAAAGCACTGCAATCCTGTTCGAAAAGTTAGCTCGGAAAAGGTAAAAGTTTTTTTAATTAGGCAATTCACCCTAAAAAGAGTGCTTTGTAAGGTAAAAGTTTTATCTGTGGGAAACGTAAATCGTAGCCATTACTTCAAGCATTTTTCATATTTTTAACTCCACAAAGAAGGCACTGAGAAAAATATAATTTTCTTGTCAATGTTTAAGGGCATGGGTTTCGGAGGTTAGAAAAAACATATTTTCTCTATTTTTTATCTAATAAATAAATTACATTATTTAAAATTTTAAGCATATAAAAGTGCAACGTAAACAATCTTAATATCCAAAAATGAAATTTTCTTTATTAGTCCCTTACGCGGTCCCTAAACCATTAATCAGATTACGATGAAACCTTTGTGAATTGTTGTGCACACGCCGGTGATAGTTTCTATATACAGCGGTGAGCTCTTTGTTATGAAATTATTTCCTATACTATTTAAGGTTTCCATGTAGAAGGGTGAGCTCTGGCATTTTGAAATTTGTATTAAAAAATTGCAATAGGTGGCACGCGAGCTTTTAAAAATTGACTGAATATTTGGAACGTGAGAGGAGGGAGGATAAGGCGGGAGGGTGGTTCGCGGGATCGGGAAAGCGGGAGAGGGGAGAGGGAAGCTGAAGAAGGAACGCGTGAGGGGAAGGGGTCACAGGAGAGGAAGGGGAGGCCGGAGGGGAACGGGACGAATGGGAAAGGTGACTTTTTGAAAGGTGGTTTTTTTTCTGTTAGTTGGTAGTAGTTGAAGGATTTTAAAAAATATTGAAAATTGACATTTTACAAGGCTATAAAGTACAAAAATTCAAATTTTATATTTTTTTAAATCCTTCACGAGTTATACTAACCTACTAACAAAAAAAGGTTTTCTATTTCAGATGAAACTATCTTGAGTTATCCTGTCCACCGCAAGGACACTTTTCATAAGAGGTCACCAGTAACCGGGTTCAACTAACAAAATTTTTGAAATTTTTGATTTAAAATTTAATAAAATATTGTTTAAAAGTTACATTTTTATTGCTTAAAACTTTCAATAGTATATTTATCATATTAAAAAAATGTGTTTTTTTTCTAACCTTCGAAACTCACGTATTCCTTAAATGGGATCTTAAAGCTAAGTACACCTCTAGACAACCCACGTCTTCCCTTTCAATTCTATTTCTTACTTTAGTACTGCAAATGATATGGAATCTACCATCTTTTTTGGACCTTTCCCCAATGAATTGTTTTATTCGATTAAAAAAGTACTAAATAAGAGCATAAAAAAATAATTTATAAGCGATTTGTAAGAATAATTTCGGGTAAACGCTTAAGCATCAATTTTAAAAATGTGTTGAAATTACGATTTCAACACATTTTTAAATGATGCGCTGCGTTTATTCAAGAAATAGAAAACTTCCGATGTTTTGAGAAAATAGCATCTAACATTAATAGTTGACCTATTTCGACAAAAATAAAGGTAATAATCTATCGTTAATGTTCAATAAACTTCGTAGATATTAGCTTTAATAAAACATGGAAATGAACGCGATCTCTTAAGAGTCAATAAATTTGTCTTTGATGTCACTTTAATAATGTCGGGGCATTTAAAGAATCCGCTTACGGCGCCTCATAAATAATTGGCTCGTTCGCTGGGAATCAGCCCAGGCCAGGCTGTTGGGCTGTTGGGCTGTTGGGCTGTTGTCTGTTGTGTTGTTATTCTGTGTTATTTATGTCTTCATTTATCAAGTGTGTTTTCTCTAATCAAGTGCGCGATATCATTGCTTCATCGCTCATGCAATATCGCCCCAACGAGAGATGGGGAGAAGTAATCTGTCAGGCGTTTTCCCGTGCGGCTTTCAGCGCTGGCCGACAGCCAAGTCGGGACAGGACCGGCCTAAATGACAACTATCAGTTGAACACAGGAACGGGGCGCGGTATATAATAAGAATAGTAAATTCCTCAGGGCTCGGCTTCCCGCATTCTACCTATTTGTTACATATTTTCCTTAAACACTTTAAGTTTTAAAGCTCTTAAAAAAATATATATATATACATATATGTATTATTCTTGAATAAGGCTATATAATATCTAGCACATTCCCTAAGCCAAAACGGCAATTATGTGAAATATGCTCCGAAAATTATTACAACCACGTTTTTTTCAATTATTTTACAAGTTATATATATGAAAAAATGTACAGTGTTTCTTTAAAGAGATTTTTGTTCTATTTTAAACGAGTCGTGTTTTATTAAACATTTTCACAATTTTGACTTAAATATTATTGTTTTTAATAATTAGCACGCTCCCTCTAACATTCATATTTACATATCTCTCCTTCTTCTACTTTTTGAGCGGGCACTACCGGGCCTTAAATAGGATCATAAAACTTGTTCCATAATCTAAAAAAGAAATTGGAAATTGATCTACAGCACCACTGTAGGTAGCATCTTATCTGAATTACTGCACAAGTATAATATTTTTGAGCAGCAAAACTCATGGCTATTCAATTTGGTAGGCGGGTTTTGGTACCTATGCCCCGGGAACCATTTTTTGGATAACCAACGCCTCTGCACCAAGTGGATTGCAAAGTTTTTTTTTTTTGAGGAAAATAATTTCCCTCAGGGCCTATGTCATCTGGGATGCTGTGTAGAGGGTCTTTTTGAGGAGAGGGAGGAATAAACATTGGTCTTAAATAGACCCATGTTGTAGGAAGGAGGAAACACAGAGGCCGGCAAATCATTCCCAGCCGAGCTGTTGAACACAAGAACGAGTCGAAGAAGCGACCTGTTCTCATGTGACAAATGTCAACCGTGTACAAATGTTGGCACGCGTTTGGCGTGTTTCCCGACTATGTTAATTCTAATTCCTAATTAGAATTAGGAATTAGAATTAATTAATTCTAATTAGGAATTAGAATTAATTAATTCTAATTCTCTAATTCCTCGGAGCATCTTCCATTGAACGGCAGAACAAGGATAGGATTTCCACCCGACGCCTATGCTCTAAGGATTGCAATCCGTCCGTTAAGATGGGAGAATCTATCAAACGGACCGCCCGTTTCATGTATATATATATATTATTTATTTATTTTTTCAGGTTCTCCATAAAACAGTTATACATCAAATTATTACGGAGAAGATTACAAAATATAAGAGAAAAAAAGCCAAGGGGGCAGCTTCACTATGTTGAGACATATGTCAAAAGATAGTTACTGAACTCTCTATAGGTAACATTGAAGATGTCAATGCTCAATGCAGAATCGTTAAGCAGTTGAATTGCTCTATTTAATGGGGCATTCTGAAAGGAAGAAGTTCTCGCTTTCGGAGCATAAAAAAGTGTGTGGGATCTCCCACGAGTATACGCGTTAGGGACATATAGGTTAATCTCCTTCAACATAGGTGGATTCAGTACAGTACTGGAGATCAGCTTAAAAAAATATTTCCCCAAAAATATTTTTCGGCGGGCTTCTAAGGTATTAAACTTATATTTTTATTTAAAAATAAATAATTTTAAAAAATATGTTTAGCAGGAAAACTCTCTAACAGGGATCTCTGGAGTTAAAACTTGCGCAGTTTTCTTGTCTTGATTTGCGAATCCATTTTTAACATTTTGAACCCGTGAAGCTTTGAAATATGCCTTAAACTCTCAAAATAAAATCAAAACGCCATGTTGTTTGTTTTGTTTATCAACTGTGAAAGGCCGGATTAAAACTCGGGTGTGATGCACAATGTGAAAGGTCGGATTATAACTCGGGTGAATTCGGGCAATAAAAGATGTAATAGATCGGTCCGGCCCTGTCTGTGTCAGGGGCATTAAGAATAGATTACAGGCCGCGATATATCACGCTGATGGCCAATGGCTGACGGCTTCCTAACCGTCCTGGTCTCCTGGTCTCCTCGTCTTCTCACTCCTCACCCAACACACAACACATTAAACTACTTTATTTATTTCTTACTTTATTTAATACAAACTAAATTCCAACTACCATTTGTATTAACAACTATTTGCTCAAAATGTGCGGAAGTAATAAGTAGGTACTTAGTTTTCCAGGGGCGGCTTGCCTGCATTTTTTATGACAGAGTGAAAATTGCGATAAAAATACATGAAATTGAGATTTTACCTAGTTTTATGTATTTATAAACATAAATAAAACAACCGCTTTGTACTACATACTATTTCTTATTGAAAGACAAACGTGCTAGGGTTATGAATAACCTGACATCATTTTAAAATCTCCTACTACCACCACATTCAGCGGAAAGTAATACTTTTGTCGTGATGGACGACTTAGCCAGCCGAGAAATTGCACACAACGTGAGGCCTGGATGGGACCCAAACGCGATTGCAACTCAGCCTTTCAATATACAGGGTGTTAAGGGTCGTATTTAACTTACTTTAACCAGTGATTCCTGTCATTATTTAGAGGAAAAAATAGAAAATGAAATTTTGGTCTCCGGTGAGATTTTTGATTTTTGTCTTTTTTTTCATTTAAAATTAATTGGACAGTTAGTGGCAGGGTGAGGGGTTAGTTGGTTACTCGGCTGATTGACCAGTGATGACAGGTTTTAGTTTTGTTTGATTTTAAAGAAAAAAAATTGAAAAAAGACATCTGAAAAGTCATCGGGGACCAAATTTTCATTTACATTTTTTTATCCAAATAATGTTAGGAACCACCGGTTGTCCTTTAACACCCTGTATATATTTTTTGCAATTTTGGATGAAAAAATGGATAATCTTCTGAATTCTAATATTCCGAAGATTACTTTTGGATTTTTGAGGTCCAATGTAACACTAGAAAATTGCTTTTGTTTGAATTAAAACTTGCAAAAAAGAGCATGCGTTATTCTACCCAGGCCTCCTGACAGAAAATTGATTTTGCTATTTAGTAGTAAGCAATAGAATTTATCGACTGCTACTAATAAATAAGTGATTCATTCAAACAATTAACAAGTAAATAATGAGAAAGTAGGTAGGTACCAATTATTTATATTTTCATTTTTCTCTGAAAACGAGTAATCTAAACCTTTTATCAAATTCTTCTAGCGCAGGGTTCTTATGCTTAAGATATTACATCTGGGAATATTATATGTTATGAAAAGTGGCCATATATTTTGGGAGATTATCGCATGTTGCGTGAGCAGGAAGAGTTGCCATATTGCATGTGGCTGTCCGACCCGAGATCATAATGATTTAATGAACTTTGTGTGTGATAAAGACTAAATATTATATTTCCGCGCCATACTTCCCAAGAACCAAGAACCATCAGGAAGTGAAAAATTAACAAAGTTTTTCAGAACAGTAAATTTTTTTATTGGTCTAAATAATTTATTGGAGTTTTTCGGAAGGTTTTGCGGTTCAATCGTATTAGCTCAAGATCGCAAACTATGTGGAAGGCGAGGGTACATTTACGAACGCTTTGTCAATCGTACACAGAAAAGTTTTTCGTGTATTTTATTTTCGGAACAATAAAAATTATACATTTTGTATGGGTATTGGTAAATAATAATCTCCTGAATTTTCGCGGTATGAGCGTAAAGGTGCGTTTTTGCATATTTTTATAACGGTTATTAATTTATAAAGAAGAACAATGTCGGTTCTGTTAAAAATTTAAAATCGCTCTGTTGGTTTCTTTATGGGCTTATTCTGTTGATTCAAAGGTCTGTATTTTAAAAAATTAGTATTGATTTTTTTTAAGGAACGGTTGCTTTTTTACAGTATTTTCTAGCCCCCCCCCCCCCCCCCCCCCCTCCCCCCCCCCTCGTAATTTGTAACTGGAAAAAGAACTGGTTTCACATCGCTCTCCGGTAACTGGAACGGCAGTGACAACTCATTTCAGATTTATCAAACATCTCTACTACATAGGGACAAGAAGTTCCAGGTTTCTGGAGGTCACGTTATCTGTTGCCCAGAGAAAGCAGATTTATCGACACAATTAGTTTGGTTGATGAGAGACGACCTTTATTGCTATTTACCAAGATGTCTGGAACCGCTCAAGGTTCACTCAAAGGCTTTCCGGACAAATAATAACATCATATTGTGTGGTTTCTCAATTCTCAGTACGGGAAACGGAACGCTATGAATTCATTATGGGAGCAGGGAACACAGAGATATACGAATATATTATTAATATTAAATGGTAAGTACGTGTATTAGCGATTTTATTTATTTATTTATTTATTCAATTAATACAAATTTCAGATATGAAATTAAAATGATTTTCCGGTAAAACAACTAACTAACTAACTAACCATCACGCCGTTTCCCCGCAGGGGTAGGCAGAGAGGACGGACCGCCAAACATCCCGGTCTTGGCACACATTCCTTGCCTCGTTTACATTCATACAACGTCTCATACATTCTCTTCTATTATTCTGACTCTTGACATGGCCCTACTCAAGTATCTGATTCACTTGGTCGTGCCATGTCTTTCTTGGGCGTCCTCGACTTCTTCTACCATTCACATTTGCGTCATATATTCTTCTTACACTCCTCTCCTTGTAAAACAATATTATGTAATAACTAGCCAAAATACCCAACCACACTGAAAAATTATTTTTGTTATCATGAAGTTGAATAGATGTAAATATCTAGTACGGATATGTGCTTCATTTTTATTTGAGTTTTAAATAATAAAATATAGGCCATTAGCAATAAATACTTTGTGAATTTAGAGGCAACTTAGGCAATTATTTGTGAGTAAATGAAAAATATTTAAAAATATTTTTTTTTCATACTTTTGAATGTAGCTATAACTTTGTGGTTATCTATAATTTTTCTCTCGATTATAAAAATATAATCAAATGTGAAATAAAAATTATTAAAGAAAGCGTTTGCATGGGTGTAAATTTAAATAAATTATCTGTTTACGTCGGAATACAAACTTCTTGTACATAAATTAAAATTACAAACCAAAAAAATGCATTTTTACAATGTTTTATTTTTCTTTAATAGAAAAGGCAAGATTTTTTTATTTATTATAGTTAACTCTCAAAAAAAATCCAATTTGCTTCCAAAATAAAGCAAAATCGAATACTCTAATTACCTCCATATAATTATATTATTTATCCATTCTAGATATTTACTATAACTTTTGATTAAACAAATTATTACTTCTTCAAACTTCTCAAATACACATTGTGAAAACTTATTTATTAAATTAAAAAAAAATTTTAATTCTTATTCGAATACTAGCTGGTACCCGGCATGCTTTGCTATGCCATTAAATAAAAAAAATTGTTTCTCCGTGCGTGTCCTTTCCCGTTCGTCCTGTTCCCCTTCCTCCTCCCCTTCCTCTTCTGCGTCCCCTTCCCCTCTCGCGTTCCCCCACTCCGCCTCCCCCACCTTCCCCCTCCCCCCCTCCACTCCTACCCTTCCCTTGTCCCGCGAACCTCCCTCCCAAATTCCCCCCCCCCCAAGTTCCCCTTCCCCCTCTCTGGTTCCCCTCCCCCACCTCCCGCGAACCCCTTCCCGAGTTCCTCTCCCCCCTCCCCCTCCCGCATTAAGTCCCGGTACATTCAGTTTTCAAACAGCTCGCGTGCCACCTATTACATTTTTTATACAAATTTCATAATGCCAGAGCTCACCAGTAGTTTTATACAAACCTTGTCCTGACAATAACGAACACAAAAACAATCCAATTTCGTGCAGTCGTTCGGATGTTATGCGCGTACATACATTTCGGCGATTCATTTTTATTTATATAGAAGATAGAAGGTATATAGATAGGTAGATAGATTTTGGCCTCGAATCTAAAATTAAGTTTTATGTGAAAAAAGTCCGATTTCATTGAACCAGATTTACTCTCACAGACTCAAACTGAAATTAATATTTTTGGTAATATGACATTTGCTTTTGAATGGTGTTTTTTCAATTAAATTGAAACATCATTAAATACATTGGCATAATGACGGTAGAAGATTAATGTTTCCTGGGCTTTATAGAATTTATGAATTCTGTTACTCTTCACTGTTTCTCACTCGATACTCTCATCCTCCCCGACGTACGTCGCATTAGTATTTGTCGCCAGGGGAAGACAACAAATAAATTACGTTGATCGTCCCCAGGAAGGGGGGGGGGGTTGTAAAGTGAACAAATATTTCTACCATCGTCATGGGAAGACATCAAACAAATCTTGGCAATGTTCTCGAGAGATTAAATGTATCAATTATCAACTTGTTTCGAAGAGGCCCACATCACTACAATAATATATAAACTATGGGAGGTGAAATTTAAGCCCCTTGGTAATAAATCACTTTACAATCTTTACATGGCAAAGGAGAAACTACGATTTTTTTTACATTAATTTCACACAGGAGACTGCGTCCTAAAGATAAGGGGATCTATCAAACGGACCGCCTGTTTCTGCACAGAGTCAAAGGTCATTTTTGGGTATTTAGGTTATCAAATGGCAGATCAGTAAAATATTTCACTATAGGGCAAAAATCGCGGATTCAAATTTCGACCAAGTGCAAATTAAGAAAAAACCTATATAGATAAAAATGAATCGCAGAAATATATATACGCGCATAACTTCCGAACGACTGCACGAAATTGGATAATTCTTTTTTTTCGTGTTCGTTATTGTCAGGACAAGGTTTTTATAAAACTACTGGTGAGCTCTGGCATCATGAAATTTGTATGAAAAAATTGCAACAGGTGGCACGTGAGCTGTTTAAAAACTGAATGTATGGAATGCGGGAGGGGGAGGGGAACTCGGGTAGGAGTTCGCGGAAGGAGGGGGGAGGGGAACCCGGGAAGGGGGAGGGGGAGGGGAAACCGGGAGGGGGGTGGGGGAGGGGAACCCGGGATGGGAACCCGGGAGGGGAACCCGGGAGGGGGGAAGGGAAGCTGGGAAAGGAGAGGGGATTCACGGGACAGGGGAAGGGGGGTAGTGGAGTGGGGAGAGGTAAAGTGGAGAAGGCAGAGTGGGAACGCGAGAGGAGAGGGAGACGCGGGAGAGGGAGGGGAGGCGGAAAGGGAACGGGACGAATGGGAAAGGACGCGCCGGGATAAACAATTTCTTTATTAAATGGCATAGTAACTATTAAAGTTACTATGCCATTTGGTTTCGATCAACAAACGCTTATATTCTTCGCGTCCTATTTAAAAGCCAGAAGACAATACGTAATAATAAATGGACATGAATCTAAACAATTCCCGGCGTTATCAGGTATTCCCCAAGGTTCAAACCTTGGTCCTTTGCTGTTCCTTATACTTATAGATGACATCCAGGTTTGTGTAAAATATTGCAAATGTCTTCTATTTGCAGATGACCTCAAACTTTTGATGGAAATAATCTGTTACTATGACTGCTTAAAAATGCAATCTGACCTTGATGCTATTGCAGAATGGTCAGTAAAAAACAAATTAGAATTCAATATAAAAAAATGTGTAACTATGACATATACCCGCTCCCAGAAGCCCATAGTTTTTGAATACAATATTAAAGGGAAAACATTGGGCCGAGTCAATAGCTTTAAAGATCTCGGTATCGTCTTTGATCCCAAACTGACATTCTCGGATCATATATCACGGCTCACTCCAGCGTGCTACAAACTCCTGGGTTTCATCATCAGAATATGTAAGCAATTTGATGACCCAGATGCAATGATAGCCATGTTTGATGGAGTCATAAGAAGTAAGCTGGAGTATGCCAGTGGTGTGTGGACTCCGCACCAAGCGAAGTATATTAATATGCTAGAACAAATTCAGAAAAAGTTCCTTAGGTATGTCTATATGCGGATGCATGGAACGTACCCGAGATTCATGCACCATATGGAATTACTTGAGGCAACAAATAGATTTAGCTTGGAAACTAGACGTTATGCAAATCTTGCAATTCTTAGTTTTAACATAATGCATAATCGTATTGACGGCCCATTCCTCTTAGAATGTTATGGCTTATACGTGCCTGAAAATTTCAGCCGTAGTCGTCGACACGACTTGTTCAAAATACCATACGGCAGAACAGATGTTCTAGCACAGCATAGCATGACAAGAGGAATGGTGCTGTTGAACGAAATATCGGAAACACTAGATATATATAACTCTTCGTTAGATAGCCTTAAGATTTTTTTGTATAATAATATTAAAAAAAAAAAAAAAAAAAAAAAAAAAAAAAAAAAAAAAAAAAAAAAAAAAAAAAGCTAGTTATTATTAAAAAAAATGCCAGATCCGTTGTAGATTGCCCAGAACTCTTAGAACGAATACATATACGAGTTCCTAATAGACGAACCAGATCAGACACGATTCAGCCTCCCTCGGTGCAACACTAATTCTAAGCAGAACTCTTTCATCTATCGCGCATCCAACACTTTCAACACACACTACACACAATTTGACATTTTTAACTCTGCACCACACTCCTTAAAATCACACAGACGCTCTCTCTATACTCTACAATAACAATAACTATAGATACCCTCTAATACAACCACCTCTCTATGAACTTCCTTTTTTTCTTTTTTTTCTCTTTTAATTTTAGTCGATCGAACTTAACCGATCCTTCCCCCTCCGCCCCCCCCCCCCCCCCCTCCCCCCCCCCCCCCCCCCATCCTTCCCCCTCCCTATTCCTACCTAAATAACTCGGCTCTCAAAATGTAATTTTTCATTAGTAAATATCTCTGGAATCACTACACTTGTATACAATACCTATGTGGAAACCTGTAACTGTAAATGGTTCAATTATTGTGACTCAATTACTATATGCTCTGTTATTAATGAAAACTGTTGGTATCCCAAATAAATAAAATAAAATAAAATATCTTAATTTTATTGAACTTTCACAAATAAAGCATATAATATATTCAAAGATAATAAATAACGTATTCAGACATTTTGGACATATTCAAAACCGCTCCGTCCTGCATGAAATTCTGAAGTTCTGAACGTATCATACATGAAAAAGTTTTCAGCCATTATCGGACTGCTGAAAGGAATGTTGCTGTCCGAATGCTTCCCTTCCTGTTTACGTTATAGCCATTTAAATACACAATGCAGATTAGGGATATTCTCGAATGCTGATGTTATTATACATACACGCTGTACTCATTGAATGAGTTTATAAATTGAGACATGGGCGCTCGCGGTTCAACAGATATCTGCTCGCGGTTATTAGCCGTGTCTGAACACCCCTAAAGAATACATTTGAAGCAGTTATTGATATTGACTAACAAATTCTATAATTTTTTAATTGAATGAGGACAACTTTGGCGAAACTCAATCCGGGGACTGCAGACGGAGGGGTCAGAAGGGGATATTGGCACCTCTGGGACTCTCCTTTATTTCATTTATTAATTTGTTTATGTGCGGTTGGAGTAAGCCGCTTCTACATTCTTGTTTTTCAAATAACTATAGTTTTGTTCAAGCTACCTTTCTGAAAATTATCATAGACACTAATGCGTAATAATAAGTAAGTAATAATCAATGATATCGCGAAATAATCTTACGTCTTTCGGGAACGAAGTTACGCTCAATTTTACTTTGAAACTTAATCCGTGTTCTTTGTATGATGTTGTAAACAGACAGTGTTCGACATCTCAAGTGGTGTTAACCAACCATTAAGGAAACAAGGCATGCATCACAACAATAAGATAGTAGGTATACTCGCATATTCTCTTATTTATTGGTTGAAGAGTTTTGTTAATTTTGGTGATGGGGTGAAGATTTTTTATTTTCATAATACACTGACCTCGCAATAGCGATCTCAAAACATCATTTATAACAGAGAGCAATGTTTTAAAGGTATTTTTCTGAATTGTTTATGTTTTTTTCCAGTCGGCCTTTACCTATTAACATATCAGAGAAGTGTCTACGTGTTCGTACATGGAATTTGTGTATAGATAAAGAATTTTTTCTTTGTATATTTCACGGAAACTGGAAGATTCAGGAGGAAGAAATCGGATTATTTCAGAAGCCATTACCACTGGTTAAAAGTAATGAGAAAGTGAATGGGTGGGAGTGGGGTGGGGTTGCGTGGCGGAACAAAGCGGCTAGTTCCAATCCAAAGCTAGATCCAATCGTACAGAAGAGCCAAGAATGGACGGTAAGAAGTAAGAAGACTCAAAAAGAGTCAAGAAGAACCAAGAGGAGAAAAGGCGAGTAAAGAAGAGCCAATGGAGACAAGGCGTGTGGAATGGGTCCCAGGGGGGAAGATGTAAGCAGAGTCACTAGAAGAGACTAGTAGAGATAAGAAGAGACAAGAAGAACCAAGAAGAGACCAGAATATCCCGGAAGAGAAAAGAAGACACAAGAAGAAGCATGAAGAGACAAGAAGAGCCGAGAAGAGACGAGACGATTCAAGAAGAGGCAAGAAGAGACAAAATACCAAAAGAGGCGAGAAGATCGAAGAAAAACCAAGAAGAGATGAGACGATCTCCGGAGCGACGAGATGACTCAAGAAGAGACAAGAAAAGCCAAGAAGAGCCGAGAAGATTCAAGAAGAGGCAAGAAGAGACAGAATTCCAGAAGAGCCAAGAAGAAGCAAGAAGATCCACGAAGCAAGAAGAGACTAGAAGATCCCAGAAGTCACAAGAAGAAACAAGAAGAGACAACAAAAGCCAAAGCGGCAAGAGGAGCCAAGAAAGGCAAGAAGAGACAAAAAGAAGCAAGAAAAAAAAGAGAGAGAAGATCCATGAAGATGCAAGTGACAAGAAGAGTCAAGAAGATCCAAAAGAGCCGAGAAGAGGCAAGAAAAAGGAGGATACATAGAAAGGAGGGAAAAAACAACGCTCAATCCGTTCCTTTATTCCTGCCCATCCTTAATTCCAATATTGGCTTATTAGGTTGCCATGTATACCGGTCGATTAAACTCCAACCTCCTTCCCATCCTCAGAGCATGTGTTCCAGTCCTAACAAATCAGTGCCCCCTGGTGTACCGGTCTCACCGGGACAGGAGTACTCCTGGCTGGGGTGGTACAATCGTATCGTATCGTATCGTATCCTACGAGTCCTAAGGGTGGATATGATTTTTTGAGTGAAATGTTTGAATTAATGCATTAAAACGTTTCTCAATCTACGTGCACTATAATAGTGATAACTGGATAATTTTTAGAGAGCCGTTTTTGTGAAAAATCACCTTAAGGACACTTAATATTCAACAGTACCTAATGCCATATATGCAACAAATTCAGAAAGTGTGTTTGATGAGGTGACCGGATAACTCAGAAACATGCAACTTTAACATCTCCTTTGAAAAGTGATGAAAAATATTGAAACCCTAGTAACCCTAGGTTCTTCATTTTTTCAGGTTCTTTTTAATATTCTTTGAAAGCGAAAGTGTAGAAGAATATAACGTGCAACAAATTAATTATCCCCTCCCCCAAATATTAATACCTTCACACATTTCATTTCCATCTTTGTGCTATTAATTAATTAAACGTTTGTGCTTTTTTACATAAGTTCCACGCAGGAGGCCCTGATGAAAAAAGCTCTTAAGGCCTGTAACATTTTTGGGGATGCGTAGGGCCTTTTTATGGAAAGGAAGCAGATAAAGTTCTGGGAAGGAAACAGGTATGAGCGATGGGGAGGAATCCGGTGGTCAGGGTGCCAAGGAGGGCGTATGAATCCATCCCTCCAACTGCGGTGCAAGGTCGAGAGAACCTGGCTGGAGAGGTCAAAAGGTCTCCTACAGCCAGTCTCAGAATCCAACCCGCCACGCATCCTCCGTTAAGACCTTGACAAACCTCAAACCATGAACCCGGGCACTCCTGCTAAGTCACCGTACGTAGGGGCGAATAATGGCTGGGGCGTTCAGTTATTCAGTGGTTCCTGGGGCGGCGGTACCCATAAACGCCTCCCAAAATTAATTAAAATAAACTTCGCTGAACACAAACACAAACCTGACTAAAAACACCCTGATAACGTTCAATGTACATATCACTGAATACAGCACAATACGCCACAACATTAAAACGGCGCCTCTCATAAACCCTCCTATACAGTACAGAACTTTTCTGCATAGTTAAAGCCTCGAAAATGTAGGTAGTCTTTGTTCACTTTGGACCACAAATATGAATTACAGTTAAATAATGTCTGCAGAACTTTGTAACATAGAATAGTTCTGTTAGCATAATTTTGCCCGCAAAGCTTAAAATTTGATCATCAGAACTTCTACCATAAATATGGTGACATTGTATGTATTTGTACAGTAAAGGTACACAACACGTGCAGAAATTCTGAAACATTTAGAGGTATTTTAGTGCCTGGGGCCATTCTATTCAAACATGCGCCCTCGATGAGGTGGCAATTTGGTATTAACGCTTTCGAGAATGGGTTAAATTATTTCAGGACAGACTTACTATTTCACCTTAACTATTATATTTTAGTATTTAACCTGGACTATTAAACTTCAGTGTTTTGCTAGACTGCAAATTTACTGGGAGGTTATTATGAAATTTAATTTTGATATTTTGTTAATATTCAGTCATAATCAACGTAAATGCAAGATGTTTTTAAGCTATCAATTTTTTTTTAATCTTTTTTTTTACATGAATACCACACAAGAGTCCCAACTGCTCCCGTCTGGAGCCAGTGGGACTATCGCATCCCCAATTGGGGTATCTTGTGAGGCTGAAGGTAGTGGGGAGGGGAATGAGATAGGGAAGAGGAAGATGGGGAAGTACCTGGCTATTCAGATCTGGTCACCAAACACAGCTAAAGCCATTTCTGAATAATGGTCGTATACAAGGGCGATACTGAGAGTATCTTCCACTCTGGAAAGTGCCGCAAATATATATATATATATTATTTTAAATTAATAAATTGTGAAATAACACAAATTAATCAAATAAAATTTATTTGCCACGCCGGGATTCGATCCCGCGACCTTCGTAGTGCGAGTCAAGCGCCTTACCGCTGAACTACGCTGGCCGTAAGCTGTAAAGCTGTTTAGGGATTTTGGCTCACGCCGGAGGCCCTGAAGAAAACAATTTCCCTCGGTGACTATACCATTTTTGGAGATGCTGTGTGTAGGCTCTTTTTAGGAAAAAGGAAGGGAAGGAATTTCTGGGAAAGAAAATGTTTTGAGGTTTGTGTAGGAATCAGGGGGTAAATGTGTCCAGGAGTGACGGACGTATGAATCCATCCCTCCCACGGCGGTGTAAGGCTATTTGTCAAGAGAGTTCAGCTGAAGAGGTCTAGGCTAGGTTTCCCTCAATCAGTCTCTTCCGACCCAGACCGCCACGCAGTAAGTGGGCAAACGCATCCGCCGCCAAGACTTCATGAACTCGGGCACCCCTGCTAAGTCACCAAACATAGCGAATCACTTGGGGTGATCAATGGCAGGGAAGTAAGTTTTCAAATAAATGGCGGCGGTACCCAAAATAACCGTCTCCCAAATTGAAATATATTAAAGTCCTAAAATGCCAGTGAAGTTTTGCCGCTACAGAAAATAATAGACAATCGTTTTAATTATTAACATATTTACAAACAATCAACTTAATTAAATTCTTATCTTAACTTGCCAGCTACTCCTATTTGAACAAAAGGGTTGATTGAAATCTACGTTTTAGACTGAATGTAGTAGAGAAACAGATGTAAGATCTTCTACATTTCGTTTCCAAAATTACCAAAACGATATGCTAGAAGCACCTTCTCACAAAAATCCTACGCTTATAAGCATCTTGTCAGGCCTACATATTTAAGCCACTTATTTTGGTCTCCTCATAAATCTTCTGGTAGTACCTAAGCAGTAAGCAGCCGCTAACAAGAAGAGCTATGCATATAATTTTTGACTTCATTATTTTGCTTGAGACTCCATTCATAAAATCCTTTTCATTTTTTATCTAATTTATGCACAATAAATTATGCCACCCCAGGGCTCGTAGACAAACGACATTTCAGTGAGTTTGTTTGAAAAATAGATGTATTAATTTTAAAATATGATAAATTATGCTTTTTGCGGGTGACCCAATTTAACACGGTGATGATATTATTAAGGGGGGGGAGGGCAAGTAAAGTGCGGCGCGGCCGGTCACATTTTAACACTTCAAAGGCTCTAAACTTTTGAGCCCATGCCTTAAATTTGTCCCCTCCTTTTTAAATAAATTTTACGTTTAAAACGTGCGAGCGATAAACAAACAAATTAGCCTTTCCCCAAAATACATTAATTTGATCATTTCCGGAAATGAATATTTATGATGCCACGAATCAACGTTTTTGTAAGAAAATTCGTGAATATCGTAAAGGGTTATAATATCTGTCATAATCTTTTCATACTCCAGGCAGGTCAGTCACAAGAGAGTACCTACCGTATTATTGTAGCAATTCTACATCAACATCCCAATATTACACTCCTTTGCGACGGATTCAACGGCTTGGAAACAAATACTCCAATGTTGTTGATATATTTAGTACATCAATTTTAATATAAAACTGGGCGTACTGTACAGGGCCCGCAGATACTTTAATAGTACACAACTGCCAACCTTGTACAAATCACAAGTACGCCCCACAGTTGAATTTGGCAGCCATCTCTGGTCTGGAGCTCCAAAACACCTGAAAAATACCCTCGACTCTGTGCAGAAACGGGCGGTCCGTTTGATAGATTCTCCCATCTTAACAGACGGATTGCAATCTTTAGAGCACAGGCGTCGGGTGGGAATGCTATCCTTGTTCTACCGGTATTACAATGGAAGATGCTCCGAGGAACTAGCATCATTGATCCCTTCGGCACCGGTGCATAGTCGGGAAACACGCCAAACGCGTGCCCAACATTTGTACACGGTTGACATTTGTCACATGAGAACGGGTCGTTTCTTCGACTCGTTCTTGTGTTCAACAGCTCGGCTGTGGAATGATTTGCCGGCCTCTGTGTTTCCTCCTTCCTACAACATGGGTCTCTTCAAGACCAATGTTCATTCCTTCCTCTCCTCAAAAAGACCCTCCACACAGCATCCCAGATGACATAGGCCCTGAGGGAAATTATTTTCCTCAGGGCCTCCTGTGTGGAGTTAATGTAAAAAAAAAAAAAAAAATACTTTATTGAAGTTTTTCATCAAGTAGGGGAATATTTTGACAAAGCTATTTAAATTGACTAACACATTAACAGTACTTTGTCTGCTGAAAGAAGAAAAAAAACATTTTTGTTTTTTTATATTTTGTACTTTCATACTGTGTGGATCAAATTCAATAATATTTTTACGTTGTATTTATTTTTGTGCAAGTGTTTTAAATAGTCGTTTCATGCACTAGTATAATTTCGTAAATATTGTTGTATATATGTATGCAAAAGCCTAAAGCCTAAATAGGCGTAAATAAATAATGTGTAGTGTAGGTGTAGGTGTAAGTGTAGGTGTAAGTGTAGGTGTAAGTGTAGGTGTAAGTGTAGGGAAAAAATAAATCAAGTTTTTTTTACTTTAGTAAATCGCTTTTCAAATTTTTTTATATTAAAATAAAGACAAACATTCCTGGGTTACGAATAATCCAACAATGTTTGAAAATTTCCCTCGCTGGTTTAGCAAGGACCTCATTAACTTAGTAATTGAGAAGAAAAAAGCCCATAAAATTTATAAAGAAACAACAAATCTTTCTGATTTTATAATTTTCAGCAAGCTGCGAAAAGATTGTAATAAATTATCAAACATTTGTTATAATAATTATATTAAGAATGTGGAATTTTCGATTGGTAACAATGTAAAACATTTTTTCAACTATTGTAAAGCCCAAAATAACAACAACCTTGGCATACCTGAAACTATGCACTATAAACTTAAAACTTCCTGTAAAATCAAAGAAATTGTCAATTTGTTTGTAGATTTTTTTAAGGATGTATATGAAACAGATATCCCTGATGAAGACATTCCAAACTTTGAGTCAGATATAAATTTACAACTATCTCAGATACATATTGAGATTAAAGAAATTGCAGCATGTATCAAACTACTGGAACCTAAATCGTGCTCAGGGCCAGATAAAATTCCCCCCGTATTTCTAAAAAACTGTGGGGGTAGTGTCTCTTACCCTCTGTACCTACTATTTAATCAATCACTTTTAACAGGCAAGTTCCCACAAATATGGAAAAATAGCTTTCTCACTCCAATATTTAAAAGCGGAGACAAGTCTTTAGTTGAAAATTACAGACCAATATGCATACAATCGTCAATACCAAAAATTTTTGAAAAGTTAATTCTTCAAAAAATATGTTCTTGCATAAAATTTAATATCTCATCATTTCAACATGGGTTTATCTCTGGACGATCTACCTTAACTAATCTTACACTGTATGAACATTTTATCTCTGGTGCTCTTGCTAATAGAGGACAAGTTGACTCAATTTACACGGATTTCAGTAAAGCCTTTGATAAGGTTTGCATTAAAATTCTTATAAATAAATTGTCTAAATTAGGAATAAGTGGTAATTTATTATGTTGGATTAAGAATTATTTATCAAAACGTGTACTAACTGTCTGTATTAAAGAACACTTGTCTTACGAATTTGAAGCCACTAGTGGTGTGCCTCAGGGTTCGCACCTTGGTCCAATATTGTTTATACTATTCATAAATGATGTCACCTCCATATTCACTGATGTTAACATATTATTATTTGCTGATGACATGAAAATATATAAAATCATAAAAAATATATACGACTGCTTGTCCCTCCAATCCAATTTTATAAAATTCGTAGAATGGTGTACCATTAACAAACTTACACTTAACATTAAAAAATGTCAAATCATGAGTTTCTTTAGAATTAAAAACCCTATCAAATATACTTACTCTTTTAACAATCACAGTTTATTGTCAGTACCTGTAATAAGGGACCTTGGAATAACCTTCGACTCTAAGCTACTATTTACCAACCACATTGATATAATAACTGGTAAAGCAATGAAAATGCTGGGCTTCATTGTAAGAATTTGTAGAGATTTCAAAAATATCCAAACATTCAAATTACTATATACAACTCTGGTTAGGAGTCATTTAGAATACAATTCCCCCATATGGAACCCTTTCTACAAAAGCCATGCAAACTCCATTGAAAGAATCCAACGCAAATTTCTCAGATCAATTAATTTCAAATTAGGTATTCCCGCGGTTGACATAAACTATGAATCTTTATTACAAAAAATGCGACTCTTATCGTTAAAAGATAGAAGAATACTCAATGACCTTATTTTTTTATTTAAAATAAACAATAACTGGTTTGACTCCCCTGAACTTGTCTCATTAATAAATTACCATGTACCTTGTAGACCGACTCGACTCAAAACACCTTTCCACTGTGACAATACTATGACGAACGCAGAACAAAACTCAACCATAAATCGCTTGCATATTTTAGGCAATGAATATGCTAATATCGATAACGCTGCCGGTAATCTGGCTTCATACAAAAGATGCGTTAAACTAAATTTGTTTGCTAGTACCACGTAAATACTTTATGTAAACATAATATGCCTACCAGTACTTCTAAAACTATTAATGCACTAGAAATCATAGGTATTTGTAAAATTTATCATATCAGTTAACATAATCCAGGATTTATTACTTTTTACATTTTATATTTAAATCTTTGCAGGTACCTTGAGATAGGTATCTTATTTGTACATTTTATTGTTTTATTTCTCTCTTTAAATTTTTATTTTTACTTTTACCTAATAATTTATAGTTTGTACTTTAATACTTTATATTTTAAACTATTTATAGTTTGTACTTTAATTAATTTAGTTTTGTACTTTAATTTATAGTTTGTACTTAATACTTTATATCTTAAACTATTCACTTTATAATTTACTTTTATATATTATTGTTTTTATACACTACTTATTACCTTACTTTTTACCTTTTTTCTTAAATTTGACTAACATTTATATTGTTATTCTTCATGTTGTTGTACTATTATAAGTATGTCAATTATGTTAATGGCACGATTTGTGCCGTATATGTGTAAATAAATAAATAAATAAATAAATAAAAATCTCCTACTACCACCACAGTACGCGGAAAATGTTTCTTGTGTCGTGAATGAGGACTTAGCCAGCCGAGGAATCGAACACGCGACGACCTGGTGGAACCCAAGCGCAATGCCTACTCAGCCATTGACCGGTCTAAATTTAAAACTTTTAAAAGTATTTTTTTTGTAAATTTGGTTTCACTGAGAACTGATCCTTCCTACCCAGGGACCGGTGTCAACCACGCTCCAAATTGAGTCAAATGCCGATTGGATTAGACTGTCATTTATTTTGTACATTGAGTGGTGTATTGTCATCGAATTTCATAAAAATGCATATGTGACTGCGAATGTGTGGGTGATTGATATTGATAAAAATGCATATGTGACTGCGAATGTGTGGGTGATTGATATTGATAAAAATGCATATGTGACTGCGAATGTGTGGGTGATTGATATTGATAAAAATGCATATGTGACTGCGAATGTGTGGGTGATTGATATTGATAAAAATGCATTGTAATCGACAACGAGTCTATCTGCCGAGTTTGAGTTCGATCGGATGTCGGGAAGTGGGTTAATTTCGACTTCCAAGACTACGCATCATTCAAACAAACAAAAGTAAAATTCATTGAATTATTTAGATTTATTTAAAAGGGAAATTTTTGTACGTTAATTTGTTAGTCGTTTTAAACGCTAACAATTATTAAATTCCATGGAATAAATAATTTCCTTATGGGCGTGTTTCGTGAACCAAGTATTTGCCTAATTGAGGCTTAAATTTCCAAAAAAAAACTGCTTTTATGAAGTTCAAATGGGATGGAGGGTCTTTTTTTTATTTATTTAAATAAAACACACAAAGAAGTTGCATTCCATTGTGTTATCAAAACTCATTAAGGGATTGCCAACTGGTGCTTATGAAAAGTTAAACCTAACCTAACCTAACCTAACCCAATATGCAGACACAATATATGAAGAAAAATTTTACAAAACATTTCACAGAAGCAACATACAGACACAACATATGAAGAATCACTTTACAAATATTTCACAGAAACATGTCTTATAAGATTTTATGAATTATTATAACCACTCATTTGATTTATGTACTGTTGGTGTCAAAAAGTTCAAATAAAGTTTCCTCCATGATGGACTATAGAAATGCATAAAAAAACAAAATCAGGAAAATAGAATAAAAGGTACGGGCTCAAAAATATACAGACCTAATACAAGATGTTTACATACAAAATACATGACAAAATTTAAAAAAGATATAAACTGCGCCCATCATATCTGGATGTACAAAGTTTGGTACTTGGAGATAATCAGGATAGCTTGTGATAATATATCTCTTTTCCCCCTTTTATTCCTTTAAATATATAAAACTCTCCTGGTCATCGGCAAGACAGTTGTGATATTTCTATCTTTTGATGCTGATTTATTTTATTTTTGGAATTCTTTCATCCCTTCAAGTTTTCTTGAACTTTTCTTTTGGCTCTGATCGATATTTAAATTTTTAAGGCTTTGCATGTGTGTAGTAGGGATGGAAAATTCCTTCCCTACGTCACACAAGCCTTCATGAAAATTGGACCCTTATTTTCTTTGATAACTACAGAAAGCTACTTAAAGCTCCCTTGCACTATATACCTATAGAGATATATGTACTTAACTAATTAATACGTTATTTACGACCTTGAACGTAAATATTTTCGTATTTATGTTGTAATTAAACTCCATCAAACGTTGTGTAATTTTTTTGATTTATGATATGGGACTTTAATTACTTTCATTTTGTGGTAACTTCTTGATTCTGGACAGAGCGTTGAGTTTCAAACTGTATTGGTCTCTCCCTTGCAAATCTAACTTTAAATACTTTCTCTAAAAGAGCTAACTTTCCTCCGTCGCTTATTATGTTTTCCTACATCCTAACGGACTCGTAAATAACCTGTACTAATCGAATTACGCATGTTTAATTGAACAAATAATTAAGTATGACTCAAATGGTTAATTGTTAGTAAATTTGATTATGATTGTTTTGTATCTGCTTGTCATCTCTCCAATCCGATTCAGCTGCTATTAGGTACATATAAAGGCGGGTTTAGTAGGTTAATGTAATTAGTAGATTGCATATTAGACGAACTCAGAATACCCTTTGTCTGCCAAAAATTTGGCTCCTATCCTCCTACAAGTAAACCAGGTGATCAGATTCTCACTAGAAATTCGCACAATCTTCTGGCGCGGATCGGTTAATTGATACCTAAGTTATCGCGTCCTAACCGTCCTTCCTTATGCCATCATGCACTGCCTTCAGGTTGTCATCCGAGCCCAGATACCCCCAAATTCCTACTCCTCCAAGGTCTACTATTTACTTAGGGCGAACCGGTTTCGTCCTATATGCAATCATATACTCACGGTGTTTTGCAGAGTTACGGGTCGTGAATCCTCCCTCCACGTACAAGAAATGATGTGAGAGTAACTCTGTCGAGTCTAAAACGCTAATTGTAAGCGGGTCCACATCATCCAATGTACAGTACATAGAAAGATATATATGTAAACATACGTTTGGGTAGGATTATAACTCACAATATAAAACTAGCTAGTCTTATATTCCGAGCTCGGATTTCGTGAGAAGGAATTCTCCACAAAACCTTAACCGATGACCGAATACATACATACCAAGAGTGGGAAATATTAATAGATACTAATAGATTAAGAAATTATCTCGGTTTGTTCTGGAGTGCCGAAAATTCCAAGCTTTTTGATTTGTTTGGTTGACAATTTTATTTAAGAGATTGCCATCTCTATTATGTGTTTGGTTAATGGTCCTTGTTTTTTAAGGAGCGACCACTGCCTCCTATTGTTGAACTGTTTTCTAAATTTTCCCCCAAGGTTCAACTTTTGGTAAAATTTTTTCTATCCCGTGATTTTTCAGTTGTCTCATGTGAATGATTGATACCTTTTTATTAGGCTATCCCGTGATTTTTCAACTGCTTCTTGTAAATGATTGATGCTTTTTATTAGGCTATCCCGTGATTTTTCAACTGCTTCTTGTAAATGATTGATACCTACGAGAGTAATCGTTCTATAAATTTCTCCTCGAATATTCCATGTAATCCTTCAATACACTCCTAAACTAACCCGTGATTTTCCAAATGTTTGATGTACCTATTATTTGACTAGCTTATAATAAATCTATTTATTTTCAATTGTTCAGTTCAAAATTTATCTCTTCATGTTCAAGTTAAAGATTGTGTTTACAACCTTTTCTATATTTGCGCAATTTCATGAATTTGTCCCATTCTAAAATTAATATAAATACCTGTCAACTACCTACTAAATATATAATAACCTATATAATAACCTAACCTACTATAATACTAATACCTGTCAACCACCTATTTAATACCCAAGGACATCTTCCTTTAAAGTATCTGACCCCGTGCCCCAATGACCGAGTTGTTTTATAAACAATTTTAATTATGTAAACATTACCGCTGTCCTCGTGACCTAGATTCAACGAAAGACACTTGTTTACTTTTGGAACATCCTTGAACGTGAGATTTACGGTCCTAAATTTCCTTTTGAATTTAATAGTGGTAATTTCTTTTTGCAATTGCCCTAACCTGATCCCAAATAAATATAGTTATAATTTACATACATATACATATATATTTTGCCTCAATAAATAAATATACTGATATACATATATACAATTATATTATAGTTGAAATAAATTCTAATATCATAACTCATTTTTTTTTTCATTTTATATTAGCTGAAGTTATAATAGTACATACATTAATAAAATAAGTATAAAATATGAACTTGAAATTTTTTCTAGCACACAACTATTTTTTAAATAGCATAGTGCGTTCTAAGTAGGTATTAGTAATCGATACCTTTTACTTTTATTTAGGTGTGTTTCACTTTATTTTAAGATTTTCTTGGGTTGAATATAAATATATATATATATATATATATATATATATATATTTATGTCATACCACATTTTGTGGCTCATCTTAGAAGAAGCCACTTAAGTTGCTCATTCTTTCGCATGTAATATATACTTACGTAGATGAAGTACCAACATGCTGTCTTTTAAATTTTGTTTAAAATATGGTCAGCTATAATATGTAATCAAAAATTATGTTTATTTATTAAAAAAAAATATCTTAAAATAACGTGCATTCCTTGATCTATTTTAAGAACACACTTACCGCATCACGCTACGTTGCCAAGTTTAATGCTACATATACATACCAATATAGTTCATATGAAGGTAGGTTGACAGAACAGGTCGGATGTTGCTTATTCACACATTTATTATTTCAAGCGGCCGTTTTTGATTATTGGCGCGTTTTTTTAAAATTGGAGTATGATTTGCTAATTAATATTGTTATTTATTTGGTGTTTACGGTTGTTTTTTTTTTGTGTTAAGGTTTATTTTATTATTATCACAAATAAAATTAGGTATTTAAATACATATTGGTGTAGTTTCTTTTATTTGCTACATAATTATTTTATCTTAGTTTTATTAGTGTTTTCGAAAAATTATGAATAAACTTATTAGAAATATATTACAAAATTTACTTTGTTCATTGATTCGTACGCTTCTTTAAGTTGTAGGTTGGTTTGCAAATTATAATTTTTAATATGTTTATTAATTTCATGTTTACATACAGTTTTATTAAAATGTGTGTAAAATGTAATTTTTATATAATGTTTTATATTATCATGTTATACCTACTTATCTTATCTTATCTTACCCTATAATTATTTTTACACGTGTAAGCATTGTCTCCAGTTGTATGACACATAGGTAGGTACCTACCTTCCACCAATTTTATACACGTATTCTAATTTTATTATTTTCTATAGTATACATTGTACAACCAACGTCTCTACAATAGGCCGCCCCAAATGGTTTGACTAGGTGTCGCATCTGGGAGAGGGTGGTTGAGGGAGACCTTTTAACCTCTTCAGCCTGGCTCTCTCGACTCATCACCTTGCACCGCAGTAGAAGGGATAGACCCATATGCCCGTTACCGACACACTAATCCCAAGATTAGTGTCGGTGTGTGTGTGTATTAGAGCACAGGCGTCTGGTTTGAAAGCTGTCCTTGTTCTACTGGTATTTCAATGGAAGATGCTCCGAGGAACTAGCGTCATTGATCCCTTTGGCACCGGTCTCTTTAGTCGGGTAACACGTCAAACGTGTGCCCAACATTTGTCACATGAGAACGGGTCATTTCTACGACTCATTTTTGCCTGCCTCTGTGTGTCCTCCCTCCTACAATACGGGTCTCAAACGTACCTTTCAACATTTCAAGGGTGATAAAATAAAAACGATCATTTTGAAAAAAAACTCTTTAATTTGAATTTTTTAAAACAAAAAATATTACTATACATACTAAAAAAAGTGTGTAATCATTTGAAAAATAACATAACACAATAAAAAAATAATTATAGCCTAATAACTTTATATTCACAATCATTATAAAAACAGCATAATATAATAAAAAATTAAATCATAATTAAAACCAAATAACTTTTTATTATACATCGTTCACGAAACATTTAGCGTTGTACATTACAGAAGAATCCTTCGTTTTTTTTTATTTAACAAGGGATATCAAATTATACCTTGCACATAAATTTAACAAAAACTAAAATAAATTATAACCCTCCACAACCAATATCATGATGAAAGATAAAGGGGCCTTATTCGCCCGGTACTCTGTATGCCAGTATTACAAAAGATAAAATATATGGAACTGCTATAACGACTGCCAATGATCAAACTATGGAACAAGCCAACAGCTACTTTACGATTGCTTCACGCTTTATATCAGCTGTAGTGGAATCGGAGTCGATACCTTTGGATCGTTCAATCGTTGAAGCCGGTATAGCGGTCTCTTAATCAATACAATTCATTTGAATTCAAGTTAAGCATCCTGGAGGTAGAATTCTCTTTTTCTCTGCAAATCCTTAGGTAAGGGCAATTTCTTGACACGGTGATTATTAATAAATGTATTAATTTGCTTCCATGACCTCATTGACAATATTCCTGTTTGTTTTTTTATTTCGTTTATTTTCGTAGCGCCAGGATCAATCCCTTCGATGAAATAATTTGCAAAGTTTTTATAAAGTTCATCTTTTTCTTGATTAAGCCACCTCCTTCTAACTATAATTTTTTTTTGCCATATTCCCATCAAGTAAATTACTTGGTAAAGACTCTTGGTCATTTTCTAAGCTATTATCCAACGTAACATGATCCACATTTTCTTTATGTGATTCTTCAGGTTGAGGGACGGAATCTATTTCATTTTGTAAAGTTGTTGTAATGTTCGTTCCATTATCAGACTGTGATCGGCAAGATATTTTTCCCTCAGCTAATTGCAGTAAATTCAAGCCAACTTTACCTTTCTCAAGAGCTAGTTGTGGTATCATGTAATTCCCTTTATGTGTACCTGGTGTATGCCCTAAGAAATGAGACAAAGCGTTTACATAAGCATTATTCTTTCCAGCTACTTGGCTCATGGTTGCAACATGGTGTCGCCCAGTTGAAGTTATATGATCTGAATTCACAAAGGAAAACTTGTGTCTTAGTTCCCTTAAAATTTGCGTGCCACAAAAATAAGGTTCACCTCCTAGTTTTGGGAATAAATATTTGTTTTCATTTGGAATTCCAACTAAATTTCTGTATGCAAATATAGTGTCTACATTTTTTTTCATCTGATTTCGAAGAAGTATTGGAACTGTTCTCCCCCTTTTTCCTGGGATATGGAAGCAATATAATGTATGTATAGCATTTTGCTCCTCAGAACTCATGATTTCCAATATTTCTTCAGGAATGTCTTGTTTTTCACTTTGGCTGGCTATATAATTTTCTAATGGAGCTCTTGCAACTTCTCCTGCCCTCCTCCTATTAAAAATTATAATATGAGCAATTGTTATTTTACATAGCTCCTCATAGGCGATATAAGACTTTTCACATTCAAATCGTTGAGCTATATTCACTTCTAGTTTCATAACTTCCGTGCATATTTTTTTTATATCAGTAGTTAAAGGCATGACATCAGTTTTCAGCATTTTTTGAGTTTTCCTTGATTTTTCAGCGTTAGTAGAAATTTCAAATTTCCAAGCGTGACCAAAGATTATTTTAAATTCAGACAACTTGTTTTTTATAACATCTTTGGATGAAGTGGTCAGCACAGGATTCTGTATTGTTTTACGCATCAAAATATCAGCACAATCTTTTATAGCTGTACAAAGTCGTTGAGGGATGCTAGGAATTTTTACAGAACCTGTACTTTCATCGTAACCACTATTTATTTTGACAGCGTCCATAAAAACATTAAAATGTATAGGGTCAAATGCAAGGTCAAATGAGGATATTGCAGGATTTTTTTCTTTGATGACCATGAACAGTCTAGCGAGATCTCTCATCTTGGATGTAATGTGTGTTTTCAAATGATGTTCTTTATGATTGCTTAATAGTAGGAAACCATATGCACAAATTAATGGCTCAGACTTTGCAATTTTTGCAATAGGATCATTTTTGAACACAGGAAATATCTGAGATCTTAAAGATTCAGTGATCTCAGAATTGTCTGGGGATAATAAAATAGCGGATGATTTTAACACTCTGCAGCGTTTTAGTGGATTTCCTTCATGTGATTGTTTTCTATTTGAACATTTTTTCAGGTGTCTATAGAGTAAACTTCTTTTGAATGTGCCACAGCATTCTATACAAACCGCATAATCTTTAGCTGTCGCAGTCGTTCTTGGGCGGCGATTCGGTAGTATTATTCCATCAACTCTATTTATCGCGTCCTGCTTATATAGATAATTGCCTCTATTTCTTATTTTCTTCGAAATTAATTCACACTTTTTTTTTCGTTCGCGCAGATCGGGATCTAAAATTTTATTATATTCAATCACTTCTGCCTCTAAGGGATGTTGGATTGTGATGTGGCGTACAAAGTTGGTTATCAGCTTGAAGCAGTATGGACAGAAGTTTTTACGGTCATAAACTCTTGGTTTTTTACTAGCTAAATCAGATGTACATTGTTTTGAAGTTGATGACACATAGCAGTCCGTTTTCTCCTGCTTCCCTGGATGATCGCTGGTATATGAATCTAAAATTTAAAAATGCAATAACATTTTATAACATATTTAATAAATTAAATTTGTGTGGAAAATTATACAGAGTGAATTATACAAAGTTACCACACAAACTTAAACCAGCGATTCCTGAGCATATGTGGTGTGTCAGTCATTTTATTATGGGATGACTTCTTTGTTCGATAAACTTAAACTGTATTCACGCAAGCTGTCCCGCTACAGCAGGGTTTCCCGACCCCGTGAACGGTTCGTATGTTCCCACCACTATTCGACAGAGACAGAATTCTTTCATAAACATTAATTAAAAATGTGAATTATTTTTATTTATTTGTTAGAGTTTTAAGTTTTTAAGTGCGTAGGTTTATTAAATACGTTTGTATGTTTGCGATATTGTTTGTATGAGTGGTTCCTTTGCTGACAGTACTTCGCAACTTGTCTAGCGGCCGCGGCGTGCCAGACTGTACTCTTCACGCTAGCCTGGAACGGGAAGTGCTATTTGCACATCACGCATTGTACTGCAGATTTTGTTCAAGGTAAGATAGAAGAACTAGAGTTAGAAATTTTGGACCTTAAGAATGATATTTAGCTAAAATCCTTAATATCAGAGGACTTTTGGAATACAGTGGACAGAGAAAAGTTCCCATTTTTGAAAAAAGCCGCATAAAAAATTTAATCATTTTTCAGTTCGACATATTTATGCGAATCCTTGTTTTCAAACATGAACTTAATAAAATCAAGATATAGATCTCGACTCACCGATGAGCATCCTTATGATTGTTTGCTAACAGGATTATCGTCATACCCTCCTAATTATGAGGCAGTGGCCAATGATATGCATTGCCTCAGATCACATTGACATATTGATATTATATTTTTTTATAATTGAAACGTTGCTTGAAAATGGCTTTATCCGTGTTTGGTGACTAGATCTGAATCGCCGGGTATGCTTGAAAATGGCTTTATCCGTGTTTGGTGACCAGATCTGAATCGCCAGGTACTTCCCAACCTTCCTATTCGCCACCTCCTTCCCCTCCCCACTACCTTCAGCCTCACAACATACCCCGATTGGGGATTCCATGGTGTCACTGGCTCCAGACGGGAGCAGTTGAGATTTTTGTGCGGTATACCCGGTAAAAAAAAACTCCACACAGGAGGCCCTTAAGAAAACGATTTCCCTCAAGGCCTATGTCATCTAAGATGCTGTGTGGAGGGTCTTTTTGAGGAGAAGAGGGAGTTAACATTGGTCTTGAAGAGACCCATGTTGTAGGAAGGGGAAACAGAGGTCGGCAAATCGTTCCATAGCCGAGCTGTTGAGCACAAGAACGAGTCGAAGAAGCGACCAGTTCTCATGTGACAAATGTCAACCGTGTACATATGTTGGGCACGGGTTTGGCGTGTTTCCCGACTATGCACCGGTGCCGAAGGGATCAATGATGCTAGTTTCTTGGAGCATCTTCCATTGAAATACCGGTAGAACAAGGATAGCATTCCTACCTGACGCCTGTGCCCTAAAGATTGCAATCCATCTGTTAAAATGGGAGAATTTATCAATCAATCGGATCGCCCGCTTCTGCACAGAATCGAGGTTATTTTTCAGATATTTTGGAGCTCCAGACCAGAGGTGGCTGCCAAATTCAACTGTGGGGCGGACTTGCGATTTGTACAAGGCTAGCAGTTGTGTACTATTAAAGTATCTGCGGGCCTTGTACAGTACGCCCAGTTTTTGAGAGGCTAGCTTTACTCTGGCTTCGATAGAGCCCCCAAATCTGAGCTGGTCACTTAGAGTTACATCGAGCATATCAATGGAGGGCCTGTTCGGAAGGTTGCTTCCGTTGAAGGAGACGAGATTTTCATTGCGATTGCGAGACGTAATAATACATTAAATACATTTCTCTGTGTGTATGCAATTTGAATAATAATTTTATTATTTTGAAACATTTTTGTTTATTATTTATTAATAAATTATGGGAAAATGAGAAGTTATGGGAGGAGTTTGTCGATTAAAAATATGTGGTGCCCGCCACCCTACCGATATTTTAGGATGTGCTCTAGAGTACAAAAAGGTTGGGAACCCCTGCGCTACAGCATAGCGTTTACATTACCAAGTTGGAAATTTGAAACGAGCGCTTACCATGCGCTTATCACATATATGATCAGGAATCATTGGTTAACGTTTGTCAGATAAAGGGGTTTGTTTTACCTACCAGAATCAGACGAAATTCTCGAGGGTAACTTGAATAAGTCATCACTGCCGGACGTCACACTTGCTTCTAAAATAAAGCATAATAATGTAATATTCGAAATAAAACAATTCATATTACGTAACGTAATATTCCGCATCACTATCGTTAATTGCTAAAACATTTCACAATAATAAGTAACGTAATGTTGGTATGTAATGAAAAATACCTAAGATTATTGTATATTATCAGTAATTATTATGTACATAGCTACCTGAATCTGAAGAGTTTGCAAATAGATCATCCAGTTTTTCCTCCATTTCATTAATTACGGCTCTTTTATCCTCTGAAATTGGCGAACTTTCACTTGTACTACATATATTTTTATCTATAAAATAACAAAACACATTAAAAATCATAAACATAATAAAACAATAAGCATAATTATCATACTTATGTGAAAATCAACAAGAATTATTATTAAAATATCAGTGAAAAGCGTTTTTATAGAAATCATAACCTAAAATGTAATTTTACCTAAAAAAACATTTGGTAAATATCGGTTCGGACTGGCCACGATTATTACGAATAATTTTTAGAAAAACACTTTAGATTCGCCTTAATTACTTAAAAAGGAAACTTTTTATTATATAATAAAAATTATTCGTAATAAGCGTGGCCAGTCCGAACCGATAATCACCAAACATTTTTGGTATGTCATTGATTGTAATAATTCATTATGCAACACAATATTTAAGGTTATATGATAAAATCTTACCGTTAATTGAAGAATCCATTGATATTGCAATAATGGTACCTTCGCCAGCGCGACATTTTATAAAATGCGAAAGGAAAGGATTCATATGATCCACATCCACACACGAATCGGCGGCGCCATAAATATACCAAATACCAATCTAGCGCAAATATCAACTAAATCACCGAGACAGTGTTGCCAACTTTATTTTGACCAATTCACTACCGTAACCCATCAGAAAACAACTAAATTTGGCTATCCCTCAAACCACCGTATTATGCCAGTAAGTTAATACCTAAATATTATTTTTTTACAGTGACTACCGCACAAGAGTCCCAACTGTTCCCGTCTGGAGCCAGTGAGACTATGGCATTCCCGGTATGTTATGAGGCTGAAGGTAATGGATAGGGGAAGGAGGTGGGGAAGATGAAGGTTGGGAAGTACCTGGCTATTCGGATCTGGTCACTAAACACGGCCAAAGCCATTTTCAAGCAACGTTTCAATTCTGAATGGTGGTCTTACACCAGGGTAATACTGAGAGTATCTTCCACTCTGGAACGTGCCGCAAATATACTATATATTATTTTAAATGAATTAATTGTGAAATAACACAAATTAATCAAATAAAATTTGAGACCTGCGGATTGTGAGTCAATGGTCTTACTCCTGGACTATGTAGGCCGTATATTGTAATTTATTTTTAAATTATTGTTTATTTTTGTTCATAATATTTTTTATAAAATACACCCAAACAACAATAAAACACCTTTTTATTATCTACTACAATACAACTAGAGACAATGCTTTTGAAAAATAGTCACGCGTAAAGTAATTACCTAGGTACAGATCATTTTTTTAAATGAAAAACTCTAAACAAATTAATATAACTGTATGAAAAAACATATTAAATGAGTACCTAATATATTTCTGAAATTTTTAGAAAACCCTGTATAGATATCATCACATTACAACTGACTATGCTTTCGGAACGCAAAAGACAAATACATAATTACGAAGCAAATATTTTATTTATTAAAGAAAAACTACATAAATGTGTATTAAAATACGAAATAATATAAAACTTGTAATAAAAACAAAAACCATTAACACAAAATTAATAACGATATTATAAAAGCAATTCGTAAATCAATCTTCAATTTTAAAAAAGGGCGCGAATAGCCGGTAAATATTATAATATAATGTCTGTTCTTCTAACAGTCCACCGCGAGCGCTCGACAGTCTGGCTACCTATGTAGGAATACAACATATTATAACATTCCGGCAAACATATAACATATCGCAAAAAGATTCAATCTGACTTAGCAATGTCATGCGATAATAGATTTTGAGGAATTTAACCATTGAGTTCAATATCGCAAAGCATTGATAAACGACTTGGAGTTTGAATGATATTGTATGACGAGAACATCCGGCAACGTCGCATGCCGTGATGTTATAGATGCGATAAAAAGTGTACCCAATTGATGTTCTAAGTATGGATGAATATTTACTGATAAAAAACGCATTCCGGAGCATTAACGGTCCACGTAAAAATGTCATTTATTCACTCAAAAATTTTTTTTACACCGTTCGACTCGTCTCATCGAGTTTGATATGATGGACTTAAAAAAAAAAAAACGATGAGCCACTAAGTGCCCAAATGAGCCAGTAAGTCGAAATGATCAAGAAGTTCCGGTAATTAAAGGACGCTTTGAGCCACTAAATGCCGTAACATAAACCTATATATATATATATATATATATATATATATATATAAATATACATACTTTATATATAATATTTTAATATAGGTACATATCACATATTAAGCAAGTAATACTTTGTTATAAAATTAATTCAAATACCAACTGTCTGCTGCATACCGCTCTCACCTTGGAACCTGAAAATTTTTTTATTTTAATTTTTAATAAAACTTACCCCAAAAGGTCTACTCCGTCGGGTTCTACACGACCGACCTTTTTGTGTTTCCTTACCTAATACCTACTCCTATGTTATCAACTAAATTCAAATAAAATTTTTCCGACTTCAATTTTATTTTATTCCCGTTTAATCTATCTAAATTAAATGATGTTTATCGTTCTAACTGCATTTTATTTCAAATCTCGTTGGTTAACTTAACACTTTTTAAATTAAATTTAACAATTAATATATATATATATATATATATATATATATATATATATATATATAAATATACATACTTTATATATAATATTTTAATATAGGTACATATCACATATTAAGCAAGTAATACTTTGTTATAAAATTAATTCAAATACCAACTGTCTGCTGCATACCGCTCTCACCTTGGAACCTGAAAATTTTTTTATTTTAATTTTTAATAAAACTTACCCCAAAAGGTCTACTCCGTCGGGTTCTACACGACCGACCTTTTTGTGTTTCCTTACCTAATACCTACTCCTATGTTATCAACTAAATTCAAATAAAATTTTTCCGACTTCAATTTTATTTTATTCCCGTTTAATCTATCTAAATTAAATGATGTTTATCGTTCTAACTGCATTTTATTTCAAATCTCGTTGGTTAACTTAACACTTTTTAAATTAAATTTAACAATTAATTACTTATTTTGTGTTCGTTTTCCCACCGTACTTTTATTTCGCAACAAAGCGTTATACGACTAAATACCGAACAGATTATTATCATGCTTATTTATTTATTATTTATTTCAACCTCCAGATTTATTATTATAATTATTCCATCGTTAAAATAACACTCCGTTTAAATTATAATTTTTAAGCAATAACCACTTCACGATTATTTACGAAATAAGAGATTTATTATTTTTATTTTTGTTTGTCACCGAACTCTTCTATTTTGCAGTAAGATAACGTATTTCACTATTTATTTAAACTTTCCGAAATAATAATTATTATTAAGTTACCACAATCTCATTCAACAACAAATTAATAATTTGTATTATTTATTCCAAAGTCCATATTTGTTATTATTACTTTATCTAACACTAGATTACTCCTGTGATAAGCTATTACGTTCGATTTGCACTTCATTTAAAGAAACTATCACCGTTATGATAACTAACACTGGTTTTTATTTTTTTTTTTCGCTACACCAACAACACTTTGATTATAGTACTTTATTTAAAACACTCAGTTTAATTAAAGATTTTCATTGAACTTTTCCGTTTAATTGGATGCACTTATTTATTTATTATCTCTTTTCAATTTGCACTATTTTTAAATTAATTGATTTAAATATTTGATATTTAATAGAACTCTTTCCGTTTAAACTGGACACACGTATTTAATTATAACTTATTTGCATTACATCAATTATCACATAACTTTATTTATTTATTTCACTGATTTTTGATTTTCACAATTTTCCTAAGTCTCAAAATGTTTATATTTACTGGTTGTAAAATCCGAACTTTTCACTACACAAATTGTATTTATTGTAGCACTTTTTAACTCTTCACAATTAAATAAAACGTAAACTTTATTTCTATTCCCACTGATTTTAATTTCTTTAAATCTTTATAAGACACTGGCTCGAATATGAAATTTTTTCTAAGTCCTGTGATTCTAACTAATTAGAATTTTTCCACCAGTAAATTACCGAACGTATCATCACGCCTCACCAACTTCCGCTTTTCAAAAACCCGCGATGACTCCCGAAAAATCACTAAGTCCTGTCTTTTAAACCCCTCTCAGGATTAGAATGGCCTATCTAAGCTATCTTTGATCCACGAATTTAATCTCTAACAACTCGAGATTTCATATATCGATTCTGTCATTTTTGTTTAACTGTCGTTAGGTCCACCTTTCATGACTTTGTTCATGCCCTATCTCGTTTAAACATTTTTCCAGGATCGGACCGGCGATATTACGTCAAAATGCCCCTCATCCCTTTGTCTGTTGGTCATACAAAATTAGCTCAAATATCATGATTTTCGTATCTCTTTTTTTCCTCAAAATATAATAGGTACGTCTTCAATAAACTGTACATAATTCTCAATTTTGTTTATCGCTACCAGAACATGAACAAATTCAAGCCAAAACCTTTAATATGCGTTTTCCAATTTTCTTTTTCCTAAATTCCTTCTTATTCTTATGCCACCTATATGGATCAATTCAGTTTTAAACTGTATTGTCTCTACTTATGTCGTAGACTTGAATTTTCATATTTTCTCTTATTTCCCTTTTATTCACGATGTTCTTTTTTTAATTTTCCTCATTCATTCTCATGTAACTTTCCACATCCCTATAATTTTTTATATTTCCAGCCGTATTTATTTTATTAATTGTTAATTTAAGATTTTCTTTGCTTTCTTTGGCCGTATCAATTCACCCATAGTTTCACCGCTCTGATATCCGTATCGTTTTTCGATGTTTGCTGCCTCAATAGAAAATTTCATTTTCTATTTGTTACTAATTAATATATCATTTCCCACATTTTTATAGGAGATACTCCCACTCCGGTCCTTAAATTCCTGTCATTTTTTATTACGTTCTATGGTTCATCCTACAAATTCCGTCCCTTTCTCCCCTGAATTCACATTAATTTAAAATTTGACGTCTGTTTATGTCTGGACTCCGATGTACTCACCAATAACTCAGCGTTTATTCGAGGGTAATAAAATATAATGGTTTTTACTTTGAATAAACAGTCCCTATGTCCAATGATAATTTTTTATCGACCAAAAAGCCATTAAAATGGTTTTAATCGTCTAAAACCATGTTCGTTTTCTGGTTGTTTTAATAACAGAACCATGTGTGAGATCGTCAACCCAAATAATGTTAACGTCTATCATCAAACTTTCCTATCTTCCATAGAACTTTCGTCAAACAATTGACGTAAAACAATTCCTTTTGTTTGCCTTATCTACTGCACTGTAACTAGAATGACCTCCCTATTCCAAATATATAACGATATCTATTTAAACTCGTCTGAAAACGCAAAATTAAGTCGAAATCTTATATTGTTCAATAAACACATCCGTTTAAACGTCCATTTTTTTCATTAGATTTACTTTACCAATCGTTTTTCCTGACTCTATTGCTTCATCTAAAAGTGACATTCCCAATTTTCCAGTGTTTCTCTTCCTTTTAAATGTTTAATGCACGCTTTCCTCTTAATCTGGCCTCCTTGACTTTCTATGTACTCGTTATACAACTAAATATCCCTACAGTAGCTTTTCTTATGTTTTGCACGTCTTTTCTTTAACTTTCCTCTGATCATAATTTTCTTGCTATTTTCTTGCCTAGTTTTTCCAACATAATATGGATTAATTTGTTCGTTAACGGCGGTCGTCAACACCTTCATTGCACTGATTGTATATCTTAAATCTAGGGTCATTGTACCTGATGCACTGGGCGTGAGACCCTGTTTACATTATAGTGTATTGATCTTTCGGTCGATGACGATATTTTTTTCCATAAATCTCTGATTAATTACCTAGTTCAAAGTCCATTTCTTTGTTCAAAATATGAATACGCCCTCCACTTTTGTGATTGGTTAATCATTCTTTGTGTTTATTATTGCGCCTAAGAAAGGGTCTTTCCCTGTCTCGTGACCATTTTTAATACCATCTGTGGTTTTTTTATTAATACTCCTCTCAATCTACTTAATTGTAGATCCCTATCGTCAACAAGAATTCAATTTACTTTGAACCGGTAGATGTCGCAAGTGTGTCTGTTTTATAATTAATTGGTATTTTCTTTTTGAATTAAAGTGGGAAGCTACGATATTTTCTTATTTTCACTGTTGATTAATGCAATTCATCACAAGCTATCAGAACAGAAGTATTATTTTCGTTATTGGTTTTTGGGTGTTATGCAGATGATGGACACTGCAACGATGTCCGAAACGTTGGCTAAAGAAGGAGGTAGCGCAACACGGCATAACACCCCAAAAACAAATAACGAAAATGCTTTTGGTCGTGAAAATCTTAAAACTTATCAGAAGTATTATTATCTAATCTTCTTCTTGAAGTCAGTCAAGTGTGAGATAGAGCGCTGGGATTTTGGGCTAGATGGATCATTAAAAAATAATACATATAAGATTAAATGTTTTTATGATTCGGGATTTTGACGGCCAAAAGTGTTAACGTGATTATTTTTTAAACGCCGAAAACTATATAAATATTACTTATTATTATGTTGAAATACTAAGTGCGTGATACGGTATATCTTCTAAAAACATAAGCACACATTTCACCACAGACAAAAACGTTCCCCTGATGAAGGAATTGACTAAATCACTTGCAAAACCATGGCCATGAAAACACAACGATAAATTCACTATCCAGCTACTCGTATGATGAAAATTCTGCGTCCAAATATAAAAGACCGAAAACGGTCCTGCGAGAGTAGTAACATCTGCAGCATCTCTCCATTTAGTTTTAGGACGTTTTTCCCTTTCCAACGATTTCAATAAAATATTCAAAACCCAAAGTAAAATTTTGAGAAAAATCCAAGTACTTATTAGAACAAGACTGCTTTTGTAATAATGGTGTTTAAATTAGACCAAAGTCATATACACAACTGCCCTGATGATGAAATCTGCAAAGCTATCCAAAGCATAATAATCACGATAATCAAAATAATCACAATAATCAACGATTGATCTTCTTCATGCCGGCGTTCAGTTTTGAACATTGGCCTCTCATAGTATATGGAATTCTCATCTATCTGAAATGAGTAAGTTTCTTGGCCAAATGGTCAGTCTGAGTCATCTCTCAGTCGTGCACAAAGATTATTTATTCCTAAGCCAAGGACGCCGTTAAATGATTATTTAATGACATTTGTCGTTCATTTACCGCGTCATATGCTCAGTATATTCTTACTTGGGTGGAGAGTGGAGACTATGACAGAAAAATATTAGTTAATTTTGTCTTTCTTATAATACAGACGTGTTGGTTTTTCTGCCTCGCCAGGAGACCACTTTTGTCACAACGTTATTAATGAGAGTCCGGCCAGACTTCCAACTGTGTGCAGTACTGATATTAAGCATGATACAAACGCCCTTGTTCGAAGGTGCCGAGGTTGTGTATTGTTTTGTGAATCTGTCGTTTAACTAAAATAATTTAAAATGTAAATTATTTGAGCTAACGACCAGTATTAGTATGAATCATAAATATACGGAGCCAAAAATAAAGTGCGTCCCAAAATAACTGAAAAAAAAACTTTACTCTGCAGGAACGGGCGATTCATTTCATAGAGTTCTTGCATCTTAACAAATAGTTTTCAATCTTTAGAGCAGTCATCTGGTGAGAATGTTTTCCTTGTTCTATCGGTATTTCAATGCAAGATTCTTCGAGGAACTAACGTCATTAATCCACCCACAGTCGGGAAACACGCCAAACGCGCGCCCAATATTTGTACTCAGTTGACAGAACACTGAGAACGAATCGTTTATAGTTTATACGACTCATTCTTTAGTTAAACGGCTCGGCTGTGAAATTGTTTGCGGCTCTGTGTGTCCTCCCACTTGCAATCTTGGGTTTCCTCAAGACCAAATTTTACTCCTTCCTTTTCTCAAAAATTCCCAACACACATAGACATTATGAAAGCCATAGAATTCCTGGGAAAATGCAAGGGTTTAACGTCAAATATTAACGTTAAAACTCGAACGAAACTATTTTACAATATTTGTCGTAATAAAGATGATAAAACAGAAATCCGTATCTTTCTTAGAAACTATTTTTAGTGCATTGTTAATTATTTCAGTTTGTTCTGAAAGCGGAGTGTTAGAGGTGCCTCATAGCTTCCAGTACAAACAAAATTATTATATTATGTTCCATTCTGACAGCGAGAGGGCTATACAATTCCATCTGGGCGGAAGATTCCCCTGGCAATGTGAATGCAAGTCGTATTGCATTATATCTCGGCTCGAGAGAGGAGCAGAGAAGAGAGCGAGCCGTCAATCACCGCGTGGAGAGCGCAGAACACCGCGCCGTTTGCCGGGCAATGCGCGATGGAGCGGGCAGCTTTGTTTCTTGTTTCAGGAGCGCTGCAAGAGGCGCTGAACGCGGACTGAACACTTACGTCATAATGCCCCTTGACGGCTGTGATTTCAACGCCACTTTCAGCTTTCAAGCATATTTCAGAAGTGGAAATGAAATAATAAATTTTAACTTGTCTAGTTAAATTCAAACCCTCTGGGCTTATCACAACCGAGACAGAAAATACGAGCTGTTCACTTGTTATGAAGAAACCGGTTGACGTTTTGTCGATACAAATATACCTCAATTTCCTCTCTGAATTTTGAGACTATTTCAAATATATATTTTTTAAATATAGATATCGACCACTAGCGTGTTGCTTTTTTGATAAATTCCTTCGTGTGGTGTATGAGACGATGTATGAATGTGAGTGAGGCAAAGAGTGTGTGCCAAGACCGAGTTGTTTGGCGGTCCGTCCTCTCTGCCTACCCCTGCGGGGAAACGGCGTGATGGTTAGTTAGTTTAGTTAGTTAGTTAGTGTGGAAGTTGGGACCCTCCAAAAATCGTTCAAATTACCTGGCTTCAACAGGCGTTCGGTATACCAAAAAAAAATGTATTTTTTAAAAAAGTAAAACGTACAGAGATGGAGTATTTTCTTTTAATGTAGTTAATTAAAAAAAAATCTTAAAAATCGGTCCAATTTTGGAAGTGAAAAATGGGGAATACAAAACCTAGATTTTAATGATTTTATTTATGTATTATCAGCCTGAGGTGTGTTGTCCCTTTCACTCAGTATTCAGGGGTAAGAGCGACAGATACAGCAACAGATTGGTGAAATACCTGTTGTTCAATTTTCTCGGCTATCGAGTTTCCTCATAATCATTGAAAAAATTGGTCATTTACGTAATATTTGAAAAATCACAATGAGAAATTAAAAAATTAAATGCGTGGAGGTAATAATCCATCAAGCAGCGTTAGGTAATATTGATCAAATTAAAAATGCTTAAAATTGTTGTTTTTAAACTAAGGTAGAAATAGTTCACGCACACGACTTTTGAAGATTTCTAAGTTCAAATTATTGCCAAATCTATCCAAATCGTTTAAGTATATATTACCGAGACTATTTTAACATTGTTTTGGGGAAAGCAAACCATAGCTTGAAGCTTTTAACATTTATATACCAAAACGTAATGTGTTAATATCTTATCTAATAGGTACGAATAGGCTGATCGAATTTACAGTTTAATATAATTTATAATTAAAAAGTTTGGTTATTTATTTTTCGTGTGTATAAAGATTGAATATTTAAAGTGTTCATTAACAAAATGTGGTAGTGTTACGAAAATGTCTTTTGAGATCATTAATTTATTCGACAATTTAATTTTACAAGACAGTTGCTTGTTAAAACATTCTTACATTATGCTAATTTTATTTTAAGGTTAAGGCAAAGTTTAACGTGAAATCACTTTCTAGATTAATCCTTACTACGAATTGGCTTATGTTTTGAATACCAAAAAAATTGTTTGCATAAATTGAGCTTTTTCTACCGTTTCACTTGCACATAATTAAACTACAAAAAAATATTACTTTTTAAGAAATATAAGACTAAGCTACTAAAAAATGTGTTTTTTCATTCGAAATTTATGAACGCATTGAATAAACAACTTTAAAAATGTAATTTCATAGCTAATATGTGACACCTTCATTTGATTAACTTTTTTCTTTCTTATAATAAAATACAAAAAAAAACACTTTTGCGCCTGAAATCAAGCATTGCTGGATACCTTTTATGCCTATTATCTACGTATTGATTATTAGCTGGTTCCCGGCATGCGTTGCTATGCCATTTAATAAAGAAATTGTTTCCCATACGTCCTGTTCCCCTTTCGCCTCCCCTTCCTCTCCTGCGTCCCCTTCCCTTAACGCATTCCCACTCCGCCTCCTCCACCTTCCCTCACCCCACTCCACTCCCTCTTTCCCCGTCCCGCGAACTCCCCCCCCCCCCCCCCGAGTTCCCCTCCCCCCTCCCAGGTTCACCTCTCCCCTCCCGAATTCCATACATACATTCCTGGTACATTCAGTTTTCAAACAGCTCGCGTGCCACCCATTGCAACTTTTTATAATGTCAGAGCTCACCAGTAGTTTTAAAAAAACCTTGTCCCGACAATAACGAACGCAAAAAAATTATCCAGTTTGGCGCACTCGTTCGGAACTTATGCGCATACGCGTACATACATTTCGGCGATTCATTTTTAACTACTACTCCTGTAATAAAATTTCCCGCAAATATATCAATATAGTTACCAAGACAACGATTTGTTTTGCTTTTCGTCTGACGTTATCAATAACTCGCTTTGGTAAGCGACAATAAACGTATAATTAATATAATATATTATATATTTATTTTTTTTATTCTGATGTATGAGCTATGTTATTGTAAAGTTTCATCAAAATCCATTCAGTAGTTTTTGCGTGAAAGAGTAACAAAAATTCAGACATACATCCAGGATATTTTATTTACAACGCACACTAAAAATATAAGCAATTTGGCTTGTGGCTTCCTTTTAATTTAATCGGGATAGTTATAAATATATGCAGGGGTGAAGCGTTATTCGAGAAAGTAATTATAAAGTCATTGACCGCAAAACTGATTATAATATTAAAAACTGTTTTTATCAAAACGCAGACAATTTTATTAGCGTAAGTATGAATATCAACTACAGGGATATAAAAACTTTTTCCACTTCACGCGAAATTGCTTTTCTTCGGAAGATATCGGAAACCCTTTTAATAAGTAAATGAATAACGGGCTGCGGTGGAACATGTGTACCTATAAATATTCTCACAAATTAGATTTTCTCGATTTCTTCGATTTAGTAAGTTGGGTGAAAGGAAAAAACCTGGGAGGAATAAAGAGTGAAGGCTTTACACACAGAGATGGTACATTCATCTTGGATTTGTGCTAAAGATGAAATAAGCCACTTCAGTTTATTGGATTAGCATGTTTTGAACTGTTATAACAGGTGTCAAATTGAGTTTGGTCAATGTACCGACATCCCTTATAGAGCAGTGGAAAATATGAGATCGTCCAGCTTTCTGGGGAAACTTGGGTAAATCGAATGCGATTGTGTCTCGTGACGTCACACGAGACATGATTCTGTACAATTCATAATTTGAAAGAAAGTCACAAGCCTTTCAGCCGGTTGCAAATAACAACATTTTGACGGCTTATTTCTTCGGTATTATTCAGTATTTTCCAAAAAATTATAATTATCTATATGTCTTCAGCTTGCTCTAATTAATGTGACACATTTGTAAAAAAACGTTGAACTGATTTATCGACCTGATTTCAGTCCTTTTTATTAATAGCATTTTTTCTTTCAGTTTGCTTTCAATATATAGCTCAAATAACGCTAAAAATGATTATAAAGCAAAATAAAAAAAAAACGCCAAAATCGTCAAATATCGGACTCTTGGTTCACAAAGAAAAATTTGTATCGTTTAATCCGAGCCAAAATAACGTAATTGTCACGTTTCAGAAAAGCGAAATAATAATCGTGTATAATAATTGTATGCCTACTGTACATGTATTTTTCACGTCAATTCTTTTTGTTTTTGTATATAATAATATTTGTCTGTTTTTGTGAAAATTCACCTCAAGGGCGCAGTACAAAAGAGGTTAGATTACAATTCATCTTGCAGCTACCAATCGCATGGACAATTGGAATTCTAGGCCCAGTTCAAAATTTTTTAAAGAGTTTTTTTTTTATTAAGAGAAAATTTAAACGAAATAAAGCAACATTTTACAGTAATAATATTTTTGACTAAAATTAGCATGGATTTTACGAGTGAATTTACTTTACTATGTAGGTAGAAGGCTAGATCACAACTCGTCTTGCAGCTACAAAGCGCATGGATTATTTATTGAAATTCTAGCCCCTTAATAAATTAAACATAATATCTTATAAACTTATTCGTTTTATGAGCCTCACACCTTGATATAATACAATTGACAAGATAGTAATGTTTTTTTCGTGTCATATTAGGTTTTTTATATATTTATCTATTTCAAGATTACGCATGTTTGTGTAGGCGCATTGTGATTTCTTTTCGAAAATGGGACATTATGGCGACCCTAAGCTGTGCTCGGGGTCACCGAGACACGCTTCCTGAAAACGGGACTGTCGCGGTGAAAACGGAACGTCTGGTCACATTAAGTATTACCTACTTGTCGTACGTAAAAGAAAACTTTTTTCTATATATTTTTTAATGGAAAACGTTCATTCTTTGTATCCCAGGTTGCCCGTATAATATATATACATAAATATTGGAGCCTTTTCAACGGGTGGCCTATAAACAAGCCGAAAGCGGAGCAGATATATGCCCCCGATAATTCTAACCCTAACCTACTTCGATGTAAGTAGTTTTCTCCAGAGATGGAGTGAAATTAATGGAGATTACAAATTGAAAATATCACGGCTCCCCTCGACTGGAGAGCTAGGAACGTAGGACCCACTACATATCCTTTCACATCCTATTCCCCTCCCCTTTCCCTTCCCATTCCCGCACCTTCTTGTATTTGTGAAGCCATAGTTAAGTAAGCAGTCCACAATAGAATTCTGATATGTTATCAACCCTGCTGTATGGCAGTGAAGCATGGAAGGATTAAAGTGGACTGAATGCTATAGAATTGAGATCCTTGTTGCGTATGATGGTAAAACCATGTATTACCTACCGTTTGAAAAATGTAGGGGATCCGCAAAGAATGCAAGATTAAGAAAGGGATGCTTAGATAGTTTGGGTATGTAGAGCGGATGAACGAAGAAACGAGTAATGAGAATATATTATTATGCCAATGTGTATGGTAGAAGAAGTCGGGAATCAAGTGAACCATATTTATATATTTTCGATGTGTGAATGCGGTGCGGTGCTGACCACATTGTATGTAATTTTACCGAATTTTTTAAATATGTTCAACTCATTATAGTACTCTCTTCCTAAACACGATATATTCTCAATTTGTTGGGTATTACTTAGATCAAGAAACATGCATAAAAACAAATTGTTTCACAGAATTTGAATAAATCATCAGATCTTAAAGTTAATTCAAAGTTCTGTAAAAACCTTTTTCTTTTTTAAATTCTGCTATTATCCAAGTATGTACTTACTATGGAGCAACCAACCCATGATGAAATAATAACAGTACTTGAATTAGAAGTTTCACAGATCTTAAGTTGTAACTTTGAAGAGTAATGTGTTTTTTAAGTTTTAAACTACCCTTTCCAATAGTTAACTAAATGTGATAATTATTAGATTGTATTATTGACATTTGTGTTTCTCTTTTTTTCACAGCATGCATGGGCGGACTGAGCGTGGGCGTGTCGCTGTCGGTAGCTCCGCTGGTGGTGGCCATCTGCCGCCGCAAGTCCACGCGCCTCACGGCCGTGCTGGGCGGACTACTCTTGGCGCTCGCCTGTCTCTTCACCTCTTTCGCCGTACAGCTGCACCAGGCCGTCATCAGCTATGGTAAGCTCTATTCATCTCTTCCATTAGTTCTGACTTCCATGATTGTTCGATGATAGTTACGTTCTTTAAATGATTGGTAAAAAATGAAGTTTCTCCTATTATACAATAGTTTTACCATTGTTAACGGTATTGTGCAGAGCCCTGATTTATTGAGTCTTCCTTCTATATTACACCGACAAGAACTATTCGATCTAAAATTATATATTTATATATTTTATACTATCGGACTTTTGGCAAATTATACAAAACATTTCGTAAAACAATAAGCGAATAGGGACGAATAACTGTCTTGTCCGTTTTACATTTCGTCTGTCTGTAATTTTTTTTTAACAATAAATCACATAAATTTGTTATAGACCACTTTTATTTTATTACGCTCTACCAGTTTCGGAAACACCTTTCCTTCGTCAAGAGAATATTAGAACTAACCTACCATATAGAATTTTGACAGACATAAACACAATTTTTTTGGTGTTTGAATGGGAGGTGAGTCAAAGGAAGGGGTAATAGGGGAAGAACAGAGCAGTTTATTGGAAATATATTTGGAATGGGACTAAAACATAAATTAATTTTATCGAAGGAAGCAAACACTTTGTGGTGTGACATTATTTATTAAATGAAAAAACACACTTTGTAAAACACCCTTTTTATTGGAATTAATATTTAACAGCCAACCAGGTTCCGCTTAGCTCAAGCTTCATCAGGGCTTATTATATCAACTAAAGTAAATTAGACACAGACACATATATAAAAGAAATTAAGAGAATTAGTGATAGAGATAGCAATAGAATAGGCGACACCCTATTGGTGCCAGAAAAAGATAAAAATAGAAAAGAGGGAGACGAACATAATTATTAGTGTGTTTTTTCATCATCATTATCATCATTACATAGTATAAAATGAAGTCGCTCAAAATGTATGTGCGCGTTAATCTTAATTTTCATACGGTTTTCACCAATAGATAGAGTGATTCAAGAGGAATGTTAATATGTATAATACATGTAAATTATATTAGAGAAAAGCCGAGAAATTCAAAGAAAACATACTTTTGTGCGATTTAAAACGGCTGGCGGGCCGTACTATAGTTACTTTTGAAATTCGTTCTACGGAAGAAATTGGAAAATAGATGTCCTAGAGTAAGTAGGTATTTGATTTTCCCTTTTCATATATCCAGTGTTGCATTGCAAGCATTGTATAATTAGTGGCGATCGCTAACTATGTTATTATATAAATAAAAAATAATAATATAGTTGATTCAAGAGGAAGGTTTATATCTATAATACACAGGGCCGGATTAACCATGTCGGGGCCCCTAGGCAGTGCACGTCTCGGGGCCCCTTTACCAATGGCGGACTAACGGGAGGGGGGGGGTTGAAGGGCCTCCAAACGCCTTCTTGTCCTTTAATCAAATCCTTAACAAGGCTTTAAGGGGGGGGGGGGGGTAAGGTTTTAAAGCCTTTTTTTTAATGTAAAACATGTCTGTATTGCGTCAAAATTTCAAGTAAATCGGAGCAAAACTAGCGAAGGTACATCTTCAAATTTCGGGCGACCGGCCCTCATGCTCGATTCAAGTATATTTTCATTGTTCATTAAAAAAATAGACCTTCATAAAAAAATCCGGAAGTGGTGCCACAGTGACTGTATTTTCTAACTGTTTAAGATTTGGTGCATGCAAATCTGATATATAGTTTTTCTAATATGTTGTCAACCAGGTTGAAAAACGTAGTTTCGAGAAAAACGCTTACAAAGTGTTTGCTGAGGATATTTCAACACACAAACTGTTTAAAACGGTTTCATATAGGTCTTCATCAATTTTACCAATTTCCTCAAATGGTGAGAGCAAATGCATCTTTCAGAAAATGAATTAAAAATAACAATTTTTTTGCAGTGTCCTTAAAGCCTTATTTAGGATTTGATCAAGGGAACATGGAGGCGTTTGGAGGCCCCCCAGAGTCAGAGGCCCGTGTGAACTGAATAAAAAACTTGTAAAATTACATCTACTTCAGTAAGGGAAGGGGGGGGTGTTCATTCAACTTTGCCGCCCCGGGCTTCTGACGGGCTTAGTCCGCCACTGCACTTTACCCTAATCTATCTTGCAAAAAAAAATTTTTCTACCAAAACGTAATTTTATTCATAATTAATCTGTTCTTTTACCATTACGAAAGATATGCCATCACCCCATTCAATAAACAAATGAATACAATACAATAAAATACAATAACCCTTTATTGCACATAAAAGGACACATACATAGAAACAAAAATATATATTATTAAAAAAAAACATTACAATGAGTCGTCTTGTCACTAAAGTGATCTCTTCCAGACAACATTTCCCAAAGAATATTAGCAAGCAGATAGGTAGTGCACACTGAAGCTTGTACAAGGTTTATATATTAAACATATAATTAGAAATAAAAACAAAACTAATTCCAATATAAATCACACACGGCACCTTCAATCAGTTCAGATACTAAGTAAAGTTGCAACAAATAGAAGGAAAAAAAAGTAAAATACAACTATGTTTATATATTTGTTTTAATTATAGAATTTTAATTTATTATTTGTGCGTGATTTGAACATTAGTTATTTATTGGGTTATAAACTAATTATTATAATTTGTTGTTTTCTTTAATGCGTGTACCTAATGTTATTAACCTGTAAACGTTCTTAATATAAAAAAAACCTAAAACATCTTGAAAGCTGACTTTTTCCGAAATTTCGTTGCTCACTAATTGAAGCAAGTCATTTTTTCACGGGACGCGGGGCCCCTAGCCGATGCGGGGCCCCTAGCCGATTCGGGGCCCCTAGGCAGTTGCCTACTTTGCCTTAGGGATAATCCGGTACTGATAATACATGCTTATTATAGTAGAGAAAAGCCGAGAAATTCAAATATTCAATTCAGGCAGCGGGCAGCGAGCAGCTGACAAGCGGGTGGTGTGGATTTTATAAAGGTTGGGTAATGGCGTTGTGTTTCGTTAGCCACAGCAACGTGTGGCCGGGTCTGCTAGCTTAATATAAATTAATTTGGTTATTCAAAATACTAGAATTTTTTATTCAGGGTTTTTCTAATTTCAAGTGATTCTAAGTTATATATTTTTTTGCTTTTATTGTTACGGTGAAGAATTTTAACCCCTGTGTTTTAGTGCAACTTTTAATGAGATTTCCGAGTTTACGAAAAGGATGTTGAACTGTATGAATTGCAACAAAGAGTCTTTAATATAATTAATAAATTTAAAGACGCAAATGAGATCAAAGTCCACCCAAATAAGGAATCTTTAATGTTTATCCATTTGCATCATACTAGTAATCGCCTCTTACTCGCCCTAATCTATTCTTATATAACTGCTTTTAGTTCTTGTAGCGTTAACTTTTATTGAGGTGATCATCAGACCAATAAAAAATAACGGCAAAGTTGCGTTCGTATTAAAAGTTTAAACGAAGCATCAAGCCTAATCTATTCACTCAGACGAGAACTACTTATGTAGTCTGTAAAAGATGTTACTAAAACTAATTCGTTAAACAACTTAATTAAACAGTTAAGTACTTGAAAAGAGATTTATTTTTAGTTCCTTTCGTCTGAACTTTCGTTTTACTTGGAGAATGGTCCGGAACCTTTCTGGTTCAACTTTTGTGTCATAATCGGATTGTTCTATTGACCCGGAAAATTGTCAATTCTCTTTACTATAATTTCAAATTCATAACGCGCTATTGTACAAAACTTACAGAGGTTCTAACTTTCTTGATTGGCCATATTTATTACCGCCAACCTAATACGCTTGAGAAACCATTTAAAATAAACTAGATTAAACTCAAAATTAAATGCATAGCAAGCATAGAGTTACAGAAGGGTTCAATTTTTTATTATTAATATACATTTTAGGATTAACGTTTAGTGGAGAACTTTATTTAATATTCTAGAATTTGGTTATATCAGATAACATAGTGTTGATTTATGCGATAGTAGCTAATCTGCTATTAATTGGCAAGTCTCGTTGACATATTCATTGAAGTTATAAATGCCTTCATCACACTCACATAGCAAAACGGTTTCATCCGCAAGTATTGAACATTCTATGTCAGCAATATTGAGAATAAGAGAGCCCTGAGAAGGATGTCTTGTGGTACACCCTCCACTTTATAGAATGACCACTATTTTCATCAATATTTGATTTCTAGAATTTGTAATGATTTTTTTATGTGTTTCAGGTATATTCCTCGGAGTGGGGTGCGGCATGGTGCGGGAGACATCCTCCCTCATGCTGGGTCACTACTTCCGGCGGCGAAGGGAGTTCGTGGAGATGGTGGCGCAGGCGGGGGCGGGGGTGGGCATTGCACTCTTCAGTGTCTTCTACAAGGAGGCGGTCGGGTAAGAATCTCAACAACCTTTTTGTTATGTCAGCATGTGCTGCATATGACGTCTTTGGACTAATTGACAATCCATGGGCGAAGAGTAAGGCTCTCGACTTTGAATTCGGAGGTTGGCAGGTTCAAATCTGGCAGGCGCAAGTAAATTTTATTTAATCAATTTATTTTGTTTCGCTATTAATTCATTAAACATAATATTAAAGCACGTTTGGAAGATACTCTTTGGATCGGCCAGATGGAAAATCATTATTCGGATTTGAAACGTTGCTTGAAATATATTTTTTTTATTAATATTATTATTTGCCTTTGTGGGCTTTTACAAACATGTCATATAAATAATAAGTTTGTAGAACAATAAAGAACAAATACAACTATATAAGTTAATTAGTAAATATGCTAATTATTTTGTATAGAACCCATGCAAAAACCAATAATATACCTCAATAATATTAATCAACGTTAGTTCTTTTGCATGGGTTCTATACAAATTAATAGTAAATATGCTAATTAATTTGTTTAGAACCCTTACTGAAGAATAGTATTGTACTAACATTGATTATTATTATTGAGGTATGTTATTGTAGCCGTCTTATAACTGTTTTCAATACATTTACATGCCTACATTTAATTTGAAAGAATTTTTAAATATTATTTGAGGGCATTCTGCTATCAGTCATGCCGTTTGTATTAAAATCTTTCCAAAAACCTTTATCAGAACCAGAATTAATTTGGCTCCAAACATAAATTCAATTATTTGATCGTTTCTAATCATCACAAGTCATTATTGAAGGTAATCATTAAACCGTAGACCATTAAATACAAATCATCGACCATTAATTTAATTGGTTCGCGTAAAATAATTTTAGTTTCCAACAGCCATTATTTTTCCTCTTTATACTTTTGGGCAACAAATTCGCAATATAATCGAAATGAAAATTACGATACTGTAAAATAATGAAAAATGGACCTATTCTCATTACTTAATTTAAAATAAATGGTTTTGGTTTTTTATATGCCGAGTAAAGTTTTTAGTATTCCAACATTATTAATGGCAACAAATATTATCATAATTGACTGTTAACTGAATTTAACCGTTGAAACCCACGCTTTTGCGTAAATCACTTTTTACGTCTTTTTTACGAAACAAATCCGAGTAAAATGAAATAAGTCTTAAAGTCCTGTCTCTTTCTTAAACTGTATTTTTGTGTTGGATTCCATTGGATCACTATGTTCGAAATACCATACGGTAAAAAGAAGTCGAGGATTCTCTAAGAAGAGTCGGAAAAACTGAAGATAAGGTACCGCAATATGTGGTGACTTCGATCAATTTTATTTCGCACGTTTAAATTATCGAAATATATTTTAAATATTGTACATGCGACTTTGATGTACCATGTTTTTGAGATACGTCAATCCCTACAAAAGTGGTAAAAAATCAACTTTGAATACTCATATGGTAACGAATAACGATAGACACTGATATAATGCGTGATAATGACACTAATTATGATAACCCGTATATTTGGCCAATTTGCAAAGGCCCGCGAGCTCTCACTGGCCAAAATGTGGCCAAATAGAGAACTCCAGTCCAATTTTTTTATTTTTTTTTAATGAATAAAGACCTTCAAAATTAAATAACTGCACTTTTATTTTTATTTTTATACTTGGTTTTAATAGTTAAAATAATTGTCAAAATTTTAATTTTTCAAGACCCCACGAAAAGTACCGTATCTATGGTGGATTGTGTGACGTCTTCACCCACCGATAGTTTATTTACTTTCAAATTGTCATTTTGAATAAGTGATGTTATGTCTAGGGAAATTTCCCTAGATCTAGGGGAGAAAAATATTTTTTAGGGAAAGGGGAAATCAGGACAAAATCTAGGGAAATTTCGAACTCTGGCAATTTTTTTATTACATTTGACAAAATTACTGGTATTATTTACGTATATAAAAATATATTTTATAAATGTATTTTTATATACGTATATATATTTTTTGGAATTCCTATAAATCTTAATTATTGTTCATGTACTTACATGCAATGTTATTTTTAACACCGACAACTCAAAATGATATTATGAATCTAAAAAGATAAATGGGACCTCTGAAAAAAAAAAAAATTTTAAGTTCCGTTTTATCGGTGATTGCGGTTGATTTTTATTGTGCAAAGTGTTTTTTTTTTAATTTGGAATTCAGTGGTGAGTGTATTCGTACTTTTAAATTATTATTTCACATGGCAAAAAGTGTTTTATTTGGAAAAGCACAGTATTATAAGTACATTTACCAAATTCCGATATCTTCCCGATTAATTAATCATATTAATTAACATATAACAGGATTAGTGTTACACAATCAGGTGGCTACGTGGGTAATTGCGTAAATGTGAAATTCTGGGGAAATTTCACTTCGAAATCTAGGGAAATAATTTTTTTGGGCAGAACATCCCTGTTTTAAATGGACAATATGGCGGAATATTGGTGGATGTAGTATGACTTTTAGGTGTGAGAAGTCGTTTTTTATTCAAGATTAACTGCTTTTAATATAGAAAAACATTGGTAAAATGTCCACATTTCACCGGTACTGTTATTGTATTTTAACAAAGTGCAATATAAAAACAATACATCATCTTTTTCATTCCAAATACAAGTGACATCGTAAGCCTCGAATTTTGTGTTCAGGCGTGACTGTACATTGTTTTATGTATAACACTTACAGAAACACTGGTATTTATAATATACTTATCATGACGATTGTGTAATAACTTGTATAAAAAGCCCTTAATACAAAAACAATTCGAAAATACGACCGATGTATCGTAAACCAAATGTCAAATATGACATATGACCTATTTATGACTATACTTAACCTCAAATATAGCCCTTTTCAGTCATAATTTTAATTGTTGAGAGCCAACATAATGTTTCCAATAAACACAATAACTATTATTTATCTAAATCTCTTTAACAGTATGAAAATAACCAGAAAACACGAAATGTTGAATGGCGTGCGTGTCTTTCGTGGCGTAAGATTTCAAATGTCACTACATCTTTTCGGTGAATTAGTTAGCAGGTTAACAGTGGCGTCACCGTTAACCATTTCAGTAATGCCAATTTGACGCTGTGTTTTGAGGAGAGGTTTAAAAATGCACTTTTTAATAATTTTTTTAAAAACTCTGCGTTTAATATTATGAAATAAAACTTATATATTCAGAATCAGCGTTTGTTGGTCTACATGGACATATTTTTTTAAAGCCATAATATTTTTCACTGGAGTTCCTTATTGAAGATATTTATTAAAACATTTTTTGTATTAATTAAAAGTTCCCACTGAAACGCTGTCCGAAACGTTCGCTAAAGAAGGAGGTAGCCCAACACGGCATAACACCCCAAACACAAATCACGAAAAGTTATCGAAAGTTTATTTGATAATAAATACCTACACTTTATAAACCTACTTTCGGAATCATATATCTTGACCGTGTTCGCAAATATTGGTAACTGACAATAGATGAATATCAATAATTCAGAAGAAATGCGAGACATCTCTTGTTAAACTGTGAAACTACTAAGTTAGCCTTTTGTAATTTATCTAAGATCCCAACACGTGGGAACTTTTAATTAATACAAAAAAAAAAAATTAATAAATATTTTCAATAAGGATGCGCTACCTCCTTCTTGAAACGCTGTCCGAAACGTTGGCTAAAGAAGGAGGTAGCCCAACACGGCATAACACCCCAAAAACAAATCACGAAAATACTTTAGGCCGTGAAAATCTTATAACGTATCTTCCGATAACTTTTTTAAGAATATCTTTCGATATACCGACTGGCGTACCTATTACTAATGGAGGTGAACTAAAGAAGCTCTTAGATTTGAAAAAATCGTTTACGCGATCCATGCATTAATTAATTTTTTAAATAACTCCGGTTTAGTATTGAAAAGTTCATGCGAAGCGTCAATGTATATTAAAGCTAGTATTTCAATCGAAATATTTCATTTATTATTTTTTGTTTATATTTCGTAGCCTTTTTAAGTTTCTAAAAGTAAATCCATAGACAGTTCCGCCAATCTTGTGATCGTATATCAATTTCTAATTTATTCCCTATCAATATCGGTCTGGATATCAATAATGCGGCCGTGTTCGCGTCGTACGCAGCACCAGGTACAAAACCATCGGTAGTTACGCCCATCGATCCGATATTATAATATTATCGATTTCACTGTGCTAGACTCCCAAAGAAAGTAAATGGGATTTCCTTCGATGTTGAGTGTACTTTATTACCATAATAAAATTTTGCCCAACACTATTTTTCATCTCTGATAAAATTATGTTTTTGTTTGTTATTCCAATCTGCCTCTTCGCAGCCGATATAACATTATTAAATAAAAATAAAATATTACCAAAAAGTCATAAATTTTGTCAAATTTAAACTTGTTAATGAGTATATCTAAATTGCTTTCATCGGGTTTATTAAAGTTGTTATATGTTTACGGTCTCATAACTTCTGATAAAGGAAGAGCAGAGGAAAGGATTCGCCGTTAATATTTAATGAGAGACAATATATTATATTTAATGAATGTAATAATTCAGTCACCGGAAGGGGGCTTATTATAATTGTTAATAAGTAGAAGAAGAGCTAATTGAAAAATTATCTTCCAATCGTTTATCCGCATTCGCTTAAGCAAAGCAAAGTAAAGTTTATATTACACCCTCGTGCTTCAATAAAGACGCTTAATTATGGCAAAACAATAGAACTTCACTGAAATCCGCTTTCAGGAGTTCCCCCTCCCCCGCCCCTTCCCCCCTCTGCATCTTCATAATCCTACCCCACCGGCAGAGTGGCCTCTTCCGGTTTGTAATTAAGGACTTACTCAACTTGCATTTTCCTGCTTATGTTATCTTTTTTAAAATAAACAAAGTGGGCTTTTTTATTTAAGCGACTATATAAAATAATTCTATAAGTATACAAAAATAAAATGGTTATGTTAGGTTAAGATATTTTATTTCTTAGACCTCCTCACTAGGGGTTCCTGTGCCAAGGCGGACTAAAATTGTTTAATTATAGTTTATTTGTCTTCTATGTCGTTTTTCGTATCTTCATTAGAGTGTTTTCGTTGACCTCTTTCAGCCATGTTTTTTGTTCTTGATTTGTACTCATTAATTTTTTAATACATTTTAATAAAAAAAAAACTATCGAGTACCCGGCAAGCATTGCAATGCCACTCAAAGTAATTAATTAAGTAGTTTAATTTTGTTTATTGAAGTGCTTTTGGAAATACTTTTTTTTCGTTTTCTGCGTACACGAATAAATCAGAAAGTTGTACGACGCGTGAGCAGGTCACGTACAGGTGTCCGTGTAAAAAGCATGGATTTTCCAAATTTACCCCCTGCTATCCCCTACTGCTACTAGTCTCCAGTACAATCCCTCCCTTTGCCCCTTCGTCGTCCTCCACCCGTTATCGCCCCTCGCTGCGAGTCCTTTCCCATGCGTTCCCGTTTCCGCCTTCGTCCCCCCCCCCTCTCCCCTCCGCGACCCTTCCCCTCCCGCATTCCCCTTCCACCTCTCACGCCTTACTCCCCTCTTGCGTCCCCCAGTCCCACGAATCTTACCTCCCCCCCAAAGGATGGGGTAAAACTAATAAAAAAACCACACACACAACCGCTTTATATAGCAAAAAAAAAATAATAATAATTCTACTTTAAACGTACATAATATACATCAGACCTTTTGTTTAAAGAATTTAAAGTCGGAAAACTAAATGCATTGTACAATACTTTTACCGTGCAACATTAAAAAATTTGCGATGACAATATTCTAAATAAAACTGCACCATTTAAACATTTAAAAATATTAATATAAATCTTAGATAATCTCATCAATGGGGAATTTCAATTTAGAATTATTTTTTTTATTCATTATCAGGCAAAATCGGAAATATTAACAACAAATAAAAAAATTTCACCTTAAAAACAGACTGAAAGTGTACACCGGTACCAAAACAAGTAAAGAAACAAATAACTATATAACACCCCCCCCCCCCTTACCCCCACCCCACCATACGCACAAGCTCAGCTTAATTATATTATTGTGAGCTCTAATCTAGCTCAAAGTGAAATACCACAAGGGTAGGTACCACCACAGGCTCTCTCAAGTCCTGTGCTAAGGTCCGGCAATCCAGCAATTTGTAATTAAAAGGCGAAGACACAGGGACAGTTAACGGTAATTACTCCGATACCGAGATAATAGGAAACACCTGAGATCCAGAATCAAGTTACCCAGAGACTCTACACAGTGTACACCCTACACCGGTGCGCGGTCGCGGTGAACATCTGCCTTGTCGATATGGAATGAGAGGAACCTATAATTCAATGTAATCGCTTTGCGGCCTAACTTCTTGATTCATGTGAACAACGGCACGTGGCTGGGAAACTGGTTAAGATAAGATAGATTAGTAATGGTAAAGCCTTCATGTAAGTATTTAGCACCAAAGATAATAACGAGCTGAAGAGTGAACTCTATCTTACACGAACAATGTACCTACATAGGATGTATGTCTACATTAGAAGTACATCCTACGTAGGTTGTACATATAAATCGCGACGAACCATAATATGTTATAATTCAAAATTAAAAGATTAATTAGTTTTAACCACGTTTGTTGTTTATAAAAAACCGATATGTTTCGTGAGCGATGCTCACTTCCTCAGGTTTTACTCAAAACTAATTACAACAATAGACATAGACTTAACGGTGTCAGTAGAAAGGGTGGAGTACGAAGGGGGGAGCGGGATAGTAGGGCGTAATTTACAAAGGCAACAAGTTTAATAATGGGTCATTAAAAAATATTTTTTTATTATTTATAATATTTAAATTCGTATCTACGATCTTTATAATTTCTAATATTTCCGATTTGTCGAAATGAACATATTTTATAGCAAATATGAGAAGTTATTTGGCTCTGTAACCGGTTAGCAATCAGCGTGGGAAAACAAAACTTCTTTAATTTTTATTGGAATCTTGTTATATTGAGGGTATATATAACCTTGAATATATACCATTAATATACAATGCATGTATCATTGAAGAAAAGGATAATACTGGTAAATCTAAACGTAAATATTAAAAAGAACAAGTCACAGAAAAAAAGTAACGGTCGCAAGTGGAACTTAAACCCCGATCTCTTGTCTTACAAACTCTTGTCTTGGTACAAACAAACCATCTCGACCATTGTAATCTCTTACTTTTAAGTCATTTTTATCGATCTCATTTCTCAAATTCAGAATTTACAATGTTACCATCGGTTAATTTTTCCCATAATTTTGGCTGCTACCTTTGCTAAAGCTCTAAAGAATTGGCCGCAAATATACTATATATATAATTTTAATGACTAAATTGTAAAATAACACAAATTAATCAAATTAAATTTACTTGAATCCACGTCCGTCTGATTGCTAATCAAAAGCCTTATCCCTCGACCACGGAAGCCGTCGAGTATGAATTCTTCACTCAATCAGTTACGTTTTTTGTGAAATTACACTTAAAGCAAATCCAAGCGCTCTTTGATTTCCCTTCCAAAAACAGAATCACCGACCGATATTGCTCTTTTTCCATTTTTCTAAAATCCGCGGACACGCCCGCTTCCACACGCTTTCAAAACAAAACTACGAGTCCGATTCGGCTGAAATTTCGACAGAGCCGTCTACAGGCCCTGATCGACAGGCGAGTAAAACCGCGGTCTTATGGCTCGTCGGTAAAGCTCGCCGGTGTATCATTGCAAAACCGCGGTTTTGTGCCTGGCTCGTGGCTCGTCATGTTTGCTTGATTTTTTACTCGGCTCGTCGTTCAAAACTGCGTGTCGATCACGGCCGGCGAGCCAAGCCACCAGTTATCGGCGACAGCGCTATAGGACGGACAAGGACGGACGTCACGCAATAATGAATCTGCGAATTCACAGTGACGATTTCATCGTAGAATTCAAAAATGGCTTCCGAGAGTATCCCTGTTTATGGCAAATTAAATCAAGCGAATACAAAAACAAGGGAAATAATTAATTAAAAAAATATGTTAAAAAAAATTATTAATAAAAATTCTTAATTTATTAAATTTATTTTTTATTTTATTTATTAAAATTTTTTATTTTTTTTTATTTAATAATAATTTTTAATTCGTGGTATGCTATAATACCAAGATAACACAAAGCTTCAGACTCCAAAGAAGACATGTTAACCTCAATTCGACTTGTCGACTACGATACGACTGTTTTACTCGCTAGTCGATCAGCACCAACGAGCCGCGAGTAAAACCGACGCCGACGGTTTTTAAAACCGCGGTATAGGCTCGCCTGTCGATCACCCACTTACGAGTATGCACTTACTACACGATAGTAAATTTTTCTTGCGATAGTGGCGTCATCGGGCGGTGAGGTAAATACTTATCGGACGGCCCTCGTAAGTGTCAGAGTTCGTTGAGTCAGAATTGCACAAGACAGATACACAACCGAAATACATATATTTGATAATATTATATTATAAATATGCATATTTGCATTTTATTTTGTTTCGTTGAAGAACTGCAAATTAATGAGCCTAGTTTTTGCACTGATAATTCGTGGTGGAATTCCATTGTATTAGAATTTGAAATTAAAACACTTTTGTACTTTCTTCAACTAATTTATATTTCACCAGGACCGGTTTCATCCTATTACGGACATTTGCAGACTGGTAGTTGAAATTCTTATGCTACGGTATTTATACTATGTCGGTATTTATACTTATTGTCGGTATTCCATTCTCTAATCCATAGACTATTACATGTACCACTAAACGATATAAATTACAATAATGAATTAATGACTATAAAAACTATTGCAAAAAATAACGGTTATGATAGCAGAATAATTGATAATTTAATAAAAAAGAAGAATAAAAACTCACCTTAGCTTCAATTACATATGGCCTTACGCCAGACAAGGAGATAGAAACAAAGCGATGGAATAAAATACCGTACCTTGGCAAAATATCAAATAAAACTTCAACATTAATAGACAGTGACAAAAAATGTAAGACAGCCTTTTATAACGTAAATTCTTTGCTCCGGAAATCTTCTCCAAATTTTTTCTTGGCAAAATTAAGTCAATACGTGACCTAACAGCCTCCGCCCCACCACCATATTTTACTAAAAGCAATAGCAGAAACTTTTCTGCCTTCAAACCTACAACCATCGAGGAAATAAGGAAGTTAATACTTACTTCACCGAACAAGCAGTGTTCACTAGATCCTATTCCAACGTGGTTACTGAAGAAGTGTTGCAAGGAAATATCTCCCTTTCTAGTTCATCTTTTCAATAAGTCACTCAGCATGGGTGATTTCCCTAAACCCCTTAAATCAGCTGTTATAACTCCACTAATAAAAAAACCGCAATTGGACGCTGAAGATCTCTCAAACTACCGACCCGTTTCAAATCTTCCATTAATTTCCAAAATCTTAGAAAAAATCACTGCTTCACAGATAATATATCACTTAAACTCAAATGAATTGCTGACTAAATACCAATCTGCATATAGAAGGTTTCACTCAACGGAATCTGGATTACTACTTGTTTTGTCAGACATAACTCTTGCTATCGAGTCGGGAAAACTGGCACTTCTTTCAGTCTTGGACATGAGTGCCGCTTTTGACACGATCGACCATGATTTTCTTATTAAACGATTAGAAGAATCCTTTGGTTTAAATGGCGGCGTTAAAAGCTGACTGACATCGTACTTGGGTAACCGTACATAAGCCGTAAAGGTAGGGAAAAACCAATCAAAATATGCAACCCTTTCATCTGGAGTACCCCAGGGGTCTGTTCTGGGCCCACTTCTTTTCATCCTCTTCACAAATGATGTCGCTAAAATAATCGAATCATTTGGCCTTCTATCTCACTGCTACGCTGATGACCAACAAGTTTACTTTTACTGCTTACCAGAGGAAGTAGATAGTCTAAAAACACGCATAATTGAGTGTCTAGAAGCAATTACCCGCTGGATGACCTCAAATAGATTAAAACTTAATCCGTCAAAGACTGACTTTCTTTGGACCGCCACAAGCAGACGTCAGCATAACATTGATAACTCCCCAATAACCATTTCAGGAAGCGACATCACTCCAAAGACTTGTATAAAACTACTGGGTGTCAATCTGGACGCTGATTTTTCCCTTAAAACTCAAGTGAACAGAACCGTAAGCACGGGATTTTTTCAATTGAGGCAAATTAAAGCAGTAAGGAGAAACCTGCAAACTGAAGCGACTAATTACTAGTCAATTCGTATGTGGTTTCACGCTTAGATTATTGCAATGGAATATATGCAAGTCTTCCAAAATATCAAATCAACAAATTACAATCTGTTTTCAATGCTGCGGCAAGACTTATCACCGGCGTATCCAAATATTCCCACATTTCAGAGCATCTCAAAAATCTACACTGGCTTAAATGTCCTGAAAGGATCCAGTTTAAGCTCTGCTGGATGGTATTTAAGTCCCTTAACGGAATGGCTCCGGCTTACTTATCGGAATTGTGTATTCCAGAAAATTCCAATTATCGTCAGTCAACCCTGAGGTCAGCAGCGTCATCAGCTATCGGAAGGTTAAAGGAACCAAAGCGCACACCAGATACTAAGTTCGGTGAGCGCGCTTTTGGAGTGTCAGGACCTAAAGCCTGGAATGGACTGCCATATGACTTAAGAATGATCACAGACGCGGCGGAATCTAGATCTAGACTTAAAACTCACCTTTTCAGACAGTCGTATCCATAAACTCAAAATCTTTCACCTTCACATTCAATGCCCTCGACACCGTAAATAACTAACCTGTAAAAACGTAGACAAAAATAAAAAAATAAAAATGTAAGCGTTTGTGAAGGTCATTTCATGAACATTCTCCAGCCCTAAAGAGTCCTAAATATCAACAATACTTTTGCCACTAATCTCCAATAGTCCTAAATTCTCCAGTATTTTAAAATAAATACCAACTCTACTTTTGCCACTAATCTATTCATAAATGTAATACTAGGGTAGCAAATAATGTAAAATCATGCAATGTCCAGTGTGTCAACTGTAATGTCCTCCGCGTGCAAAGCCGTATCTTCTCCATAAACTTTCCAATTAAAGTGTGTTTATCGGAAGTGACCAGCCAGGTAAGTATGTTTCTGTATCCATTTGTAAATAGTAAAATTAGTTAAAACCTAAGCATTCCTAATAAATTGTACAGCGCCCTTGAGGTGATTTTTCACCAAAACGGCGCTTTATAAATTATCCAATTATTATTATTATTATTATTAAGATAGTGGGGAGGAGAAGGATATGTGAAAAATTTACCTGGCTATTCAAATCTAGTCACCACACACGCCTAAAGCCATTTCAAGTAACGTTTCAATTCTGAATGAATACAGACGAATAGCAAAATACGACATTCTTATATGTGCAACATCTACTTAAGGCTGTCATACCAGCAAATCATAATTTCGATTCCGACTGCACCGCTCACACATCAGCCGTTGCAAGCGGACGTTTTTGGAACTAGATTTCGTTCCGCTAGAAGCCGGGTTTCACGTACCTATAGTTCACGCGAAGCTGGACCTACAGTATGGTTCAGATAAAGATGTTGAATTCTCGCTTCCAGAATTTTAATAAGTAGTAGTTATTTGTAATTTGTGTATTGAAGTGCGTAGACATAAATAGATACATAAACACAGTAGGTATAAAGTAGATACCTACACAAAAAAAACAATTTGTTATATTTTTTTAATATTTTGGTTTTTGTTTTTTCATTTTATTTTACGGCCATTAGAGTGGAAGAATTGAAACGTTACTTGAAATGGCTTTAGCCGTGTTTAGTGACCAGATCTGAAAAGTCAGGTACTTCCCCACCTCCATCTTCCCTAACTCCTTCCCCTCCCCCACTACCTTCAGCCTCACAACATACCCCAATTGGGGGTGATAGTCCCACTGGCTCCAGACGGGAGCAGTTGGGACTCTTGTGCGGTATTCATGAAAAAAAGAGTACCTAATATTCAGTTGGATTGTAAAAAATATCTCATTTTGAAATATTTATTCGTGTGCATAATTTTTAATTTTATATTTATGTGAATACCGCACAAGAGACCCAAATGCTCCCGTCTGGAGCCAGTGAGACTATGACATGACTATGGGGTATAGTATGAGGCAGAAGGTGGTGGGGAAGGGCAGGAGATGGGGAAGAGGAAGCGAAGAATTACTTGGCTATTCAGATCTGGTCACCAAACACGGCCAAAGTAATTTTTAGCAACGTTTCAATTCTGAATGGTGGTCTTACACCAGGGCGATACTAAAGTATCTTCCACTCTGGAACGTGACGCAAATATATTATTTTTATATGAAATAACCCAAATTAGTCAAACAAAATTTATTTGCCCACGCCGGGATTCGATCCCACGACCTTCGGATTGCGAGTCAAGAGCCTTACCTCTTGACCACGCCGGCCGTCAATAAATAGTATCAGTAATTTGGAAGGCGGGTATGGGTACCGCCGTCCCGGGAACCATGTATTGGATTATCAACACCGTACGGGTAGCCCGGGTTCATGGGGCGAGGTTTGTCAGGATCTCGGCGGCGGTGGAATCTGCCCCACCAACTACGTAGAAGGCCGGATCGGGAGAGACCTTTTTTTTACAATCGCTCGACACATTGCCTATCTCTTCTTTGGGGATGCTGTGTGAAGGTTCGTTTCAGGGAAAGGGAGGAGAGGATCTTCTGAGAAGGAAAGGGTATTAGGGGTGGGTAGAAATGTGGGGGTCAGCGTGTCCAGGAGAGCGGATGTATGAATCCATCCCTCCCACTGCGGTGCAAAGCGATGTTCCGAGAGAGTAAGGCTGGAGAAGTCAAAGGGACTCCCTCAACCACTTTCTCTAGATCCAACCTGCCATGCAGCTGGTGCGCAGACGCATCCGCCGCCAAGACCTGAAAAAACCTCACCCCATGAACCCAGGCACCCCTGCTAGTCACCAAACGTTGCGAACCACTAAGGATGACCTACGGCAGACGTGTTGGTTATCAAAAAAATGGTTCCCGGGGCGGTGGTACCCATACCCGATTCTCATGTTTGTTATTTTTGTAATACGAAAAATGGATATAAAAAAGCCTACCCCCCATCCCTCTCAACCCCCTCCCCCTCTCACCCCACAACCTCTAACCACCCTCCACCCCCCCGCCTCTTTTACCCCCCCCCTCCCCTATATAAAAATCAATTGCTGTTTGTTAGTTTCACTAAAACTCGAGAACGGCTGGGCCGATTTAGCTGATTTTGGTTTTGAAATGTTTGTCGTAGTCCAGGAAAGGTTTAAACGTTGAGAAAATATGGAAAAGTTGCGAGGAAGATAGTAAAATCAACAATTTAATTCTCCCATATAAACTGTTCTACGTACTTTCCTGTGAATTGCTAACCGTTCATCCGATTGCGATGAAACTTTGGTGAGTTGTTGTGAGCACGCCCGCAAAGTAGTCCAGTCAATAAATGCTCCAAAAGGAGGTGTAGAGTGCGTGAGCAGGGACCTAAGCGATTCCTCCAGAAACTTGTTTAGGGTGCTTAGGGTGTGAACATACTAAAAGTCCTGACGTCTTGGTTGTGAGCTAGGGGGAAGGGGGGGGAGGGGGAGGTCCCAATTTTCGGGTTTCCGCTTATATCTCAAAAACGGTGCGTCACACATGAAAATTTCCTAAGGATAAGTAAAAAAAGCTCATAAAATTATCTACAACTTTTATTCTTTATGTAATTTTCGAAATCACGTCCATTTTTGACTTAGGGAACGTACCCAAACTACGTGACCAACTTTTTGCAATTTTTAACCCCCCCCCCCCCCCCCCCCCGGTGACCAAAATCCTAAGGAACCCGCCGCTCATTTGTATGGAGCGTGACCTTTTGAAGACCCCCCCCCCCCCTAAAAGTGTCACGTAGTATGGGTACGTTCCCTTACACGCTCCACAAATGTAGATATTTTTGAAAAAAATTATTTTACCTCACATTTTTCATCAAACATTCCTTCATACCGTCTAAAATATTCATCAAAGAAAGAAATTTAATTATAAGAAGTTGTAATAAATTTAATTCCCTTTTAGAATATATATACATATGCAAATAAGTCTCCAACCAGTAAATATTTACAGCAATTTTAAGGTTTTGCGTAAAATGTCGTCATTTTCAGAAAAAGCTGTTTTTATCTTATTACTGACACACCGACGTGCAACGACGATTATGCGACGCTCTTTTAGTAAGGCGTATGATCAGATATGACCATGGAAACCACATTGATGCTATCATTCAAAAGCCGAGAAGGCATAACAGGAGGCAGAGGTATTTTGCACAATGTACTAGAAGTGGTTAGTTGGTATGAGCGCAACTCATGAGATCTGTACTTCCCTTGAAGAGTATTGTGGAGTCTTCACGTCCAGTAACAACACAAGGACCTCGGACAAGCCCACCGAAGTAAAGATGCAGCAGACATTTTCAAACTCAGTCAGTGGTTTGATGCACATCCTCCCTTCCCACAAGCCAATGAAATAATGTCAATTCCCAATGTCTTCTGTCAGCTCGTCGATAAAAAATCACGATGAAAAGGTTGCAGTTGACCCAACATTTTGTTTCACCGGATGTGTATAAGCAAACGATCAGATGAGGATTTGAAGAAATTCTTTGAGTATGAGTTGGCCCCATTTCCCTTGGCACTGTTCAATGAAGGTGGGATGTGGAAGACAACTAAATCTGTCCTGTACAGCTTATTCGAGCCTACCAAAAAACTGGTCTACTGTCTCAGGTGAACATAGTTGTGGACGGAAAATTTCTACTACACAGAGTAATTTGGCAAAAAGATGCCTTCCTTGTCACAATTTGTGATCGTTACATCAACTACGTCAACCACCACTATCCTGGATGACTCACACTGTGGTATTTGATTGGTACCCAAACCCAGCCAACGGTACAAAATCACAATAACAGATGCGATGATACAGACTGAGAAGGTCAGCTGACATCAATTTGACTTGGAACACTTCAATACCCGTTAAAAAGGAAGATTTGTTATCCAATCCTACCAACAAAAGTAACTTCATCTCTTTACTACAGACGAAGCTTCGGGAGAATGGGATACAGACTCTTCAGGACATGATGCTGACTTCCTTGTTGTGAAGATTGCTGTGGAACATTCCTCTCACAGTTTTGTGAGAAGCTTTCACTTCCTTTTGATTGCTTCCACTCCTCCCACCCAAGATATTCTGCTGCTGACAACGGACGAGGGAAAACCAAAACAATGCCACTGTCCATCCAAAAGATGCAGCACCGTGCATTTGAACACATCCTGTTCTTACATTCATTTACCGGCTGCGACACAACATCTGCAACTTTCAGGAGAAGCAAGGTGGGCTTCTCAAAATTGTACTTGGAGTCAGAATTCATCAAGCAAGCGGCAATGATCTTTATAACCCCTCCTCTACTCACGGCGAGGTTGAAGAGGCTGGAAATAAATGTTTCCTGAAATGGTATGCGGCGCCAAAAAGACAGACCTTCCTTAACCAGTACCGCTTTTAGTCGTTCACAGGGTTGGTGGCAAATATGAAGCCTGACATCAGCTCCCTCCCTCCAACAGAGAACGCAGTTAAACAGCATTCCCAGTGCACCGATTGAGCTGCCCCCTAAATAATGGGGGTGGAAACATGAAGGAGAGACCCTGATGCCAAATACAACAAAAGATCCACCAGCGCCGGAGGTCCTTCTAAATATGATATTTTGCCGCTGCACCAGGGATTGTGCAATTGACAAATGTGGATGCGAAAAGCAATGCTGACCTGTTCTGCAGCGTGTCTCCGAGTCTCCGAGTCTCCTGCCAAGGGAGATGCCTCAATAGCGTGCCTGTTGCCGAGGACGACAATGACGACGACATAGAGCCCATTCAGCAAGAACCATCCAATACTGAGGATGAAGATGCCATGGATGAACAACGCTTGCGAGGACCCCCACGTCCAAGGAGGATGAGAATGTAACATGATGTTATTGAGAACAGTGATAACAATGAGATCTATAATTTTATGTGCTTAATGTAACGAAATAGAATAAACATTATGATTATAAAATACAATTATGTATTTTTCAAGTAATATGATTTTTACCTATTTTATTTAATAACTGGTTTTAAAGTGTGGTCACACATATTATTAGGCGAACGAACAAGTGTTGTGTGTCAGTAATAAGATAAAAACAGCTCTTTCTGAAAATGACAACATTTTACGAAAAAACTTCAAATTGCTGTAAATGTTGAACGGTTGAAGATAAATTTACATATGTCTATATATTCTAAAAGAAAATTAAATTCTTTACAACTTCTTTCGAATAAATTTTTTTCTTTGATGAATATTTTAGACGATATGAAGGAATGTTTGATGAAAAATGTGAGGTAAAATGATTTTTTTCGAAAATATCTACATTTGTGGAGCGAATAACTCGAAAATGGCTGGGATTTCGAAAATTACGTATAGAATAAAAGTTGTAGATAATTTTATCAGCTTTTACTTATTATCAAAAAATTTTCCTCTGCGGCGCACCGTTTTTGAGATATAAGCGGAAACCCGAAAATTGGGACCTCCCCCTCCCCCTCCCCCCCCTAGCTCACCACCTAGACGTCAGGATTTTTAGTATGTTCACATCCTAAGCACCCTAAACAAGTTTCTGAAGGAATCGCTTTGGTTCCTGCTCACGCACTCTACACCCCCTTCCTTGACTGGACTAAAGGTTTCTGTATATACTGGTGAGCTCTGGCATTATGAAATTTGTATATAAAATTGCAATTGGTGCCACGCAAACTGTTTGAAAACTGAATGTACCGGGAGTGAATGTATGGAATGCGGGAGGAGGTGGCGGATGGGAGAGGGGTGAAGGATGAGGGAGGGAAGGGGAGGGGGACAAGGGAGGGGAACTCGGGAGAGGGGGCCCGCGGGATGGGTTGGGGAGGGGAACCCGGGAGGTGGGAGGGGAACTCGGGAGGGGGGAGAGGAAAACGGGTGGGGGTTTAAGGGATAGGGGAAGCGGGCGAGGGGAGTGAGGAGAGGGGAAGGGGACGTTGGAGAGGAAGGGGAGGCAGAAGGGGAACGGGACGAATGGGAAAGGACACGAGCTCTGGCATCATGAAATTTGTATAATAAAATTGCAATAAGTGGCACACGAGCTGTATGAGAACTGAATGTATCGGGAATGAATTTATGGAATGCAGGAGGGGGGAGGGGAACCCGGGAGGGTGGAGGGGAACTCGGGAGGGGAGAGGGGAATTCGAGAGGGGGATCCGCGGGAGGGAGGAGGTGATTATGGGAGGGGGGATCGCGGGACGGAAAAGGGGGGGAGTAGAGTGAGGAGAAGGAAGGTGGAGGAGGAGTGGGAACGCGAAAGGGGAAGGGGACGCGGGAGAGGATGGGGAGGTGGAAGGTGAACGGGACGAATGGGAAAGGACGCGCAGGGAGAAACAATTTCGTTATTAAATGGCAAAGGTTGGTACCCGGCATATATATAAATGCTAATAAATGAAAATGAATCGCCGAAATGTATGTACGCGCATAACTTCCGAACCCATGCATGCCGGGTACCCGCTGTATATAATTTATTTATTTATTTATTTACGGACAAATAGTCCATTGACAATATAACAATAACACGAATAACAAGCGAGCCTAAAGGCCCGACCCGCCTAGCAATTGATCACTGTTCGCATCGATTACCGTTCGCATGTCATTTTTTGTAACCAGCACCACTTTTCGTAACAATCACCACTTTTCGTAACGATTCACCAGTTAACCCCATGTGTCGAGCATGCGTAAAGAAGTTTTACTTTAAAAAAATGGGGCATTTGGGACTCTTGTTTTTTGTATCGTATAATAAGGGACAAATAAAAACATTTATTTTTAAATATAAAACTTTTTGCATAAAAATATTCAATGAAAATGAAATTCGGTCAACCCTGTAGATTTTACGAACGTGAAACAAGGAATTCGTATGTATTTACATTTCGTTTCCAAAATATTATTTCAAACTGTTGTAATTCAGAGCGACGCGGACACGTCCTCGTCTGGCCACGTTTCGGACCGTAATGAACTGCGAAATAGAGATGCATGAAAAGTAATCATTCGGTACTGAAGTAATCGGTACTCACCAAGTAATCAAAGTACCGACTACTAAAAACGAAGAGTATCCGTTACTTTTGATATGATTACTTTCATTGATACTTTGAAATGATTACTTTCGATGCGGATACTTCAGTACCGATTACTTGGTTGTTATTTGTGCCGCAAGAGGCGTTCCACGTTATACCAGCTGTTCATAAATAAACCACACTTTGTACCGATTATTTGGTCGTTTCTATTTGTACCGCTGGGGCGCTTCACACCAGCGACGTTTAATTACGGTATTGCCAGAGACAAAAAATACATCGGTAAAAAAACGCGTTCAGATGATATTTATGTTTGTGTACCTTGCTATCTGATATATCTATATTGCTACCAATTTATACTAAGTATGCAAGTTTTTTGACGGTAAGTATCTACTACAATTTTCGAACGGTGTAAAAAATATGGTAATTATCGGTTCGGATTGGCCACGCTTATTACGAATAATTTTTAGAAAAAAACTTTAGATTCGCCTTAAGTACTATAAAAGGAAACTTTTTGGCTTTGGGGCGGCGGAAAATAATGCATTTTAATTTTCAATTGCATAAAACCAAAATTCACTTCGCGAATCGACACAGCGAAAATCCGCGGCCATAGCTGTCACTGTTATGGACTGTAGCTGACTTCGTGGGATACCTGCATGAAATACCGCGAATCACAAACCATGTTGCACAAACCTAGCGTAGCCGCTAAACCACTTGAAAACTGGGATGTTTTTCTTGCGTTGACGCGAGTAGGCGTTATAAAGGGGCACATTCTTTTGTATCACAAACCATGTTACACAAACAAGCCCGCTAGAGAAATTTCATAATTACGCGCTTTATCCCACGAAGTCAGCTACAGTCCATAACAGTGACAGCTACGGCTGCGGATTTTCGCTGCGTCGTCGGTTCGCGAAGTGAATTTTGGTTTTATGCAATTGAAAATTAAAATGCATTATTTTCCGCCGCCCCAAAGCCAAAAAGTTTCCTTTTATAGTAATTAAGGCGAATCTAAAGTTTTTTTCTAAAAATTATTCGTAATAAGCGTGGCCAGTCCGAACCGATATTTACCAAAAATATGATTATTAGATATTATTACGACTATAAAAAGTTTTCACAGTAATAATTTTAACACTTCTTTTATTCTATCACACAATTTAAGATTTAAATTTCTGTGGAGTAATTTAAAATAATAATAATACAATAAGCGCTTCATGTTTAATTTTACGATTATAAAGATGAATTTGGTTTGTGCAAATATCCGCCAAGTAATAAGCCCGACTATAACATCTATCATCATAGGTATAATATGACATTATGTGAGATTAAGTAAATAATAAATGAAATGTATAAAAAATTACCACCAGCCTATAATAGTGTTTTATTAACTTATCTCAAAGCTAGAAAAACAAAAATCAAAATACGCATGTAAAATTACGTTTCGAATTTCAAAGGAAAGGAAAAGGGAAATCCAGTGTGTTAATGTGTAATTTACGATCAAAGATAAAAAAAAATCTAAACACAAACTCTTCAAAATATTCGAAGTACCTATAAATACCTAACGTAGAATCCTAATAATTCATAACCAAAGTACACGCTATTCGCGCTAACGAAATACACAAACGTCAAAATGTAACCAGTAACGATTTGTATCTATTATAAAAGTATCCGGCGGTATCCGGAACCGAAAGTAGTCAAATGTAATCAAAGCATTCAGTAACGAATTGATACTAGTAGTCGGTACTACCCGAAAGTAATCAAAGCATTCAGTAACGATTTGATACTTGCAGTAGTTACTACCCGAAAGTAATCAGTAACGATTACATAGTAACGATTACTTTTTGTGAAAGTAACGGATACCGACGGGTAGTAAAAGTACCGATATTGAACACTACTACTGCGAAACAGTGTTGCCAACTCGAAATCTCTGTTCCCGCTAAATCGTGACGGATCAACGGTCAGAAATCCGTCAGATACACAAATTTTCGCCCATTCTGGAGGAGAGGGGGTGGCTAGAGAATTTCAGGGATCAAAATTTCTCCATAAATCCATAAATATAGGCGATTTTCGCCTATAAAAGTATGTAATTTGTCACTTTTTTCGAATCCGCCAGAAAATCCGTCATACTGTAAATTCCGTTATACACAAAATTTTCCCGTTTCGGGACGCTCCAATCCGCCAGATATGACGGGAAATCCGTTAAGTTGGCAACACTGCTGCGAAATTTTGTGTTTCGGCGCTATGATAAAATCGTCAAATGCGAAGCTGTTAATTAATTAAAATTAAATGCTTCCCAAAATTATTTTTCGGTCAAACTTATTTATGATTTGTCAATAATGTCTTAGCACAATAAGTATGTAAAAAAATATGAAATATATTAGTTTATAAGTGCGCAAATAAATACACAAATGGACCAATTTTCGTCAAGAAACACATGTACGTACATATTTTTTAATGATTTTATTGAAACTAAAATTAAAATTCTAATACATAACTTTGCTAGATAATGTATTGATTTATTTCACTGCATGATTACATTATTTGAAATGGGTGTGGTATAATACAAAAACTTTTTTGAAAATTTAACAAATCTGCCAACGACCTATGGAATAACCTTATTATACTAAAAATTAAAAAAAATTCTAAAAATTTATTACATAACTATGCTAGATAAAAGAACAATCTTTCGAAATCCATTTATAATTTTTTGTGGAAAAGAGTCAATACGTCTAAAAACTTTTTTGAAAATGACATATTTCTGGGTTTCTCTACCTATGTCCTCTTAAGATTTAGGAGGCGGATATGTTTACCGTCGCCCCGGGAACCATTTATTGGATAACCAACATTCCTGCCATAGGTCATCCCAAGTGGTTCGCTACGTTTGGTAACCGGGTTTATTTATTTATTTAATTTACGCCCGGAGGGCTTTTACATAAATATATAAAGACAGTACTATTTTAACACGAGAAAGAAAAATATAATATAAAAAAAGTTACGATAGAAAACAAAAATACAAACATGAAATAAAAATAAAAGCAACAAAAATTTAAAAGTACAGTGAGAAACAAAAACAATAAAGTTGCGATAAAAAATAAAAAAATATATGCATGATATAAATATACAAGGAACAAAAATTTTAAAGTACGGTGATCAGATGTGTTTACAAATTTACAACAATAATCATGAGTAACAAACACCTAAGTACTTATTGGTTTCTCAAAGCGTGAAACTGCTATGTGTAGATATAAGTTCGTAAGTTGCAGGAGTTCAGAACTGTTCAATTTGAATTTTAATATTTTAGATAAAAACTAAAAAAGGTTTATTAAAGTCGATGTAGTAAATTTACCAAAAAAATCCTTAGTGAGAGCATGAATTATGGATAAATGATTTTATTATTTCATGTTTATAGTGTAACAGTGACATATTTACATAAGATAAGACATTAACAAACCGTGGTTTGTTTATGTCTTCGCGGTGGATACCTTTGCCAACTCTATGCATGGCGGTCCGGATCAGGAGAGACCTTCTGATCTCTCCAGCCTTTCTCTCTCGACCCATCGCTTTGCAGACAGCTCCAGACAGTTGGGAGCAGTTGGGACTCTTGTGTTTTGATAAAAGTTCTAAAAAATAAAAATATAATAAAATTATATAATATGATTTTTGTAATTTGTTCGCTGGTGAACAGTGTATGTAGGTTTAATCGGATTACTTGAAATGACGTGACTAGATCTGAATAGCCAGGTATGTTTTCCACATCTCCTTACCCTCCCCACTACCCTCAGTATCACACCATACCAAAATTGGGAATGCCATTGGCACTCACTGGCTCGAGACGGTTGAGAGCAGTTGGGAATCTAGAGTAATTTTCAGATAAAAAAGTTATTCGCAAGTAGGAATCTTTTACGGTTTTTTTGTGAAACAGACTGCACGTCTAAGTATGTCGTATTTTGTATTGCCGCATGCTTCTTCGGAGAGTCGAAATTATTGTTAGTAAAAATATTTTTACTGCGGATTTTCACTCAAGATGCCTTCAGATATAAATACATCGACTTTGGTTGTACGGCCGTATATCCTCTTTACATACATTACTTGAAGAAAAAATCTTCTAAAGGATCAGGCCGGATCAATTGTCGCCGGATCAAATGTCCGCCGGATCAACTGTCCACCGGATCAAGTGTCGGCCGGATTAAATGTCGGCCGGATCAAATGTCGCCGGACCAACTGTCGCCGGACCAAATGTCGCCGGATCAAATGTCGGGTCACCATAAATACCGTAGCATAAGAATTTCAACTACCAGTCTGAAAATGTCCGTAATAGGATGAAACCGGTCCTGGTGAAATATAAATTAGTGGAAGAAAGTACAAAAGTGTTTTAATTTCAAATTATAACTGCAAATTAATTAGACATTTCTTTTTTTTAAACAATACGAAACTAAAGTGTCAAGTAATTGAGTTTCACTTTTCTTGTACTCGTAGTTTGGAAACTTCTGGCCGCCTCGCCTTAAATCAGCACGCAGCCCGCAGATTGGAATTCTTCTTAGAAGATTTATGTTTCCAGCCTTGTACTAGTATATTATCATTAAAGTTACACTTTTATTAGACAAGCGGGGTTAATTATATCAACGGCCAATTAACTGAACTTCCTAATCCGACACATAAAGTTCCTTGTAAAGCGAGGCAATCCGAGGTAATTATTTTTTTCTTTTTTTCAACTAATGAAGAATTGAACGGCCCGTGAGATAGTGTCGACCCTCATCTAGGTTAAAATGGATTTGAGAACGCCTTTTACGGAAATAACTTACATATAGAAGTTATTTGAAAATAACATTGTTTCTGGTATTCGAGCAATTGGTGGGTTGCATGGGATGGATAATTATTTTATTCGATGATATTTTTATGTAAATACAAGAGTCCGTCTGCTCCCAAAACCGCTTGGAGCCAGTGAGACTATTACATTACAAATTGGGGAATGTTGTAAAGCTGAACCTAGTAAAGAGGGGAAATGTGAGGAAGTTATTGCGATATTTTTTTGACGTAAAAATAGTTTATGACCGACCAAAGGTTCTATTTTGGTGTCGGCAAGTTTCGGGATTCGGTTTCGGCAAAAAAATCGAGTTTCGGCATCAGTTTCGGTTTCGGCAGAAAATCTGCCGAACCTTCGGCCCCACCGAGACTCTGCGTTCGTGAATTATCGCGCGTCGTTCGGTTGACTTCCGTTGAGTTCGTGGCCGTGTGTCACCCGCCATCATCAGCTGAGTTCGCATCAGCCGGTTAAAACACTGCATCAGCCAGTTAAAATACTCAATTGATGAGGTCCTTCCTATATAATGTAAGTGTTGATTATTGACAATTTTTTGTTCCGAGGATTACTTAACATATTTGTTAATTTTTGTTTGTTTTACAGATATTTATAAAATAAATAATTATTTTTTCACACTCCAATTACTGTTTTTTATTTCATTTAACATGTGTAATGAGAATGTTGTGATTGTAAACGCAATTAAAATTAAAATACTCATTAATGAGGTCCTTCCTTTATAACGTAAGTGTTGTTTATTGACAAATATCACACCCGTTAAGTATGTGTATAAGTGTAAAAAATAACCCAAATAGATTAGAACAATAGATTTTTAACTTTAAAAAATCGGTATCGGTTTCGTTTCAGTTTTCTGGTTTTTCTGTGTAGGTCGGATACTAAAAATAGTGTCATCACTAAAATAGCGACAGAACAAGCGTTGACTGTAATTCACAAGTTCCGATTTGCACAATATCTGAAGATTCTGACGATTCTAACCTTCGACTATTTTTTTAAGCCTGTAGCAAAAGATTTAAGATATCTCGATCTTCATTTGTCACAGAATAGTCAAAATAATAATAAATAACTAAACTAAATAATAAATAAGTATTATAGTTATTTATTAACTTATGAATTTTAGCTAAACTTTAAGCGATATGGGCATCGCCGCCCCGGTAACCATTTATTGGATAACCAACAACCCTGTCTTAGAGAGACTGGTTGGAGTATACCTTTTGACCTCTCCAGCAGAACTCTCTCGGAACATCGCATTATACAGCAGTGGGAGGGATGGATTCATACGTTCGTCACTCCTGGAAACACTTACTCCCAGATTCCTACCCACCCCTCATACATTTTCCTTTCCCAGAACCTAATTTCTTTCCTTTTCTCAAAAGACCCTCCACACAGTATCCCCGATGATGTACAGTTTCTGAGGGAAATTATTTTCCTCAGAACATCATATGTGGAGCATACGTAAAAAAATCTTCCGTAATATATAATATAGGTATACATGGCTCTTGTGCATACTCCGCTCGAGATATTCTGACATACCTTAGCCATGAGAAAAACTGTTGTCAATGTTTTCAATTGAAAATTCGAAGAATCTTTATCCGGATGGGAACCATATATGACAAGCTGTAAAGAGTTACGTTACCAAGAAAATCGCAATTCAAACTTTCTGTAGAGACCCATTTAACGTATCTTGATTTACGGATTTGAGAAAACTTTTATTGATTCACCGTGCTAACTAGTAATTCTGTTAACAATAGACCTCGCTTCAAAAAAGTATGTTTCTAATTTCCTCTTATTTAATAAATCAAAAACGAAATTTCCTCAGAAATTACGTATTTTATTTCAAACAATTTATCCAAAGAAACGTCACTGCCTCAGTGAAAATGGTACGTACCGTTACATTTATTATTCCGATTTGACAGCTCGTAGAAGGATGCACATTCATGCGAACTCTTACGGGATAAAAGAGCAATATCAAACACTGTCACCATCTTGAAACAAATACGGAACGTAAAAAATAATATTTCGTTATGCTCAGTCAATAAAATCAGAGTTAACCCTTGCCTAACTTTTCTTGCCCTAGTTCTTCGATAGAATCTTCTGTATGTCTGCTCTATACGCTTATTCTCTCGTATCCTCGATGCTGTCTCTTGGGAGAAGAAAGTTGCATCTTCCGGACTGGGTAGTGGATTGAGAATAGTGTTTGAGGACGGGAACTGAATCTCTCTAATGAGTGTTCGCTCTCTCAGAGACCCCCGGGAGCTTTGGTGTCTCGGGGAGACAACTGATTGATGGAGCCCCTATCTATGTTTTTATGTATGTTGATATCAGTAGCAGAAATAGATTTATTAGTACCGCAACATTGACTTCTTAGACGTATTATTACGCTTTGTTATTTTATTTATTGGGAATAGGTACTTTATTACAGTTGAACGCAAAATACCTCATAAGTAACAGCGGTTTCAAGATTAATGCACTTAAAATTAGAAGGCAATTGTTTGACCTAATATTTTTGCATAAAATCATTCAAGGCTATATTGATACTACATTATGTTTTAAGATTTTTGAAATGAATGTTCCCAATTCCTCTGAATTCTGAATTGAAACCTTCAGTTTCTACATTTAAAAATAAAATCCCCTATTTTATCTCTCTGACAAAGTGTCGACCATATAATTAAATAGAGTGACAAATGGAAGGAGACATTTTCTTTACTAATTTATACGGATTCAGAAAAATGTCCTGCTGTTCCTGTAATATATGTGACAATTGTTCAGCTAATTTTTTTATTTTTATTTTTTTTTTTAAAGTTTTTATTCCAGCAGGACTGGGAGGGTAGTGCAATCCCTGTCTGCCATATTACATAAACAACACTATAAACTATAAAAGAAAATAAAAAGTGTACATAATAGGTAGTACCTAATTAAAACATAAAATGAAAACAAAATTCATCACATAAATAAAAAAAAATAAGCATAAAATTAAAATAAATAATAATTAAACAGAATTAAAAAATAAAAAGATATTTTTGGATTGTCCATCAGGGTGGTTGCCTCATCATTTGCATCCATCGCTCATTTATTGGGGAACTGAGCCACTCGGATGCAGCCACGACAATGATATTGGTTGAAGTCCGTGTTCTGCTCCAGAAGCTGGCTAGTCGGTGGCGAAGTAAGGCTGGGAATGAATGCACCCTCCCCTCGGTGAACATCGTGGAGGCACTGCAGAACCTCGGTAGTTGCATAAGTTGCCTATATGCACTGTTGTAGCACACCCTCAGTTTGTCCCATTGCGCTGCTGGGTATTGTGTCCACAGTTCAGATGTATACAGTGCAGTGCAGTATGTCTTGAAGAGCAGTTTTCTGACATCATCATTAATTGATGTAATTGATGGGAAACACGATCAAACGCCTTGCTGAGGTCAAGAAAACACCCATAGATGGTGGTTTTTCTTTTTTTGTAGTAGGTTATTGTTTGTTTTACTCCATAAATGGCCATATCGGTTGATGAGGCGCTCTTGAAGCCGAATTGGTTATCAAGGGTAAATAATTTCTCTTTGACTAGCGCGAATAAGATTTTTTCAAATAGTCTCGAAAGCATTGTCGCCAAGGAAATCGGTCGGTAATTTCCTAATACCGATGCATCCAGCTGATTGGATTTCAGGATTGGTACGATAATAGTTTTGCTCATATCCATCGGCATATGTGTGTGTCTTAGGAGGCTTGAGTACAGGGCGGCTAGAATAGTATGAAGTTGATCTCCTGCGTATTTTATGTGCTCAATACCAATGGCGTCGTATCCTGGACTTTTACCGTGGGCAGTATGCTTAATTGCGCTTTCAATCATTTCAGGAGTAACATTCATGACCAGGCCATCATTGGCCGCAGGTGGACAGGTCATTATCGAAGGTTTCGTGGTATCTCCTTGATCCTCGCTTAAAGAAAAAAAGTCTCTAAATTCGTTGGCTATGTTTTCATCGCCCATAATGTTGTTGACGCATAGTGGAACTTTGCTCTTGGCTTTCGGCACAGTTGAAGTTTTTTGCCAAAACTTTCTGAAATCTTTGTTATGCACAGACGTAGCTATGCTATCCATTCGTGCTTTGTTTTCCGAGTGTTGACATTTTCGGAGAGCAATTTTAAAAGATTTCTTACTAGTTTTCCTTTCGTCTGCGAAACGGCCTTCCGTAGGCCTTCCGGCTTGAACCCAGCAGAGGAATGCACGCCTTGAATGGCGGTACAAAGTGGAGACTTCATTATTCTATGCGTGTAAATGAAAATGAATGTTTCTTTGATTATCCCTAATTATGTTAACAATTATTATAAGCAATAATTATTATCAGCCTGAAACACTCATCTACATTGAAAAAATCTTCCGAGAAAAGATACTGCCGACAACGGGACTTGAACCCTTGTCCTTCTGATTGCGGGTCAGGTGCTCTACCACTGAGCTATGCGGCTTATCTAATACCCGCCAAACAATTCAATATATGCTAGTGTTTCATTAAAAAATTACTGCTTATTACATTTTTCCACCTGAAAACAACCAACTTTATTTTTGTGAAAGAGGCATTGTTAGTGCTAAATCTCTTGCTAGGTGGCGTCAAGATAAATTATGTCTACATTTTTTGGTGAAATACTTGTCAAATATTAATTATTATTTTTAATTGATAAACTAACGTTTAAGACAAGATTTTTGTGCATAGCACAAAGGGTAACAATTATTATATGCAATAATTATCAGCCTGAAACAATCATCTTCATCTATACTGGACAAGGAGGACGCGGGTTCAAGTCCCGTTGGCGTCATGTATCTTTTCTCGGAAGAATTTTTCAATGTAGATGAGTGTTTCAGGCTGATAATTATTGCTTATAATAATTGTTACCCTTTATGCTATGCATGAAAATCTTGTCTTAAACATTAGTTTATCAATTAAAAATAATACTTAATTATTTCCTTTACCACGTATTATATCGCGAAAAGTTATTGTTAACACGCCCGCAAAAATCTATATATATATATGTGTGAGCTCTAGCGATATGCAATTTGTTAAAAAAAATACAATGGGTGCATATTTCGTGTAGTTTAACGGCAGGATAAGAAAGAAGAAGGGGGAGAGGTAAGGGAAGATGGAAAATAAAGGCGGGAGAGGGGGAAGAAATAAAAAAACAAATGTGAAATCCGTGCTTCTCACACGGACAGCTGTATGTGCCCTGCTCACGCGTCGGAAAACCTTTATTTGTGTACGCACCAGACGGAAAAACAAAGAATTGTGTATCTAAAAGCACTTCAATAAAAATAATTTAAACACAACCACTTTCGTTATTTGAGTGACGAGTAGTCGCTAGTTACCTACTGTGCCTCTCTTTGTGTCTTTTGCCTCCCTTTACAATATTTTACATTTGAGTGAATTTTCACATAATTTTATTATTTTATATAGATATTATGTAACCTTTGTCTGAGTAGTTTTGTATATATCTGGATTATTCTCACGTAAGTGCTCAGTATAAATCTGTTTGAACAAAATCAGTTACCAATTTTCATGCATTGGAAAATCACACGAATTATATTCGCTACCGGAATTTGAACCCCGAAACCAGCAGTCATTACCATTGAGTGCTCTAATTCACTGAATGATCGAGAGAGTCTTTACATCATAGGTACGTATTTTTAATGTAACTAAATTAAAATTTAATCTGCTCATTAGTGGATTATAAAATGTTATTTAATGCAATGAAGGTGGTTGACAACAAAAAAACTTGAAGTGAACTGAAATACTAAAAATGAAACGAGATGAAATAGTGCTGGAATTGAATATGTGTAGGAATAACAAGATATACAAGGAAAAGGGATAATCAATCACTTACCACTGTATCTCTGCGAATGAGAGAACGACACAACCACAATATATATATATATTTCTACCGCGATACCTCGAGGTTATCGCCACAACAAAACGGACGAGTACAAAATGATATTTTGCTCTTCCGAGATGGTCAAATTCCTTCTTTTTGTTAGAACCAAGATTGTTCACACGAAAAACTCCAACAATTTGCTTCCAAAGGAGTTCCAAATCTTCTTCTTTTTCCAGCAAGAACTTGGATCTAGATTGGAACCAGAGATTGGAACTGAATGAAATCCCGATAGGAAAAAAGCATATTCTCATTTCTAAACAAAATACTTTCAATTGGGATAAATGCTTAGTACATTTTTTTTAAATATCCTTAAGCCTTTCCGGTTCATATTCTTATACTTTACCGTGCTTTCAATTGCTCCAAAATTCCTTTTATGTATTTTTAATAATTTAGCAAGGGTCGGACTCTCATTTAAATATATTTTCCTAGTATCAATAGTCCGCCATAGCCTTTAGACCCTGCCGGAGCTGTTGAATAATTATTTAGTTCAGGGTAAAAGGCGGTGTGCATAAATAACATTCTTATGGTTAGGGAGGGAATGGAATAAATCTAAGCCCGGGTTCTCTCTAGGCCACAATTCGCTATTATTTATCCTATTTTATTCAGTGAGGATATAATGCACTCCGCTATCCAAATGCTGAATAGTTTTGTTTAATTTAGAGTTTTCTCTAGGGCTTGTAGGGTAGTATCTTGAATCACTTTCATCTATGGACTCTTTTACTCTCAGTTTAACGCCTGTGTCATATTTTATCTTCATTTTTTTACAACAAAATTGTCTTTGAATCATTTTTCTATGGTGTCAAGAAGAGCAAAAGTGTCAAATCATGAAGCCTATTGTCATCAATTCTTTGCTAAAATTCAATCATTCCATTTCTAAAAGCGTTTGAGCTAGCGTATAAATTCATTTCACCTTTATTGCAAGTTTATCTAAATTATTCATACGCAAATAACCAGTGTACAAGTGTTTCGTTTCGAGCATAACCTTAATCATTACTGTACGATCAACCCCTTGTCTTGGAAGATAAGACGATTATAATAATTTTCTATTCAAATATTATGTTTAGTGTAGTGTATCTAAAAGCTTCCTGCTTACTCACATAGATGGCCGTATTAAGAACTGTCCTAAGACTCCGCTAGATGGCAGCTAGCTTAGTACAGGCTTTGGGCAACAGAGGGTCCAACAGCTCAGAGGCAGTCTTCAGCAGATCTCTCCCCTCAGATTCCAATTAGCCAGTTCCTAGATAGGTCGACTATCGTGGTCAACACTGTATACACCAAGTATCAATAAACGAAATGTATACGAAAAGAACATTGTTCTACCCATTGAATATATCTCCTTCCAAAAGTGAATTCTTGCTTGAATTCTTCACACAATTAGTTCAAATTTTGAAAATAATACTTAAATTCAAAACGAGTTCATTGAATGAGATTTCTCGTATTACTAACACACAAAAAAACGAACTTAGTATGTGTCATATCTACAAAGGGAAAAGATTATTGAATTCCTATTGCTCATCTGGGTTGGTTGTAAATTTTAATTTTACCTGTTATAAAAATGAAATATATCATTGAAGTAGAAAATAATACTAATAAATCTAAACGAAAATTTGAAAAAGAACAAGAAACAGAAGAATAAAAACGTAACGGTCGCAACTATGACTCGAGCCCAGCCTCTCTTGTCCCATCGGACCAAACGCCTTAACCAACTCGACCATTGGGACCTCTTGTTTTGAATTCATTTTTGTCGATCCCATATTTCAATATCAGAATGAACAATATTATCTTCGACAATTTTTTCCCACATATTTGGCTGCTATCTTTTTAAATGATCACCACTTCTGAAGATTTGGTTTACAACCTGGATAGTGACTCAGATACACATCCGATTTTATTTATATTGAACTCCTATAGACCTTTTCTGTTACTCTAAATGAATATTGAGATTTTATTGGAATAATTCTTGTTATAATAACATTTGAAGTTTATACCCATCAATGTACGAGTAAAATATCATTAAATAAGAAAATAATACTAATAAATCTAAACGAAAGTATTAAAAAATGTATTAATTTTTCTATGACTTGTTCTTTTTTATTTTTTTTATTTTTTTACGTGAGCTCCACACAGGAGGCCCTGAGGAAAACAATTTCCCTCAGGGCCTATGTCATCTTTGGGGATGCTGTGTGGAGGGTTTTTTTAAGGAAAGGAAGGAGAGGAGAGTTCTGGGAAGGAAAGGGGTTTAAGGTATGGGTAGGAATCTGAGGTTCAGTGTGTCTTGGTCATCCGCCTCCAAGACCTAGACAAACCTCACCCCATGAACCCGGGCACCCCTGCTAAATCACCAAACGTAGCGAACCACTTAGGGTGACATATGGCAGAGGTGTTGGTTATCCAATAAAGGTTCCCGGGGCGGCGGTACCCATTCCCGCCTCCCAAATTAAAATATATCTTCGTTATTATTTATGATTAGATATTTTCCTTTTTTTTTGTTATTAGTTTTTGGGGTATTATGCCGTGTTACGCTACCTCCTTTTTTAGCCAACGTTTCGGACATCGTTGCAGTGTACATCATCAAGGCAGATCACGTTGGCTAAAGGAGGTAGCGTAACACGGCATAATACCCCAAAAACTAATAACAAAATAATTTTTGGCCGTGAAAATCTAAAATCGTATCAGATATTTTCCTCTTCTTCAATGTATATTACATTGATTTAACCTTCGAAAGTGATTATAAAAAAAAATACAGTCGAATTGAGAACCTCCTCCTTTTCGAAGTCGTTTAAAAAGATTTATTCCAATAATAATAAAATTATTCACTATCGGTAAATAAGATCAATTACAAAATGAAGACGTCCGTAAGTGAAAAAAACTTTATCTACGAACTTGATGTTAGCAGTTATATCGTTCTTCCACCAAGGTCCTTAATTGGTGTCTTCAAAATACTGACCACAATACCGACCCAAATTTATTATTCTCGTGTAATATATCTCAGACCTGATTAATCTATTAATTCCCCAGGGACCTATTCCGAGCCCTCACTTACTATCTAACTAACCATCGCGCCATATCACCACAGGGGCTGGCAAAGGAAACGTGGTGGAGCGTCTCATTACTCGGTCTTGCTAAACAACACATCGCCTGCTTCATTGAACACGTTCATACATTCTCTTCTGCAATTGCGACTCTTGACATCACTCGATCCTTATTAATATAATTCCGAAACTTTTTGAAAAATTACTTCTTGATAAAATTTCCCCATATATTAACAATCTCATTGTTCCAAATCAACATGGATTTTTGTCAGGCAGGTCAACTCTGACAAATCTATCATTATATGAAAACTTCATATCAAATGCATTAGCTAACAGAACTCAAGTCGATTCCATATATACAGATTTTATCAAGGCCTTTGACAAAGTGTGCCATAAAATTCTACTGGTTAAACTGCGTAAGCTCGGTATTGATGGAAAACTTTTAGACTGGTTTGCGAGCTATCTATCTGATAGAGTTCTACTTGTAAAAATTAATTTGTTCTATTCCAATCAATTTAAAGCTACCAGTGGTGTACCTCAAGGGTCCCATTTAGGCCCAATTTTGTTTTTACTGTTCATAAATGATATTGTTGACATATTTGATAAAGATGTAAATGTATTGCTTTTTGCAGATGATTTAAAAATATTTAAAATCATTAAAACCGCTGAAGATTGTGCCTGTCTACAAAATAATTTAAACAAATTAATTAGTTGGTGTTCTCTTAACAAACTTTATCTGAACATAAATAAGTGTTATTCAATAAGTTTTTACAGAATAAGTCAACCGATTATTCATCCATATGAACTTAACAACTCTACCCTTACCTCTGTCGAAGAAATTAATGACCTGGGCATAACTTTCGACTTTAAATTAAACCTTATATCCCATATAAACTCAATCTATAATAAAGGTATCAAAATGCTTGGCTTCGTTCTTAGAAATTCCAGAGGTTTCAGGAATATTTCAACTTTAAAAATTTTGTATACATCCTTAGTACGTAGTCAAGTCGAATATAACTCCTCGATCTGGTCCCCCCATTTTAAAATACATTCAGATTCAATCGAAAAAATTCAACACAAATTCTTAAGACACATTAATTTTATCCTCGGTATTCCCATTGAAAACATGAATTATAATTACTTGATGAAAGAATTAAATTTATTAAGACTCTCAGATCGAAGAATTATATCCGACTTAATATTTATGTTCAAAATTGTAAATGGTAGCATAGACAGTCCTGATTTAAATAAGCTTATTGAATTTCATATTCCCACGAGAACCATTCGTTCTAAAATCCTTTTTAAATGTAACAATAATCGGACTGAGTATACGAAACACTCACTTTTACCTAGGTTACATGAAGTTACTAATAGATATGCAGATGTGATAGATCTATTTAACTGCACGGAACATGGGTACAAGAAGGCTATGCTATCATATTTTTTAAATCACTACTAATTTTATTTGTATTATAGATTTTTGGATGTAAAGGTATCTCTGTTGTCACTTCCCAATGTATCGTCACAACTAACTGTTATACATACACTGTTTTATCATTACTAATATTTTGAATATGAATTTGTGACATGTAATTAGTGTTTATGGCATACTTATGCCGTTTGTATTAAATAAATAAATATGACTACCTATAGAACTCTAGACATTTCTTCGTTTTGTAAACCATGTCAAGCAACTTTTAAATTCAATTCTGAAAGGTGGTCGTACACCAGGGCGATACTGAGAGTATCTTCCACGGTACGTGCCACAAATAAACCATATATTATTTTTAACTAGCAGACCCGGCCACACGTTGCTGTGGCTAACGAAACATAACACTATTACCCAACCTTTATAAAATCCACACCACCCGCTTGCGAGTTGCCCGCTGCCCGCTGCCTGAATTGAATATTTGAATTTATCGGCTTTTCTCTACTTTAATAAGCATGTATTGTACATATAACTTCCACAACCAAAACATCTCTCGCCCAAAGACACTTCTCTTTCTTAGGTCCAAACCTATACAACTTCATGCCTGATGCCTGGAAAAAGGAAAGCACAGGTGTTCTTCGTAAATTGACCACTACATGGTTTCAACAATTAGGGAGAAAGGAGAGTGAACTTTTACTACACAAAAAATGAAATCAAACACAAACCAAAAACAACAACCAAAATTCCAACAAAAATTCTCAACAGATACCATTATTTTCTAACCTAAATTATTATGTGTATGTATGTACCTCCCTATTACTTGTAAAATTAGAAAGCTAACCAAGCAGCTGTTAATCTTATGTTTTAATTGACTATTTTTTTTTATTCTTTATATCTCTTCTCTTTTTTATTAATATTTATACATATATACGTGGGCTTATCAATAAGCAATGTAAACACCGGTTATAAGTATATATATACCTATTATTTTAATAACTATGCTAAGCAAACAACAGTAATAATCAGGTATTAATTGTTTATTTTATTTTACTATATTTTTCCTGTTCTCACTATATAAAATGTGTACGTAGGATACAATATGTAAGGCAAACACCAGTTACCACCTTATATTTTAATCGTTTGCTTTTAAGTACACACATGTATAACTTTTATTTATTTTTTTTATCATTTCAACAACTATGCTAAACAACCGCTGGCTATTTTATGTTTTAATTGGTTATTTCATTTTTATTTTATTCTTTCTCTTCTCCTTTTCTTTCTTTTTTTTCTACAACACATGTATGTAGGACTATAATATGCAATGCATACAGAAGTTACCTAAATGTTTTAACCCTCTTAATTTCTCTTAGTTACTTATATATATATACCTATTTACCTTTTCTTTTTAAAATTTATATTATTTTAATAACTATGCTAAACAAATAACAGTTACTAGGTTTTAAACTTTTTTTATTATATTTTATATTATTTCTGTTCTTTTTATTTTCTCTTTTTATTTGATCAATTTTCTTTCTTTTTTCTACAAATCATGTTCCATTTGTTTATACCCATAATAATTTGACTGTCCTAAAACGGGAATACTCCTAGTTGGGCAGTCAAAAAAATTAATGAATTATGTATATACATGTATAATCTTGTACTAAATAAACAAACAAATAAATAAATAAATATAAACCTTCCTGAAACCTTGAATCACTCTATCTATTGGTGAAAACCGCATGAAAATCCGTTGCGTAGTTTAAATGATCTATGCGCACATATATTTTGAGGGACTTCATTTTATACTATGTAATGATGATGATGATTAATTAATTGTAAAATAACACAAATTAATCAAATAACGTTATTATCGTTTACGCCCGCCGGGATTCGGATGAGAGCCTTACCCCTCAAGCATAGAGGCTGAAGAGATTAGTATGAATATAACATGTCTTGTATTTTTATAATTTCACTGGTTGGTGTCATAATTTTTCAAGTTTACTAATATGCTTTATGTTAATTTCTTCTTTTGAAATGCAAATTTGAAAGGCATCCTGAGGCAAGTCTTTTTTTTACTAAATACTTTCGATATCACAAATCCCACAATTATAATTTCCAGTCCGCGCTAATGAACACTAATACTCTTATATTTTTTCTCTTTCGTTCCTAATAGCTAATAGTATATAGTAGGAACACTACATAGCATTTTGTAACTAGTTCCCATCAAAGTTTTGACTGACTCGGTCTTCGATTAGACTCGGGGTGCGGTGATTAGTCCTACAGATTATTCACTTCCATCATTTACAATACCTCCAAATCTACCGCTGTCTGTTTTGGCAGTAACTGGGCAATATTAATAGCTTATACATATTTCAAACAATGTAAGCCGTGAATATTTAATGCCCGTAACGCGCAAGCCATACAGTTATCATTGTTACCAAATAAAATAACGAATATTTAATATTATTTACTTTAGTAACTCAATGTTTCAATATCCTTGTGCGTTCATACGTAAAATAGGATGCCAAAATCATTCGTCAAACAGCTTAGTTCACTGTTGAAATTTCAACCACTTTGCATATTACAAAAGTTAAATACAAATCCGTAAATACGTCCATTGAAAACAGGTAACCTATTCGCGTAGCTTTGTGTTAAACGCAATGTTATTTTAAATGCAGGAAAATTTTAAAGGGAAATTGAATTGCACTGTATTTTTTGATTCTGAACTTCTGTTGAGCAAATTAGTTTTTTAATCAAACCCTTTCTTTGTAAGTAATTTTTAAAGAAAAATACGTTGGGTGAAGCACAGAGTAACGAATTAATATCAATGGATTGAAGTGACATTCCTTTGAAGTAAAAATGAAAAAGGGTTATAATTGTTTTTTTTTTACTAGGTTTTATATTTAATATTACAAGTGAATGTACCATTACAAAATTTATATGACTGATCGATTGATTGAATGTTTAACTGGTTGGTTAATTAAATGATTGATCGATTGATTGAATGTTTGAATGATTGGTTAATTAAATAATTGATCGATTGATTGAATGTTTAACTGGTTGGTTAATTAAATAATTGATCGATTGATTGAATGTTTAACTGGTTGGTTAATTAAATAATTGATCGATTGATTGAATGTTTAACTGGTTGGTTAATTAAATAATTGATCGATTGATTGAATGTTTAACTGGTTGGTTAATTAAATAATTGATCGATTGATTGAATGTTTAACTGGTTGGTTAATTAAATAATTGATCGATTGATTGAATGTTTGAATGATTGGTTAATTAAATGATTGATTGAATCTTAAATTGAATGGTTGATTGAAGAATTGATTGAATTGATTGAATGATCGAATGAAAGATTGATAGAACGATTGATTAAATGATTGATTGAATGAATTATTTATTGAATGACTGATTGGATGATTGATTGCATTGTTGATTGTATGATTTATTCAATTATTGATTGAATGATTGATGTTTTTTTATACGAATACTTTACAAGAGTCTTAGCTGTTCCCGTCTGGAGCCAGTGAGACCATGGCATCCCCAATTGGTATGTATTGTGAGACTGAAGGTAGTGGGGAAGGGACGGAGATGGGGAAGATAAAGGTGGGGAAGAACCGGGCTATTCAAATCTGGTCACCAAACACAGCTAAAGCTATCTCAAGCAAAGTTTCAATTCTAAATGGTGGTCTTACACCAGGGCGATACTGAGAATATCTTCCACTCTGGAACGTGCTGCAAATATACTATCCTGATCCAGTTACCTTCGGATTGAGAGTCAAAATCCTTACCCCTCGACCACGGCGGCCATGATTAATAAATAGTGATGCTTGATTGATTGATTGATTAATATTTATTGGTTGATTGATTGATTTTGTCCTCAGCAAACTGGGGTGGCGACTGGGCCTGCAGGCGGTGACCTGCCTGTTGGTGCTGAGCTTTTTCCTGGGCATGGTGTACCGCAGCGCCTCGCTCTACCACCCCCAGAGGAGGGCCATTCTTCATCTCAAAAATCAACGGAAAAAGGTAAATACCTTCACATATTAATACAAACATCGTTTCATATTCCCTTCACTTTTTGTAATTGGCGGGCAAATGTATTTCGATTTACATCGCGTGAAATGAGTCAAGTCAGTAACCCAATCATTTAAATTTTATTACTCTTTATATTTAATTACAATACCCTGTAATATGCTAGTCAGAACAAAACATTCCTTTTTTAGTCAGGACACGTTAACAGTGTTATTCACTACTCTAAGTCTATTCTTAATAATATGAAAAAACCGTATCTACTATCTTATCAACCGTGATAACTGTGAGCACACAACCTTATTCGCGTGTGACTGAAACTGAACACCCTTTGCGTGCTTGTTTGCTGCAGGTGAAGGAGAAGAAGACGCACATCCGCGTGCCCAAGCCGCCATTCTTCGACTTCACGCCGCTGAAGAGTCGCACCGTGCAGATGTTGCTGCTGGCCTCGGGCACCGCGGCCTTTGGCCTCTACACGCCGGTCTTTTACTTGGTAAGTGCCTTTATCTTTCTATTATCCATCATCAACCTGGACTCAGATTGGCCCACTCCGCAAATGTTCTCCGATTGCGTAATTTCTAATGCATACCATATTATTACTAGTAGTTATGTGAATAGTAAACTTTGCATAATGTTGATTACTCCGACTCCGCAACACTCATGCCCTCTGTCGGAATAAAAATGTACTATCGAATATGGCTACCATCTTCATAAGATTGACCGGACACGGAATAAACCAACAAGTTTCAACGGAAAATCGTCGAGTCAAAACTCAAAACAGGACTTCGCTCTACGCGAAGTCAAGTATTATAACACCGCCAAATTATCTCTACCTCTACATAAGTAATAATGAATTGTTCCTTACCTACCATGTAAGGGAACGTACCCATACTACGTGACCAACTTTTGGCAATTTTTAACCCCCCCCCCCCAACCCCCGGTGACCAAAATCCTAAACAACCCGCCGCTCATTTGTATGGAGCGTGACATTTTGAAGACCCCCCCCCCCCCTAAACGTGTCACGTAGTATGGGTACGTTCCCTAAACCTGCTAACTAATATATTAACATTCATACTCAACTATTATTCGTAAGACGAACGATTTCAAATTTTGATGTATAAATTTATTGTGGAAGAATTAGATAACATTTATAATGTGGAAGAAAACATATACTATATTGTAGATCATTGCAACCATGTTTATAAAAACTTAATAAACTCATCAATCATTATGCACTTAAATATTAGAAGCATTAATAAAAACTTTAACTAATCATATACACTCATACTCCCTTTCTTATAAATTCCATATGAATCTGAAACGCTGTGTAAATTCGGATTAGTGAAAAACTTGACCTAATACCACGGCGTTTGTATGGTTAAAACTACCCTAAACCAAGCTTAAAGCTAGCTTTATCGTACCAACGCTGAATCGGCGTTCATCAATGTACATAATTAGTAAGACTTTATAGTTTTCACCGAGGCCTATCTCAATTCTTTTTTTTTAGATTAACTCCACACAGGAGAATTAAATTAAATTCACAACAATTACCGAACAATGTGTCTACGCGAAAGTACATTTCTTATACAGCCCTCAAGTCTTCAAGCTTTTCGATTCTGCGCCAATCTTTTGCTCGTTCACTCTTCTTCGGTTTACCCACAGATTTCTTTTACTGTTTACCGACTATGTTACCATTTATGTTTTCTTATGGTTTGGAAATATTTCCATAACTGCAGAAATCGCAATGGTTTTAGGTTAAATTTCAAGATTATTTTTAAATCTGTTGATTCACTGAAAAAAATTCCAGTGTTCCAAAGCAAGTCAAAATCCGACGACGTATTTGCATTTTGAATTTGATGCGCGCCGAAATATTTATTGATCGCTATGTACATATTAATATTAGATACGTTTTTAGATTTTCACGGCCAAAAGTATTTTCGTTATTTGTTTTGGGGGTGTTATGCCATATTCCGCTACCTCCTTCTTTTGCCAACGTTTCGGACAGCGTTGCAGTGTCCATCATCAGGGCAGATCCGGCAGATCCGGTAGATGTATACACATCTAATTTTTTTTTTTTTTTTACAGTGAATACCGCACAAGAATCTCAACTGCTCCCGTCTGGAGCCAGTGAGACTATGGCATCCCCAATTGGGGTATGTTGTGAGGCTGAAGGTAGTGGGGGGAGGAAGGAGGTGGGGAAGAGGAAGGTTGGGAAGTACCTGGCTATTCAGATCTGGTCACCAAACACGGCTAAAGCCATTTTCAAGCAACGTTTCAATTCTGAATGGTGGTCTTACACCAGGGCGATACTAATAGTATCTTCCACTCTGGAACATGCCGCAAATATATTATATATTATTTTAAATTAATTAATTGTGAAATAACACAAATTAATCAAATAAAATTTATTTGCGCATGCCGGGTTTGAACCCGCGACCTCCGGATTGTGAGTCAAGAGTCTTACCCACTGAACTACGGAGGTCGTTAATTAATATTAATATAAAAGTATTAATGTTAATATATTAGAATCAAATACATTGAATTTCATTTATGAAATTACACCGGAGTGTTTGTTCTGTGTCTGATTGTTTCGAGTTCTTGCAGATCAATCATTAAGTTTGACAAATTTTCGTCTGGAACAGGGACATAAATATTTGTATTGTTTCATATTTATTAAAGGCCGTTTTGTCAATTTTGAGGCTTTTCAGATTTGCGCATTCGACAGTGACCTTTTGACCTGCCCTTAACCCGACTTATCCAAGACATCGTCAAGGACGTAACATAGATTTGAACACGACCTCTCGTGTAAAATGAATAAAGTATCTTACTTTAAAATGCAGCCGAAGTGAACAGATAAAAGAAAACTTTGATAAAAGACGGTGCTTGGCCGCGTTCGAGAAGTAGAAAATCTCCCCGCTTTTACTAAGAAGAGGAGCTAAGAGAGGATCAAGCGGCGCCATTGCAGAAATTGAATTGATCTAGAGTCACACTTTCATCTGACTATTCAATGCAATATTCAAGAATTGCAGAATTCCAGCGGTTCTCATTTATTTTTACTGGTAAAAGTTTTCTGCATTCTTTTAAAATAGTTTTCACATTACGAATTTTCTTTGTTTGAAATAGGGTCGGAATTTAAAACTTCATACTTTTGCCGAGCAAGTTGTCACACGTTTACGTACATTATAAATAACAGTACAGATCCGTGAAAAATTACGGGACAGCCTGAATTCTTGGCGAAATATTTTTTGTAAAAATATTATTTTATTGGGACGTATTTACGTTATCGTTTATTTGCATTAGCTCTACGCAGGAGAACCTGAAGAAAAAGCCTTTCGGGTAGTGTGTCATCTTTGGGAATGCTGTGTGGAGGGTCGTTTTAGGGAGAGGAACTTCTGGGTCGGAAAAAATGTATAAGGGGTTGTCCAAAAGTGACAGATGCATGAATTCATCCTTCCCACTGTCATGCAAGGCGAAGGGTCAAGAGAGTCCGGCTGGAGAGGTCAATAGGTCTCCCTTAAACCATTCTCTCGCCGCCAAGACCTAGACAAACCTCTGCTTAGTACCAAACCACTATTAGTATCTTAGTATCGAACCACTTGGGGTGACCTATGGCAGGGGTGTTGTTTATCCAATAAATGATTTTGGGGGCGGCGGTACCCATACCTGCCTCCCAAATTGAAATTTGTATTTTTCACACAATCAGTTCCAATTTTGAAAACGTCACTTATTAGTATTATTGAATTTTCAAAGCTAATATAAGTTCATTTAACTTGAGTGACGTAAGACTCACAGACAATCGAACTAATCAAAAATATTGATGAAGTGGTGAATAATAATTATAGATATCCAATTCAAAATAACCAACACTTTATCCAATTTAATTAATTTATTTCCTTTTTCAAATCCACCCACAAATAAAGCGCTAATCTTGCTGGGAAATAGAAACAGTACATTATTTCCAAGCAAGCCGGCATTGGAAATTTACTTATTAGAAACATAGCCCCTACAGTAATTATTTCGATTCCATGTGGGTACTTACGTAGTTTATATATATAAAGGGAACTTTTATTATAAGGTTACATTTAATTTTATTTTTTAGTAACAAACACTCTTATGAAAATTGTTTTATTTCGGTTTGAATGAGTTCTCTTCTTAACAATAATATTTTTGCAAACACGGTAATTACTATCGTTGTATTGTAAAGATTCCAGGACCATTTGTCATTTTGTTTCTGCTTGTCACCCCTCTCCGCTACACACATCACATACTACGGAACAGGAATCGTTTGCCCGCAATACTGTGTGTATACCTGTCAATAATATTATTTTCTTTCGTATTTTTCTCATTAATCATCATCAGCTAGGTTATTTTCCTAACCAATATACGTTAAAACAACACGTTTCATTACGAAAATCCCCTAATAACCAAGTAAAGAGTAGTTCAAGAATCGCTGAATTTCCATGGAAACCATTGGTTTGTTTTCCTTTGTGCAGAAGGTGGACGTGTTTCTTTCCCAATTACACAGAGTGTTCAAGTGTGGCTAGCCACTGGCTCGGTACCATCCAGTCTCAAAGGGTAGGTACCCCCTGTTGCCTACTTTATTGCTATAGAGGGGAGTATTCTCTTCCGCGAATTATGGAAAACTGGATAGTTGTGAAATTCGAATTTATCGATTTATTGTTTTTGATTTGTATTATTTTGTCGATTATATTTTTAATACACATTTATTTGTCGAAAAGGATACCGGTTGAAATAAAAATAAATCAAATCACTTTTTATATTGTGATTCTGCTCCCAGCTCTACCAACCTAGGAATTTCCTTTTTTTTCTCTTTTAATTTTTTGTTACGCATATTTTTATTACTATACCTCAACTTAACCGATCCCCCCCCCCATCCTACCCCCTCCCTATTAATAACTTGATTCTTGAAATGTAATTTTTCATTAGTATTGTGGCGGCCCTGCTACCTTATCATAAATCTGTGGCAGCTCTGCACCACGCAGTGCCTAACGAACGTGCTAGAAGCTATTATGGTATCAAGTTTCGCTGATAAGCGAATTCCAGACGCTCGGCGATAAATGCTGACCTTCGAATCTTTACAGGAACCGTCTCGAAGATTCTCTACAGCGCAAGCATCTATATAAACAATGCACCTGGCGCCTACCAGTAAGTCGGTACTGAACTCACCGCGATACGAATCGCAGACCTGACGATGGCCTAGACTTACCACGGGTCGCGACACGCGTCGCCGGCTTCTCAATGGATCTCCCGTACTTCCAGAAGCCTCCGCCCGCACGACACCAAATTCATCCTGGAATAATACTGAAGATCCGAGATCTTCACCTCCAGTGGACGACCAAAGGACCAGCCAGTTATATCGAGACGCGACTTCTACTTTCCTTAAAGAGCAGCACTCAATGCTAATTCTGCATTCGTAATCTGTGTAACATGTTCAATTAAATAAACGGAGATCATGACGAACATCTTTAATTCATCTCTCTACTAACTTTCCCAAATTGGTGACCCCGACGTGATATGAACAGTGCAACCGACGTGATTTGAACAGTGCAACCGACGTGATACGTGAACAAATAATACCCGACGTAATTTGAACAGTGCAACCGACGTGATACGTGAACAAATAATATCAGACGTGATCTGAACAGTGCATCCGACATAATAAAAAGTGCAAACAAAGTGATGGTTACCCCGACAAATTGGTGACCCCGATTAAAAAAAGGGAATTTGGTAGAGACCGCGAACATAAAAAGTGATGGCATAATTTTTCGACAACGGACAACTAGTAATCAACGCCAACCATCGACAACCAAACCATGTTGACTACGCAGTCACATCAAGAACAATCTGTCAAAGGCAAACAATGGGCACCACAACAACAATGCCGCGAAGAGCCGCAAAAAGCCAAGAAGCAAAAAAGCAAGAAGCAAGAAGCCAAGAAGCAAAAAACAATGTCAACAATGGGCATCCTAATCAACTTCATCTGGCGTGTAGTCGAGAACAACTCCTACACAACAAGTGGTATACAGTCGAGGACAACTTCTGTTACACCGATCGCTGTCTACTCATCCATACTGCTCCGACTATCGTCTAGCATTCAACTGCCTCTGCTTCACGTGTTAAGCAGGCAGCAAACGGTTCCGCAGGCTGACGCCAGGCCTGCAACCGGCAAATTAAACCTAGCTAAGGCTAGCCACCACTCGATTGAGTGAGACGACGAAGACGCATTATCTGATTTTCTCATTGTAACAACATAGTTACATAGCCTACTCTAAACATGCCCAAGCCCATCATCATTTCATCGAAAGTTATGGAGGTTCAACAACGATCCAACATTAACACTCGAATTGAACAGTCCTTGTTACATACGACATGACCTATTACCACATTCCCAAATCGTATCGTGACTTCGTCACTGGGAAGGGGGTATGTGGCGGCCCTGCTACCTTATCATAAATCTGTGGCAGCCCTGCACCGCGCAGAGTTACATAGCCTACTCTAAACATGCCCAAGCCCATCATCATTTCATCGAAAGTTATGGAGGTTCAACAACGATCCAACATTAACACTCGAATTGAACAGTCCTTGTTACATACGACATGACCTATTACCACATTCCCAAATCGTATCGTGACTTCGTCACTGGGAAGGGGGTATGTGGCGGCCCTGCTACCTTATCATAAATCTGTGGCAGCTCTGCACCGCGCAGTGCCTAACGAACGTGCTAGAAGCTATTATGGTATCAAGTTTCGCTGATAAGCGAATTCCAGACGCTCGGCGATAAATGCTGACCTTCGAATCTTTACAGGAACCGTCTCGAAGATTCTCTACAGCGCAAGCATCTATATAAACAATGCATCTGGCGCCTACCAGTCAGTCAGTACTGAACTCACCGCGATACGAATCGCAGGCCTGACGATGGCTTAGACTTACCACGGGTCGCGACACGCGTCGCCGGCTTCTCAATGGATCTCCCGTACTTCCAGAAGCCTCCGCCCGCACGACACCAAATTCATCCTGGAATAATACTGAAGATCCGAGATCTTCACCTCCAGTGGACGACCAAAGGACCAGCCAGTTATATCGAGACGCGACTTCTACTTTCCTTAAAGAGCAGCACTCAATGCTAATTCTGCATTCGTAATCTGTGTAACATGTTCAATTAAATAAACGGAGATCATGACGAACATCTTTAATTCATCTCTCTACCACCATTTCCCAAAGTATCTCTGGGTACACAATACCTATGTGGAAACCTGTAAATGGTTCAATTATTGTGACTCAATTACTATTATGCTCAGTTATTATTGTAAACTGTTGGTCTCCCAAATAAAATAAAACTGAGCTTAGTTGGTTGAGCTGCACCCGGCAAGGCGAAGGTCCTGGGTTCGAGTCCTAGATGTGATCGTATATTTTTGTGTTTTTTCTGATTTCAGATTTTCGATTGAGTTTCGCTAATACTGTTTTCATTTAATTAAAATGAGGTTTAAACAAATTGAGGTTTTGCTCATTAAGTTAAAAATAAATAAAAGTAGTTTTCTTTTTCTTTGTCTTCGCAGAGCTTTTAAACCAGAGCCGATGAAAAGGTACTCTGCTGCTAAAGGCTAAACGAATTTTATAATTGAAGTAGAAAATAATACTAATAAATCTAAACGCAAATATGAAAAAGATCAAGACACAGAAAAATAAAAATAAAACGGTCGCCAATGGGACCCGAACCCAGAATCTCTCGTCTAACCGGGACAAGCGCCTTAATCAACACGGCCATTGCGACCTCTAATTTTGTCTTTCTCATATTTCAATTTCAGATTTAACAATATTATTTTTTTATTATTTCGACCGTTAAGTATTTTTTTTCTATGTTTTGTGCTTTTTCGGTTTTTTGTTTAGATTTATAAGTATATTTTTCTTTTTCAATAATTTGCAATTCCCATCAATTAATATTTATGGGAATAACCTAAAAAATATATTGTAACGAGAGTTATTCCAATCAAAATGGAGTAAGGGGGCATACATCAATTACGTGACCAGTTATTCTTCCAATCTCGACCCCTGCCCCCCCCCCCCCCCCTTGGTGAGATAAATTGGTCCATTTCATGTATTCTTTTCAAGTAACGTGAGATTTTGCTGGACCCCCCCCCCCCCCCATCCCCCTTTTATGCTTACGTAATTAATGTATGCCCCCTAAACTATTTATATATTTAAAAGTGTTTTGACATTCTAAATTTAAAACAAATATATGCCATTCGACGACCTCCGTAGTCCAGTGGCTAAGACTCTTGACTCACATTCCGGAGGTCGCGGGTTCGAACCCGGCATGCGCAAATAAATTTTATTTGATTAATTTGTGTTATTTCACAATTAATTCATTTAAAATAATATATAGTATATTTGCGGCATGTTCCAGAGTGGAAGATACTATTAGTATCGCCCTGGTGTAAGACCACCATTCAGAATTGAAACGTTGCTTGAAAATGGCTTTAGCCGTGTTTAGTGACCAGATCTGAATAGCCAGGTGCTTCCCAACCTTCCTCTTCCCCACCTCCTTCCCCTCCCCACTACCTTCAGCCTCACAACATACCCCAATTGGGGATGCCATAGTCTCACTGGCTCCAGACGGGAGCAGTTGAGATTCATGTGCGGTATTCACTGTAAAAAAAAAAAAAACATCATTTTAAAAAACAGAAAATCTCCTAATGAAACTCGGATACATGACACAAGAGCCTCAAAAAAGGATATACGAGATGTTCTAAAATTCAAGACAAGTTTTGGCCAAAGAAACCACATATATCTAGCAACCAAACTTTACAACATCCTTCCTCCAAGTTTGAAAAATATAGAAAAGATAAATAAGTTTAAGGAAAAAATCAAAACATGGGTGAAAGAAATTAATGCAGACATACTAGAGAATGTATTAAAAACATCATAGAAACTAAATAACGGAAAATCAAAGAAATCTACCAGTCCGCCTCAGCACAGGACCACCTAGTGAGGAGGACTAAGAACAAACAGATGAAATATTTATATACATTATCATATCTTGTGATTCTCATCAAACCTGTAATTAAATAGTCTCTAATAAAAAATAAAAATTTATAAAAACTAATTCAAGTTTGTCAAATAAGAGTAGAAAACATAGGAGGGTGCCACTGTTGTTCAAATGGCAATACTAAACATAATAGCTCAGCTTTGCAATTTTGTGTTAGCAAAATGAAGAATAACTATATTGTAATAAAATATAAAGCACAGTTTAGAAATTGCTTAATACTAAATTTATTTAACCCATATATGCCCAGAACTATGTCCTTATTTGGTTCCTTATTTGCCTACTGATTCGAAAACGAATCAAAATTTAAGCTTTCTTTCAACGCTAATTATCTTACGCATTTCATTCGGAAAGTGCAATCTACCGCTATCTTTGTCAAGGTTAAGGTATCTTCTTCTAATGGTAATTAAATGTTTTAACTAAACAAATTTTATTGTCCCGTAATGAATCAGTGCAAGTTGTGACCTATTTACGGCGTGCAGAAATCATGGCTACTTTCACAAAAAAGTAAGTAATTATCAAAATTAACTCTAGTTTAGAGTTTTTGCGGAATTTATGATAAAGTTGGATAGTTTTAACATATGTATGTGCAATTATAAAAACTAAATTGTTGTATTCAAATACCTAAAAGCTGTTTATAATACCAGTGTTTCGAAAACGATACATTGGGAAAATATACGTATGTAATATACTAAATAAACATTTTTTAATTTCAGTTGGAGCAAGCCTTTATCGACTAATGAAATAGTTGATATGTCCATAATTTGGATTCGAACGATGAAGCGACTGGTATAGATATTTATATATGTAGATCCCCCGGAGATGGATTAGTTTCGGACTCCGATTCGGGCGACGAAACAAATAAAAGTTTTGAAAATTTATCACTTAGACAACTTCTAGCCTCTGCTGAGCTGGTACTTCATGGGAGTAGAGACAATGATGACAGCGAGTCAGAAGATGATCTTCCGCTTTCATCCTTAGCTAATCGAAACACAACATCAGATGTGCCTTTATCGAGTCGACTAGAACAGCCAAAAGCCCGTAAGTGGGTAAAACAAGACCTATCTAGAATGGATAACGAGTGGATTGTACCGCCTCCAAGATCAGTGGTGACCATATTAGATGCATCGGACCCAGTCCATTTCTTTGAATTATTTTTTAATCACGAAGTAATAATACATTTTGTTCGTCATACAGTTATTTATGCTGTGGAAAAAGGAATTATGGCGTTTTCCGTCTGATGATGAAATATATTGCTTCATCAGCATTCTTATATTGACAGGTTACTATCCATTGCCGCGACGACGTATGTATTGGGAGAGTAGTGAGGATATCCACAAATTGTTGATAGCTAAATCTATGTGACGGAACCGGTTTGAAGAAATTTTGCGATACTTCCATATGTCTGATAACTCAAATTTAGCTCCGGGTGACAAAATGGCCAAAGTGCGCCCCTTGTTTGAGATGCTCATATAGCGTTTCATTCCTAAATGTGTGCCTCAAATATGCATCTCCTAAATTTTGCTTCAATTTGTTTGTTCATATGTTTAGATTTATGAATATGTCGTTTAAAAATAAATAAATTCAGAAAAATATTGTTGTTTCTTCACTCATAATAAATGTATTGGAAGTGCCCAATGTTTCGTTTTCGAACAATTAAAAAAAAAGTACTTATCCAAACCGGACCTTAATGAAACTTGTTTTAACGTTATTAGAGACTTATTACCACTAACATATCTAAATTTTAGTAAAATCGAAAGTCCAAAATAGTTCTGGGCATATATAGGGTATTGATCGTTTTCGAATCAGGGGGCATATATGGGTTAATACTAGCGTTGCCCGGGCTTTAGATCATGTCTCTAATTTTAGGTCTGAATATATTTAGCTCATTCAGATCTAAAAGTAGTGTAACTAAACTCACCATTAGTGATTCTTCCTTTCTACCTACTGTTAAATTCAAATTTATGTTCAATTAAATGAAAGCAAATCACTTATGTCATTAAGTAGGTACCTTGACAACGGTGACCCGACAATTGGTCAGGCGACAGTTGGTCCGGCGACAGTTGGTCCAGCCGACAGTTCGTCCCGCCGACATTTGGTCCGGCGACAATTGGTCCGGCGATAATTGGTCCGGCCGGAAGTTTAGAAGATGTTTTCTTCAAGTAAGTATGCAAAGAGGATATACGGCCGTACAACCAAAGTCGATATACTTATATCTGATACGTACGCTTATACGTGCAGTCGGCTTAGCCAAAAAAGCTAAAGATTCCTACTCCATATAATAGGTATATTTTTTATATCTGAATATAACACAAGAGTCCCAACTGCTCCCAACCGTCTCGAGCCAGTGAGACTATGGTATCCCCAATTTTGGTATGGTGTGATACTGAAGGTAGTGGGGAGGGGAAGGAGATGTGGAAAATTTACCTGGCTATTCAGATATAGTCATCAAACACAGCTAAAGCCATTTCAAGTGACGTTACAATTTACAACTCTGAATGAATATGACGAATAACTGGCACCGGACCAACTGTCATGGAACTCTTAACAACAGTGCTCCTTCGATTTTTTTTCTTGAACAAAAAAATGTTTTTTAAAATGTGGTTTACAGTGTTCCATTCATTCAGTGCCATTGCACTATAAAATAATATTTGTCAGTTAAATTGGTGTTGCCAGCCTACAAATTTTGTAGTTCCACTTTAAATATTTTCTACTCTTAATTAGCCCACTATATGTCTATATTAGGGAACGTACCCGCCCGCTCATTTGTATGGAGCGTGACATTTTGAAGACCCCCCCCCCTAAAAGTGTCACGTAGTATGGGTACGTTCCCTTACGTTCAGATTCAAGTAAATGAATCGATTCATATTTCATAGTCGAACGTCAAGTAATTTAATTCATTTGTAGCAAGCTCTATTAAAAGGTACTTATCTTACTGGTGACTGGGTTTTAGCTAGGTCACGGTAGAGAATAGGCTCCCCCACAGCTAGTTAAAGTTTGTGTCCCCATTTGCCGCAGAACAGACAGACCCCGACCCCATTCTGCCGTCGCCGCACTACGAGTACAAAGTCTCGCATCTTTTACCAAACAAAATACTTACCCCTTCTAAACTAAGTACACAACAAAGCAACCAGTTTTCCCAGTTTAGTTAAGTATATGAGCTTTGCGTTGTGCATTTCTTAGTAAAAGCAGCTCCCGGTGATATTTGGGGTAGGAAACACAACATCATTATGATGAGTAGGTTAGTTAATTTTTGAAAGTTTACGAGAGACTTGGTACCTACCTATCATACTAAAGAAGCTCGGGTCAACATAGTGTTCATCATTACAGAGATAGTAAAAAAAAGTCGCCGTCATAAGCTGTGACAATGGGGTATTTTCACAGACAATGAATACAGTTAAAAGTGTGTGGAAAATTTAAAATTTATTTTTCTGATTCTGATCATTGTACTTACTGAAATGTGTAATTTTAATAATTTAATTCAGAACATGTCATTTTCGAAACCAATCGAAAATAGCATATTTGAAATGGTAACATATAAATTAAAATATTATTTCAGGTAAGTATAAGAGAGACAGGCTGCGTTGTAAATGATCTAGAACCAAAAGTACTGAGCGACATTTGTTTCAGTTTTTTTCCTTTAAATTTGTACGAAAGGCACTTTTAGTGTTATATTCTTAATTCAATGTGCTGGGCTACATTACTCCCATGTGTACATATTTCGGTAAGTACACCTTTTAAATTTCATATGAATACCGCACAAGAGTCCCAACTGCTCCCTACCGCCTGGAACCGGTGAGACTATGGCGTCCCCGATTAAGAGGCTAAAGGTAGTGGGGAGGGGAATAATATGGTAAAATGAAGGTGGCGAAGTTCATGGTTATTCAGATCTGGCCATCAAATACGGATAAAGACATTTCAAACAACGATTTAATTCCGAATTGTGGTCTTACACCAGGGACACACAGAAAGTATCTTCCACTCTGGAAAGTGTCGCAAATATACCTTATATAATTTTATATGATTAAATTATGAAATAACACAAATCAATCAAATAAAATCATTTTGTATAATATAACCATTCTGACCTAGGTTTAAGGGGATGAGCTAATTTACGGAATTTGGGGAATATTACTTAATATTACCCTAAAAACCTGAAATGATTATTTAAAAGCTATACCGGCCGATCGCTTGTCATCCCCTCCTAGCTTCCGCATATCGAACAAGTACACAATACACCAGGTTTTACAGCCTTCCTTCTTGTGTATTATTCAATAATATAGGGGATTTTGTCGTAAAACAGCGGGTTAACGATGATTAAAATAAGGCTTCGGAGGCTAAGCGGGTTGGGTCAAATGGCACCACCCACCGCCAATACTACCTCCCACCCCCACCCGCACATCTTCCTAACAAGAAGGCCGGCTTTTCAATGTATGCTTTGTGAAAGTGAAATAAAATACTTCCTTTGTGAGAATATAACATAAAAGAATTCTCCTCTGTTATTTCCAGTTTTTCTCTTGTTTTGTTACAATAAGAAATAGCGTAATAATGCTCCATTGTCACGCAATACTTATATTGAAGTGTTTTTCTTTGATTTCACCAAGCACAAGAAATTTCTATTGCGATACCAATAAAAGTAAGGATATTGAGGGAATCGATCGCCCCTCACATGTCGTGATAGCCAGATAAATAGAGAAAAAATCGCACAGCGGGTACCTACCGATTTACCCCTACGTTACACATTTTATGTGTAGTAGATAAAAATGAACTGTACATCAGTTTTTTTTACATTAAGGTGAACATATACGTGAAATCCTATTTAGATACTATTTTGATTAATCTTTACGACGAATCGGCTTACAGTATGAACCCCAAATAATATCCCATGGATAAATCAAAGCTTTTACTAGCTTTTCTATGTATTGGAATTACAAGAAAATTATTATTTACGTAACAAAAAATATAAGCGTAAACCACCAAAAAAAATGTTTTTTCATGACTTAACTATGAAGTAATACAAGAAACAATTTTTAAAAAATACCCCTTTATGGCTAAGACTATTTTTGAGGTTTTCCATGTTCTAACTTTTTTTCGTTCTTATAAAATTATGCACAAAATAAATAAAAACCACTTTTTCGCTTACTAGCCTCGTGCAAAAAGACGCTCGATTTTAAATTTTGCAGGCACGAGATTCGAAATATTTCTAGCGTTTATATTCCTCTTAACTCCAAACAGGAGGCCGTAAAGAAAATAATTTCCTGTTGATAGCCTTTGCAATCTTTGCTGTGTGAAGAGTATTTTTTAAATATTTTTAAGATTACAAACAAAAAAGAATATAAAAACCTTTAAAAAAAACTATTTGAATTTAAATTGTTAGAACAAAATTAAAAATATTACTACTATACTATCATCATCATCATCACTCTTGGCTCTACAACCTCTGGTGGGTCTTAGCCTCCTCAAGAGTCTTCCTCTGCTCATCTCGGTTTTGTGCCAGCTCTCTCCAGTTTAGAAGCTCAAAGGCAGATATAACTTTGAGGACGTTGTCGCTCCATCTTAACTTTGCTCTTCCCAGGCTCCTTCGCCCTACCGGTCTTGAGTTCAGCAGGGAATTTGGTGCTTGATGCTCGGTCATTCTCTCCACATGACCCAGCCACCGAAGTCTTCCCAGTTTTATAAATACTATACACTACTTTATATATATACTACTATACCATATATGCTCTGTACTTAAGTTAAGAAAGCGAAATATTATATTTCTTTTAACTTAATAATAATAATAAATAAAAAAACCTTCTGAGAAGGAAAGAGTATGAAGGGTGGTAGAAATCTTGGGGTCAGTATGTTCGGAACAAAGGTATGAATCCATCCAAGAGAGTCCGGCTGGAAAGGTTAAAGGGACTCCCTCAACTCAGCTGGTTGGCAGGCGCATCCACCGTCAAGATCTGGACAAACCTCTCCCCATGAACCCGGCCACCTCTGCTAAGTGACCAAACGTAGTGAACCACTTGTGGTGACTTATGGACGATGTGTTGGTACCCATATTCACCTTCCAAATTGAAAACTATTAAATTTAAAAGCTAATAATGCATTCCACAATTTATTATTGTTTCGAGAAGAAGTATTTCTTTTTAGCAAAAACTGTTGATCTTTCGAATATACGAAAACGTGCACGTTTTATAAATTCGCCAGTACATTACATTTGTTGGTTGTGTTTGACAAAATATACTTGACTTGTTAATAAATATTCCGTTGTTTTCTGCTTTTAATTTACACCACGTATTTTTTTATAAGTGTGTGAAAAAAAAATTGAGACAAACTACTGACTTAATATGTCTATACAAAATCATTCACAACAAACTTGAAACCACTCATTGTCTAAATAATATTCACATTAAAACGTCCAAGTACACAAACGCTTTACACGACAACACGATAAAATACATTTAAACAGCGCTCTTGAGGCGATTTTTCGAAAAAACAGCGCTATATAAGTTGTCCAAATTTATTATTATTATTATTAAACGCCATCCACACTAACTACTGTAAACAAACATTAGTTACGATGGGGGCAACTTATATAATTACCTCCCAAACGACATTAAAAACGCAAAAAAAGCTGAGTAAACTTTAAAAATAATTATTAATTTTTATTCTTGATAAACAAAGTAATGAAATAGAATAGCGCTGTATTGTAATATTTAGTTTATAGTGAATTTGTTTAATTATTTCTAGTTAAATGAGTGAAAATGTAATTTTGTTTTTACTGGAATAAAAAAAATAAAAATTAATAAAAAAAACTTAAAGTTCCTTATACGTTACTCGGGTAGCCATAAAACATTTTGTCTCGAGTTATTTAATAACAATATTGCCTATTTTAATTCAATGTCTAGAATGTGTACATTGTGTAATGCCATAGAATGTGACGATTGACATATTTATAAACAGCCTCGTATATTAAAAAGAAGTGCTATTTTTATTGGCCACCCGCTAAAATGACGTCATGCAAATATAACTAAAAATTATGTAAGTGCTTTTTATTTCTTTCTTTCTTCTCCTTCACTGTATACCAATTATTTATTACATTTTATTTTGCTTACTCTGTTATTTCACTAGTAGCATCTCCACCTAGTATCAAATAAACCTTTTTTACGCTTGATGTAAACATTTATAATTGGATTGTTAATATCTGAGCACATCTCAATAGCAATTTTATTAAATTCATAATTTTTAACTTTCTGTAAAAGTTTAAAATAATAAATAAACTGGGTTTGAAAAAATGATCGATCAGAGTTAGTCTCTTGTCTGGGTCATCACGTGTCAGCCTGCTTCAATATTTCATTATTCAGATTGACGAGGGTGGCCTCACATTCCTACCCATCAGTCCTTCCATCCTTCCGTCCTTCCGTCCTGCCGTCCTGCCATCCTCCCGTCCTGCCAAGCCGTCCTAACAGTCCTGGAGACCTGAAGGGCGCCAATCAATGACCAACTTCTGCATTATTATTATCTGCGAGGGATAATATCCCACGATGAGGGATATATTAAAGTCCAGGGGCTTAATTCTCCAACCGAGGCCACTCGCAATCACCGTCGAAAGTACATACATTAGTCGACTTTATTATTCTCGAGTCTCGTTGAAGGTGCATACTTTGGCGTCAAACATCAAAAGTCATTCCTATCGAACAACGGGTGGGTCGAACCAGTCGACACCGACAACACCGATAAAATCTAGAACATTGGATCGTAATCTGAGATCTTTTCCTACACGCTCTCCGAAGGACATGCATCGTTTTTTTTAATGTTGTTTTAAGGTTCCATATAATGTTCCATATACTGTAGAACAATGATATTAATACGTCAGGAATGCGTCAGGCGCTCGGAGCAGCCTGACGCATTCTGGCAGGTCTCGTTATCCCTTATTAAATAAGAGGGATAATTAACATTTTGAAACCTTAAAAGTGTCAAATAATGTTTATTACTCTGTGTACATTACATATATGAACTCAAAATAATTTTATCGTAATCAGTGTGGACGTATAACGAGTTTTAAGAATATGTGCAGATTGTTATCGTGATTCATTAGATGCGAAGTGTTTAAAACCCAGGATGGGTAGCGAACATTCACCAGATGTGGTCATTTGTTCGGTCGTTGGGTGTCATAGCCGTACCCCTGCGCACCCCGCACCTTTACTGCAACCCCTGCTGCTCGCCGCTCCGCCCGCAGTCGCTGTATTTACGACTGTGGACCATATGACCCGTTCGGTGTGTGGGCCACCGAAGCGGCCTTCTAAGAAACGCACCAGAGAAGAAAACAAACTGATGACCTCTGCAATCTCTACATCCCTAGCTGCCCCCGCTGCCAACCGCCCGCGCCTGCCCCCGCCCCTAAGCACATGGACTAGGAAGTCATCGGACTGAACCCGCGCCCTTCGGTTTCTACCAGTGCCGTACGTATGGAGTGATAAAGGACAAAATAAAATATCTAAGAGACAGTGTTTAAAACAACAATCAATAATAATAGTTCATAGTGACAATTTTTACAGTGTATTACGAGAATATACATTTTCGTTAGCGTTGATTACATGTTATTTTTATGGTTTCTTTGCAACTATTGTTATGAACTGCAGATTTATTAAATATAGGTTTTTAGTATGTGTGAGTAAGACAAAGTTAGGTTAAGTTAGATTAAGTAGATTAAGTTAGATTAAGTTAGATTAATTTAGACTAATGATGTTACGTAGATTACTAAATACATAAGGTAAATGTATTATTGGGGGGGCAAGAATTCCAATAATCCATGCGCTTGATAGCTGCAAGACGAGTTGTTATCTAGCCTCCTACATAGTTAAGTAAATTAAAATACGTACATATAAAAAGATATTTTATTTTATTTGATTTATTGGGGGGCTAGAATTCCAACAATCCATGCGCTTGATAGCTGCAAGACGAGTGGTTATCTAGCCTCCTACATAGTTAAGTAAATTAAAATACGAACAAATAAAAAGATATTTTATTTTATTTAATTTATTGGGGGGCTAGAATTCCAACAATCCATGCGCTTGATAGCTGCAAGACGAGTGGTTATCTGGCCCCCTACATGGTTAAGTAAATTAAAATACGTACATATAAAAAGATATTTTATTTTATTTAATTTATTGGGGGGCTAGAATTCCAACAATCCATGCGCTTGATAGCTGCAAGACGAGTGGTTATCTAGCCCCCTACATGGTTAAGTAAATTAAAATATGTACATGTAAAAACATATTTTATTTTATTTAATTTATTGGGGGGCTAGAATTACAACAATCCATGCGCTTGATAGCTGCAAGACGAGTTGTTATCTAGCCTCCTAAGTTAAGTAAATTCTAATGTAAAATCCAAGCTAATTTGTACAGCGCTCTTGAGGCGATTTTTCGCAAAAACAGCGCTATATAAGTTGTCCAAATTTATTATTATAATAGATTACGTAGAATAAGCTGAAGCTGATGCTTTGTGACTAACAAGAACGTTTCGCTGAAGGGTAGATAGTTATTACACGAATATTAACTTCCTAATTAATCTATATTTTTATTTTAACTTAATGAGTAAATCCTCAAACTGTAATATTTAATTAATGAAGACAATATTAGCGACTCCCAATCGAAACAGAACCATCCGAAAAAGATTCGGTCACGCCTAAGAATCGAACACAGGACCTTAGCCTTTGCGGTTCGGTGCTCTGCCTCGGGGTGCTCAACCCCCGCGGAGCACAGCTCCGGCAAGGCTAAGGTCCTGGGTTCGATTGCTAAATGTGACCGAATCTTTTTTTTGTAAATTTTTTTTTTTAAATTATATTGTCTTCATTAATTATTAAATCCTAATAAATCTATTGCAATATCTTTTGCAGGTGTTATTAGTATTAAGAGGGCATTACCAGAGAAAGCCGGAAATACGTCATTTTCAAAAAAGTTTTTAGACGTATTGACTCTTTTCCACAAAAAATTATAAATGGATTTCGACAGATTGTTCTTTTATCTAGCATTCGTATGTAATAAATTTTTAGAATTTTTTTTAATTTTTAGTATAATAAGGTTATTCCATAGGTCGTTGGCAGATTTGTTAAATTTTCAAAAAAGGTTTTGTATTATACCACACCCATTTCAAATAATGTAATCATGCAGTAAAATAAATCAATACATTATCTAGCAGAGTTATGTATTAGAATTTTAATTTTAGTTTCAATAAAATCATTAAAAAATATGTACGCACATGTGTTTCTTATTTTCTCATTTGTGTATTTATTTGCGCACTTACAAACTAATATATTTCAGATTTTTTTAACATTCTTATTAAATTTAGACATTATTGAAAAATGATAAATACTTATAATCAAAAAATAACTACAAAAAGTACACTATTTTAATGGTTTTATCATAACGCCTTTCAGCATTTTTGGATGAAGGTATAAATTAAAGCTAATTTGGATTGAAATAAATTCGATATTGAGTTATAATTTTAAAAAGCTGGTACGGAGAATAATTAATCTTTCTCATTGTAACCGCCCTGCACGATCGGAATAACAACTTTCGACGAAATGTGGATTTTCGTCCGCTGGCTGGTTAAACGCTCTTAAATTATTTTTGGGATTTGTTTTTTGGTACTAAACCCACCAGCATTTCGAAGAAAGTGCGGTTGTAATTTCAAATAAAATTCACACCATAGAAACGTCAAAAACATTAGAAACATATACAATATTTACAGGGCTGCCAATATAATCATCGCTTCAACCTTTCGACATTCAAGAAAACGTGTGTATAAATGAAACATTCGATAAAATTCGTCGAGACGTCGTTCGCAGAAGACGTATAACAAATAACTCTTAATCGGTATTGGAGAATTGTGCTCCAGAATCCCGGCAGAGAGCGACATAACGTCCTCTCATTCGTGATATAATAGATAATAATATGATGAAATTAGTTAACTGTTCTGCCTTACAACTTTATGGATAAGATATTTTACATGGCTTAAATGAATCAATTGATGTTTGTTATCGAAGTGGGTCATGTTATACCGTAAATTTGGTATTAAATTGAACCCTTACGTTTTGCGTACCTAATATTGTTTATGGAACAAATTAAAACAATTATTATTGAATTATATTCATCCATTCGTAACTTCTTGGACCTTTTGCTTCAGAACCAATGTAAGCTCTACCGATTCACCTCCCTGTTATTTCCAAAATTAATAAGATAAAGGCACTGAAATACTTAATTTTTTTTATTTCATTGAAGACCGGTCAGTGGTTGAGCGTCGCGTGTTCGATTCCTCGACTGGCTAAGTCCTCCATCACAACACAAGTAACATTTTCGGCTTTCTGTGGTGGTAGTAGGAAATTTTCAAACATTGTTGGGTTATTCGTAACCCGGGAATGTTTGTCTTTCTTTTAAAAATTAAAAAAAAAATTAAAAAGATGAATAATGTAAAAGTAACGATTTTTATTTCTATACTAGCTGACCCGAAAAACGTTATTCTGCCGTATAAATAAATTATTTGTAATGAATATTTTGGTTGTTAAATAAAAATAACGAATGTATTGTAAGGGTGTGGGGATGGGATCTATGACAGAAAGAGGAATGGAGCGCTGTAGACGATGACCGCCGATAAAAACAATAAAACACCAACTAAAGTAGGAAAATGAAATAAAGAAAATCAATATGAATTTCGAAGAGCAATTGAGTGTACGATATTTTTAGTCAGTCCGTCTTTAGCTAACACAAATAAGCTCGATGGTTTGCCCTCGCGAGAACATGATGCCGAATGAAATATCAAAATGACGCGACGCTTCTCGTGAATGTCTTATGTCTTGCGCATGTGAGGATGAAAGTTCGATGAGGTAGACGTAGCGCCATCTGTCATTCAACAACATAAAAAATTTCGTTCTGTTTGAAATACGAAAGACGGTTAAATTTGTTCACGCAAAAATACTAAAATCTCTTTAAAAAAAAAATGGGAGGGTGGGGGTAGGAGGGATAAAATTTGGGGTTATGGGTATTTTTAATGCCAAATAAAATAATAAAATTTTAAAAATATTGTCAAAAAAAAATATTTTTTTTCTACACTACAATAATAAGGGATACACCAAAGATGGACACACTTATCACCTCTAGCGGCATAAAATATAATTTAAAACCTATTCTCATACCTACCAAACATACATAAAAAAATTTCATAAAAATCGGCCAAGCCGTTTCGGTGGAGTGCGACCACAAACACCGTGACACGAGATTTTTATACATAAGATTTAAATTCCTGGTGGAATTTCATAGTAATATAGACAATCAAAAGCTTTATGATTATTAAAAATGGAACAAAGCTATTTTCCATGTATCCGGCATGCATTGCAATGCCACTCAAAGAAATGAACAGCCTTACTAAAAAACCCAGTGAAAATTTTATTCAATTGACAAACGGCCGCGGATGTGAAAACATTACTAATTAAAAAATTGTTCATGGAAAAAAATACACTTGGTTTACACAGTCTGAGAGGGTAGTTTATCTCTGTTTTAGTAATGATGTTTTAACGAAATTTAGATTTTTTCCTAAGTATTTTGAATGTTGTATATATTTCTTATTTTTGAAGGTGTCGTAAAAACAAAACCATTTATGAAAACTAGATAAAATTACCTTTTAGATTTGTGTAATTGAAATACGCTTTAGTTTTAAAAAACTGCCATATATTAAGATTCAAACGCGAAAAAAAATGGAATTTTTATTTTACCAAAACATATTTGATAAAAGTGTACAGAAATTTATAAAAAAACAAAATTTAAAAAATACAGACCTTTTATATAATGAATTTGGAACGAAACTGTCACCTCACTTTTTCCTCGTGCATGCAATAAAAAAGTAATAAAAAATTTCAAAGTTTTTTTATTGCCAAAAAACTAACCTAAAAAATGATACTGACTTTTATAACACATTTCTTGCATCTCTAAAGACGTTAATTTCTTTGATTAGTTTAGGAACACATGTATTAGATATTAATATTTAAAAAAACACCACTTTTATGAAATTGTCATAAAATAAAAACGTTTTAATGTAAATTTGAATTATCTTGTTTTATATAAAATCCTTTTTGACATTTCAATTTCAAAGTATGATTATTTTTATTATAACTTGACTAAAACTTATTAAAAACCACAAAAACTCGTTAAATATATCAATTATACGAATATAATGGTGAATTAGTCATATTATTAGAAATTACGATCACATTTGAGTAAGTAATAATAATACACACACATCCGAGAAGTGATTTTTTTTCGCGCTGCTTTCAGCCCGAACGACGAATGCGCAGGCGCCCGCGCGCCACCTGGCGGTTATGAAGGAAAACACACAATTTAGTACTTACACTATGAAAAATTACATTGTTGCCAAACCTATAAAATAAATTTTAAGAAAAAACGTTATTAGTAATGTTATCTTGTTTTAGTGTATTTTTGTTTTATGCATGTTGCTGCAGCAACGTGGGTTATCGGGCGTGCTGTGGTTTTTTTTTAGTAAGGCTGTAAGTGTTTGTGTTTTAGTTCTACTTTATTGTGTTCTATAGGAAACTTTTTTCCGTCTGGTGCGTACTCGAATAATTCATAAAGTTTTCCGACGCATTAACAGGCCACATACATACGTCCGTGTGAGTGTCATGGATTTTCCAATTTACCTCTTGCTATCCCCTGCCGCTACTATGTCTCCTTTACAAATCTCTCCCTCTGCCCCTCCCACTTCCCTCTCGCGTTCCCATTGAACCTTCCACTCCCGAATGTTTTTATATAAATTTCATAAAGCCTGATCTCACCATTATATGTATATTGAAACCTTCGTGGGCGTGCGCACAACAAATCACCAAAGTTTCATCGCAATTGGACAATGTGCCCTGTCACATCTGCCCTGATGATGGACACTGTAATGCTGTCCGAAACGTTGGCTAAATGAGGAGGTAGCGCAACACGGCATAACACCCCAAAAACAAATAACAAAAATATATATATACTTATACTTATATACAAAAAAATTGGTTCGGTATGTTTGCATTGGCAGATCTCGGAAAGTAATCGATAGATTGACTCAATATTTTTACAGAACATTGCTTTTTAGCAGAAGAGTGTTTGTATACATAATGGTAAGCTCTAGCGTTTTGAAATTTGTACATATCGATCTGTTGTTAAAGTAAACCCTGAATGCATCACAAAACTAAAGTTAATTTGACACATTAATATAAATTAAACACAGAAAACATCAAATTTTGCCGGATACATTCGGATACATTTTTAAGTCTCGATGAATTCTAAACTTAAACAAAAAATACGTCTCGAAATATGTCTGGCCACTACAATCCGACTTTCTCACTCTTATCAATCATGGGTTCGTCTTTTTACGTCTTTTTAACATCTCGAGCATAATATTAAATATGTAAAAACCATTCATAATATGACTATATTCTCCCAAAAGGCACCCTACTTTGTTCTCTTGACGTTTTGTCAAAGAGCGTCATGATTAATAATGCAAAGCATCAAAAATCATAATTATTTAATGTGCCCGCAATAGTAAAGTACCTCCTCATCCAGATGGATATTTCTCGGCGAGAATTATTAAGCTTCATTCAACTTATTTTTATAATTAATATTTGAATGTTCTATTCAGATTCTGACATTTACAAACGAGATCGCAACGGCTTTACTTCGGGGACGGGTTGAAATAAATTAAATTCCACAAACAAAAGGTCACAAAAAGTGAAATAATGCGAACATCAATTTATTCTGATTACTATTTTGAGGGGCGTTCAATTTGAATCTGACGCTTATTATTAAAACTAAGGGTTAAACCATTCTCAGAACCAAAAGGTTACATGATAAAACCCATCTGCTTGTTTAGGAATAAATACATCCCAAAACACCTAATTGCGTTATACTTTCATAAGATCAAAAACGTCCCGAGCGACCTTACATTTTAAAAGCTATATATCTCTCTTCCTCTCATGCTATCATATGTATTTTTAATTTAACCAGAAAGGGAACAAAATAATACTTGTTATTGTCTTTGAAATATGAAAGCTATCTTGCGTAGATATTTTACAATTTCGATCCAAAGTGATTGTTTCAGAACTTACTCACGAAACTGAGGCCACCGGATCGAGAGGTACGAATATATTGAACCAAGCAGACGGGTTAAATTCGCTTTTCAAAGTAATTTGAAACTTTACTCAAGTGAAATGTATCCTGTTTTCTTTTAAATTTGTTTAAACACAAACCTAGGTTTTCTTGAAAATAATTTACTTAATTTTTAATCAAGTTGAGAAAGTAGTGTACTGTATAAATTAATATGATTTGCAATTTAAGGAAAATACAATTCATACAAATATCACTTTCATTTTTCAAAATCTCCTATAAATATAACATTGTTGTATATTAATGTTCTTTTTTTCTTAAAAGGTGTTATTAGTTTGTATCTAAATTTATTCAGCATTTTCAACAGTTTTTTTACATTCGCTCCACGCAGAGGGGGGGGGGGGGGCTGAGGAAAATAATTCCCCTTGGGACCAACACACGTTTTTTTTAGAAAAGGAAGGAGAGGAATTTCTGAAAAAGGTTTAAGGGGTGGGTAAGAATCTGGGGGTCAGTGTGTCTAGGAGTAATGGACGTATGAATCGAACCCTCCCAATGCGATGCAAGGCGATGCGCGATGTTCCGAAAGAGTTCTGATGTAGAGATCAAAAGGTCTCCATCAACCAATCTCTCCCGATCCGGCCTGCCGCTCAGTCGGTGAGCAGATGCATCCACTGCCAAGACCCGGATAAACCTTATGCCATGGAACCCGTGCACTCCTGCTAAGTCTCCAAACGTAGCCAACCGCTTGGGGTGACTAGTGGCAGAGATTTTGGCTATCCAATAAATAGTTCCCGGACGGTGGTACCCATACCTGCCTCCCAAATTGAATTGGTTCAAATGAAAATGACGATTCCTTTTCGAAAACTGATGAAGGTTTGTTTATATATTTCAAATAAAGAGGTGCACAAACCAAATATTATTATTCAAATTATAATTATGTCTGTTTTGTAGTAAGTTGCTTCCCGTAATTTATTAAGTGTTTTGTTTCATTAAAATTAGTAAGCCAAACTGGCACTTTACTAATTTGAAATTCGCTACTGGCAAAATATGCAGAATATATTTTGAAACACCTACATTACAAAAATACAAATACAATATAATCGTAAATAATGTGTTAATTTTTGTTGTCAGAACTTTTTTTTCTACGTATTCTACATATCTACTAAATGATAAAATAGATGTCTCGAATAAATTGCTATTTGTCATTGGTTTAAATGAGGCTTACCAGGCACACTACGCTTCTTCATGTAGAAGCCAACAACATTAATGCAAACAACTCACCAATTATTCGGGCGATCACAATATAAACCCACTACACGTACCCACAACGAAAAAAATCTGATTTTTCATAATTCTTTACTAACCTTCAGAACAAACTTATGATTTTTTAGCATGGTATAAATTAATCAAATTAATATAAAACCACACTTATTTTTTTATTAAATTTTATGCACGGTCTATCACAATTCGCGGGCATATAATTCTTTATTTCATCGTTTATCTACGCTCTTACACATCTTCTCTCCACCCATTTCTTTTTCTTATTACTTATTGTAGTATACTGTTAATTCCTCTGATTAACAATACAATTCTGTTGATGGGGAGTTTTCATTAATATTTCGATTAGTCAGATATTACGGGTCTTATTTAATATTGTGTAGTGTTTACAATGAGTTTCTAACTGGACTTATTGGCGTTCTAAAGGATGCTCTCTCCTGCGGCAGGGAAATTCCCAAAATTCCCGGAAGATTCCCGCCTATAGATCGGTTAATCGGCTATCTTCATAACCCTTCGCGTAATAGACCCAAACGTCCGACAGTTGTCTCTATCCTGTACGACTACCAATGAAACCTTCTGAGAAACCTTAAAACTACATAAGCTAACGTCATCTGTTGAGAGACATTAAAACTACATATTCTAGCGACGTCTGTTAAGAGATATTGAGAGTACATACAATTTGGTATGCGGTTATGGGTACCGCCGCCCAGGAACCATTTACTGGATAACCAATACCCCTGCATAGGCCACCCCGGGTAGTTCGCCACGTTTGGTGAATTAACAGGGGTTCCCGGGTTCATGGGATGAGGTTCTTGGTCTTGGCGGCAAATGCGTTCGAACCCTACTGCGTGGCGTGCCGGATCGGGAGAGACTGATTGAGGGAGACCTAACCTAGACCTCTCCAGCCGGACTCTCTCGACCTGTTGCCTTGCACTGCAGTGGAAGGAATCGATTCATACGTCCGTCACTCCTGGACACATTGACTCCCCAGATTCCTATCCACCTCTCATAGCTTTTTTCCTTTCCCAGAACTTCCTACTAAAAAGACCCTCCTCACAGCATCGCCAAAGATGACATTAACCCTTACGGTATTTTTTCTTCAGGGCCTCTCGTGTGGAGCTTATTTTTTAAAAATCACATATGCTACACTTATGTTATAAAAGTTAACGTTAGTAAAGCCTCCTTATCCCAAAAAAATAGTAATTGCATAATTGACATACTTAATTAGTACTTACTAGAACCATGTAAATTGAATATATTTATCTATCTTATAATTTGTTGTTTTGTGTCTTAAGTAAATAAAGGTATCATTTTCCATTTTCCTGGGTAAATCTCGTTACGCGAAAATCTGTTTGTTTATTTTTTCTCAATACCGTTCACTAATAAACGTAGATTATTACACGAGGAATTAATTACTCCTCTCTTACAACATATTATATTCAAACATATCAACAAATTATACACAAACAAAATAAAGTGATTATTTGAGTTTGGAAACAAACAACCCCGCTTCGGTAAATTAATAACCTCAGCACGTAATCCCAATCCAAGGTTCGTAGAAAATGTATATGTTAAATACATTTTCTACGAACCCTGATCACAATTCAGCGTCAACACGTAGCGTCTCGTAGTACCTACCTAGTGAAAATTTTCAATGATCTCTCAATCTTCAAATATAATTATTTTGGTTGTTTGTGATGATGTGCGTTAGTTGCAAAGGCTTGAATTTTCTCACGTTCAAGGAACTCAAATTTGCTTTGAATTTGTGCAAAAGTGTCATTTTTTAAATTATAACAGAGTATGGGAGGAATAATAAAATAGTATTTTATGTTAATTGCTACGTTTGGTGACTAAGCAGGGGTGCCCGGGTTCACGGGGTAAAGTTTGTTCGAATTTTGGCGGAGAATTCCGCCAACAGCGTTGCAGGCCGGCTCGGGAGAGACTGGTTGAAGCAGACCTTTTGACCTCTCCAGCAGGACTCTCTCGGAACATCGCCTTGCACCGCAGTGTGAGGGATGGATTCATACATCCATCACTTCTGGCCACACTGATTCCTACACACCCACCATACCTTTTTTTGCTTCCCAGAACTTCCTCTCATCCTTTCCGAAAAAGACCCTCCACACAGCATCCCCAAAGATGACACAGGCCCTAAGGGGATTTATTCTCCTCATAGCCTCATGTGTCAAGCTAATGCAAAAAAAACATGTATTAATTCTATGTTTGAAATATGTATTTCTTTTATTTATATTTTTGACAAATTTCACGATTTTTAAGTTTACTAACATAAAGGAAAATTTCTTATTGTCTCCGCAATTTACCTACTCAAAGAAAAGATATGTAATACATATTGTTGAAAGAATGATCCTGAGGCAAATATTTAATAAATGTTGGATGTTGTATGTTGTGATTGTCCTATTTTCTATTTAAATTCATGTAGCACTGAACATTTACTTATCATTTATTCTAATCTCGATGTGTAGAGCCCTTTATATTAACCTTTCGCGTCTATGCCTTACTAAAATATCTATCCTATAAATATATATCCTATCTTACTAAAATATCGCCATAAAATGTCTTGTCTAAAATCTCTTTTGTCTGTGGCGCATAAAATTTTCTTTTCTTTTCTTTTCTCTTTTTGTGTCTATAAAATGGCGTGTTTTGACTCGTGTCATTCTCAATCTTACAAACATTCTCTCTCTATTGTTATTATCCTCGTCTAAACTCTGCTTGTTTAGTATTAAATCAAACCGTCTTTTGCTTCTGCTAACATTAATTAGTCTAAATTATTGTCGCCAGTCTAGTGTTCAGACCAAAACCACTCTGTACAAAATTATTCATCAGAATAAACAGAATCAATATCCAGTACCAAACACAAGTATTTTTACTACACAAGGATAACCTCAAACTCTACCTCTCTCTATCATCTCATTGTACGGTTCCTCGGTGTGGAACAGAAGGAAGTCAACAAGGGCAGCTCAGACTTACAACCTGACTACAGACTATCTGGAGAGAACCACACCTGGGACCTGCGCAACTTCACCTTCAAAAATTCTTCAATTATAATTTCACGTGATTTTTCACCGGTCTGAGCTATTCTTATACATAAAAATCAATATTTGTTTGTTCGTAGGTACTTTACGCGCTGCTACACAGATCGCGATGAAACTTTTGTGATTTGTTGTGGCTATATGTGATGGCAAGTTCTGCCGTTATTAAATTTGTGTAAATAAAATGTGTGTATTTAATGTATTTTAGCATCAGGGAGGAAAGGCAGGAAGGGAAGGGGAACGAGGGAGGTGGGGATCACGGGAGGGGAAACGAGGGAGGAGGAAGGCGGGGAACGTGGAAGAGGAACGCGGGAGGGGAAGGGGATGCACGGGAAAGGACATGGAGGGAAAATCAATTTATTAAATCAGCTAGTTGAAAATAATTTTGAACATTTATTTTATAACCTTTTCTCGTAAGAATTAATTGCTTCGACTTTACAAACTTTTTTAATTGCATATGTAGGAAATTGATTTATAATTTGTTTTCTACTGTGATTTCACCAATAGATCAATGCGACAATGGTCCTTTGTATTATAATATGCAATTTACTGAATTAACCCAAAAAAATACCCATGTTGTTATTGGTTAATGATAGATTGGGATATTTTTTACGCCCTATTTCAAATAGAAACCAATTTAGCTCCAACTGTACCAACACCTTTTTTACAAGTTCTTTAAACTCGTTAATCCTGAACTTTTGTGTTTCGGTTCAGGAAACTGAAAACAAGAAGGATATTCGTTATTCAGTGCGGAGCATCAGGCTCTACTGACCGAAGGCTTTTTTCGATAGATTAACTCCCGATTTCCAGTGGGCAGATCGACCACGTGCCTGAACTTTTATTTTAAAAAGCTCCCGGCGGCGAATTTGAACTTTTCCGAACGGATTTTTGCTCACTCTGTCGGCAATAAAGCAATTCGCTTTTCCGAGCTTTGTACCAACTTTTAATCTGCTAAATTCGACCACGAAAAACAATTAATATTTATCACAGTATTTCCCGCACTAACGCGTTTTCAGAGATAAAGAAATTAAATCTTAATTGAGTTCAAATTTATAATTAACTTCACTCCCATGTTAATTAATATTGAAGTATTTAGAAAACCACCAAGTACGCTAATTGCAATAGAAATAATTAAAATATTCATAATATTATTCTTCTGTCTTTTTAATGTGAAGACCTTACAAGAGTTCCAACTGCTCCTAACCGCCTCCTGGAGCCAGTGAGACTATGAAGGAGGTAGCGCAACACGGCGCGGCGTAACAATCCAAAACTAAATAACGATAATGGGGAAGTACCTGGCTATTCAGTAGTCGCGAAACACTTCTAAATCCTGAATGATGGTCGTACACCAGGGCGATACTGAGGGTAACTTCTACTCTGGGACGTGCCGCAAATAGAAATACCTTTGAAATAACATAAATCAATCAAATAAAATTTACCTGCACACGCCGGGATTTAAACCCCCGACCTCTCGATCGCTAGTTGAGAGCCTTACCCTTCGACCACTTCTCGTTATATTTATGCTTTAGTGCATAAAATAAAGAAGAAAACTAGAAGAACCTTCCATAAAAATTTAAATGGAAATAAATGTTCCATTTAGCCCAATATCCCCGCGCTCTGTCTCTCTTACACTCGCCTGACATCGTAGATCTCCATCCCATATGAATTTCGTAAACACAGTTTTGAATTGGAAATTTAATCTTCGATTAGTTTTAATTTAGATCACGAAAAACGAACTCCTTATGTTATTCTTTATTATACGTGTCAAATGTACAATTTGATGAATTCAAAGACTCTCATAAACTGCATAATAGTATACGTCAAAGACTCCATTTACTCGTTCTCCCCAGACATAAATCTGCTGTATTTGAGGGTAGTTTCAGCTATTCATCACCAAAACTTTGGAATGAAATACCACTGTCCATTCGAATATCGACATCGTTGCACTGCTTCAAGAAACTTTATGGGGAATGGTTACTGACTCCACGGTCAGCAGCACAACATCATAATTTATGGAATTTACAATAAAAATGATACCTACATTTGCTTGTGGTTATATTATTTCTTTTGAATTTAAATTTTGATTATTGGATTTAATTTTAATTTCAATTTCATTGTTATTATTTATTATATATTTATTGTATATTTCCTTATAAACACTGCTTAAAACCATGTGAAGAAATCCTGAACGTATAGCTGAGCAGTGACCTTTTTGTTAATAGAACCAATCTAATCAAAAATAAGAAAATTAAATATGTAAAAATCTATTGTCAAACAAATGTTTTATTGTTATTATTATATGCAGATTTAGTGTTTTAACATAATTTTTATTGTAAAATTAACCTGCTGACAAACTGCTCCGGCAGATTAGACTTTTAATGAAGATTAAACTAAAAAAAAAGAAAATTCTGGATTACTTATAAATATATTAATGTTTTAACTAGGTGGGTACCTTTCTACTGAAGTACTTTTCAATCAGCCTTTCACGAGACAAATTAGTATTCTGCGTGGATTGTTAGAAGGACGTGGAGGTGAAAGTTAGGTAAATAGTTTACTTGTGAAACCAAACAACCCCAGGAAATTAGGGCGACAAAGTTGGCGAAGTGGCCTACACCGCATCACAATCATAATGTAAATAACTGTGGTGTCTAAGAATAAATAGAATAATCAAACATTCTTACTTCGGTGGTCTATGATTTGTATTATTCCTGTGTAAAATTGTTTTTGAATTCCTCACAAGAGTCTCAGCTGCTCGTCTGGAGCCAGGAGACTATGGCATCCCAAATTGGGTATGTTATGAGGCTGACGGTGTGGTGGTGGGGCGGGGAAGGAGATGGGGAAGAGGAAGGTGGGGAAGTATCTGCCCATTCAGACCTGGTCACCAAAAACGGCTAAAGCCATTTATAGCAACGTTTCAATTCTGAATGGTGGTCTTACACCAGCGCGATACAGAGAGTATCTGGAACGTGCCGCAAATATATTATATATTATTTTTAATGAATTATTTGTGAAATAACACAAATTATTCAAATAAAATTTATTTGCCCACGCCGGGATTCGATCCCGCGATCTTCGGATTGCGAGTGCTTCAAGAGCCTTATCCCTGGACCACGCTGGTCGTCATGGTGATGGTCCGATGCTCTGTAGGGATGTTGCTTTCCGATGCTCTCAAGCGAGTGTAAACTCTGCGCCCTAAAATTTAAGTTTAGACTTACGGAATTCAATACTTTGTTTGTGTGAAAGAACTATGAAACAATACATAATAACTATTTTGTTGAGATTTCAGACTGTCCCGTAATTTTTGACGGAGCTATGCTTTTTTATTATTCCCTTGTATTGATATTCATTGTATTGATTATCAACATTTAACTAGTTTAAAAAAGCAAGCAAAAATTCTTGCGTTCCATATCTTTCTACCTTTCAATTTGACCCTTTTTCCTAAGTTTGTGTGTATTGTAATTTACAGGCCCTACAGGGCTACAAGGAGGGGCTGGAGGACAGCGCGCTGGTGCTGCTGCAGACCTTCCTCGGCTTCGCCACCGCGCTCGGCTGTGTGGGATTCGGTCTCGTCATCGTGCGGCCCAGCAGTCAGTGCCTCATCTCCCGGCAGTATCTGGCGCAGGCGGCCATGCTCGGGATAGGTAAGCAAACAAACTTACAAGTAATTAAACAAACAATCAAATAAGCAATAACCTTCCTCGCGCAGTGGAAATGCTGGGGTTAGGAAAACAAACAGAGAAACAAACCATTGATTCTCCTTCTCACGTTTGGTAGAAATGCTGAGCGAACGTACCATTGGATCTTCTTCTCTCCAGTGGTGAAAATGCTAGGATAAACAAATAAACCATTGTACTTTTTTCACCCATGTTGTGGAAATGCTGGGGATATGTCAACACACCAATGGATCTCCTCCTCTCGCATCGTGAAAATGCTGGGAATAGGTGAACTAACCATTTGATCTTCTTCTCACGCGGCGTGGAAATGCTGGAGATAGATGAACGTTGAATATTCCTCTCTCGCGTCGCGGAAAAGCTGAGGGTGGGTGAACAAATCATTGAATATACTTCTCTCGCGTCGCGGAAAGGCTGGGGGTAGGTGAACAAAGCATTGGTTCTTCTTCTCACGCGTCGTGAAAATGCTGGTGATAGGTGAACAAACCATTCGATCATCTTCTCACGCGACGTGGAAATGCTGGGGATAAGCAAACAAATCATTCGATCTTCTTCTCACGCGACGTGGAAATGCGGGGGATATGTGAATAAATCATTGGATCTTCTTCTCACGCGTCGTGAAAACGCTGAGGATGGGTGAACAAACCATTTAATCTTCTTCTCATGCATCGTTGAAATGCCGAGGTTATGTACCTTTGGATCTCCTTTCGTATTGTGGAAATGCTGATGGGGAAAGTGAACAAACCATTGGATATTCTTCTCCCGCGTGATATAAATTATTGGCTTCAAGCTTATGCTTCTTCTGATGTCCTAAAGTTGTACTCGATGGCCCTTTCAAAAGAAGGGGAATAAAGAGCATTTCGAGCGCCAAACCTACCAAGTTTTTGTTCTTCCTTACGCGAAGAAACCATTGCACTCCAGCTCCGCCCAGAAACTCGTGAAATGCTTTTCACAATAAAATTGTAAAGGGATTTTTAGGGGTTAAAATTGTAAAGGGATATATAAGCGATTTTAAGATGATTGTTGTGAGTGAAGATTCTGTTTGTAATTGTGGTATTTTGGACACTTCCAGGAATATCCCTGCTGGCCTTGAGCAGCGTGCAGGGCTATCACGGCTATGTATTGTTCGTGTGGCTGTACGGGCTGTGCCTCGGTGGCTTCCTCTACTCCGTCAAGATGCTCACCATGGAGAGGGTACGCGCCAAGCACTTCACGCGCGCATGGGGTGAGTATTAAATAATTAAGATTCGTTAATGATGTCATCAGTGGTGGATTTTTTAGAGTCGAAAATTTTCCAGATAAAACTTATGCAAAAGAAAGGGTTACTTTTGTACTCGCTGTTAACTATTAGAAATGTTTTCAATAAACGGACTGAAAACACTGCATTAAGCCCAAAATTGGTTGGCGAAACCTTGGTTCTGGTAAACATCAATCTAAATTGATCGATTTAAACTGAAGCCGTATTAACTGACCAAATACACTTACCGTTAATTGCATTCGGAGTGACATGTTGCTTGGACTAGATAATAGGTTTGTTTAACACTGTCATCTCTATAATAGAAAGTCATATCTTTTTTGGAAAATAGTGTAAATGTTAGCTGGCATCGAAAAATACCGGAATTTTTATTGTGTAAATTCCACAAAATTTTATTTTAGAGGAGGAGATATTTTTATTGTCGTCTTTGTGAAAAACCACCCATTCGGAATTATTGAAAGATTGCTTTTACTTGTATTTTTAGTAAACAATGTTTGCAAGGTTTTGCCAACCTTGGGTACTGAATTTCCTTTTCCTCGCTCATTTTCTTTGTATGGATCTCTGATGTGTGGTGAATGCATTAAAATAGTTTCTAATTGGTATTTGTTGTTTGCAGGATTTGTCCAAGGTGCTAAAGCCCTCCCTGTAATAATCGGTGTTCCCATGACCGGCTACATCAACCAGCAGAGTCCCCGCGCCGGCTACTACTTTTCTTTCGCGACCACCATGATCGGCGCCATCCTGCTCTTCTTCGTGGGCTTCTCCAAGAGGCCCGAACCCAACAACTCCATCAATTCCACCATGACGGCAGCCACCCTCACCAACGGGGACTGCATCTGCCCGGGAGTCGGGGTGTCCCCCCAGATGCCCAGGTTCACGCCGAACAACTTCAGTCACTGCGGGGCTAACTACGGACACTTTGCTCATCAGCCCGCTCCCATGTACTCGCACCACTTCTACAATCACCATCACCCGCAGCATATCCACCCGTACGGCCACCTGCAAAACGGACTGCCTAAATCTCTGTCGTTCGCCGCTCCTTTGGACTGCCGCGAAGGGCACTACGGAACCTGTTTAAACGAGGAACAGAACTGCATAGGGTATAATTGCAGAAGGTCGCCGTACCACTACAGACATCACAACAACTACAATGGAAGACTGAGGCCATCCAAGAGTGTCCCGGAGGGTCTGGCGCGGTACGAGCCCGCGTGGTCGCGCGGCGGGTCCTGCAGGAGTTCTTGCCGACGACCCATCATTAGAAATGTTCAAGTCATTGAACAAATCACCACCTCGGTGTAGTAGTCTAAATGTTATTTCATTACAAAGTGTTCAATAGATAGTATTTTATCAAATAAATCAATTGTAATTATTTATTGAGAGAAGCGTGCAATTCTGAAACATTTATGTACACGTAGACTGTAAATTTGTATCTATTCAATTCGAAAGAGCTCAAATAATGAGCACTGTAAATAGTATTCCTAAAAAAAATGTATATGTCTTAGTAAAGATTACAAGATCTTCATAAAATGCAGAAAACGAACCAAATATGCATTTAAGTCGAATTATGTTTCTTCCATAAAACTTATATTAAATGCACGTACCTATATCTTTTTCATCTCTGCACTAACAAATTAATTTATCTCGTGACTCAGACATTAAATTTTCATAGAATCCTCTAAAAAATCATGCGGCTCCTCCAGAAACCAAAAAAGAATGAATTTGAACTAAAGCAAAGTTTTTCGTGTCATTACCAAGTCATTACGTTCGGCTGCTATCAATCAAGTTGGTGTCAAGTGTCAAGGAAGCTCAGCATAATGGTCGCAAGTATTTCATTGTAATTATTTAATCCAACGAAATCAAATCCACAAAAAAATATCGCTTTACAGAACAAAAATTAAAAAGCCTTTTTTCAACACAGTTTCCTTAGTTGTAAATATATTAAAAGGGACAAAATTTTATTTCAGCTTCATGCTGAACAAATCCTTTTTCAATGCTGGAATAATTTTAAAATTAAATTTTTTAGCTACTGTGGTGTACCGTTGGGGTCTTTCTGATCGAGAGTTTCAATGATACCTAGTTTAGTCGTGTTTATTATCATCTTATTTACAATGAATATTGCTGAGTGCTCTGTCGATCTGATATCATCGGCTATCTCCGTAACCGTTCGGGTATTAGATCCGAATAGACTACAGTTGGCTCTCTCATATAGTACAACTATACTAACCTCTGTTGAGACACGTCAAGACTACAACTTACTACTTAAAATAACGACATTATGTTGAAAGTCATACGTACATATTAATATACACTACTGCTACATATTCTCGCTAACTAACATTGTTTTCCTAAATAAGTTCTACCTATTGCTAAATAATTTTAAAAAAATTTTCGTCATAGAGCATTTCGTCATATAGTCTATGCACCATGATAAAAATTACATCTTGTTTTCGGTGAGAATTCAATTTTGAAAGAAAAATACCTTTACTGCTGTAAAAATTGCCTTTAAACCAGGAAGCACCAATCATGGATGATAGTTCCCTCGTCCGTCTCGTGGTGTCCCATCCGTATTTACCGGACTTCACTTTGTTTTTCATTTGTTGCTCAATCTATTATTTATAAACGTATCATATCGATGCTCTTGCTTCATCATTAATTTACAATCACAGATCTGTTTAAAATATATATTTCCAATCAAAAATGGTACTCTTAGCGCAAATAACTTGCACAGTTTTTTTTACTCTCCGTGAATTAATTACACATACCAGTAAGTCATTCATTCCTGTATTTCAGAATGTTATTTCTTAAAATTCATTATTTGATAGGTAGTGTGGTCTACTGTTGTTTTCTCTTATGAGCAATATAACTCATGATCGGAAGTTTCAACCGCGTCGTTTCGTCTAAATTACAGTTGTGTTTATTATCTTCTAATTTACAATGAATATTTAACTGAACTTAACGTCCATTCTAAATGATGTTCTGTGTTGTAATCTGGAGCTGGGGAAATTGTCACTGAAGGTGCCCACCTGTCGATCGGATATCATCGCTACCTTCGTAACTTCTGGTCTAATAACCGATTTGGCGACAGATGTCTTTCTCATGTAATACAACTTGCTGGACAGATGTCTTTCTCATGTAATACAACTTACTGATCTCTGTTGAGACACATTAAAACTGCGTAAAGCAACCTATACTAATGACATCTGTTCAGATACATTGAAACTAAATACATAAACACATACACTACATGTAGCAAGGTGTATTTCATTTTGCTTTCGTTTAAACAAATGTGCTGAGGCAGTCAGTTAAATAGTTAAAAACATGATATATGAAAAGCGAATAGGTACTTTAAGTGTATTTCTTTCATTTATTAATATAACTACAATAATTATTTTAATAATCCGTACATTTTACACCTCGTACATGAACCTGAAAAAAGGAAAACAAATAAGAGGTAACTATTTTACACAACAGAGACAAAATAGGAAATAGAAATAATTAGATTAGGAGATCGGGAATCTGCCTGCTTTTTTGTAGGGTTTTTAACGTGTGAAAGAGCAGCTACGAATGCCATTTATCGTGCATATTATTGGAAAAAGTATACCTACACACCCATTATAATATTTTACCATTTTTTTAAACATCATTGCAGCAAGGCAACGTGTTATTTTAAAAATAGTCATTCTGGCAATCCATTAATGCCATAGATATAGGGTTCAGTCAATTTGTTTTAAATGATTGTAAAATAACGAAACGTTAGGTTACGCTGGTGAGGCTAGTGTGTAAAACCGCTTACAGTAAACCTATCATCTTACAGCATATATTAACTATTAACATGGATTTTCAAAATCGACTGATTTCCAAAGGTAGGGCCTATTTAAGGTAGGCATGGTGCTTTGACATACTAATATTAATTTAACACTCCTCTTGAAGCTACCACCGAAACGCCACTATCGACATACAACATTCATAGTCAATAATTTGAACATCACCAACTGTGCCATTATTTTGTGCATCGCCATCATTGCAGTGATTATTTTTAACATTGCCGACGTTTTGAACATGTTCATCATTGCAGTTGGTTTTGACCGACTGGTTTTTCAGTAAAATTATGTAGGTACTCAGGGATGAGTTGTCAGGGTTCATACCCGTTAACAAGGCGGCGAACACATAATAATAATAATAATAATTGGACAATTTATAGAGCGCCGTTTTTGTGAAAAATCACCTCAAGGGCGCTTTATATTAGTAGAGCTTAAAAAGCAACTAAATTACCGACCCTTGGAACCTTGGAAGATCGCCGTTATTGTAGTTATTTTAATCGACGCCATCAATGTGATTCTTTCAAACATAGCCAACGTTGCAGTTATTTTAAACATGGCCAACATTGCATTTCTTTTTTAATCGTCGCCAATATGGTAGTTATTTTAAATATGGCCAACATTGTATTTATTTTTTAATCGTCGTCAACATTGCAGTTATCTTAAACAGTTATTGTAAACATGGTCAACATTGCATTTATTTTTAATAGTCGTCAACATGGAGGTTATTTTAAACATCGCCAACATGGCAGTTGTTTTAAACTTAGCCAACATTGTAATTATTTAAAACAATTAAAATCGTGTTGGTTATTTTAAACATGGCTATCATTTTAAATAATTTACCCATTTTATAACACACATAAAATTGGAACCGATTTAACGCTTTGAAGAGATTTTTTTAAATTGTACCATTTATCTTTAATGTGTTATATATCACGTATTTTTAACCCACTTTGATTGTGAACTGAATTAGAAAATTAATCAGGAATTGATAAATGTTTTCTGCTGTTGTGTGCTGTTTATTTATTATTTATATTTAGTAGATTTATTCTAGAATATTGTCAATTAAAATAAATTTTAATAAATTCAATATGCTAACTAGTCCTATGGGACCATAAAATTTTAAATAAACTCTTAAGAAACTATTTAAAATTTAATTCCTAATTACGATGAATTAATAAAATGATTACAATTAATATTTATAAAATACATTTATTACATTATTCTGTCGGAATTCTATGTATCTTCTATCATAATTAGCTTTCAATATTTTTGTTCAATTAGGTGTAAAATCGTGTTTTTTTACGTGCCAAAACAACGTTCATATTAGATTTCTTGTACATACGCAACTCGTATTAAACCTAGAATTTCCCAGGAATAAAAATATGTATTAACAATTAAATAAATAATGATAATCACGAAATAAATTTAAAATATATAAGATATTAAATATTTATTAATACGAATACGTTTAAATCAATTTAGAGTAGTCGGTTAAAACAAATCTTTTTTGTCTTGTGTTAAAAACCTGCTGATATAAATTGTCATACTATCATGATGCACTGTGATATCTTGATGTCTCAGCTTAGAAATATGTACATATTGTAATAACATGTAAATTCGTGTAAATATGTACATATATTTTATGTATCGATGTCTCTATTTTTCTTTAAGATGTTATATTGGATCAATTTGTTCCTAATACAAATAAAATTAATTGATTCTTGTAAGTAGATGTAAATATAAAGTTTTATATTTTTCCCCTTTACAATAAATAACTTGGTGTGTAATTTAATAAACAGTTAATTATAATAAAGTAATGAATCTTAAACATAACATAGGTGTGGAAACAAGATGTTTTAACCAAAGATTACAATGGTATGTTTGATTTATCAGAGAGTTTATTTATTTTAACAGTAAGATATCATTATGTTTTATTTGTTGATGTTTATCTTGTTAATTGTTTCAATCTAGAATTTATTGATATTAATAAAGCAATAATATTTTGTAAAATTTTCTGTTTTATTTCTATCGACACATGTAATTATTTTTCCTTTCTCCTAAACATTGTAAACTCTTACAGCTTTCAAATATGAATTATTTTTATTTTATATAATGAATAACTTATTACTTTGTATAAAACCACTATTTTTAAAACAATATCAACATGTTTCGACAACAATGTTGTCTTCATCAGGATATGTTACTATGTTAATGGCTTCAACAAAATTAATGGCTTCCTCCAGACCAACTCAGTATGGTTGATTCAACCTTCGACCGTTGAGAGTTTACAGCTTTGTGTCAACCGTTGCTTACAACTTTACGTTCATCTCAACCAGTTTGATAACAACCCCTCAACCAAATTGAGTTCAGCGTCATATATCTGCTCTTTCACACTCTGCTCTTTCATAGATGGCGCCAGTGTAATTATTATTACACTGGTAAACATTTTTTGCAAGTTATGATTTAAAATATTAAGATGAATTAAAATGTTTGCGTCTGTACATACGCAATATGAATATGAATAACTTGTATTGTCCATACATGGACTCAAATCTTTCGATAAAGACTTACAAATGCAATATTGGATAGAATCACCTAATTCTTGAAAGATTTGAGTTTGTTTATGAACACACTATTATTTCATTATTAATATTGCGTATGTATGGATGCAAACAATTAATTCATCTTAATGTTTTAAAGCGTGACTTATACAAAGTGTATTTTTCTAAAATATTGATTGTATCGCCATATGCGAAAGAGTAAATTATGAATTCGCTCAATGAGTAAATGCAAATTACAGAAAAAAAAAACTATACAAAACAGTTGACTTGGTAGATTGGTATATTTATAGGTAGGGTACCTACTCCCTTGTCATTGTGGAAGTATCTACTCATTTCATTAATTTATTATTCAATTCAAATCTGAATTTCCTTTTGTTTTTTTTATTTGACAGCGCAATCTCAACCTGGCCATTATTTTCCATTAGTAACATTTTGCATTTGGATGGCGAAAATTACAAATCAAATCCCAATATGCACAGGCATACCATAACACGCTTGTCGAAGTTCTACAAGGTGGCAAGTGAAGTCATATTAGACGAGCCTAAAAAGAATGAGGAATATGTGGACACGTCATCCCTTGATGACGAAACGGCCACTTTTCAAGAAATTTTGGAATTGGACAAATCTGTTGAAATTAAGAAAAGAGAGGTTAAATATGCATTACTTAAGTACAACCGTTATTAATTTATGGATAAGCCGCCGCATTTTTATGCACAGATTACGGAAATTATACTTAATTTCAACAATTATTATAAGAAACAACTATTTACGAACACGAAATAGGTTACTAGGTTTTTAGTTTAGGTAAATTAAGTAATTCATGCGTTTTTAGTTTGAAACGAAACTTCGCAAATGTCAAACCCGTACAAAAAAACATGGCCGTGATGGAGATAGTGATTTTGAAACTTTTAATGAAAATCTAGTTTAATGCATATTTTTCCGTCTATCCCGACTGAAACCATTGGTTCTTGTGGTAATTAAGTTTAAAAGTAGTTTACATTTCAAATTTTATGCCTATTTAAAGTGTAGCGGCATGCGGCGGCTTGTCCATAATTTACCGAATAAGTAAGTTGTACAAAGGACTTCAACAAGCAGGTTCGTATTTGGGCTCAGGCTTACAGCAGTGGCGGACTAAGCCCGTCAGAGGCCCGGGGTGGCAAAGCTGAATGAGCCCCCCCCCCCCCCTCATCGTTAGTCCGCCACTGAATCTTTTTAATTACTTACCTTTGTTATTACTGTCTTTATTATCTGTAATGATAAGATAGCCTTCAGCAAAGGGCCTAAGATAGTAAAAAAATATGCAGTGCAATACATTAGTGAAACTGGAACTAAAACTGTACAGACATTGGAAAGATTAGTAGTAGTAATTTTATTTTAAAAATTGTAAAATATCGGTTCAGGCTGTATTTATTTATTCCTATTTTAAATGTATAGGATTATATTTGTGGGGGTCCTCCCAACTCCAAACCACCTCTTAGATAGGTAGATAGGTACTAAGCATATTTTAAAGGCACCAGGACACTAAAAAAAAATTGTCACTTGTTATTTCATTTTCTAAAAGATGCATTTGTTAATAATGCTTTCACCAAATTCGTAAAATTGACGGTGTTACAGCATCTTATATGAAACCGTTTAAAACAGTTTGTATGTTGAATTATCTTTCAGCAAAACTTTGAACGCGTTTTTCTCAAAACTACGTTTTTCAACCTGGTTAACAACATATTAGAAAAACTATACATCTTAGGGAACGTACCCATACTACGTGACCAACTTTTTGCAATTTTTACCCCCCCCCCCCCCCCCGACCAAAATCCTAAGCAACCCGCCGCTCATTTGTATGGAGCGTGACATTTTGAAGACCCCCCTCCCCTAAACATGTCACGTAGTATGGGTACGTTCCCTTATTTGCTTGCACTATGCACCAAGTCTTAAACTGTTCGATAATCCAGTCACTATAGCTATTACAGTATTATCCATAAGACGTGTAGGCAACTGCCTAGGGGCCCCGCATTGGGTAGGGGCCCCGAGGGTAAAGGGCCCTGAGACGTGCATTGCCTGGGGGCCCCGACATGTTTAAGCCGGCCCTGGCAGGCTACTTTTGTCAGTAAGGCAGTGTAGGGTCCGCATCGGGTAGGGTCCCCTAGAGTAAAGGGGCCCCGAGACGTGCATTGAGTAGGGGCCCCGACATGTTTAATCCGGCCCTAACCCTAATTTAATGATACCAGATGAGGAAAATTTACCATAAAAAGTAGAAAATAAAATTCATTCAAAAATAAAACGCATTCAAAATTTGCTGAAGGATAATTCAACATACAAACTCTTCCAAACGGTTTCACATAAAATGTTGTATCTCCGTCAATTTTTCGAATTTCCTTAAAAAAATTGGTGAGAGCGTTCTTAACAAGTGCATCCATCAAAAAATGAAATAAAAATTACAACATTTTTTTACGGTGGTGTCTTAAAGCCTTGTTTAGGGTTTGATCAAGGGAACATGGAGGTGTTTGGGGGCCCCCCCAGTGGCGGACTAAGGGGGGGGCGGGGGGGGCGGCCCGCCCCGGGCCCCCGGTCCTGGGGGGCCCCCAAACAAGGCTTTAAGGCACCAGGAAACTGTAAACATTTTTTTGTCATTTTTTAATTTAATTTTTTGGAAGAAGCACTTGCTAAAAATGCTCTCACCATTTTTTTTTAAAGAATTTCGAAAAATTGACGGAAATAGAATATTTTATGTGAAACCGTTTGAAACAGTTTGTATGTTGAATTATCCTTCAGCCAAACTTTGAATGCGTTTTTCTCGAAACTTTTTTAACACGTTTTTCAACCTGGTTGACAACATATTAAACAAACTATACATCCGATTTTCATGCACCAATTATTAAACTGTTCGAAAATCTAGTGTCTTCATGTAGGTGAATTTCAATATCAAAAAAAAAGAAAAAATGGCGGACCAGCGAATTTTATTTTCGATTTTTTATGATAAATTTTCGTCGTCCATAAAAAATTTAAAAAGTAGAAGGGGGCCCTTTATAAAACAATCCATACGTGGTGTCTTAGTCAGGGTCGGATTAAACATGTTGGGGCCCCTAGGCAAGGCACGTCTCGGGGCCCCTTTACCATAGGGGCCCCTAGCTGATATGTGGCCCCAAGGCAGTGGCCTACACTGCCTTGTTGACAATACGGCCTAGCCAGGGCTGGCTTAAACACGTCCGGGCCTCTTAACCCTAGGGGCCCCTACCCAATGCGGGGCCCCTAGGTAATGTACGTCCCAGGGCTCCTTTATCATCGGGGCCCCTACCCAATACGGGGACCCTAGGCAGTTTCCTACACTTATGGATGACACCGCCCTGGCTATAGTGACTGGATTTTTGAAGGCAGTGGCCTACACTGCCTTATAGACAATAGGGCCCTACCAGGGCCGGCTTTAACATGTCGGGGTCCCTAGGCAATGCACTTCTCAGGGCCCCTTTACCCTAGGGAACCCTACCCGATGCGGGGCCCCTAGGCAGTGGCCTACACTTCCTTATGGACAATAGGGCCCTGCCAGGGCCGGCTTAAATATGTCGGGGCCTCTAGGTAATGCACGTCTTGCCCTTTACCATAGGGGTCCCTAGCTGATACGTGGCCCCTAGGCAGTGGCCTACACTGCCTTGTAGACAATACGGCCCTGCCAGGGCTTAAACATGTCGGGGCCCCTAGGGAATGCACGTCTCAGGGCCCCTTTACCTTCGGGGACCTTACCCGATGCGGGGCCCTTAGGCAGTTGCCTACACTTCTTATGGATAATAAGGCCCTGGCTATAGTGACTGGATTTTTGAAGGCAGTGGCCTACACTTCCTTAAGGACAATAGGGCCCTACCAGGGCCGGCTTAAAGGTATCGGGGCCCTTAGGCAATGTACGTCTCGGGGCCCCTTCACCCTAGGGACCCCTACCCTATGCGGAGTCCCTAGGTAGTGGCCTACATTGCGATATGGACATAGGGCCCTGCCAGGGACGGCTTAAACATGTCGGGGCCCCTAGGCAATGCACGTCTCGGGGCTTCTTTACCCTAGGGGCCCCTACCCAATGCGGGGCCTTATGGATAATATGGCCCTGGCTATAGTGACTTGATTTTCGAATAATTTAAGACTTGGTGTATTTTTTTTACTATCTTAGACCCTTTGCAAAAGGTCATCTTATCATTTACAGATAATATAGATAGTAATAAAATAGATAAGTAATTAAAAAGATTCGGTGGCGGACTAACGGGGTGGCCTCTGTTCTTGGGGGGCCTCCAAACGTCTCCATGTTTCCTTTATCAAATCCTAAGCAGGGCTTCAAGGCACCAGGATACTGTAAAAAAAATATTTGAAATATATTTTTTTAATTTCATTTTCTGAAGTTAAAAATGCTCTCACCAAATGTTTTTACAGCATTTTATGTGAAACCATTTGAAACAGTGTGTATGTTGAATTATCCTTCAGCAAAACTTTGAATGCGTTTTTCATGAAACTTTTAAAACTCGTTTTTCAACCTGGTTAACAACATATAAAAAAAACTATACTCCCGCCTGTCATCATCATCATCATCTGTGGCTCTACAACCCAGGTCGGGTCTTGGCCTCCAGCAGAGCCTGCCTCCATGACTGTCGGTGTTGTGCTGCGTTGCGCCAGTTTCGGATGCCGATGGTGCTTGCATCCTTCACCACTCCATCCAGCCATCGAAGCTTTGGTCTTCCAACTCTTCTCCGACCCCCAGGTGCACCATCCATAATTCGCTTTGGAATATCTCCTTCGCTCATTCTCTGGATATGTCCAGCCCACCTGAGTCTTCCAGTTTTGATTTCCTTGGAGATATTAGGGTCCTCGTAAAGATCGTATAGCTCCTGGTTGTATCTGATACGCCATTCTCCATTATCACAGACTGGGCCGTAAATCCTTCGCAGCACCTTCCTTTCAAAACTTTCTAGGGCTCCTTCATCACCCTTACTGATTGTCCAGCATTCCGAACCATACATAAGAACAGGTCGTATAAGGGTCTTGTAAAGCAGGACTTTAGTTCTTCTGGTAAGGTGGCGAGATTTCATATGCTTCTGTAGCCCAAAGTAGTATCGATTTGCAGCTACTATTCTTCTTTTGATTTCGCTGGATACATTGTTGTCATTTGTCACCATAGTACCGAGATATACAAACTCGTTGACAGTTTCAAATGTATAATTATCTATCTGTATACTTGGTGGTTTCTGGCGTCCATGTACGGGCATATATTTTGTCTTTCCCTCGTTGATGACCAATCCCATGTTCCTTGCCGACGTAGCTAAGCTTTTAAACGCCGATTTTAGTTCATATTCTGAGCGTGCGATGATATCTATATCGTCAGCATAAGCAAGGAGCTGAACAGACTTGTTAAAAATATGGCCTGTGGTTTGTATACCTGCATTTCGGATGGCCTTTTCCAGCGCTAAATTGAATAAAATGCAGGCAAGTGCATCTCCTTGTCTTAGTCCATTGAAGGTCTTTAGGGTGTCTGACAGATCCTGTTGTATTCTGACTCGGCACTCAACATTAGACATTGTGAGCCTTACTAAGTTTACCAGTTTTCTTGGGATATTAAATTCATCCAAGGCTCTGTACAGTCTTTCTCTATTTACCGTGTCATAGGCAGCCTTAAAATCTATGAAGAGATGGTATGTATCAACATTAAAATATATACTCCCGCCTGTACGTATTTTTATTGCATTTGCATTTGCATGTACCAAGTCTTAAACTTTTAGAAAATTCAGTGTCTATGGCACCACGTAGGGGAATTTTGATAACTAAAAAAAGAAAAAAAATGGCGGACCAGTGAACTTTATTTTAGATAGTTTATGGAAAATTTTCAGCGTTCATAAAAAAAGATAAGGTCCCTTTATAAAAAAATCCCTATGTGGTGCCATAGTAACTAGATTTTCTAACAGCTTAAGACTAGGTGCATGCAAATCGGATATATAGTTTTTCTAATATGTTGTCAACCAGGTTGAAAAACGTAGTTTCGTGAAAAACGCGTTCAAAGTTTTGCTGTAAATGATGTATCTCCGTCAATTTTACTAAAATTTCCATAAAATGTTAGGTGATAGCATTATTAACAAAAGCACCTTTTAGAAAATGAAAATAAAAAAAATAAAAAAATTTTAGTGCTCAGTTGTTTAAGATTTGAGCAAGGAAACACGGAAAAGCTTGGAGGCCCCTCAGGACCAGAGACCCGTGTGAACTGAATAAAAATCTTGTAAAATTACATCAACTTGTTCAACTAGGGGGGGGGCCTCATTCAGCTTTGCCGCCCCGGGCCTCTGATGAGCTTAGTCCGCCACTGGGCCCCCCCTAAGACTGGGGCCCCCAAACACCTTAGTCCGCCACTGGCTTACAGTAAACCATTTAGCAATTATTGTCACAATATTACTCAAAGCATGATTCCAGGGCACCTCAGGTACTAGAAACGTACCGATGGCAGTGGTGGAAAACATTTTTTAGCAATTAATATAAAAATGGTTAATTTTCTGCAATTGTAAATGTAAATTAAAGTTTTCTTTCTGCTATTATAAGTGTATGTAAGTTTGTTATTATTATTATAATGATAAAAGATACACAACAATTACATATAGGTATAAAAGAAGTGAGTAGTACTATGAAGTAGTTACAGAGCAGTACGTATCAAGGGCGGATTTAGAAAGAAGGTATTTTTGTGTACTGTGGAGATTCCGTCACAGTACAGAAAACTGTCGTTATTAAACATTAATTTTTCTATTGTTTTGACACTTTCATAAACCTTCCTATACATACTTGAACTTGTAGAAATAAACTTGAAGTATGATATCTCAAGTTTATTTCTAACAGTAATTGTTGATTTTTTGTCCGTCCGCCCCTTGTGCCCAAAAATTCTGGATCCGCCCTTGGTGTGTATTGAATTTATTTATTTACTGTTAAAAATCTGAAACATTTAAGGATTGTTACTTAATATCTGCATACATAACGCTTTTTAAAGAAGGCGATGTTTTTAAAAATATATGTCAACGGAGCAAGTATTCCCCACACGATGTGATCTCTGAAGACAAGGGTAAGAATAAAATTAGTGCCAGAAGCAACTAGTGTTACTAGTGTTGTAATTATTGAGTCTAGTGTTGTATTTATTGATTACATGATAATATATCATATTTACTTATTTATTTATTTATTTATTTTATTTTATTTAAGTATATAAAACAGGCATGGTGCCCAAAAAATTATATACATGTATGTTTAAACATAGTGATAACGAAAATACATAGTATCGAAAATGATAATATTAACATAGTGATTGTATAATAACAAATAAATGAAATGATAATAATAACAAAAGATAGTAACAAAAGTAATTAAGCTGAGGTGAATGACAAGTAGGAATGGGTAAAAGGTAAGTACATGGTAGGTAAATGTTCATAAACAATGGTAAATGTTAAACAACTTGTTCAGGGCTATCCAAAACATTTTTAATATTCATCGCTGCTATCTTAGAGAACGTACCCATACTACTGACCAACTTTTTGTAATTTTTAACCCCCTCCCGGTGACCAAAAGCCTAAGCCCGCCGCCGCTCATTTGTACTAAGGGTGACATTTTGAAGACCCCCCCCCCCCCTAAATGTGTCACGTAGTATGGGTACGTTCCCTTATTAGCTTCACGCACACCTGACCATTGTTGGCATTACATGACATGACATGCAGATCTGTTTAACTTCTCTGTTTTATAAATTAGAGGTCGTCCATTAATCACGTGAGGCTCGAAAGGGGGGGGGGGGGTTCGGAAAAAAACACGAAACATCACGACGGGGGGGGGGGGGGGTATAATGAGAAATCACGTGTATTTATTTTTCGTGACAATATTCTGAAAATTTCAAAATACTTAGTACTAAAAAAAAATACACGTGATTTTGGGGGGGGGGGGGGTTAGTCTAAAACCTCACCACATATCACCAAGGGGGGGGGGGGTTAAAAAGTTGCTAAAAAACATCACGTGATTAATGGACGACCCTTTATGTGACAGGTCGTGTTTGTAGAAAACATAGACTCATTTTTGGCTGCTGCGCCTACGCAACATCTCTATTAAATAGCTGGGAACCATTTTTATTGTTTAGTAAATTTGTCTTTTTAGCTCCGTCAATTGAATCAACGGATAGTCGCAAAGTACAACTGGGATTTAGTTCACTTGGATTGTAATCAGCCTAACCAGAGGAACATAGATGCCAGTGATTACAGCTTCACCGCGGATCGAGACGCTCCTGAGGGAGTTTTAACATTGGAGAAGATTCCCTCCTGCCTCAGTCATTTAGCAGAATGTCCCATTACTGGAAAACAAGTATACACGGCATGTAATCTTTCTAGATTGGTAAGAAAATTAAATATGTCTTAATAAAGCTTAGCACATGATCTATGTAATGCACTGTAACCAAATAAGGGTAAATATTTTCTTTCTATAATAGTACTTTGAATGTGTTTCTGTTTATGTGCATCAAACAATAGTGAAGTATTAAAAATACACGCCCTGATGATGGTTCCTATAACACAGGAGTCCCTGAGGAAAATAATTACCCTCAGGGCCTATGTCATCTTAGGGGATGCTGTGTGGAAGGTCTTTTGAAAGGGAAGGATAGGAAGTTCTGTGAAGGAAAAATGTATGAGGGGTGGGTAGAAATCTAAGGGTCAGTGTGTCCAGGAATGACGGACGTATGAATTCTTCCCTCCAACTGCAGCGATTAAAATGCAATGGGTCGAAAGAATCCGGCGTAAAAATCAAAACACCTCCCTCAACCAGTCTCTCTGGATCTGGCCCGCCACACCGCCAAGGACAAACCTCACCCCATGAACCCGGGCACCCCTGCTAAGTCACCAAACGTGGCGAACCACTCGGGATGACCTATGACAGGTTTTGGTTATCCAATAAATGGTTCGCGGGGCGGCGGTACCCATACCCGCCTTCCAAATTGAAGTTTGAGGGGTGGTGTCAATGAATCTTGTAGTCAATGTGTCCAAGAGTGACGGACATATGAATTCATCCCTCTTATTGTGGTGCAAGGCGATGGGTCGAGAGATTCTGGCTGAAGAGGTCTAGGTTAAGTCTCCCTCAATCAGTCTCTCCCGATCCGGCCTGCCATGCAATAGCTAGGCGAATGCATTCGCCACCAAGACCTAGACAATCTCACCCCCCCCCCCCCCCATGAACCCAAGTACCCCTGCTAAGACACCAAACCTAAAAAAAGTATTAGGCCATAAGACTAATACCGTTGGCCAAGATAGCTGTAACAAAACATAATTCATATAAGTACCTTAACCTAAACAACACGGTGTTATAATATATGTTCATTCTAGGGCTTATTTGACATCAAAGTGCTTGACGATTTTTATTACATTCAATGTCTGAATGTTTCCTACAATTTACTGACAACTTTAAAAAATCTCAGTAAATTCCGCTTTCTGAGAACCTTGGACGCTTCCCACAATATTCTTGTTTGCGTTTTGGACTTTGACAGTTAAGTTTATTTCTGTTTGGGTAAACCAAATAAAATAGTAATGTATCAAGGGTAAGTAATAACTCTGCTCATTTCAAATTACTTTCTTTTCTCTTCAGATCCCTATAACTTGAGAGAAGTGAACTATTCCTATAACAAAATTGACAAAATAAAGGACCTGAGTAATTTCTGGAGTATTGTTAGCCTTGACTTATCACATAACAACATTGAAAAGATTGAAGGATTAAAAAGTTTGAGGTGGTATAACTTAATTTACATAATAATTATTGTAGTGTACCTATATGTATGTAGTTTCAATGTATTTCAACAGATGTCGTTGGTAAAGGGAGTTATAAGTAGTTTTAAGGTGTCTTAACAGATGTCAGTAAAGTTGTACTATATGAGAGAGTCAACTGTCACCCGTTCATGTCTGATACCCGAACGGTTTCAGAAATAACCGAATATACCTGATCGACAGCTGGGCACCTTCAGTACTCAGTTCACTTACCTCAGATAAACACAGAGCATCCATTAAAATGGATGTTTAGTCCAGTTAAATATTCATTGTAAACAAGACGATAATAAACAAGACTCGTAACCTGACGAACCGAGTATCATTGAAACTCCCGATCATCCGAGAAGTATTCTTCATCAGAATGGTTTTACTTTAGGTTTTATGTTCATCACGTATTTTGGTTTTGGTCGTTAACACGAATTCATGCAAGTATGCATGATTATTTATTAATTTCACAGCTTTAGATAATCACACAAATCTGACAAGAGATCTCGCCTGATATCTATCTCGATCGAGACGGATATTGGGCGAGATCTCTTGTCAGATAAATAATCATGCATACTTGCATGAATTCGTGTTTAAAACGACCTTAACTAAAATACGTGACAGCTCACAGCTGAAATTCTGACATCGGCCCATAGAAAAGCAAATAACAGCCATATACAATCACACAAATCTGACAGCAGATCTCAGCCGAGAACGATCTCCTTCCCATAAAAGATATAGAATAGCTCGTGAGAACACCACAAATATCATTTGTTTTTTATTCTATAAATTCGTCAGTCTGGTCAAAGCCTAAGGACCTTTACTTTATTTTTCGCATGTTGCGGAAAATATAAATAAATCTGTGATTTTTTGCCAAAACGTATTGTCTTTACGAGCAATTAGAGTATGTTATGAAACATTATTTTTCATGATTCCACACAACAGAAACACAAAAAAAGCATTTTCACAGTCTTGATTTTTTGTATAGGTACATATTTTTTTCAGATTTCTCCAGAAACTAAATTTATCAAACAATTTAATAGAGCGCTTGGAGAATATTGATGGACTTTCAATAAATACCTTGAATCTATCGAACAACTATATTTCCGAATTTCTATTAGACCCTCACAAAGGACTTCACACCCTTAAGGAGCTTAAAACTGTGAATCTGGATCACAATAAAATTCTGTCATTGGAAATATTTCATTGGTGTACCGGGTGCGTGAAATGATTTTTTAGCCCATAATTTGCATTAGTGCTTGCACGGGAGAGTTGGATTAGAAAATTGCTCAAATGACCTGAAGGGAATTATGAAAGGAATGTACCTTTGTATGTCGATGACTGGGCACAGATGTTATTGTAAGTTATGTGGAGACTGAAGAAAAGCAGTGCAATGCAGAAATGCACACACCAAATAACCTCCCATAGTACTAATCTTTCGACAAAGTTTCCAATTTGGGAGGCGGGTATGGGTACCGCCACCCCGGGAACCATTCCAAGTGGTTCGCTACGTTTGATGACTGAGCAGGGGTGCCCGGTTTCACGTGGTGAAATTTGTCTAGGCCTTGGTGACAGATGTGTTCGCCCACCTAATGCGTGACAAGCAGGGTCAGGAGAGACTGAATGAGGGAGACCTTTTGATCTCCCATCCGGACTCTCTTGACCCATCACCTTGCACCGCAGTGGGAGTTGAACCCCAGATTCCTAACCATCCCTTATACCTTATTCCTTCCCAGAACTTCTCCTCTCCTTCCTTTCCATAAAAAAGACCTTTCACACAGCATCCCCAAAGATGATATAGGCCCTAAGGGATTTTTTCCTCTGGGCCTCCTGGGAGCTAATGTAAAAAATAAAAGCAGTCAGTAGTTTTCCGTCAGTAGCACCCTTCTGTTTTGAGAGTAAAAAACACTAAAGTAATCAATGTTTGATATTTTGTGAATGATCCAAAACAGGGTTCTTTAAACCTATGAACCAGTGCTGGTTTGTGGACATTTCCTGCCAGGATTCCATCTGCTTCTGTTTTTTTTCTGTCTTAGTCCCTAGCAAGTATGCAGGTGTAAAAATATTGCAAGTCACTGGTCTAAGAAAGCCCCCTACACCTTTTAAGAACTGTCTTCTTATATTTTTTGCAGAATCCAAGAAATAAGTATGAAATACAACAAAGTAGAATACATGTTTGATTTGGTTAGTTATATGAAAGATCTGAAGCACCTCAGAATCCTTGATCTTTCATTCAACCCCATCAGTCTTAAAGAAAAGATTATGAATGTTTGCTGTGTGCTCTTTTCAAACATTACACTACTAAATGGACAAGTAGCCGATGAAAGCCTGAAGGTATTTTTTAGTATATTTTATATGATTATATTATTGAGAATATGCTTACCTTTCTGTTTTGGAAAGCACCCATAAGCTAAATTCTCACGGGGTGTTAAAACGAATGTGTGCTACGCTTTCGTACTTGCTATTGTCCATTTGCTGGAGTGTCCCCACGAGTTATAGGTCGTGGTTAATTCACACGAACTGAAGTGTCAACGTAAACATGATTCAGTTGATCGCAGGAAGCCGAAGGCCTTTGGTCCAAATCTATAAATTTTTAGCGCATCGGAAATTCTCTTAGTCGCTGCCATTCTTAAATCTCGGACTTTGTATTCTCTAATGCTTGCATCATACAACTTTTTTTTTTATACATAAGAATACTGCACAAGGGTCCAAACTGCTCCCAACCGCCTGGAACCAGTGAGACTAAGGTATCCCCAACTGGGGAATGTTGTGAGGCTGAGTGGGGAGGGGAAGGAGATGGAAAAGAGGAAGGTGGGGAAGTACCTGGTTAATCAGATCTAGTCACCAAACAGGGCCAAAACAGCCATTTCAAGCAATGTTTCAATTCTGAATAGTGGTCTTACACCAGCGCGATACGGAGAGTATCTTCCACTCTGGAACGTGTCGCAAAATGTATGCCTTATATTATTTTAAATGAAATTAAATTATGAAAATACAACTCGGATCGCTAGTCGAGGCCTTTACCCTCGATCACGGAGACCGTCAAATTTGTTCACGTACAATTCAAGAAACTGCACACTTTTATTGTCTTGCAATTTGATTATGCAAATCATACTGCTCGTGGCACCTTGCATCGGTCGAGGCGAACTAACAACTGAAAATCAAACATGCATGATTTGAGGCTTGAGTCGTGTCTGTGACATCAGTGTCAAACCTACGATACTTTGTTCACATGGCTAGTGTTCTGCGAAAGCAGACTCATGCTAGCGTTTCACACCCCACGGATCCACCTTTATTCTATTGATCTTTATCACCAATCATATGAATTTTTTGCAGGAGAGTAGCCCTGATTTCTTCAGTAACGACATGATCAAACAAGCAGAGAATACCCTTCTCAATCTCACCCTCATGGAAACGTTAAATCCACCTAAATATGAGCATAATGTAAAGGTGCTGGAGGAGTTATGTTCCTGGCCTATTATTATCATTTCTGGTCCTCCAAAATCCGGCAGAGGTACCTTTAATTGAATATCCTCAAAGAATCCCAATGATCAGTTAAACAAGGACAAAAAATCATGTATGCAGTTCACATGCGGTAGAAATAAACCAATCTTCGAGAGAATGAGACGAATGCAGAGTATCACGAGAGGATAATTGTAGTGTTTATTTATTATAATATTGTTAGCAACTTTAAAAATTATTTATGGAGGAGGCCGATAGGCTACGAAACACCGCACAAAGAGGGTGCCGATTAGTCTATCTCATTCACTCGCAGGCTAAATCCTAAAGATGTAAGTATTTGTCTCTTTTTGGCGTTGCTCGTTTCCGTTTCAAATGAAATGAATTCCGTGCCAAAGAAGTTGTCACTTCAAAAACTCCACCTGGTTCTCAAAGATCCATTTAAATTGGTTATTCGTAGAAAATATTGTACTGATGTAGGTTAGAATAGGCCACTTGCATGGACTTCATAACGACTTGGAAAAAATCGTGTGGATAGAGTTTTTTACTAAGATTACGAAAATGTTAGTAAAATTTTTTAGAAATGTACAGTTTTTTTTATTTTTAAATAAATAAATCCATTATTTGGGCTCGTGACGTCACTACATGAAAATGTCCCGTCGCCGAAAATGTTCCTATTAATTTTATAAAATTCCACACTGATTTATTTTTTTATATGGCATCACTTTGATTTCAGGCGAATTTTTGAATTCGTTCACTAGATTTATTGTTTGTTCTCTGCGAACTTATCATTTGGTTTGATTTTTTGACAGATGTTCTGAAGAGAACCCCGTACAATTAATGGGTAAGGGGTTCTCTTCAGAACGTGAAGAGGATGTCGGTACATGTTTTAGTGGTATAATGATTATGGTGCTGATTTTAACAAAATAAAATTTTATAATATTCTTATTATTATTACAATTTACAAGTTCAAGTATATTACATTGAATTTAGTAATATAGACGCTGTACATTATAATGATTTATGATCAATAAGATGGATGAAGGAAAAAAATATTTATGAGATGTAATATTTTTGGTATGCCTCGTTATTCTCCTGTGCCATTCGTGTGAAAAACGTTCTTTTTTTTTTAAATGGTTTTCGGCTATGTAATTATCGTTTTTTCACACCTATAAAATTATGTCCCGTCTTTCCGGTTTATAAAAAATGGTCTGATTTTTCGGATTGAAATTTTCAAAAAATCCCCAGGGTTTCAAAAATACGATTAAAAAAAAAAAAAAATACAGAATGTCTTAGAATATTTGCCTAAACCGGAAAAAAAATTTAAAAAATGTGATGCAAGTGGCCTATTGTTTGTTTGTAGGTGCCTTGTGCCATAAAGTCTGTGAAGAACATTGTGACAAGGTGTACCAAGCCTACCTGCACACCACCATGCCCATCACACTGGACCAGCCCATGACCAGGAGGTATTATTATGTCACCGACAATGTCTTTGTGGAGATGGCAAAACACAATCACTTTATAACCTGCTCTGAGACTAATGGAGTGTGCGTCGGCTTGAGTAAGTTTACAAATGAATAAGATTGATATGCATTTCATAAAGAAAGAGGTATGCCCCAAACTTAAATGCCGACCTGCACTTAATATGATCTATTCTCGCACAGGTAGTTAGTTATTTTACTGACTTTACAATGACCGTAAACGAAAGAGAAAGGTGTGTGACACAATATGTACAACAGAGAAAGGGATGGGCAGGGAGGCATGCCGCTTTTCGGACCTTAAACTCGCCTATTGCATTGATTTCTGTACCAACGTCAGGTCAGCATTTAAGTTTGGGGCTTACTATACTTAATGTAAAATTTAAATTGTCGAAGAGATTGTTATTGACCATTATATTATACTCGTACGCAGTGTACAAGTGCTGACCCTTAGCAAATTGCTAGTACACCCTATACCCTACAGTTAAGTTTAGTAGCCACCTCTGGTCCGGAGCCCTGACCGTTGATAGATTCCCCTCTCTTGACAAACAGATTGCAGTCTTCAAATACTTATGTGCAGATGCAGAAGAAGCAGAAAATATATAATCAAACATTTTACTTACAATACCTACATACTTTCCAGTAATCTGTGTTTCACCTGCTGCCAGGTTAGGGTCGTCCATTAATCACGTGATGTTTTTTAGCAACATATTTACCCCCCCCCCGCCCCGTGGTGATATGTGGTGAGGTTTTAGACTAACCCCCCCCACCCCCCAAAATCACGTGTATTTTTTTAGTACAGAGTATTTTGAAATATTAGATAGAAAAATAAATACACGTGATATCTCATTATACCCCCCCCCCCTCCCCCCCGGTGATATTTCGTGATTTTTTCCGAACCCCCCCCCCCCCCCCTTTCGAGCCTCACGTGATTAATGGACGACCCCTTAGGGAAATTCTACATAAACTGTTACAGTCATTGGATGTTTTGTCCATTCACAAAGAACATTAACTAAATATTGTGGTTGAAAGGTTTTTCAGAAGTGAGAATCGCAATGAAGAAACGCAAATTGCTAATTAGTCACCTGGGAGGTGTAGCAGCACTTTCCCTCAAGGCCCGGAGTAAAGGAACCTACATCTTGTTGGCATTGAAGCAAAATACTGGGGGACGCAAATCCATCAGCCTATCTGAACTACCTCAGTAAGGACATAATAAGGAACTTCAGTTCCTTTTTTATTTTATTTTTATCGATAATGACCTTCTAACACCAGTTTTTTTTATTTGTCGTGGTTAGTTTTAATAGTTAAAATAATATTCAAAGTTTTAATTTTTGGGTCTTCCAAATCTCACTAAATCTGTGGTTGTCTGTGTGACGTAACCAGTCTCAAAAAGCCCATGTTTTATTGCAACAGTTAAGGCGCAAACACACTTGTGTGGTGTGGTTTGTCGTGACTACAAATTAATCAATCATCGTCGTCACTTGTCGACACGCCACAACCTACAAATATGTCTCTAACCATAATAAATGTATGAAACCGATGTGCTTCTGGCGCGCCACGACCAGTGGCGGACTAAGGGGGGGGCGGGGGGGGGCGGCCCGCCCCGGGCCCCCGGTCCTGGGGGGCCCCCAAACGCCTCCATGTTCCCTTGATCAAATCCTAAACAAGCCTTTAAGGCACCAAAATACTTTAAAAAATTTTTAGCCATTTTTTATTTCATTTTTTGAAAGATGCACTTGTTAAAAATGCTCTCACCATTTTTTTTAAAGAATTTCGAAAAATCGATGTATATATACATTTTATGTGAAACCGTTTGAAACAGTTTTCAGTTATCCTACAGCAAAACTTTGAATGCGAATTTTTCAACCTAGTTGACAACATATTAAACAAACTACACATGCGATTTGCATTCACCAATTCTTAAATTGTTTGAAAATTCAGTGTCTATGGCACCATGCAGGGGAATTTCGATATCTAAAAAAAAGATAAAAATGGCGGACCAGCGAATTTTATTTTCAATTTTTTATGATAAATTTTCATCTTTCATAAAAATAAAAATAAATTAGAAGGGGGCCCTTTATTAAACAATCCCTACGTGGTGTCATAGTCAGATCCGGATTAAACATGTTGGGGACCCTACGCAATGCACATCTCGGGGCCCCTTTACCATTTACCTAGGCAGTGGCCTAAGCTGCTTTGTGGACAATACGGCCCTGCCAGGGCCCCTAGACAATGCATGTCTCGGGGCCCCAAGGCAGTTGCCTACACGTCTTATGGATAATACGGCCCTGGCCATAGTGACTGGATTTTCAAAGGCAGTGCCCTATACTGCCTTATGGACAATACGGCCCTGCCAGGACCGGCTTAAACATTTTGGGGGACCCCTTTACCCAAGGGGCCCCTACCCGATGCGGGGCACCTAGACAGTTGCCTGCATGTCTTATGTAAGCAACTGCCTATCGATACTACGGCCCTGGCTATAGTGTCTGGATTTTCGAAGGCAGTGGCCTACACTGCCTGATAGGGCCATCTTTAACATGTCGGGACCTTAGGCAATGCACGTCTCAGGGCCCCTTTACCATAGGAGCCCCTAGCCAATGCGTGGCTCCTAGGCAGTGGCCTACACGTGCATAATACGGCCTTGCCAGGGTGGGCTTAAACATGTCGGGGCCCCTAGGCAAGCACGTCTCCAGGGCCCCCTTCCCCTAGGGGCTCCTACCCGATGCGAGGCACCTGGGCAGTTACCTACAGGTCTTATGGATAACACGGCCCTAGCTATAGTGACTGAATTTTCAAAGGCAATGGCCTACACTGCCTTATGGACTATACGGCCCTGCCAGGGCTGGCTTAAATATGTAGGGCCATTAGGCAATGCACGTCTCGGGGCGCCTTTACCCTAGGGGCCCCTACCCAATGCGGGGCCCATGGACAGTGGCCTACACTGTCTTATGGACAATCGGGCAATGCCAGGGCCGGCTTAAACATGTCGGGGCCTCAAGGCAATGCTCATCTCGGGGGCCCTTTACCCTAAGGAACCCTACCCAATGCGGGGGTTTTCTAATATGTTGTTAACCAGCTTGTAAAACGTAGTGATAAAAACGCGTTCAAAGTTTTGCTGAAGGATAATTCAACACACAAACTGTTTAAAACGGTTTCAAATAAGATGCTGTATTTCCGTCAATTTTACGAATTTCCTTACGATATTTGGTTAAAGATTATTAACAAATGCATCTTTTAGAAAATGCCCTTTGCTAAAGGTTATCTTATCATTAAAGATAATAAAGATAGTAATGAAATAGAAAAGTAATTAAAAAGAATCAGTGATGGACTAACGGGAGGGGAGGAAGGGGGGAAGGGGGGAAGGGGGGAAGGGGCGGCTTCTGGTCCCCGGGGGCCTCCTTCAGCAAAACTTTGAATGTTTTTCCCGAAACTGTTTTAACTCGTTTTTCAATCTGGTTGACAACATATTAAAAAACTATACATCCGCCTGCATGTATTTTTATTGCATTTGTATTTACATTTGCATTTACCAAGTCTTAAACTGTTCGAAAATCCAGTGTCTATGGCACCACGTAGGGGAATTCTGCATTCTAAAAAAAAATGTAGAAACAGCGAATTTTATTTTCTAGTTTTTATGGAAAATTTTCTAAGACTTCGTACATGCAAATCGGATGTATAGTTTTTCTAATATGTTGTCAATCAGGTTGAAAAACGTAGTTTTGAGAAAAACGCGTTCAAAGTTTTGCTGAAGGATATTTCAAGACACATACTGTTTAAAACGATTTAATATAAAATGGTGTATCTCCGTGAATTTTTCGAATTTCATTAAAACATTTTGTTAACAAATGCATTTTTATAAAAGAAAATAATAAATAAAAGTAAATAAATTTTACAGTGCCCTCCCTGGTGCCTTAAATCCTTGTTTAGGTTTGATCAAGGGAACACGGAGGTGTTTGGAGGCCCCCCAGGACCAAAGGCCTGTGTGAACTGAATAAAAATCTTGTAAAATTACATCAACTATTACTAGGGGGGGGGGGGGCCTCATTCAGCTTTGCCGCCCCGGGCCTCTGATGGGCTTAGTCCGCCACTGGCCACGACACACCACACCACACAAGTGTGTTTCCGCCTTTACTGTATTTTATGTTGCGTCATCGACAGTCGGGTAGTTTTTTATTATTTTTGTTTTTATCTACGTCACAACAGATTATGCTGCTATGCATGGAGAAGGGATCGCGTGATATGCGCTCTCTCTTCTCTATTACCGTACTGCTAGAACGAGACAGAGTGTGTAACACGTGACCCGTGCTGGCTGCACCCAACTACTCAGTTGGAATGTATGATGAAAAATATATTTTTTGTGTTTTTTGAAAAAAAATATCATCGGACAGGAAAATAACGTCTACGTTTTTTACTCCAAATATGCTCGGGAATCACCGGTTAAAATCCTTTGGGTACGTGGTGTTACATCTTGTATATAAATTTATTTTTTTAAACCACAATAATTTTCAATAAAAAACACATATAAATTTATATGTGTTTTTAATTGTAAATTATGGCAAGCCACAAAGTTAATGCTTTTTACAAATATGCACAATAATTTTCACTGGAGTTTCTTGTTTTTTTTTGCAATATTATGTATTTGTAAATTGTACTGTCTTACCAGAAAATGGGTTTTTTGTGTTTAAAATGCTATATAATCTACCCTAAATAGTTGTATTCAGTGAAATGATTTTAAAATAAAAGCTGGTGCACAAGAGGATTATTTAACTCTTTTTTATTTTGTTCCGCATGATGTGGTCCTGTTATTAGAACTGTTATAATTGATAATCTTGATATCCAGAACCATTTGTAAAATATCTTGTGTTTGCAACAATGTGGGAACGAATTATACCATAATCATCTCCACCGATTTAATATACTGTCCATATAATGCGAACAATTAAAATATGAGTCGGTTTAACAAAATTTCAGTTTACTAGAATCTTTAGATTTTCAGAACATTTGAGAGTTTGATGTTTTCCGGGACCTGTTAATATAGATGCTGTGAAGTCGAAAACTTTATTCTTTTTACCTTTCAAATCTCACTAACTTTACTCTCTCCACTTTCACGTAAATTTAAAATTACACATTTTTCTTCAATGGTTAGTTAACATGTGTTTTGTCATGGTTGGTAATATATTTTCCACCTCATTGGCCTTGTCACCTGATGGTTCGGATTAGGGGCCATTCAAGTATTATGTAAGCACTACGGGGGGGTCGGGGGGGTCTTTGCTTATTTTTGATAACATGGGGGGTGGGGGAGTCTGGATGGCGATTATGTCAGCAGTATCAATATTACTTTTTTTTAATCGATTTTGGTGTGAACACATATGGCAACCCTACTTGTTATTTACAGAAAACCAAGTAATGACCTTAAAAGATGTGAGAAAAAACCTAAAAGTTCAAAATTACCAGCCCAGATAACTCTTGGGAATCGAAATGTGAGTTCACATTAACAAAATCTTTGAGCATAGATCTTTCAATCACTAAAAATAATACTTTTATCTAAATCACAAAAAATTTTTGCAGGCAAACTAATTGATTTTAAATTGTTTAGATGTGCGAGTGTGCTGATTACCAGCCTTTATCTGATGGCTACAAATTACAGCATGAAAGTGATTTAATACAATTTAATGTTGCCATTTCCAAGAATTCATTTTTCGAACCAGATAATTTGAAGGCGGTATATGGCCGCGTGTAAGTAACCACTTTCAATTATATTGTTGCGGTGGTAAAAAATATATTAAGTAGGCACTCATTTCTAATTTAGGTGTCACAATAATCAGCAGCAGATATATAGGGGTAAGCAAACTATCCTATTATTAATTAATTCTACTAATATTATAAAGGTGAAAGTTTGTATGGATGTATGTTTGTTACTCTTTCACGCAAAAACTACTGAATAGATTTTAAAAATTCTTTCACTAATAGAAAGCTACATTATTTGCGAGATCTATAGGCTATATATATTGGTAAGCTCTGGCGTTATGAATAATCTCTGGCGTTATGAAATTATTTTTCATACGTTTTCTGTCGCTAACAAAATCGGTTTATTGCTAACGCCAATTGTCACCTTGGGAACCATGTTTTTTTTTTTTAATTAAGTTACTATGGACATCCCTTTGATGTTAAAATTCAAATATGTATAAAATACTCATTCCTACTTTACTGAATGGATTTTAATGAAACTTTACAATAATATAAACATATAGGCTATAGCTCAGAGCTCTGGCATTACGAAATTTGTATGAAAAAATTGCAATAGGTGGCACGATTAGTAAGATATCTATAATAATTCTTTAATCGATTCAAATTATTAGGGAAGTAGGTACTTCAAATAAATTTGCTAATTTAAATATTTTCAAAAATAGAATTTTTATTTAAGAATCTTTGTTTTGCAAAATTTCATTCTCAAAATTTGACATTTTCTATCACACAACAATTATTGATTTAATTGGATAGACAGGTATCGCATTTTTAAAGTATAAAACTGCCGTACTGGATTTTTTGGTAGAATATAAAAAGAATCTCTAAAAATGAATCACTGAAATGTATGTACAAACCCGAATGACTGAACCAAATTGGATAATTCTTTTTTTTTGTTCGTTTTTTTGTATAAAACTACCGTTGAATTCTGGCATTATGATATTTGCATAAGGGTGGCATGCGAGCAGTTTGAAAACTAAATGTATCCGGAATGAATGTGTGGAATGCGAGGGGTGAGTGGGGGGAGTGGGGTGGCGGGAGGGGGTGTTGGGAGGGTGTTGGTGGAGGGGGGAAGGGGCAGGGGAGGAGGGTGTGATGAGGGGTAGGGGGTGGGGGGAAGGATGTTGATGGGGGGGGAGTGATGTGGGGAAAGGGAATGTGGAGGGGTAAGGGGTGAGGGGAGTGATGGGTGGAGGGAGTTGATGGGAGGAGTGGAGTGGAGAGAGGGAAGGTGGAGGAGGTGGAGTGGGGTGGAAGAGGGGGGAGGGAAGAAGGGAAGGGGGAGGGGTGGAGGAAGGTGGGGGGATGTGGAGTGGGGAGGGTGTGGGGTGGGGGAGGGGTGGGTGGAGGAGGGGGAGGGAGAGGGGGGTTGATGGATGAGTAGTGTGGGGAGAGGGAAGGTGGAGGGGGGAGGAGTGTGGGAAGGGGTGGGTGGAGGGGGAGGGGGGTTGATGGGGGAGTGGAGTGGGGTTAGGAGTGGGTGGAGGGGGAGGGAGATTGATGGGGGAGTGGAGTGGGGAGAGGGAAGGTGGAGGAGGCTGAGTGGATATCCCCTAATACCATGCGAGCGAAGCCGCGGGAAAAAGCTAGTAACATTATAAAGGCGAAAGTTTGAATGGATGTGTGTTTGTTACTCTTTCACGCAAAACATGCTGAATGGACTTTAAAAATTCTTTCACTAATAGAAAGCTACATTATTTGCGAGTTCTGTATGCTCTATATATTGGTAAGCTCTGGCGTTATGAAATTATTTATTATACGTTTATTATCCAGATGAAAAGCAAAGCGTTGCTAAATAATCGTTTGATGTGCGCTGTCATTTTGTTATTTGTTTAGGTTACTATGGAGATCTCTTTGATAGTGAAAATTCAAATATGTATAAAATACTAATATACACTAACTAATAAATAAATAATAATTATATATGTCTATACTAATGTCATAAATGCGAAACTGCACGTGTTTGATTGTTACGTGTTAATAGGTGGCATGCGAGCTGTTTGAAAAATGAATGTAACGGATATGGAGGGGAGGGTAGGGGGGGAAGGGGGTTTTAGGGGAAGTGGAGGGGGGGAGGGGGGGGGAGTGTGGATAGGGAAGGTGGGGGAGGCTGAGTGGGAAACCCCCTAATACTAAGCGAGCGAAGCCGGGGGCAAAAGCTAGTATATAATAATATAGAGTTTCAAAATGTCAATTTGAAGTACTTTTATTAACTTCAGGGGATGTGAAGATCATCCGGAGTCTTCCATGAGCGGCATCATTCAGTCTCCAGCCTCGAGAGATACTTCTTCTAAAGATGAATTGGAGGATAGTAGTGTAAGAAAACCAAGCCACCTAAATAAATGAACTTGTTTTAAGTGCTATATTAGCGTAGGGAGTGTGGCGAACCCATCGCTCAGGGAGTGGAAAACACAAACCTGCAATAGCCATCCCAAGCCAAGGTGTGAGCTACCGTGCTCAGGCTGAATGTCCTGGGGAACAGCGTCACGAACGGTGCCTCCGAGAAACAAGGTCGCATCTCGGAGTATTTAGACCTCACTCCAGCACTCAGGGCTCTGCTGGAGTGGACCTTCTATTTCCCTGGTAACTCGTGGGACAAAAAAAAAAATTGGACCATTCGAAAACTAGGGGCCTTTTGGGAACCTAGGAATGCTGAGGCCACCTCTGTGGATTTCCTTCCTGGGGCCGTAAGAGGAACCAAGAGGAGAAACCGAGGAGAGGTGAGCTGAGGCCACCTCCATGAACTCTTCCCTTGTGGGGCCTTCGAGGAACCAAGGGGAAGGGCACCCTTCCAGCGCGGGGCCTTTGTGGAACCAAGGAGGAGTGAAGTGGAGAGATAATGTCCTCCTTCCCATGTGGGGCCTTCGAGGAACCATGTAGGAGTGAAGAGGAGAAATGAGGCCATCTTGGTGAACTCTTCCTCTGTGGGGCCTTAGAGGAACCAAGGAGGAGAGATGAAGTTCTCTTCCCTCCTGGGGCCCTCGGGGAACCAAGGTGGAGTGGACTCTTCCCTTGTGGGGCCTTTAGGAAACCAAGGGGAGGTGGACTCTCCGTCGTGGAGCCTTCGGGGAATTAAGGAGTGGAGAGGAGAGATGAGCCCTCTTCCGTCGTGGGGCCTTCAGGGAACCAAGGAGGAGTGAAGAGGGGAAATGAGACCTGGGAAGACACATTGTCGGACCAGAAGATATAGCTTCATTTCGAATGACAATCCTGGTGAACTTTATAAAAGGGACTGGGTTATTGTCAAAGGAATGAGGTAAAATGGGAGATAGTACAATGGGTTTATGGCCTAAGTGCTCTCGGGAACTTTATATATGTAAACCGTCTCCGATTATTTAAAAAAAAAAAAAAAAAAAGTGCTATAAGTCTCTGTGTATGTAATTGAATTCTGATTTTAGCTGCCCGACAATCAACAGAGTGCTTCTATTAACAGGTGATTACTTACCTATCAAATACATTCAATGCAAATGCCACCAGTCCGTCCTCAAATATTATCAGAACCAAAAGGTTTCATTTCTCCAAATGCACATAAGTAATAAAGCCTTAGATGCAAAGCCAAGATTATTTAGAACTACTTTGAAGCCCCCGGCATTGCCCGGGTTTATGCAGACTTTTTCGAAATCTATTGTAAACAACGGCCTCCCTCTTGTTTTGAAGGACAAAATTATCAATCTTGGACTAAAAGATATGTATAAAAATCGAAATCATTCCGCCCACCCGCTCGCCACATACTTTCTTATTTATATGTATTTTTTCTTCACTTGGTATTATTATTGTTTACATTTCAATTTTTAACCTTACTAGGACTAGCCTGTGTTGAAGTTAATAATTTTATAAAATAATAAAAATAACACAAAAAAATATACACATTGAAAAAAAAATATTGTTGCATTAATGTTTCTTACAAATAATGGATACAAATCTGAATAAATAGACATAATATGTAGTAGGTATGTATGAATCAATTTGATTGTAACTACAGAACTAAAAATAATACTGGTTTATTCTATACCTGATAATATCTATCTATCTACTGCAATAGGATATTTTCACAGAATTTTTTTGTAGTTGAAGACAATTTCATTTTTACGTTGATAGTGTTTTATTTCATTTTTACATTGATAAATAAATTTTCTACAATGATTTAAAATGAGCCAGTTTTGATTTACCGCCAACACGGCAAGCACGACGTCATGCAGATCAATGTTGATTTACCAGCCAGTAGCGTTATTGCCGTTATCTAAACTTCAGCTAAGTAGTTCTAAATAATCTTGGCTTTGCATCTAAGACTTTATTACTTATTTGCATAAAAATTTGGATAAAAAATAATGATAGAGCATTTACCGGTGCACTCACCCAAATTCGAAATTAGTATTGAACCAATGCTGTTATTATTGTACCCAGGGCTGGGCAAAATACATGCATTGCTGTAATTGAAATACAAATTACAAAATACTTTTACGCATGTATTTAAAATACGAAATACAAAATACTTTCAAGTCGTGTATTTGAAATACAAAATACAGTATTTTCACCATTTTTTAATTTAAAATACAAAATACAAATTACAAAATACAAAATACATTTGGTTTTGGTAGAACCTTTGGTTGAAATAAATTGTCGTAAGTGCCCTTATCTAAGGGTGCGTTTCCATAGAAGCAAAGCTGAGCAGATTGAAACAGAGACGTGCAAAAATTGACCAATCATATTGCTCAGAAGACACATCTCGTCTCCGCTCCACTTGTAAAGTTTTGTGGTACAGGACTTCGGTGTTAGATAATAATAATTATTATTATAATAACACTAGCTGGTTCCCGGCATGCGCTGCAAGCCACATTCAAAGAAATAATTTTTTTATCCCTGCATGTCCTTTCCCGTGCGTCCCCGTTCCCCTCCCACATCCCATTCCCCTCCCGCGTTCCTCTGCCACCTTCCCCGCCTACCCTTTCCCCTCTCCAACTCCCCCTTAACCCCCCTCCCGCGTTCCACATATTCAGTCCCAGTACATTCAGTTTCCAAACAACTCGCGTGCCAGGTATTACAATTTTTTATTATTATTTTCATTTTTCACATGTTACAAATATTAATTTTTGTATGTTATAAGAACAAGCAATCAAATCTGGTGCCTAACGTAGGTACCTATTTAAAATATCTATAATAAAAAAAAACCATAGACAATTCTTTTGTCACAAAAAAAAAACAGCTGCCTGCTAAATTTAATTTCATGAATAGGTAAAGTCGTTCTAAAGTTATGGCATGATCAAGGGAAACAAGAATTCATTTTTATTTTTTTATTTTTTTTTTTTTTTGTACATACAATAATGACATTACATTTTTCAGATACATTTTTTATATAACGTGATTCACCTTTTTTTAGAGCATGCTCGTGTAAAAAAGGTGGAGCAGCGTGTGTGAAAAACTATTATACATAGATGACATTTGTATAGCGCAGTTTTGTGTTATTTCACTTCAAGTGCGCTCTACAGTAATTAACTTTAAAATAATCTAGTGTTCAGTCAAATTATTCCTATAGTGCTTGATCTATTACTATGGTACAAAAATGTACAATACAAAGCAATGATAAGTTTAATATAATTTGATACAAAATGTACAATAACCGTGCTATTATAGCACAAGGCAATAATAATAACTAGCATGACATAAAAAAATGTACAGTACATTATAAAGCATTATACAGTACATTTGACGACCTCCATAGTCCAGTGGCTAAGACTCTTGACTCACATTCCGGAGGTCGCGGGTTCGAACCCGGCATGCGCAAATAAATTTTATTTGATTAATTTGTGTTATTTCACAATTAATTCATTTAAAATAATATATAGTATATTTGCGGCATGTTCCAGAGTGGAAGATACTATTAGTATCGCCCTGGTGTAAGACCACCATTCAGAATTGAAACGTTGCTTGAAAATGGCTTTAGCCGTGTTTAGTGACCAGATCTGAATAGCCAGGTACTTCCCAACCTTCCTCATCCCCACCTCCTTCCCCTCCCCACTACCTTCAGCCTCACAACATACCCCAATTGGGGATGCCATAGTCTCACTGGCTCCAGACGGGAGCAGTTGAGATTCTTGTGCGGTATTCACTGTAAAAAAAAAAAAAAAAAAAAAAAAAAAAAAATGATAAGAAAACTACAAATAATCATTAGAAATAGTACTATACCACAGGACAATAGGACAATAGTACAGGATTCTAGCATTTTTACTCTACCTATTATCTATGTTAATTTATTTTTCATTATCATTATTAAGATCGCTTAATGTATTTGAAAAAGTATTTTGAAGCCATGAGTATTTGAAATACAAATTACAAAATACCTCAGCAGCAGGTAATTGAAATACCAATTACAAAATACATTTTTAGGAAGTAATTGAAATACAAATACAAAATACGTATTTGTATTTCAAATACAAGTAATTCAAATACTGCCCAGCCCTGATTGTACCAATGTTATTGTTATTATTAATGCAACCATTGTATTGCGTGATTTTATTCTAATATAAGTGTAGGTATGTTCACAGTATAATAAATTGACGTAAAATTACTGCCTCAACACAGGCTAGCCTAGTGAGGCAGGTTACGAAAAACCTAAATTTATAATTATAAATCTCTATTGTTTAAGTACCTACTGGATATATGTATTTTGTTTTCTGTTATTAACTTTTGTACTCATCCAACTTTTAAACTGTACTTTTACTGTACTTATTATTTGTTTTTGTAATTATAAATCTTAATTTTTTTGTTCAATAAAGATATATTATTATTATTATTACAATGATGGTGTAGCCAGTTCAATCTGTTTAGCAATGTGCAGTTTTAGATTGCTTTTAAAATCATATGAAAATATTAAATTTACAAATTTTTAATTTGATGATCAGAATCAGAAAATACACCTTCCACACACTTTAATGGTACTTATAGTTTATGAAAATACCCTACTTAATGAATTTTCAACATTTTCTCAGCAAAATTCGAAAGGCATCACACAGTTTGTCACATTGTGAATCATCATGGCAGAATATTTGTTGTGCAGAAATTAATTCATGTGAAGCTTTACTTAAAAAAATTGTAAGTACTTTCGGAAATACCTAAAATATTCTTTGTTACTTAATTTCATACAAAATTAGGGGTATGTGCTGTCTTTTTTGACAGACAGATTATTGGCTCGAAAATACAATTTTTTGGATTGGTCGGAGGCTACACTTTACACAGCGAAAAGTACAACAAATAAGAAAAACTGGCACCAGTTTGAACCATTTATTGAATTATCAACGACTCTGCCATAGGTCACCCCAAGAGTTTCTCTACGTTTGGTGACTTAGTGTTCATGGGGTCAAGGGCGGATCCAGCTTTGGCGCCAGGAGGGGGGGGTCACATAGCGCCAGGGGGGGTCACATAGTCATGGTCAAGTCAATAGAAGTTATAATTTGATTTTTATAATAATAGATACAAGTAAAAAGTAGGTACACCTAGGTCCTGGACCCAGCCCAGGAGGGGTCATGACCCCATGACCCCCCCCCCTGGATCCGCCCTTGCATGGGGTGAGGTTTGTCTGGATCTTGACGGCGGAGGGGTCTGCTCACAAACTACGTAGCAGGTTGGTTTGGGAGAGATTGGTTGAGGGAGACCTTTTAACCTCTCCGCAAGTATTCGCTCAGAACATCGCTTTGCACCACAGTGGGAGGGATAGATTCACATGTCCATCATTCCTGGATGCACTGACCCCAGATTCGTTCCTTTTTCCTTCCCAGAACTTCCTTTCCTATAATAACCCTACACATAGTATTCCCAAAGATGACATAGGCCCTGGGGGGGAATTATTTTCCTTGGGGCCTCCTGTGTGAAGCTAATGTATAAAAAAAATTTAAAACCATTATTTTTTAAATAATCCGTATGCTGTAAATATGAAATACAATTTGTATAAATTTCAGATAAATTTGAGTTTTTTTGAGCCGTACGAGCCGGCAGAAGATATTTCACTTTTACCAACAGACTGTTTGACTGAGGTTTATGATCCTTCCACTTCCTCATTTTTTTTACCTGATAAAATAAAACATTACGCTGAATTTGAAGATCAGTAAGTTATAGTTATGGATACATAGTATATGAAACATCAATATTTAAACAAACGCTTATCAGTACTCTCTCAATAATCCACCACCCCAAAAACCAGGCAATTATTTGGGAAGCGGTAATGGGTACCGCCACCCTTAGAACCATTTATTGGATAACCAACACCTCTGTCGTAGGTCACCCCAAGTGATTCACTACGTTTCGTTACTTAACAGGGGTATCTGGATAATTCATGGGTGGGTTAGTCTAGGATGACCCGGACACTTTTTCCTTCCAGAACTTGCTCTCCTTCCTTTCCTTACAAAGACCCTCCACACAGCGTCCCCAAAAATGACACAGGACCTGAGGAAAATTATTTTCCTCAGTGTTCAATAATAATTAATGAAAGTGGCGGATTATAGTGCATACATACAAAATATACTAAAAATTAAAAAGGTATTTCGTAAACACAGCTATAAATCTTTTGTTAAATTCGTCTTTTAAGTGTCATGTTTGCGCTTGCGAAAAGATTCTATTTTGTAAACTTATGTGGCAGAACGAAACCAATACAAACACAGGCGACAGTTGCTAGAATACACAGAGGACTAACCGAAATGTTATAAAACAACAATACCCTTTGGAAAGATGATCAGCTTGAGCAAACTAGACGGCGGTATATTAACTAAGTGTCTAAGAAAACCCAACCAATGCATAAAACTTGGTGCTTGAGTCTAGGCACGTGGCGCACTTCTGGACGTCTGAATACCTGTGAATTATAGAGCTAATTATAATTTTATGCTTTCAACAAGGTAAAAATAACGGCACATTATGGTAGTTGTCGGTAATCTAGCGGTGGATTACTGAGATAGTACTGTAATGTCAGGGAATTAAAGTAAATTTTATTAATTCTATAAAATTTTTAGAGCTCCAACTAAAAAATTGGTGACCAAAAAAACATGTAAACCTGGAAATAAAAAAAAACCTGCCGATCGCCGTGAATCTGATTTTCAATTCCCTGAGACTAGTTATCTTGATGATATCGAAAGAGATACTAATGCCCTTCTGAGATTGCAGTACAACTTCCCCGAAATATTCTATGACATGGTGAGTTTCAATCAGTATGTATTCTTAGGTAAATTATTAAATTATATTCACACTATCGCAGGGATTAAAACAGGGGGACAGCCTGGCTCCTACTCTCTTCAACATTGTGCTCGAACAAGTAATAAGAAAAATGTCAATAGACACTGGCTCCAATATTTATTTCAAGAGTAGTCAAGTTGTCGGATATGTGGATGACATTAACATTGTCGGAAGATCAATTTCAACTATTAAGGAGGTCTTCGACCCTTTAGAAACAGCAGCGCGGGAAGTATGACTGCGGATTAATGTTGACAAAATGAAAATGATGATACAGAGCAGAAACCCTTCACATAGAAGAAGAGGTAGTGCACAATTTAAAGACAACTACTCACTTGAAGTGGTCGATCAATTCACCTACCTGGGCTCCAGTCTGACAGAAAACAATGAGTATCCAGCAGAAATCAGAAGGAGAATCACAGCAGCCAACGAAGCATACTTCTCTTTGCTACCAGTGTTTAAGTCACGTAGCGTCCACAGAAAAACTAAAATAACCGTATATAAGATCATTGTTAGAACTGTATTGGCATATGGATGTGAGGCGCTGACACTGACGGCAAATATGGCTGAAATGCTGGATACTTTTGAAAGAAAAGTGTTCAAAAGAATATGTGGACCCGTGAAAGAGGGGGAACAGTGGCGCATCCGGCACAACAAAGAACTATATGATATATATCAGGCTCCTAGCACCTCAGCCCATATGAGATTCCTCATGTTGAGATGGGCTGGGTATGTACAGAGAATGCTGAACACACGCGTCCCAAAAAGAATTATGACTGGACACCCAGGTTGAAGGAGAAAAGTGGGAAGACCCAGACTGAGATGGGAAGACGAGGTAAGAGGCTCCAGGTAACAAACTGGAAGTCAGCTGATGGACTCGATATGGGCTGTAGTGCCATCAGAGAGAGAGAGAAATTATTAAAGAGACCCTTGAATATGTATTGATGTACTGGATGGATAAAAAAAATAATATAATTTAATCATAATTTTGTTTATGTTGAAGCTGAAAATGAAACAAAAAACATAAAAAAGAATGTTCTCTAATTGAATCACTAGTCTAAGGGCCTGGCTGCTCTCCCGCCGAGGGAAACCGCAGCACACAATTTACTACGAACATTGTATGACGCAGGAGAACTGCTTGTGTAGCCAGGCCCTAAGGGCTGAAAAACTTTATTTGTGGTAGTATACGCGGACAGCAGCATTGCAACAGTAGGCATAAAGATCCATTACATTACCAGGAGGTGCGCAAACGATAGACTTTTTAGTTATATATTTTTTGAATTTATATGTATTTTGGAATAGTTTTCAAACTGTCGCCGCAACTAATGTCTCTTGTCTGCAGACGCCTTATATTCAATGGGAATTGGTAAACATCACCACCCACCCAATATATTTGAGTATTTGAGGGGTGAGAGGGGTCTGCGGATAGAATTCACCAACTTCGGCTTTGTAACGAGACCATGTCTACTATTTATCTAATTTCTCCGTTATTGTTTCTTTGAAATTATAACAAATAATTTTTTTTTTTTATAATGAAAACAAACTCTTTAAAACTGACTACAGAAAAAACATATGCATATTGCGATTTGGTAAACATTTTTAAATTCGTCAAATAATCTTCCGGAACAGTTTTCTCAAAACATGAGAAATGCAGATTCGTTTCTTTTGCATTATGTGAGCGACAGGTATTAAGATTTCTTACTACCAGAGGCAGTAGAATTGTTCATTATCATTGGCGCTGCAGCCCTTGGAGTCGCCTGCTGCGCCTGCTGCTGCGGTATCTCCCACTATCTCACTGGAATTCATCATATCCAAGGAAGCGGTGCTGACAAGCTAGTTCACCTGCATGCAGATCTCCCAGCACACCTCCATCATCCAGGCTTATTAAAGAAGCCTCTTTTTTGGTGGACAATTATCTTCCAACGTTACTTTACCCCTGTCTTTTATGTTACTTTACACCCCGTCCAGTTATATAAACTTGTTATTGGACTGACTCTTCAAACATTTGATTTTATAATTTTTCAACATTATTTATAGTGGCATTATTATTGAAGTTCCCTGGAAATCATTTTGAACACTATTCATCTGCATATTGTCACCCTGCATTGTTTATTGGTCTGTTCACTATTTGAGGAAATCGAGAAAATGTAAAAAAAAATAGCTCAACAAACATGAATTTAGCTACATTAGTTAACATACTATCAAAAAGAGTGATATTCAGAAAGATAAAAAATAAGCCATTATTAACGGAATGTTCTGCATTCGGATAAAGAACACAGCAAGGCCAACATTCAATTTTTATTGTTCAATATCCATAATGTTACTGTCATGCCATGTCACACAAGCCCTAAACTCTCATGGCGCAGTCTTTCATTCAGCATATTGCTTCATTTCATTTCAGCATATTGCTTTACATTCCCAGTGGAAGCAATATGCTGAAATAAGTCTAACCATGAAAGCAATATGCTGAAATAAGCCTAACCATGAGAGTACAGCGTTCATGTGGCAGCAACATAATTCTATTTTACTATTGTTTTGTTCAATTTTCCTTTCCACCAATGGCGAGAAACAAATCAGATGAGGGGGCGGTAGTCTCGAATGCAGCTGACAGTGAGACCAATTGATCTTGGTTTGTGCAGTATCCACATGTGTAACTAGCCTTTCGAGTTTTTTGAGTGAAGTAAAATAAAGATGAAATATATCATCCGTACAACCGTAATACGTTGTAAGCCACCACATATGCAAAAATGTTTTTTTATTAATTTTTCTGTGTATTGGTGGTTGGTTAGACATCGTTTGCAAAAAATGGTAACCTAGAAAAATCGTTTGATCACTGTTTTTGCGATTGAACCCACTTGGTTTATGGTTAATGATTAAACCCACTTGGGTTAAAATAGCTTAGTTGCTGAATGTCGTAAGCCACGTTATGTACGATACAACATATTACATCAACACATTCTTTACATTTTACTTAATATTTTCTAAGATTTTATGTAGGAAGCCACAATATTTATGTTTATTATTATTTGTGAAGTTATGCTGTTTTTTCACTCTCTTGTAAAATTTATATCTCTTGTTGCATGAACGATATCTAAGATCAATTTTTAATTAAAACTGTGTAAATTACTTCAGGACCCTTGGGATGATTTTTTGCAAAATAACTGTACAAATCATCCAAATATTATTATTAAATCTTCAAATAGCTCTATCCAACAATATGCGCAATGGTCTACTGAACAAACCAATAATCGGATGACAATATGTCCAAATATTATTATTAAATCTTCAAATAGCTCTACCCAACAATATGCGCAATGGTCTACTGAACAAACCAATAATCGGGTGACAATATGTCCAAATATTATTATTAAATCTTCAAATAGCTCTACCCAACAATATGCGCAATGGTCTACTGAACAAACCAATAATCGGGTGACAATATGTCCAAATATTATTATTAAATCTTCAAATAGCTCTACCCAACAATATGCGCAATGGTCTACTGAACAAACCAATAATCGGGTGACAATATGTCCAAATATTATTATTAAATCTTCAAATAGCTCTACCCAACAATATGCGCAATGGTCTACTGAACAAACCAATAATCGGGTGACAATATGTCCAAATATTATTATTAAATCTTCAAATAGCTCTACCCAACAATATGCGCAATGGTCTACTGAACAAACCAATAATCGGGTGACAATATGTCCAAATATTATTATTAAATCTTCAAATAGCTCTACCCAACAATATGCGCAATGGTCTACTGAACAAACCAATAATCGGGTGACAATATGTCCAAATATTATTATTAAATCTTCAAATAGCTCTACCCAACAATATGCGCAATGGTCTACTGAACAAACCAATAATCGGGTGACAATATGTCCAAATATTATTATTAAATCTTCAAATAGCTCTACCCAACAATATGCGCAATGGTCTACTGAACAAACCAATAATCGGGTGACAATATGTCCAAATATTATTATTAAATCTTCAAATAGCTCTACCCAACAATATGCGCAATGGTCTACTGAACAAACCAATAATCGGGTGACAATTTGTCCAATCATTCAACTGATAAATCTCATAAAGGAATTAATGAAATGCGATGCAAACTCAATTTAGTTTATTATTTTCCAAATGACTATTTTACTAGAAAGTGTTTTGCAGATATTATCGGACAATTTTGAAGATGCATTAAAGAAAATAGTGTTCCATGTGACTGAACTGTACGCAAAACACCTCTCTAAGAAAAAATATTGCATTTTTTAACGACCAATTTTTATTTTTATGGTACATAATAAATACACCTCTCTTGTCTTGAATTAAACCAAATTTAATAAAAAATCAAGCATTTTATTGTATTTTATTTATTTGTTACAATTATTACAATAATTAAATCTAATTTATAATAACTGGTATCACAATGCATAAATATTCCAATTTTTGCTGATAATGAAAATAAATAACATGAAAATTTATTCAGAACCAAATTTCGTTAGCTGAAAACAAGCTGATACTAAAATACTTCACATCAATATTTAAAGATTTAGATATTTGATTTCTATCCGTAATTTATTACAAACAAGTTTTATTTTATTGTTTTATAATACCTTATTTGAATTACAGTAAATATAATGATAATATTATAATATTTATAAGCTCGATTATTTGATGATTACGTTATTTTGAATGTTGTATTGAAGATTACAGAATGAATGCCAAAAAAATCCAAAAAAATGTTTAATACTGTATTTTTCTGTCGCATTCAGTGGAAAATAAAAATAAATTACAATTGATTTGATCTGCATCTTGTGGCACTTTATAAGAAATGAAGTTACATTGTGTACGAGTAAGATAGTTGTTTAATCGACCTTTTGCATTCAAATTAAAAATAGCAACAAGTTATTACAAAATACATCTTAAAAATATAAAGTGTAAAATAATCAAAATTAAATCATAAATGTTAAAAGTAATAATGAAAAAATAATAATATTATACCATCAAATTAAATATGTAAATTAATTTGTAGATTAAAAAAAAATATTTTTCCCCTATTAGCTGCCATCTGTTATCCGCCATGTGAAGTTCAAGGAAATTGTGTCTAAATGTGCACTGCTAAATGTGCAATGAAATTGATGCTTGACTTTAGCAGACACATTTCCAAGTTAAAAGTTTAGTGTGTTCATTCTTTTTTCACTTAATTACTTGTATTATTTATAATTACTCTTGGCTTTGGGATAGTTTTAATAGTGTGCTATCCGTTTTCCAGGGGTTGAAATACATTTAAAATGGTTGTTTAAATCACACACAAATTTTCACAGTCGCTCAATAATGAAACGGCGCTTCTTAGACAGAAAAAGATTCCGGCGCTCCGTTACATTCCCTCCTCGACGACACTCAATCAGTCAACGCAGCCTAGAAGCTTAGGTGGCGTCACGAGGGGCGCTCCTGCGAGGACAGCTTTTCCAGGCGCTGGCAGAGGTCGTGCGCCAGGCGGGCGGCGGCGGAGCAGTGCGGCGGCAGGGGCGAGGCAGGGGCGGGAGCCATGGGGGGCAGGGAGGCGGGGTCCAGCGGGGTCAGCGCGGGGGCTACCACTGGCGGGGGGCGGGGCGGGGGGTAGCACTGCACCGCGTGCCCGCACTCAGACATCGGGCACAGTCCCACCCAGCGGGCCTTGCCAAAAGCGTGAGACTGCAATTTAAAAAAATAAAGTTTTAGCACATATTTTACATGTATGTAGTTTCCAATTTGGGAACAATTTATTGGATAACCAACACCTCTGCCATAAGTCACCCAAGTGGTTCGCTGCGTTTGGTGACTTAGTAGGGGTGCCCGGATTCATGGAGTGACGTCTGTCCACCAAATGTGTGGCAGGCCAGATTGGGAGAGACTGGAGAATGGAGACCTTTTGACCTCTTCAGCGCGACTCTCCCGGAACATCGCCTTGCACTTGAATGAGAGTAATAGATTCATCCGTCACTCCTGGACACACTGACCCCCAGATTCCAAAACACTCCTCACACTTTTTCCTTCTCAAAACTTCCTCTCCTTTCTTTCCTAAAAAGACCCTCTACACAGCAACCCAAAAGATGACAGGTCCTGAGGGGAAGTATTTTCCTCAGGGCCCTTCTGTATGGAGATAACGTAAAAAAAATAGATAATATGATATCATAATCAAATTAATATCATTAGTTTGCGACAGTTTTCTTTCCACCTAAAAATAAATTTAAATATTTTTGTAATTGTACAATGTGTATTTTAGTGAGAGCACCTGTCAGCAGCCAGCAGCCAGCAGCTAGCAACATGTTTGATAATTGAATAACTAAAAGATAAATGAATTAAGTGAGTGCTTTTGTAAGTCAACAAGATTGCAGCGCAAATATAAATATGTTGACATTGTCTGTGTCTGGGTCTGGGGCTGAATAAAGTCTGTAAGCTTCGTCTCCTTATTTATGGATGTAGAATACGTCTGCTTCAATCTGTGTCCTTCGTCCATTGTGTACCAGGCCTGATATACACAGTGTTATTTAATAGGGTGGTAAAGATAATTGAATTATACCCAAAGCAGGGGTGTTCATGGTTTTGGAAATTACTAAGTGAAAAGGTGGAATAAATTATTGACAAGTCTCTGGCCCCTAAGGGTTAAACTTCACTAATTTGGGTCACAATTGAGCAGAATCGACTATTTACTTGAGGAAACACTGCCTTTGCCAATCATGATATGAAATTACATTAACCCGTGTAGTCACAGGAGACCAAATCTGTCCCAGCGCAAAGGTCTCATATAAATCGTTGTATCTTCCTTATTATCATGGTGAGAAATAGTGTTAGAAACAGAAAACTTCATGCTTTATATTCAAATCGAAAATTTTATCATAGTAAAATTTTAATGTGATTCTCTATGAAACCAAAGTTTCTGATAGCAATTTGAGACAAATATATAAAATAAAATTTCGACAAAAACATAAGATTATATGTATTATAACCATGTATTTTGCCTAATAAAATGTTTGTTTTTCTTTTTTTCATTGTCAGTAGTAGTCTTAGATACAAAAAACATAAGGTGAGCCATTTTTAAAACTTTTTATGATTGTATTAAAAAAAATTTAATATTTCAGAAATTATATGTTTATTTCTAATATCACCTTTCAAAAACAGTTTTTAATTTTATGATATATTCTGAAAAATTACATTTATTTGGATTTTAATGCACAACGGAAGTTTTCTGACCTTCCAACAAAGTATGCCCGAGGCATGATAGTTTAAGTGCTTTTATTGTCTAATTTCCAATGATTCCAATTATTTTCTAATTATTCATGATGATGATTTTTGAGACTTTTGTTCAGTGGATGAGCCTAAACAGCGACAGAGTACAGGCCCTGCTCAAATAAAGGCCATCTTCTCCAGAAATGCAGATTACTATTACAAAAAACCAAGGCAGCCCCTGACTAACAAAACTGTTATGATCCTACTGGCAATTTTCATTGGACATTGAAAGGGGTTTGAAAGTGTTTTGGTCGCACGGCCATTTAGTCGGCATCAGAGATTCAATTGACAATATGCAATTGCAGGCAGATCTGATTCAGCAGCCTTCCCAGCATCCGTTCCAATAATGGTGTAATTTATCACATGATGATGAAAGTGATTCATTCTCAAGTGATTCATTTGCGAAATTGGTAATGGAACACAGATTAAAGAAAGGGATTTGAACTCTACAGCAAAACCACTGTCGCGCACCCACAACTGGATGGAACTAAGATGGAAGTCGTAATGAAAAATCAGGAATAGGTTTAAAAGTATGAAACTCTATGCAACAACTGTGTCTTGCCGTACACTCCTTGCTTCAACCACGTTCTTAGTGACATAACTTCTGCTGTTGTTCTGACTCTTGCATTACAACTTTTACAAATTACAACTTTTTGCCTGCGTGATTTTGATTACTGGCTTTGGCGCATCGGAGCATTTAATAGAATAAAAGTCAATTAAGGTTTCCTGTGCATTCAAAACGTTTAAAATTGTATTACGTAGACTACGGTACATAGAAGAGTTATCTAACGACATCATTATGTAATGGTTAAGCATTATAAATAATGACAACCCATAAATTATTGTGCGGTATAACAAAATTCCCACAGTAAAATACAATAATTGATTATAAACACCAATCACAAAAAGGTCAAACGAAACATTAGCGTTGTTAATAAGTCAAACTATATTATATATTATCTATTATGAGATTGAAGTAGTTAAATTAAAAACAAATTCAGCACAATTATTGTCACTATTATTGGATTTTTTATATAGTGTCATTTTAGTGGGTAAATCACCTCAAGGGCATCACCTGAGCACAATAATTCGATTGTCCAGTTGATTAGGCAGACATCACCAAATATTATGTTTTGAGACAATGAGGAAAGCAATATTCTAATGTTCATCATAAATCATACATTATTTACACATGTCTGTGTTTTAGATATTAAATATGCCGGGAAACAGAACATTAAAGACCGGTTGTTTCACAAAATTTGAGCAATTATGCAAATTTCAAAGTTATTTTTCAAGTTCTGTAAGTCTATTCAAGGTATATCTATGTATCTATTCAAGGTATATTATTACTTTAGTTTTGTTAAACAACTGTCCAATAATTATAAAATAACAGAACTTGATAAGAACCCTTACAGAACTTGAAAATTAACTTTGAAATTTGCATAATTGCTCAAATTCTGCGAAACAACTCGTCCTTAGTATGACATTTTGAAATAATCCTACTAGTGACCCAGAAAACATCAATATTCTGGTTAATTCACTAAAAAAATTTGTGCATTATAATTGATTTGGTGGTGTTCACGATTAATCTGAATATTGTACCAGATAGAGATAGAGGGTACACACACTAACACATAATATAACCGCATACTCAACTCAAATTCCGATTTTTCAGAGATGTCTGACTAATCAACTGGAAGCTCGAATCCTTTACTCTGTGTGTATGAATTTTGGTGGTTGGTTTTCATATCGAGTTGTTTCACAGCAGTCGTATAAGGAATAATGATATGTTCTCACCACAGCACGGTCGCGCTCCCACAACTGTCCGCATTGACGACACAGCGGGCAGGGCCGGGAGAGAGCGTAGCCACCACATTCGGGGCAGTCCAGCGTGACGTGCTCGTGTGTCCAGCTCACGCCGCACGTGAAGCACGAGTTGAGCTGCGCGCGCAACTCCTCGATGGTCAGCACGGGCTCCGCAGCCCCTCCCTCTCTCTCTCTCTGCAGCTCCTCCAGCGAGGCTGAGCTGGGACTGCGAGGGGTCAAACTGAAAGGACAAATAAATTCAACTTAATGACATGTGCCAATAACATTTTTGCATAATATAGAAAAAGAATTTATATAATTATTAATATATATCTTGCTACTGTCCAGCTAATTATCTACATTATAAATTTTCCATTCAGTGGCAACATTATTTTAATAAAGTGATACTAACGAGTGGTTTAATAACAAACCTTTATAATCAATATTATTACAAACTTGATCATTACTCAATTTGGGAGGTAAGTACGAGTACCGCCACCCCAGGAACCAATTTATTGGATAACCAACACCTCTGCCATAGGTCAGCCCAAGTGGCTCACTATGTTTGGTGACTTAGCAGAGGTGCTCGGATTCATGGGGTGAGGTTTGTCCGGGTCTTGGCGGAGGATGCTTCTACCCGCCAGCTACATGGCAGGCCGAATCGGGAGAGAATGGTTGAGAGAGCCCCTTTGACTTCTCCAGCCATACTCTCTCGGAACATTGCCTTGCACCGCAGTGGGAGGGATGGATTCATACGTCCGTCACTCCTGGACATACTGACCCCCAGATTCCTACACACTCTTCCTACTCTTTTCCTTCCCAGATCTTCCTCTCCTAAAAAGACCCTCCACACAGCATCCCCAAAGATGACATAGACCCTGAGAGGAATAATTTTCCTCAGGACCTCCTGTGTGGAGGAAAAATTACTTAAATTGACAAGATCTTTGATTTTTATCCTAATCACAACCCAGCAAAATAAAAATAAATTTTAATTAATCTTACATTCGTTCCATAGTGAGAGAGCATCTCAGTATCGTTCTAGTGAAGGACTATTGCATCATGCGAAGACTGTAACTATATAACAGGGGGAGCAGAAATCAATTTGGACAAAAATGAAACTAAGTTAATTACCACTTTATGGTGGGGACCAGACAATGAAGAAATTACTTGAATAGTCATTTTATTGATCTCACTTCATTAGAAGCAATAACGAGATGTAGGTACTATAATACTCTGTTCAGCGCCGGATCTGCCATACGTTCAAAAACATGCAAAAAACCTGGCGCCAACTCCGAAGGGGCGCCGTGAGAAAATAAATATTGTATTAAAAATTTGTTATAATATTCCCTGAATCGTTTAAAAATTACCCATAGTACGAAATAATTATTACGCTCTAGCAACACTTTCCAAAGATACAGACTGCGCACGCATCTGGTTTTAATTCAACGAAATTCAACGATTTACGAATTTATAGTCAGTTACAGAATTTTTTTACAAATTCCATATATTTAGTTTAAACGTAAGATCTATTTTTCCATATATCTTTTACTGTCTTTTACAACGAATGAGTGCGATCCAAATTCATTAACCAATCACAGCGCCGTACTTTTATTCAAAGAACAAACAAACCGACGGCGCCTTTCAAAGTGCTTTTGCACTGAGAATGTGGTTAAAGACCATTTTCTTATGAAGTCTTCAGTAAATTCAAAATTCCATTAGCATAAACATCGCACGGTTTGCAAGGTTGCAACTTGTTAACAGTTTCATCATTGTTTTGACAGTTGAAGTTCCTTAAATGTACCTATAATTAATTTCTATTAGATTTGTTATTTTACAGTCAGTAATAAAATAATCAGTGTAAGCGTCTTTCGTAAGCCGTTGATACCATAGATACGTTCGTGTTTGTTCGCTCAACACAGAACACAGGGGAAATGGAAATGTAAGGTCCAAATTTGAGGTTATATTATTAGATTTTTTAATTTATAACTACATTTCTATTGGTTGTTAGAGGTTGTGGATTGTGGATTACAATGAATAGAACAATAATTAAAAAAAACTTTCAGGCTCGCAGAATCTAAAACTTAGAATTAAAGAGCATAATGACATAAAAAAAACTCGTTTCCATTGGGAATTTTTTAATTCCAATTTCTCCAGCACCGATAAAAAATGATGTCCCGCGCAATGACGTTACAATGGTCCCGAGCACATCTAAACAGATATCTATCGCACAAATTCCTCCGGTCGAATTATTAGATGATAAAAATAACGTTACTGATAGCAGTTTAAATTGAATTCTGTTTTCAGAGCTTGAATTGAAAGATCCCGGATGCTGGCCAAAGTTATCTCAAAATTCCATTAGTTTATTAGTTCAGGAAGGTCCTGTACAATTGAAAGGTTTTGATTTTCCTATTACGAACAAGCGTAAATTTAATACTAAGTATTATTACAAGAAACTGCCTAATGGAGAAGAATTACATAGATCGTGGCTTATTTATTCGAAAACTTTAGATAGGGTTACACCCTTTATATGTCTTGATTTTATTTGATAAATTAGTGTAAAAAAAAAAAATTAAATAAAAAAAAAAATAAATTGGGGTAAACGAATTTTTAATCAAAATAAAAATGTAGGGGGGGGGGCGCCATCGGTACCTACTGCACAGGGCGCTAGATTTCGTAGATCCGGCCCTGACTCTGTTCACCGCAAAACAAATATTTTCCAACTAAATCAATAACTTTCATTAAATTAGTGAAGGACTAAGCACACAATTTACATACATTTTTTTTAATTCCAATTATAGAAAAATAATAACTTGAACGAACCATTTAAAGAGGCGGCAGTGAATTCGAACTGAGTCGAGTTTTACCACCTTAGTTATTTTTAAAAATTAGAATCATGCAAACTGGAAACATTATCTCAGTGATTAGAGCAGAGCCTCAGCAAGGCTAAGGTCCTGGGATCAATTCCTAGACGGGGCCGTATCTTTATCTGATTTTTCTGTTTCAAATCTTCGTTTGAGGGTCGTTAATATTGTCTTCAATGGTTAAATTTTTTTTTTATTAGAACAACTCTATTTTTATAACTTTTGAAGATTATTCCTATCAATGCAATATATCATTGAAGAAGAAGATAACACTAATAATCTTAACTAAAATATGAAAAAGAATAAGACACAGAAAAATAATAAAATAATGTCGAATCCAGAACCTCTCGTCTTATTGGGACAAATGCCTCTACCAATTCGGCTACTGAGACCTTTTATTTAAATGTCATTTTGTTGTTGTCGTTTTAAATGTTTTTTCCTAATTGTGACCACAATCTTTTTATTTTCTATTTTGCTTTTAAAATCACTGATTAAAAATGCGCAAAGTCGTGTTACACTCTGTATATTTGACTTGATTGTTAAATTCGTGAAATAATGAGAGTATTAAAAATTACAAATAAAACATGTCGTTTATTACGGTGACCAGACAACTCAGAATGAAACCAACTCAGAAGTACCTCAGAAAGGTCATTAAGGCTCTGCAACCGGGCCCGAAAAGAAGAAGATGGAGAGATACGAAATTACGAATGTTAGAAGAGAGCGCTAACATTCAGCGACAAAATCGATGCGAAAATGTTTAATAAAACACGACTCGTTTAAAATAGAGCAAAAATCTCACGGGCATTATCAAACAGCATTTAAAGAAACACTGTGAATTTTTTCATACATATAACTTGTAAAATAACTGAAACAAATGTGTTAATTATAATTTTTGGAGCATACTGTGCGATTTTTTTCTATCGAGGGAATTTTATATAATTTGTGTTTCGGCGCGGGCAAAGTCTAGATATTATCTTCAAGAATAACATATAGGTATATATTTTAAGAGCTTTAAAACTTACCGTGTTTAAGATGAATATACACGTGAAATCCTATTCAGATTCTATTTTGATTAATATTTACGACGAATCGGCTTACAGTATGAACATCAAAAAATATGCTACGGATAAATCGAAGCTTTTACTAGCTTTTCTGTGTACTGGAATTACAATAAAAGTATTACTTACGTAACAAAAAATATAAGCGTAAACCACCAAAAAAAATGTTTTTTCATGATCATGACTTAACTATGAAGTAACACAAGAAACAATTTTTTTAAATACCCCTTTATGGCTAAGACTATTTTTGAGGTTTTCTATGATCTAACTTTTTTTCGTTCTTATAAAATTATGCACAAAATAAACAAAAACCACTTTTCCGCTTACTTGCCTCGTTCAAAAAGACGCTTGATTTTAAAATTTTGCAGGCATGAGACTCGAAATATTTCTAGCGTTTATATTCCTCTTAAGGGAAATATGTAATAAATCGGTACAAATCCGGGTTGCGGGCCCTTAAGAGCGATGATAAAAAAATTGGTTAAAATAGGTTAAGTTAGGTTAGGGTTACCGGCAGGGCTGGGCAAAATACATGCTTTGCTGTAATTGAAATACAAATTACAAAATACTTTTTCACATGTATTTAAAATACGAAATACAAAATACTTCCATGTCGTGTATTTGAAATACAAAATACAGTATTTTAACCATTTTTTTATTTCAAATACAAAATACAAATTACAAAATACATTTTGTTTTGGTAGAACCTTTGGTTGCAATAAATTGTCGTAATAGCCCATATCTAAGGGTGCGTTTTCATAGAAGCAAAACTGAGCAGAGTGAAACAGAGACGTGCTTAAATTGACTAATATTGCTCAGCAGACACATCTCGTCTCCGCTCCACTTATAAAGTTTTGTGGTATAGGACTTAGGTGTTAGATTATGATAATTATTATTATAATAACACTAGCTGGTTCCCGGCATGCGTTGCAATACCATATTCAAAAAAATAAATTGTTTCTCCCTGCATGTCCTTTCCCGTGCGTCCCCGTTCTCCTACCGCATCCCCTTCCCCTCTTGCATTCCCCTTCCACCTTCCCTGCCTACCCTCTCCACTCTCCCTCTCCCCCATCCCGCCACCCCCCCTCCCGCGTTCCATATATTTAGTCCCAGTACATTCAGTTTTCAAACAACTCGCGTGCCAGCTATTACAATTTTTTTATTCAAATTTTCATTTTTCACATATTACAAATATTCATTTTTCTATATTAAAAGAACAATCAATCAAATCTTGTACCTAAATAGGTATCTATTTAATATATCTATAATTTAAAAAATCCATATATAGACAATAATTCTTTTGTTACAAAAAACAGCTACCTGCTAAATTCAATTTCATCAAACGCGCGCTGTCAAACGTGCGAAGTTAAAAGAGTCGTTAAGTTTTCTGAAATTATCCAATTTTATGCAAAATTTTCTTAATTTTTCTTTCCGTAAAATCCTTCTATAAAGTATTAGAAAACTTTAAAAAAATGAATGAAATAGGTAAAGTCATTCTGAAGTTATGGCGGACCAAGGGAAACAAGGATTCATTTTTATATATGAATGGATGAAATTTGTCTAGCGCAGTTTTGTGTTATTTCACTTCAAGTGCGCTCTACAGTAATTAACTTAAAATCTGTCAAATTATTCCAATAGTGCTTGATCTAATACTATGATACAAAAATGTACAATACAAAGCAGTGACAAGTTTAATGTAATATGACACAAAATGTACAATGTATGTAGGGCTATTATACATAGCACAGGACAATAATAATAATAACTAGCATGACACAAAAAAATGTACAGTACATTATACTAACTAACTAACTAACCATCACGCCGTTTCCCCGCAGGGGTAGGCAGAGAGGACGAACCACCAAACAACTCGATCTTGGCACACACTCCTTGCTTAGTTCACATTCATACATCGTCTCATACATGCTCTTCTATTATTCCGACTCTTCACATGGCCCGACTCAAGTATCTGAATCACTCGGTCGTGCCATGTCTTCCTCGGGCGTCCCCGACTTCTACCATTCACATTTGCGTCAAATATTATCCTTACACTACTTTCCTCGTTCATTAGCTCTACGTGCCCAAACCATCTGAGCGTCCCTTTCTTAATCTTACTCATTATGCTTGCATCAGCCTTGCATTCTTCGCGGATCTCCACATTTCTCACACATCGTACATGGTTTTACCACACATACGCCTCAGGGATCTCATTTCTACAGCATTCAGTCTACTTTTATCCTTCCTCTGCCAGTTCCATGCCTCACTGCCATACATAAGGGTAGGTACCAGCACTCCATTATGGACAGCTAACTTCGCTTCTTTGGACAGTTTTTTGTTGGCGCCAATGGCGTTCAGTCCTCCATTAATAGAGTTGCCTGCATTTACCCTTCTTTCAATATCTCTGTCAGCCCTCCCATCTCTCTTAAACATACTTCCCAAGTACACAAACTCATCCACCTGCTCCAAATACTCATCATTCACAACTATGTTGCACGTTGTTTTCATACTCTCTCTTTCAAATACCATGACTTTAGACTTACTTACAATCATCATTAACTCATTCTTCATACATACTTCGTTCATCCTAGATACGAGAGACTGTAGATCTTCCACAGTGTTAGAAATCAGCACCGCATCATCAGCATTCATTACATTATAAAGCAATGATATAAGAGAATTACATATAATCATTAGTAAGAGTGCTATAGCAAAGGACAATAGTACAGGGTTCTAGCGTTTTTATCTATGTGTGTTTATTTTTCATTATCATTATTAAGATCGCTAAATGTATTTGAAAATGTATTTTCAAGCCATAAGTATTTGAAATACAAATTACAAAATACCTCAGCAGCAGGTAATTGAAATACCAATTACAAAATACATTTTTAGGAAGTAATTGAAATACAAATACAAAATACGTATTTGTATTTCAAATACGTATTTCAATTACAAGTATTTCAAATACTGCCCAGCCCTGGTTACCGGTTATTTTAAAAATATTTTTTCATAGCTTTTAAAGACCTTTCTGGTGTTTCTGGGTTGGTTTCATTCTGAGTTGGCATGGAACCGTTTATTACACATATTCATAAGGTAGATAGAGGGTACGGGGTGGGTACAACAAATTTGTAGTAAGAGTCAAGGGGTACGCAGGCTCAAAAAGGTTGACAACCGCTGGTCTAGATTATAAAAATATATTTTGGCTTTATACTAACTAGCATAATCAATACCTGGTATTTAATACTTTCTGATTTCGAATTTTAATAATATCATCCAACTTTCACCATAACTTAAAAAAAATGTATTACTGAATTAATAAATTATTATTTCTCAAAAAAAAAGACAACAAATTAAGAATTAACGAAAATTTTTTTTAACGAAACAAAGAAAGATGGCGAAAATAAAATTAGCATCAGCTTATTTGATAATATTTTATATATGTAGGTACCTACCTATGTAATTCAATTCGAATAAATTTTGAGCATTTCGTTTTCTAATTTATTTCAGTCGATATTTCGAAATACGTTTATTATCTTGATTCCGCCTATCGCTGCTGCTCGCTGCAAATAATTTACCGTAATCTGTGTTTTTATCGATTTCTGCAAATCCTAACTACCAAACTACCTGCCTAGGCCTAGGCTATTAACACACATAAACTCGTAACGAGGTGGCTCGTTCCGCTCACCCACCATCTATTACAAATCTGACATCAGCTTTATAATTTACAACAAATAATACCTACCCAATTAAACAATAATGATTGCAATCTAAAACTAATTGCCGCCACCTACAAGACAATCGTGTCACCGACGCCATTATCATTGTTAGCGCTGCGAATTTATCCGACAACCGAGAACTCAGCAACAGGCACCACCCTAATCACCCGGCACCGGAGACCAGAGACTTCAATTTTATCGCAAAGGTTTCAACTTTCCGATTGTGCATTATAATGGCTCCTAACGAGAGAGATAAACACCAGACAAAGAACACCCACAATGTCATATAGCTGACATAATCCCACCTGAATAGGGTTGCCAAACGTCATGTACAATATGGGGTTACCTGGCAGTTGATCCCCGACAGTTAACCCCAGACAATTGATCCCCCGACAGTTGATCCCCCCTGACAGCTGATCCCCGACAGTTGATTTCCCTGATAGTTGATCCCCGACAGTTAACCCCAACAATTAATCCAAGAAAGTTGGTCCCCCGACAGTTGATCCCAGATATTGATCCCGGCAGTTGATCCCAGACAGTTGATCCCCAGATTCTTCATCCCCTGACAGTTGATCCCAGATTCTTGATCCCCTGACAGTTAATCCCAGACACTAGGCCCCCGAAAATATTATTATCATAATATTTTGCGCATTTTTTTATATGAGCTCCACACAGGAAACCCTGAGGAAAATAATTTCCTTCAGGGCCTATGTCATCTTTGGGGATGCTGTGTGGAGGGTTTTTTAAGGTAAGGAAGGAGAGGAGAGTTCTGGGGAGGAAAAGGGTTTAAGGGGTGGATAGGAATCTGGGGTTCAGTGTGTCCTGGTCATCCGCCTCCCCAAGACCTAGACAAAATTCACCCCTTGAACCCGGGCACCCTGCTAAATCACCTACGGCATAGGTGTTGGTTATCCAATAAAGGTTCCCGGGGCGGCGGTACCCATTCCCGCCTCACAAATTGGTTATAATTATTATTCAATATTTACCAAATTCAAACCTAAAATCGACTTCAAAAATACCTATGGATATCCAACGAATTTATTTACAGTATAGATTTTTCGTACTCATACGCTGGTAAGTACAGTATATACAGTATATATACAGTAAGTACAAGTAGTTCTTATCCTTGGGAGTCGTCCATTAATCACGTGAGGCTCGAAAGGGGGGGGGGTCGGAAGAAATCACGAAATATCACCAGGGGGGGGGGGGTATAATGAGATATCACGTATATTTATTTTTCGTGATAATATTCTGAAAATTTCAAAATACTTTGTACAAAAAAATACACGTGATTTGGGGAGGGGGGGGGGGTTAGTCTAAAACCTCACCACATATCACCACGGGAGGGGGGTTAAAAAGTTGCTAAAAAACATCACGTGATTAATGGACGACCCCTTGATGCATTTGAATGAAAATATATTTTATATTTTTGTTATTCGGCGAAACATAATCTGCACATCCCTTCGGGGACACTTAATTATATTTTGTATAAGTAGGTATACCGCATTTTCCCTAACCCGGCTGAATATTGTACATAGACTTGCTGGGGGGCTAACTGTCAGGAGATCAACTGTCATGAAATTATAGGTGATATATGGCAGCAGCTATCGAGACCTCAATAAAATGATACTGCAGTCAGTTCTGCTTACTAATTAAACAAAACAAGTTGTAAACTGAAGGCAAAAATAAGACAATAAAGTTGTTTTGTGCGTGGAAAACATGCAAACACGCAACAAACTATAAAATAATTAAAAGATTAACTATTTTTTCTATGTTTTATCTTTATCTTCGTCAGCAGTCAACAAACTGTAAAGTAAAAAGGTAGAATGCGAAAACCCTTTTTTAAACACTAATCGAGGGAAATTACCATTCTGATGGTCGAATCGGGAGAGATTGGTTGAGGTAGACCTATCCTAGACCTTTCCAGCCGGACTCTTTTGACATAATACATTAGACCGGTCGGTGGCTGAGTTGGCATCGCGTTTGGGTCCCACCCAGGCGTCCCGTGTTCGATTCCTCGGCTGGGTAAGTCCTTCATCACGACACAAGCAACATTTTGCGCTTTCTGTGATGGTAGTAGGAGATTTTCAAATATTGACAGGTTATTCGTAACCCGAGAATGTTTGTCTTTCTTTAAAAAATTAAATTGAATTGAATTTACCCATAGATTACTACCCATCGCTCATACCTTTTTCTTTCCCAGAAATCTCCTTCCTTTCCCTAAAAAGACCCTCCACACAGCAAATCCAAAGACGACACAGGTCCTGAAGGAATTGTTTTTCCTCGAGGCCTCTTGTGTGGAGTGTGGAGCTAATGTAAAAAAAAATCTCCCGTCTATTTGAGAAATTTCTTCTAAATTCTATAAGCACATGAATTTACATCAAATTTCATCGCAATTTCAAAAATTCTGCAGATATTAAATAGGGTGTATTATTCTGACTGTAGGTTTCGTTGAGTGTTGTGTACCTATCTACTTATCAACAAAATATCAATTATTCATTCACTGTGAATTGATAAAAAAACTGCTTAATCGCATTTGATTCAACGCATCATCACTAGTAGATAGTAGATATTGCACGCGTGACCTACGATAGATAATTTTAATCGGAAATCAGTTAGTTTTATCTTTTCTCGATAAAGACCATCTCAAGAATGTAGAACTTTACTCTTTGCTAAATGACAGCCACCAAATAATCGCATCACGACGTGTTCTCCCAGGGATGGGGAAAACAGATAAAGAGCATTTGATGATGATGCAATCTAATGTGCTTTCTGCATTGACGATGATGATGATGATATTATATGAATGGGTAAAAGCCCTTGGCGCTTAATTTGCACCTTGTATATCAATATAAATATTATCAATAATGAACAATGCGGAAACGATAAGCGAACATTAAATCAACAAACAAAAAAGGTGTTAAAAGTATAAAGTTAGCATTTTTCTGTCACTAATTTCGAAACACGGAAACGATGTTATTAAAAGCAGAATAAATATATTTTTTTAGGTATTTTATTTACTTTTTTTTAAATTTATACAAACGTTTTCGGGTTACGAAAAACCTGACAATATTAATTTGATCTTCTACTAGGTACTTCCTTCATTATCAGCGAAAAATATTTCTTGTACCTACTATCTTTAATAATAATAATTGGATGATTTGTAGTGCGTCTTTTTTATGAGAAATCACCTCCACACGGGAGGCCCTGAGGAAAATAAGTTCTCTCCGGGCCTTTGTCATCTTTGAAGATTCTGTGTGGAATGTCTTTTTGATGAGAGAAAGGAGTGAACATGAGCCTTGAAGAGTAATATTGTAGGAGGGAAGAATCGTTCCACAGCCGAACTCAAGAACGAGTCGTAGAAATGACCCGTTCTCATGTGACAAATGTCAACCATATACATATGTTGGGTGCGCGTTTAGCGTATTTCCCGACTGTAAAACCGGTGCCGAGGGGATCAATGACGCTAGTTCCTCGGAGCATCTTCCATTGAAATATCGATAGAACATGGACAGCATTCTCACCTGAGGCCTGTGCTTTTAAAAATTGCAATCCGTTTGTTAAGATAGGAATCTATCCAATGGAATTACAGATAACTACACTTTTTCGACATTATTACAAGTTTTATTGATTTTTAATAAAGCACTAATAAAAATTAATGTAATCAGTCCGTAATCAAATATTAATAGAAAGTAATAAGAATTGGTAATCACTAATCAGGATCAATACCCAAGAATAGTAAGAATACTAATGAGTAGGTATTATTGATTGTTACTAAGTGCTAATTGGTAATATTGCTCTGCAACCTACTTGTACCTAGTCGTGGTGCAAATATTAATAGAAAGTAATAAGAATTGGTAATCAGGATCAATACCCAAGAATAGTAAGAATACTAATGAGTAGGTATTATTGATTGTTACTAAGTGCTAATTGGTAATATTGCTCTGCAACCTACTTGTACCTAGTCGTGGTGCAAATAATATAACGCGTATGGTCGGCGTAGGTATGGTTTAACTTACGCCGATCGTCGACTTAACTATACCGATATTGAACCAATGCGTAAAAATCTAAAGTCTGATTTACACGCTACGGACTTATCTATCGTACCTACGCTTTATCAGACTCGACAAATCCTATCAGGCAAAACGAAGCGAATAGACAGCAAAACTTAAATCTCATCTAATCGGAATGAAATGACAGGAAAGGCATTATTTTACGAGAACTGATATGACAAAACGGAGCGTGTAACAGATGTTACAACTTCACGCCCATTTTTGGCTCAGTTCAATCAAATTCAACCAGAGATGCTATCGTTCGTTGGGATAAAATGGATGTGAACTCCAAGTCCTCGTCTAGTTACAAGAAGATCGGGGACTTTCAGAGTTGCTAGTGACTCTTTCATGGTGCAAAATGTCTTTTCTCATGCAGGTGTCCTCTTACTTTATGCATGGCGTTATCAGATCCAGAAATAGACTACGATCTATCTTCCATTAGTAAATAATTGCGCCAAACGTTTGGTTCCCCTCTCAATTCTCTCAGTGACGCTGACAAATATTTATTTTATAAATGTTTTTATCCTCACAAATCTTACAACCTTTTTCCAAAAGTCACTGTCATTCTATTTTCCCTTTTCACCTTCCCCGTGATTAGTTGTGGCACCCGTAAGAGAGAAGTAATTGTAAAAAAACAACTGTAGTGCTTCCTGCGTGTTGGATACTACATAGTAATGGTTGGACAGTAGAAAATATAAATATTGTAAAATACAATAATAAAATAAATCTAGGCGTGCTCACCACAACGCAGAAAATGGAACTGAGGTGGAAAAACAGAGGTAAAGACGTTATTGTGTGAACACTTCATAAAACATACGTTTTGCCTTCCGTTTTGCATGACCGATAAAACATACGATAAGTCGTAGCGTGTTAAGCCAACCTTTAAAAGACGGAGTAGGGAGGAATAATTATAGAATGCATTTATGTATTGAACAAACAGAGTGACTGCACTTAGTAGGTAGGGTATAATGTACTCACCGGTCCCTCGAAGTGCTCAACTCGGTGGGGTGGAGGCTCGCCAGCGACATGTCGGTGAGGTTCGTACAAGGAACTGAAACAATAATCAATAATCAATCAATCAGCAAACAAAACTCTGCACACAATGATAAGACAGTATCGAGTTGAATTAGTACACACAACAAGCATTGTTTAATCAATTCGGAATGCGCCGGTAATTGAATGACCGTGAATCACTCTTATTTCGCGTTCAAACACAAAAAAAAACTCAATTAGATTGTTCATTTTGTTCGTAAGAATTTTTTGTTGTATTTTTTTCGAGTTTTTTCTAGAATTAAACCCGATTTAAAATGGGTGGTGTAAAGCCTAAATAGAAAAACTTTACGTAACTATCAGGTCTGATCAATATCAGGTCTGCATCATTTAGATACTAGATTGTACCCAGATTGCATGCAATTGGAAATACTTTCTCAGAAGGAGTAGAAGTAATACAGTTACAAACAGGCTAAAATAACTGAGTACTATTCTTCTGCATGGATTCTACATAATTTAATTAGCATAATTCATCTCATGATTACTGTTCCACTATTATGTATATCACGCGCTTTGTAAACGCCCCGCCCGTATAGCGTATACCTAGGCCTATATTAATAAATAAATATCCATAAAGTTCCATCCGTGAATTCCTCATCCCTAATATGATCAATAAACTGTTTGATTACTTCTGCTAGTGAAGGCATTATTATAATGTTTTCAAAGCATGTATCGATGAAGAGAGTTAGTGAAAGTTGTAAGAACGTTCTTACATACTCACATACCAACCTAGGCGTATGCAGTAAGTACGAGTACCTTATTCGTAGCAGGGGGTACCATAAGACAAAAGCGATTATTTTCATTTTCATTCCGGTCTTGTTTACGCTAATATGATTAAATTTATTTTTTTAAGTTTTTATTATTTTAAAGAGACCGCAAGTGATACTACCTACTTGTACAGTGGTGGACTCGACGATGTAGTACTGGATGGATTAAAAATATTTCAATTAATAATAAAATAATTTGTTTGTTAGGAAGCTGAAGACTGAAACAAAAACAAAAAAAATGTCGAATGAATCGCGAGTACAAATTTAAACGTCTCTACAACACATTCAGTATCTCTTAGGCATTTGAGGGGTAAGTGGGGACTTCAAGGTGGTGTTCTAAACTTTCTTCGGTGTGCACAGGTACATTCGAACGTGTCCTCGCAGAAAGTTTTTACTGGTATGTCCTTGAAGAAGTACCTAATGTGTACAAATCGCACTAAGTATACAACGTACTTACTATGTTATATGCCTAGTGTTACTACAATAATTATTAGGTGCATAAAATACCAGTGGCGTGCAGAGTTCTTTTTTATTAGGGCAGGCACTAGAAAACATAGCGAACTAAGTGATACTAAAAACATACTTGATTTTGTTAATAAAATTGTACTAATTAATAGAAGTACCAACAGATGTCATTGGTTTCTAAATTCGTGATTTGTACCGAAAGGCACGGCCTTTTGAGTAATCCGAGTATTGTACCAGATAGAGGTTACATTTTTACTTAGAACTGCATACCTCTCAACTCAAATTTTGATTTTTCGGAGATGTCCGCCTAATCAACTGGACGATCGATACATGCCTTTATGGACGGCACGCCTCTGTGACATACATAATGAGTTCATACCGATATTTATCATATTTCTCGTGAAACGAACGTGTCAAACATGGCGTTATTCATTCAAAAGAGGAAACCAATTTGTTTTGAAAAACACATACATAATCATTAGAGGTAAGTAGGTAGGTAGTTATATATTATCGAACACGTTTCTGAAAATATAGCCATTACCAAGGCAAACATCCCGTGATGCCGTAAGCAGGCAGGTAGGTACATACTCAATATAAGAAAAATGACCAATAATATCAGTATTTCTTGATATGATACAACCAGCTGAATTGATGGCAGGTGTTACAAATATACAGCACCAGCACATAGGCAAATGAGTCACAAGTTAATTCTTGGACGGTATTTCCCAGTGATTGGAGGCCAAGGTTGTCCAGGGTAGTTGTGGTGTGTTTTATTATTAAAAATGTAAACAATGACGGCTTGCGCTAAATATAAATTGCAATGTATTTATAAAAATAAAATGGAGGTTCAGCATTAATCATAATTCATAATATTATTATTTATTACTTATTACTTTCTAAATGCCATTTATACCTACAGTGTGGGTGGTTTGTATATTTATGCCTACAGTTCTGACAAGTCTCACAGGCGATATGCACGATGTTTTATTTCATACCGATCCCATATTATGGAAACTTTAACAGGACCATATAAAAAATATTTCTTTCATACTTAGATTTTGTAAAGATTAGTTGCCGTAAAGAGAAGAATAAACATTTTGGGGCGGTAGGTAGGTAGGTACCAAAGGTAAAAAAAATGACAAAATCTTGAACATAAGAATAGATCACATGAAAAAATCGCTGCTGCCGTCTTCAAATCAAAAAATACGAGCGAAATTCACAATACCGAACAATATAAAACACATTCACAATCGGTAATAAACAGACGTTATAGCCTTTTTATCGACATTCTAAATATAAAACTAAATAAACATGCAACATTTCCATAGATACAGTTACGTAATGTAATGAATGACAGACAGCAGATCTGATGTCAAATAATGCCCGCCATCTTAAACTGGACGAAAATCGGTACTAAAATCGTCCCTTTTTATCCAGAAAAGACGACCCATTTGAAAAGTAAACGAAAAAAGGATCGTGTAAAGCGCCCATTAGAACAGACTAACTTATAGTAGGTATAAGACAGTACCTATGACGTCATAAATAGAACCGGTTCATTTTCCAGCGAAATTTGGGAAATAATAATTTGAATAATAATAAATAATAAGACATTTTTTCATTGAGTATTATTTTAATCTATTTGATACTACAAGAAGCTCAAATTCAGCAAAATATTGGAATTATAGGTACTCTGCGAAAAAAGCAATTGTTGTACGCGCACAATAAAATTTATCGTTTGAAAAAAATATAGGTAGGACCTATACCTCCTACCTACTTCAATTTTATCGTCGTGATCGACACTTAGATACATAATTTAGTCTTTTAATGAATAATTATTTTATAGGTAATATTGGAAGACCAAACAAAAAATAACAAAGATTTGTGACAAGTTTTGGCGGAATCAAGCGAATAATTTGAAAAACTTTTCAAAAAATGGAAGTAAGAGATTTATGAAATTTCCCATTTTTAGGTAGGTTCCTACCCAATTGCCGAAATTTCAACCAGGAAATAATTTAATGATTAGGTACAGTAGGTATTATATTCACGAATCACAACCACCGATATCGTAAAATCAAATCATCGAAATCTCTCAAATCGGTGATGGGCAACCTTTTTAAGACAGTGTGGCCCATTTGTTAATTTTCCAAGAATAATTTTATTGTTTACGGACGGGGCGTAATGGTGACTGCTGCGGACATGTTTTTTAATGACTAACCTCCACAGAGACTAGCAGTATTATTTTATCAAATGTACCTATGCTTACTATAATTACTGCGGTGTGTGCAATTTTTATGTGTTACGTTGGAAACAATGCTCTAAAAATAGACCGCCCTGTACTGCAATAAGTAGGTAGGTACCTACCTACCATTTCAAGAATAAATGGGTGAAGAAATAAACTGCGAATGTACCTAGTTAGGTACCTACCTATCCTACTACATTCTGTTTATATTCTACTACATTCTTGTTTGTTGCGTACCTACGCCTCTCTAATTTCTTATCGGTCACAAGAATTTTCACCAGAAGTGACCGAAAAATTTTCGATAAACTCAAATTTAGTAAAGTGTGCCAAGGGTTCTGCATCACTGACGTTAATCATGATTACCTACCTATTGTAATGGATAAATATTTTGATACTTATCTCCATCATATACACATATCAGAAATCTAAAACATAATCTGATCAAAATAAACACAACAAAACAATGAAAGCGGGCATCGATGCATTATTTTAGCAAAAGAGTTTGCACGCAAGTTGATTGTGTTGGTAGGTACCTAGTTCTTGTGATTTGAAAAAGTAAATGTCGCTCAATAATTGACCGCCAAAACGAATGGCTTGTTCAGAATTATAATGATTGTGATATGCAAATATCCGTTGTTAGTAAAGTTCTTGACGATCTCGTATCTCGTGCATCATTTAGTTCCGTATTGTAATTGCCTGTTGAATAAATACAGATAAAGCCATGTGAAATGATGTAGGTAGGTATTAGTCCCCTAACTTCAAATACAAAAAAATATAATCATCATTATGTAGTAGTTAAGTACCTACCTAGCCGTAAGCTATCAATGTTCAATTCAATTCGACAAAATGAACTAGGTAATTTACTTTCAAACGAAGTTTACATTAATATTGTTTTCAGTTCAATACAATAGCATAATGCTACCTACCTACTCATTCACATTTGTATAGATAACGAGGATTATTTGAGAATTAAACTTATCTATGAGTTATTGGATAATCGATGGGGAGGAATGCAGATCCTTCCAATGTCTGGAAATTTAATAAAAAGGCACGGATGCTACAAAGCAATATTATTCAGAAAATTTGTAAGCTGCATTACGTATTATGAAGTAGGTACTATTATTTCGATTTATTATTTATTTATTTCACGTTGAGTTTGCACCAGTTTGCCAATAATGTTTAGAAATAGAAATCTAATTGTGATTGACGCAACTAAATAATAATGGGGTTGGTTTATAGAAAAATATATCAAACATAATATTGTAATAGTAGTACCTATAATTATGGCTTATTAGTTTAACCTTTCAAATAACAAAATACAATCGCTCAATAAATCGGTGCATTCAATAAAATACCAGTTTCTTTTCACTTTGCAAGACTCGGCGAAGCATTGGTGAAAGTTGGCAGCGTTGTTATCATAACAAAATACATATTAGCTTACTTTTTAACGAAGATAAAGATGTCACTTCTGACAGCCTCGGGTGACACTTCACTTTCAAAATGTTTTATTTGAACGTCTTGACGCCACTAAAACAGTTAGCTGCCCTCACGCTCCACAAAATCACAGTAAAATACAATGTAACGATATTAGACTGCACACGATTCAATTTATTTTTGAGAAATGTTTTTGTTGCTTTGTTTTGACACCGATTTCAATAATCAAAACAGTTGAAACACATCAGAGCGTCACTTGGTTTCGAAAAATAACGTTTCGAAATTGGAGAACGTTCCAAATTGACTAACGTACCGCCTAGTCGACAACAGCTGCACAACTGCGGCGCGGCGGCGGCGAATCAGTGTTGCCAACTCGAAATCTCTGTTCCCGCTAAATCGTGACGGATCAACGGTCAGAAATCCGTCAGATACACAAATTTTCGTCCATTCTGGGGGGGAGGGGTGGCTAGAGAATTTCAGGGATCAAAATTTCTCCATAAATCCATAAATATAAGCGATTTTCGCCTATAAAAGTATGTAATTTGTCACTTTTTTCGAATCCGCCAGAAAATCCGTCATACTGTAAATTCCGTTATACACAAAATTTTCCCGTTTCGGGACACTCCAATCCGCCAGATATGACGGGAAATCCGTTAAGTTGGCAACACTGCGGCGAATGCCGCGAGCAGCAGTGGTGTGATAACTAGGGAAATTTTCTTAGATATGGGGAAATTTAAAGAGTGTGAAAAAAATTACATCTGCATAATTTTAACCCTTCTATTTTAGCTTGTAAAGATTTGAGAATATTTTCTGTTGTTCAATAAAAGACAACACGTTTATAGTAGATTTCAAATTTAAAAAAATAAATGGATGCCATTAGCGGGAGAACACGCAACTCTATTTCTTTGCGTGCTCTTCATCGCTCTTCCATTACGTTACTGTTGATACATACTCATTAAGACTTTGAACGATTTTCAATCGCATATGTTGCGGTTTCTTGGTGGAATCAAATCTGTCGTTGGATAAAAGAAAAACACATCCTCTACGTGCACGGGGAGGTGGGAGGTGTTCAATTTATCACACCTATTCACTTTCAATTCAGTTATATTTTAAACTGTTAATACAATATCCATGTAATGGTTGCGTGAGAGGTTCCTGATATATACGTAAACAACGGTAACGTCTTATAAGTAAAGATAATTTTTACTCTGAATGCATCGATATGATTGTAGGATTTTCTGGGGAATTCTTGCTTTCTTTCCTAGGGAAATTTTTGTTTCGGCATTACATCACCGGAGAGCAGTGAACGGGGAACGAGTTTAAAAGCCCGTCGCAACATAGTTGAATTTATAGTTCAGTATACGGCCACCACTTAAAAGGAGTTATCAAGTACATTTAGTGCGGTTGCGGCAGAGTATAATTTCGCGTTCCTTTTGACATTGAAATTAGTTATAAATAGAGTTTAGCGGCTGTGCGCTGGTTGCACGGAGAACTGTGGCGCCCCCACTCCGCGACGGCGCGGCGCGATGCGGCAACAGCGCTCAGCCAGAGCCGCAGCGAACTCTGTACTCTGTCGGCCGGCTAACAAATTATGAGGCTTTCAACAAACATACCGGTCTATCTTCTTACATATAATTGTTTTCTAGTAATTTACATGTTATTTTTACTAGGTCATCAAACCTTAGTGGATAAATTCCATATTAAATTTATTTTACAAGACAATCAAATTTGGTCTGTCGCGGAGAGATCACAAAATTATTTTTAAAAATTGGAAGGGTAGGTAGGTAGATACCATGGTACCTACCTAGAAAGTTAATTTATTCAAGACCAATAATATTAAGTTTTGCTAGTGCAGACCCATTAAAAAATGTGGGATATTATAAATCAAAATTTACATAAATTACTGTTAAAATATTATATTATAGGAACATAGGTGGGAGGTATAATATAATTATATTTTAAATAATATGCTCACAAAGCACTCTCTTTAGAGTGAATTGCCTATTTCAAAAACCATAATAATAATATGCTCTAAGAAACGTTGTATAAATCTTATAGGTAGGCTGATCTTTGTTATGTTATAATCTTTTGTAGGCACTTACCTGTATGTGTATATAATTAATTTACCGAATGACCTGCTTGCGTGCAGTAAAACAAATCATAAACATGGGAGAATATCTTTTGAATCCAGAAAGCCATAACAGAAACTCGAAGTACCTAAGTACCTACCCAGATTGGTAGTAGGCAGGTACCTACGGAAACTGCATTGTTCAAATATTGCCATTTGCATTACAAACTGGGGCACCATTTTATACCTTTCAGGAACATGTTGTTATTGTAAGCATCGCATCGTGATGCTGTAAAATATACACAACTTGACCGTGCGTTCCGTTTGAATGGGACCGTCCCGTTTTTAGGGATCCTGTCCCGTTGTCACGACGGAAAGCGTCAGGACTGAATGTCCCGTTTTCAGAAAGTGGGCCACTCACAATGTCAAATTGAGAACAGAAGATCACATAGAAAAAAAAAACAGATCTCTAATAGTAGTAGATCATAGAAAAATGAGTGTTAGAAGTGAGAGAAGTTAGAAGGCAGATAATAAAATTTCCGTATCCAGAGATGGTCCCGGTAACTTAGGGGAGGGGGGTTCAAAACCAAATTCAAAATGAGAGTTCCCCTTAGGGTTCGCAATCCCGCACCCGCAATCCCACGGGATTACAGCAATATTTGGTTCTTTGAAATTACGGGATTTGAGGGATTAGAAAAATACTGAATTTACTTAAAAACCATGCTAAAATAATACGGAAACTTCCATACCTGGAATCAATTTTGAAGAAAAATTTGTCACTTTTTAAGAACATGGGTATCAGAAGGAGAAACCTTCAGTTAGCACAAACATTCTTGTTGACAGTCTTACCAACTAGGTACCAACTAATTTGGAAGCAGAGAGAGCGTTTTCCGCTGCTGCACTTTGGTACACAGATGTCCGTTCACGACGTTCACATAATATTTGACAGAAGACAGACTCTCCATAATCTATGTTAAACGATCTTTTTATCAAAGTCTACTTAATATACTAACAAGGTTACGTTTTACCCATTTTTTATGATATCCTAGTACCAAAGATGATTGAACACAAATTACCATACGGAGACTCCTGTCAGTGACGAGCATGTTTATTTTTTATACTTCGTAAAATACGTAATAGTACCATTTTTAATGTCTTTTCTCATAGTACGCCAGTATCAAAGATAACTAATACTAAATTTACCCCTTAACAAATTTGATTTCTAATTTCTGTACCGCAATCTCGCGGGATTCGAAAAACATGCGAAATTTTTATTTCCCTGTCCCGTTAGCAAAACAATGGTTACCTTGGGTATTTATAGTGGTAGGTACAGTGGCGTAGCGAGGGGGGGCGGACCGCCCCGGGTGCCGCCCGAAGGGGGGTGCCACTCGACCAAGATATTGCTTATACGTAACCAAGATATTGCATACACATAAACATGGTCTGTTATTTATATTTTCGTAAATCTATGGCTCCCCGTGGTGTGCCCCGAATTTTGTGTCGGTCGGTCTTTTATAGGCGGAATAGCCTATATTCTGAAATTCTCTGCCAACCCCCCCCCCCCCCCCCCCCCCCCAGATGGACCAATTATATGAAGTCGAAATTAGCGTTTTGAATTTCTCAAGTTAACTTTCACAGGGGGGGGTGACACTACGCCCCGGTGCCACCCATGCTAGCTACGCCACTGGGTAGGTACTACCATGGATGTCAGGTATACCATGGTAGTACCTTCCTCTGCACCCATAAATTCAACAATGAATTTAGTTTGCACCTAGATTTTACTGGAGAAAGGTAAAGGTAAGAAGGGAATACTTACTCAATACACCATAGCACAAGATCACTCTAGATCAGGGTTTCCCAACCAGTGGTCCGCAAGAGGCTAGAAGATGGTCCGCCGGTCAATAAGCAAGCCAGCGCGCGGGCGATCTCTGGTCGAGAAGTCTGAATAAAAGAAATCGGGACAATATATTCAGTTTATCATTATTGGCCATTATGGTATTCCGTTTCGCCCCACCCCATCCTACCCAGTTCTACCCCCTCCGTTTTGTTGAATATTTTACTAGAACCCGTCCTACCCTATCCCATTACGCCTCTCCCGTTGTGCTGTCCGCCTCCGGTGCCACCCATGCTAGTCTACGCCATTGACCACAAGCAGTGGCTTGGGCCAGCATATGTGGCATAGGGCGGACAACGTGGTGTCACCCCCCCCCCCCCCCCCCCCCCCTCCATTCCCCATTAAAGCTGACAAACACACAAATTTCGTCTTCATAAAAAAATGATCCGTCCTGGGGGGGGCTAGAGAATTGTGCTCTTGGGGGGTGAAACTCGATCGGGTGGCACCCGAGGCACCGCCACCCATCGCTATGCCACTACTTGTGTTGGGAACCACTGCTCTAGATACTACTTATAAAACTCGAGAACAATGTATGTTAATATGATACTTTTAACTTAAGCACTAATTTCTTTAGTTAATTATGTACCTTCATCACGCTTCATAATTAATTTATTGTGATATGATTTCTATGTGTTTATAATAATTTGTTTATGCGTTTGGGTTTTACCAAGTATGACCACATTTTGACTATCAATCATTTCTGAATTCTCATTTAAAATACAATTGATAAAATTTTATCTCTGGTTATCCATTGAATTCTCAACTAATTATTTCATCATTATGCATGGAATATTGGAATGGAAGATATTTTGATGGTTTTTTGACCGGTTTGTATTTTTGAAGTAATTGCCGTAATTAAGTGATCCGACGTGTGTGTATGAGGGTGACGGCATGAGAGCGAGATAGCGAGTATGGGAAGTATAAAAGGGATGTACCGCTATTGAGCGCTTATAAGGTTATCTCTCTCTCTCTCAGGTTATGTGGGTCCTAGCGATCCGTAATGTAGGAAGGTTCTGCTTTTTTTTGTTCCAGAATAAAAAAAGAACAAGAATGTTTGGGAATAAACGAAAACAGGTTTCTACTTGTGAGGTTAAATTGGTTTCAGCAATAAAAGAGTTCATTTCCAAAACAGCCAAAGCCCAGTATAATTTTATAAAGAACATAACAATGTTGCCCTTTTGAGGGGCCGGGTTTCACATCCCCAAAAACATAACAGATTCTGAAACATAACAGATTCATAACAGATTTGACAGGAATATAATTAAGCAGAAAGAAATATCGTACCTGCGGACCATGGATCTTTATCTAATTCTACACTGACACGAACTCCCAATTCACTTGAATATAGCGCGTCGATGAACCGCGGGCCACATTCTCTCGCAATCTCCAGGATGGGAACCAGGAAAGACCCCCAGGAAGGCCAGAGAATGAGGACTCCCCGCCAGGGAGCAGCATCCAAGATCAGCACCAGCGCTCCGGTTGACCCCACCGGATGAAACACGATTTCCGTCAGCACACCTCATCAGGAAATGAACGCCGAGTGACCATCCGTCACAAATATGAGCAGCAATAACCGTACCAGGTCATAAGGACTCTCCCTCGCAAAGCTTTTCAATATGCCAGTCGCGATTATGTAGGTAATTTACAATACCGTTATTTCGCGGATAAATATCGGTCCCAATGGCGGCGACCAATCACATTAGAAACAGCGTTCCGATCACATCAGAAAGAAGCGTTTGCAAAATGTACATCGCCCGGCTCGCGATTAAAATCGTTTAAAACAATTTGTAACGAAGAGATTATCCCATTTTTTAAATCCAAAACTATCACTAAAGTGACAAGTCGAATCAACACCGGCTTCCCGTACGGTGCGAATTCAAAAAGTAAAAACCAGAGAGAAAAAAAAAGTGTTGCCAATCCATTCCGTGCTGTTCAAATTATCAGGTTAGTGGTCAGGTAAATAATTATATCACAAATTGATAATTATTTACGTGACAATTCCCCCCTTCTCACGAAAATGTTTGGCCCCAAACATGAAATCCACGGTTCCGATGTAAAAAAAAAATAAACAAATAAAAAAATAAAGGTACACTAACTAACTAACTAACTAGAAGATAGGTCCATCAGGTATCTAGAAATTTTACAACAAGTAACCATTAGCAATCATAAACAATAAATCATATAAATCTAGATAGATTGAAAGAACAATGAGAATAGGATGGTACGAGAATAAGGAGTCTACAACACCTTCAGCAACGATGGAGCTGGGTGCTGGCATTACTGGCTGAAGTCCAGACCTGTTATTCTCATGACATCCTAACATCGGGAACATCTTAAAAATAAAGAACACAATCAATGAAAAGAAAAAAAATTATGCACAAAGCATCACTTTTCCTTCAGCAGGAAATTTTGCCATTAAAAAAGAGGCTTCACTTTAGGGTGGTCAACCATCCCTCACTTCACTGAATTTAGGCTATTTATTAATAGCGAAAAGGTAACTATTCTATCTACCTAGGTCCAACAGGTCTAATAGGTTAACATAGAATTTTATTCAACAAAATACAGAACAGACATTAAACCTAGAATGAGGAATATCTTTCACAGATATTTAACTTAGTTTAATTAAGTTTAAAAAAAAGATTTATAACAATGTAGAACCATAAGTATATGAGTAGTACTTGTGTATTAATGAATTAGTTAGACCAAGATTGCAAAACTTGTCTACTAAAAGTGGTTAGATTAGGGTTTACATTTTTTAGAAATACCTATCCGTACAGGTGGTTACAATAGGGTTTACATAATAAGAAATACCTATGTTTCAAAATTAAAAAATTAGATCAGGTTTTACAATACCAAAGATATACCTGTCTACAAGTGGTAACAATGAGTATCAGTAGGAACACAAAGACAAGCGAAACAGAATCTAGAATGTTTAGCTGAATGCATAGGGATTACAATTTAACAAAAAAACCTAGCTAATAGTAGTGAACCACTATGAAAAAATATATAGAGTACAAGCCATTTTAATAACTAAAACAGTGTACATAGTTTGCACAAGAAAAGACTGAGATCACACCGTAGACGGAGATCCTTCAAAATATTACTTCAAAAGTAAGCAAAAGGCAAAATTTCTTGAACAGACAATATGTATTGGTGATCGAATATATTGTGATAATCGACACTATCTAAATTGGTGATCAATCAAAACATTTGAATGACACTAGGTACAAAATTGTGTAGAGAAACACTGGTGTTTCAGCAGTAAGACTAATATAAATATTTTACTTATGACTATAAGCTATACAAAAATACGCTCTCCTGTGCTAGAGGTAGAGTATTATATATTCCATGCTGGAATTACTTAATAGGAAAGTATGCCGAAGCAGTACTACCTTTGTTAGAAAGACATAATAATGTTGTTAATAAACTATGACTTAATATTATTCACTTTAAGGAAAGCTAAACCAAACTTAATTGTAACAAATACTAGCTAAATATAATCTATTTATTATATAATATAATCTATTTATGAAAATATACACATTTTGTATACCAGAAAGTTGCTCAAATCTCTGCTACACAAAGAACTACACTTAAGAATATATTTTGTTCTCTAGTTCCTTGGAGGATCTTTGGTTATAAGGCATGTCGGAGGGACGACAAAATGGAAAGAAAGCTCCACTGAACTAGAGAAAAAATGGATTTAGATTTAAAAGTAGGGAACATTACAAAATATCCGTTAACTGACGGAGTAGAGATGCGATACCAATGTGTGTGCGTGTGTGCATTGCAGTGATAATACTGACAGAAATAATATAGACAGGGTGTCTACTAAAAAAACGAGAAATACTCATATCCAATCTAATTATATATATCACTTGAAAAAAAAAAAAAAAATAAGTCATGTGAAGGAGAGAGAAAAAAAAAATGACTTAAGGTTTGGGCGCCACTGATCATCAGATCAGATTCTAGTTGAACGAGGGTAAATAACCGTTTATCATCAATAAACTAGAATATTGCGTTTACTCCGACCACATGCTTTGGAGGTACCAAACTCCAAGACACATAACCTGAACAAACACATAAAGAAACAAATGAAATGGAGTGGAAGGTTGGTAGTCTTACACACCACGACATTGGCTTCCTATAATGTACTTAAAGTAATAATTAGTCTAAACGAACGATATCCTTGACGTGAAAATTTCCTACTATTTTTCCTTTCATATCTGCCAAAGTATAAATTAAATCAGAGACTTTACCCTTTATGACATTGCGAACAAATCTAGGTGCCAATTTATGAGAGAAATAATCTGGTCCACTGGATTGAACAAAATTTTTCCTCCAAATGACGTCTCCAACATCATAAATAACCGACTTACGACGCAAGTTGTAGTGTTGGGCATTCTTTTTAAAAGCTAGTAGTAATGCATTAGAAACTTGCTCATAAATTGGAGCTAACTCTTCCAATTTTTTAGCAAATTCACTTCTAGATTGTTCTAGGGTAGTGTCTGCGACACCAGAAGAAAGATTTATTTCATGAAATTTTCCGTCAATGATTTGTTCTCTTCCGTGCATGAGGAAAAAAGGCGTGAAACCTGTTGCGAAATTAACCGTATTATTCAAGGCTGACTGAATCTGAGGCAGAAATCTGGACCAATTACGATGGTCAGACTCGGTCAAGATAGACAAGGCAGTCCCGATAGTTTGGTTATACCGCTCAACTACATTGTTTTGCGGGGTGTAATAAGCGTTATAAAAAGGCATGGGAACATTATAATCTGATAACAATTGTTTAAATTCTTTTGAGACAAATTGTTTCCCGTTATCACATATAAAAGTTTGCGGAACACCGTGTACCAAGAAAATATATTGTTCTACATTTTTAACAATGCTTTTAGCAGTAGCATTTCTGAGCGGAAAAATCCAAGTATATTTCGAAAAAACGTCAACAACCGATAAAATGTACATAAATCCCGCGTAACTACGTGGAAGAGGACCAACAAGGTCGATAGACAACATTTGCATCGGTCTGTTGACTAATTTTGGATTCGTAGAAATGCCAGCCGGCGCAGATGTATTTATTTTATGTGCCTTGCACGTTTTACATTTATTAACAAACTTTTTGACATCATTATACATACCCGGCCAAAAATAACGGAGTTGAACTTTCTTATATGTTCTGAATACACCTGGGTGGCAAGAGCTAATAGACTCGTGTTCTTTACTTAAAATAGCGTTACGGTCCTTAAAAGGAACTACCAGCTTCCAAGCTGTATCCTCCTGTAGAGCGAAACGGGACTTAGAGTGACGAAATAAACAATTATCCTTAATTTGAAAATTATTAAAACGTTGAGGATTATTTTTACAATTAGTAAATAAGTTATTGTACCAATTATCCGTGCTAGTAGGAAGGTTGTCAATGGCTCCAATAGTTAAATCGTCTTTACGCGAAAGAGCGTCGGGTACAGTGTTAAATTTACCCTTCCTGTGGACTACGTCAAAAGAAAATTGAGAAAGGCGGGTAGACCAACGTGCAAGTCTGCCTGTCGGATTTGATAAAGACACTAGCCATTGCAAACTGGAGTGGTCAGTTACTACTGTGAAGTGAACTCCCTCTATGTAGGGCCTGAAGTGATTCACCGAATCTAACACCGCTAAGAGTTCGCGCTCCGTCACGCCGTAGTTTCGCTCGTGAATGTTCAGACACCTAGAAAAAAAAGAAACCGGGTGTTCTTCTCCTTCAAAGACCTGTGTGAGCACGCCGCCTATCCCAACGTTGCTCGCGTCACAGTGTATGGTAAATGGAAGTGAAAAATCAGGACAATTGATAACCGGCGCGGAAGTTAATGCCTTTTTTAATTTTTTAAAAGAGTCTTCAGCCTCTGAAGACCAAGAAAAATTACTCACCCCCTTTCTTGAGCCAGTGAGTCTTGTTAAAGGGGCCGCTATTGTGGAAAAATTCTTGATGAAACGTCTATAATATCCACAAAGTCCAATAAATGCTTTTAACTGTTTAGAATTCCTAGGAGTGGGGTAAGTTCGAATAGACTCTAGCTTGACTGGATCTGTGCGAAGACCCTTTGCATCAACAATATAACCCAGATACTTCAACTCGTCCTTACAAAACTCACATTTTTTGAGATTAATTGTTAAACCTGCTTCTTTAATACGTGTGAAAACTTTATTTAACAATTCTAAATGTGACTCAAAATCTTCTGAAATAATAATTAAATCATCCAGGTAGCAGAAAACGTTTTCATCGAACTCTGGACCAAAAAGAGCATCAACAAGACGCTGTAATTCACTAGGTGCATTTTTCAGACCAAATGGCATCCTAACAAATTCAAAAAGTCCATGACCTGGTACAACAAAAGCCGTTTTAGAACAAGAGTCCTTATGTAAAGGTATCTGCCAAAAACTTTTCGATAAATCAATAGAGGTTATAAAGCGTGCACCACGTAGCTTGTCTAAAATGCGCGAAATATACGGCAAGGGGTACGAATCCCTTGTCGTGACGCTGTTAAGTTTCCTAGAGTCCAAGCAGAACCTTGCAGAACCATCCTTCTTAGGCACGATCAAAACCGGATTCGACCAAGCCGAACGCGAACGGCGAACAACACCTAAATCTAACATTTCCTTAAGTTGTGATTCAAGTTGTTGCTGACGAGTTTGAGACAAAGGGTAATACCGTTGCTTAATGGGATCTCCTGTTGTATTAATTTTATGCTGCACTAAATGAGTACGACCCAGTCCACATTTTTCAAACGAAATTGACTTAAATTTATCAATTACATTATTTAGCCTATGATTGTCTTGAGGGGACAGTAGGGAAGCTGATGTGATCTTGCGAATTTCACTTAAAGTATTCTCAACATCACGTCCACTGTTGGCCTTTGAAAACAATTGAGGAGCGATGTCAAATTGTTTCCAAAAGTCGACTCCCAAAACAATCACGGGAGAAAGAGACGGAATTACAAAAAAAATTATATATTTCTTAATACTATTAAAAGTAACTAGTACCCGCATAGTACCAATTACATCTTGATGTTTACCATCCGCGGTGGTAACGTAAGAATCAAGCTTATCTAACTTAAAACCTAAACTTAAGAAAAACCTATACAGTGAACCACCAAAACAACTCACACTAGCTCCGCTATCCAAAAGAGCTGAAAAAACTAAATTGTTAATTGCAATATTAACATGAGGTCTAATATCTTGACCGCTGGTCATCATCGGCATGAATGCGTCCATGTCATGGTCGATGGGACTGGTACTCGAGTTTGAAACTATCGGTGGTCTCCTAGCATCCTCGCTAGCAGAATGTGGGGGACCCCCGTCTAGTTTTTTGAATTATGTCGTTCAGGATTAGCTTGTCGCTTGGTATGATTCTTCTGAGAATCAAACTTCCATTTTCTACAAAACGGCTTGGAATGACCTTTTATATTACAATAAGCGCAAAGTAATTTATTTCTATAAAATTGTGCAGAAGGTGAAGAAGAAGAAGAAGAGGAAGAAGGTGCAGCATTATTATTCAACGGAACGGATGACGGTTTATTCTTGTCTTTGACCGAATTTGCTTCATCGTCGGAAATAGCTAAACTTTTTTCAAATCGCTTACAAACACTAATTAAGGAATTTAAATTTTTATCCTCAAAATAAGCAATAACAAGAGCATATTTCGGCAATAGGCTATTGCACACTAAATCCACAATTTGTTCTTCCGGAAGTTGAACGTTTAATCTTAAATTAGCTAATTGCACGTCTTCAACATAATCAACTACGCTTTGATTATACTTCTGTTTCATAGAGAAGAGAGCTTTTAAAGCTTCGGTTTGGTTAGCGATTGGATCAAAACGAGATAAAATTAGTTTTTTCAGTTCTAGCCAAGTTAAATTATCTTTATAAATGGTACGATACCATAGCAATGCTCTTCCCTCCAAAAGGTCAGCAAACGAAGTGACAACAAGCGGCAACTCAATATGACGACACCTAGATAACTCCTCCACACGTTGTATAAAGTCACGGATGTCTGAAGATCCGTTAAACTTAACACCCCAGCTATGTACGGAAGGATTTGTAGTTATATTCTGATAATAATTATTAGTTATGTTGGTATTTGTATTAGGACTTTCATCACTGCTTGTTTCTTGTTGAGAAGAAGTACCACTAGATTGTTTAAGGTTCCTGTTGTAAATTCGCGCTTGCTCTCTCATGGCGGACAAAGTGGGTTCTGGAGTAATATTAACGTCAGAAAGCATCTGAATCATTTCCTCTTTTGAGGCCCCGTTGATGTTAGACAACGACATTTTGTCAAATGGAATTTATTTATGTAAAAAAAACGAAGAAAAAATTCCAAATGATTCCATATAAAATAGTTAATATTTATGAGATAAACCGAATAACACTATATTAAGTCTGGAAAATTGTTTATAAAGTTATTACGATAACATAATCGAAGTATAATAATGATCGTTTGACATCTGACACATGTCAACAAAAATCGCTATCAGCTGATCTGTAATAACAACTGACATAACCATAGACAAACTTGCCAGCCTACAAAAATGTCCCGAAAATATTATCCGAAAAAAAAGAACGAAGCTGTTCTAGAAGGTATATTTATGTTTACGTTACACAAAATTTGAGAGCGAACGAAGCTCAACCGGAAACCAATACAAATTAAAGCAAAGCAAAAAAAATGACATAATAATATGCACAAAATTTCAAACTACCGCGAAATATTTCATATAATCCATTATAACATTTATAACGCATCTACACACACACACTGGTACCATTATAACAGTATGAAGATATTAATGAATAATACATATCCAACCTTGAAAATTCGGAAAAAGAAGCAGAAACTTAAAACATAACAGACCGTTAGAATATACGGGCACCAAAAGCAGAATATTCAACTTAAAACGTTGGGAGCGCCAAATATAAGGTTATCTCTCTCTCTCTCAGGTTATGTGGGTCCTAGCGATCCGTAATGTAGGAAGGTTCTGCTTTTTTTTGTTCCAGAATAAAAAAAGAACAAGAATGTTTGGGAATAAACGAAAACAGGTTTCTACTTGTGAGGTTAAATTGGTTTCAGCAATAAAAGAGTTCATTTCCAAAACAGCCAAAGCCCAGTATAATTTTATAAAGAACATAACAATGTTGCCCTTTTGAGGGGCCGGGTTTCACATCCCCAAAAACATAACAGATTCTGAAACATAACAGATTCATAACAGATTTGACAGGAATATAATTAAGCAGAAAGAAATATCGTACCTGCGGACCATGGATCTTTATCTAATTCTACACTGACACGAACTCCCAATTCACTTGAATATAGCGCGTCGATGAACCGCGGGCCACATTCTCTCGCAATCTCCAGGATGGGAACCAGGAAAGACCCCCAGGAAGGCCAGAGAATGAGGACTCCCCGCCAGGGAGCAGCATCCAAGATCAGCACCAGCGCTCCGGTTGACCCCACCGGATGAAACACGATTTCCGTCAGCACACCTCATCAGGAAATGAACGCCGAGTGACCATCCGTCACAAATATGAGCAGCAATAACCGTACCAGGTCATAAGGACTCTCCCTCGCAAAGCTTTTCAATATGCCAGTCGCGATTATGTAGGTAATTTACAATACCGTTATTTCGCGGATAAATATCGGTCCCAATGGCGGCGACCAATCACATTAGAAACAGCGTTCCGATCACATCAGAAAGAAGCGTTTGCAAAATGTACATCGCCCGGCTCGCGATTAAAATCGTTTAAAACAATTTGTAACGAAGAGATTATCCCATTTTTTAAATCCAAAACTATCACTAAAGTGACAAGTCGAATCAACACCGGCTTCCCGTACGGTGCGAATTCAAAAAGTAAAAACCAGAGAGAAAAAAAAAGTGTTGCCAATCCATTCCGTGCTGTTCAAATTATCAGGTTAGTGGTCAGGTAAATAATTATATCACAAATTGATAATTATTTACGTGACACGCTCTCTCCATATTAATCTGGCAACCAATAAACATTGTAACATTAACAGATGTTATTACTACCCGATCCACAGACATCACAGTTGGCGCAGCCGGTAGGATTCGAACCTACGCTCCCAAACGACGTGTGTGTATGAGGGTGACGGCATGAGAGCGAGATAGCGAGTATGGGAAGTATAAAAGGGATGTACCGCTATTGAGCGCTCTCTCCATATTAATCTGGCAACCAATAAACATTGTAACATTAACAGATGTTATTACTACCCGATCCACAGACATCACAGTTGGCGCAGCTCGGTAGTTCGTAAATTTTTACGTAAATTAGAAGAATCTACGCGGTAGATTTCGGGATCTGACGGATTGTTGTCAGGATTGCAGGAAGCGATCGCAGGAAGCGATCGCAGGAAGCGATCGCATTAAGAAGAAATTGGAGCAGCCACACGCAATTATTCGCGTGTGTGGGACCGACAAATTACAAAATTATTGTCGTTCGGGTACACCGTGTAACGGGGTACAAAAGGACCGGATCAAGGATCGGGTCAAGGACTGGATCATCGTGTGGATTAGCCGGGAACCAGGACTTGGTTTCCGTCGCTGCAGTCTGGGAAGGAAGACCTCGGAGTAGGGATTGGATCCGCAGCTGTCGGGAGACGGAGCCAGACGGGGACGGTGATCTACAGCTCTGGGTGGCGTGCACGTGGAACGTGGAACGTGGACCTCGGAGTGTAGCCTTCTTGGAAGTGCTGAGATAAGTAGTCTTGATTATTTTGTTTCAGCTCTTCCCCCAATGGAGGGTGTTTGTAAGAATTTGGGGACGTTCTGTTACAGAACGGGAAACTGGTCATTGTTCAAGGAACGACTGGATCAGGCCCTCATTTTACATGATGACAAAGTGTTATCACAAGAACGCAAAAGAGCATTTTTGCTGAGTTGCCTCACCGAAGAAACTTTCTCTTTATTATGTGATCTATGTTTCCCTAAAAAGGTTTCTGTTTGTTCTTTTGATGATTTATGTAAATTATTTGATTCACATTGCAAACCTATTCAAAATATTTTCGAGTCGCGTGAGTTATTTTATAAGTGTAAACAGCTAGCTAACGAATCTATTAAAGATTACGCTGCTAGGTTGAGAGGACTGAGTTTGACGTGCAATTTTGAATTGAGGCTGGAATCTTGTTTAAAAGACATATTCATTATTGGAATTTTCAATGAAAAATTGAAACATAAGTTGTTCGTTGAGGGGGTAAATACTTCTTTTTCGGAATGCATTCAGTTAGCAGCTTCATGGGAACATGTTGTTAATTTTAAGAAAGTTGATACGAATTTAAATGTTGTGCATAAGGATAGTAATGTTGTCCGTAAATCCAGGTCGGATAGTCCGATCAGATTTAAAAGTGCAGTGCGTAGTAAGACGCCAGTAAATATTGCATTAAAAAAATGTTTTTTGTGCGGAAAAACGAATCATTTGCAGAAAGATTGTTGGAAGAATATTTTTTGTAATCGGTGCAATAAATCGGGTCATCCTAGTAATGTGTGTAAAAACAGTAAAATTAATGTAGGTAATAAGAATAAACGATTAAATTCGGTTTTTATGTTGCATGACGGCACGGGGCCGGAACCGATATTCGTAGATCTCATTATTGGTAACACTGTTCTGCGAGCGATTGTTGACACCGGCGCTGAGATTAATGCAATTCCATATGAAGTGTATTTAAAAGATTTTGTTTCTTGTAAATTGGAAAGATGCGATATTCAATTGTCAGGATATGACGGGAAACGGTTAAATATTGTAGGTAAAGTTAATTTAAGTGTGTTATTTTTAAATAAAAGTGTAGATACGCAGTTTATAATAATTAAAAACGGTAATTCTACGATTGTTGGTAGAAATTTTTTACAAGTTTTCGGTATCGGATTAAGTGGAATAAATTCGGTAAATACCAGTGAGACTAGTTGTGATAATCAATTTAATTTTCGTGAGAGTTTAAAGAAAAAATTTGCTCATGTGTTTTCAGATAAGTCGGGTAGGCTTATAGGTTATGAAGCTAACATCGAAGTTATTTCGGAGTTCAGGCCAAAGTTTGTGAATCCAAGATCGTTACCTTTTAGTTTACGTGGAAAGGTAGAGGAGGAATTAAATAAGATGTTACGTGAAGATATAATTGAAAACGTAGAAATAAGTGATATGGCTAGTCCGATTGTTGTTGTAAAAAAGAAAGACGGTTCAATTAGAATTTGTACTGATTTTAAAACCACATTAAACCCTATGTTAGCGAAGTTGAAATATCCATTGCCTCGTATAGAAGATTTAATTTCATCTTTAAATGGTGCGAAATTTTTTGCTAAAATAGATTTGCGTAATGCTTTTGGTCAGATTTCGTTGAACGAGAAGTCGAGAAAATTATGTGTGATAAGTACGCATGTGGGTTTATTAAGGTATAAAGTGTTGCCTTTCGGTTTGACCACAAGCCCGGCTATATTTATGCAAGTTATTCAGGCGGTAGTAGGTAGACTTCGTAACGTTCGTATATTTCTAGATGATATTTTGTTGTTTGGAAATTCTGAAGAGGAATTATTCTCTATTTGTGAATCTGTACTTAGTAAGTTAAGTGATTGTGGATTAACTATTAATGAAAATAAGTGTTCTTTTCTAGAAACTGAGATAGAATATTTAGGTTTTAAAATTTCGCGGAAAGGAGTTATGCCTTTAGAAAATAAAATCTGTGCGATTACTCAAATGGCAGTACCGAAAAATGTTTCAGAACTTAGGAGTTTACTTGGGGTTATTTCATATTATAGAGCTTTTGTTCATAATATTTCAGGTATTTTGTCTCCATTGTATAACTTGTTAAAAAGGGGAGTAAAATATGTGTGGTCTGAGGAATGTAATATTGCGTTTGAGCGAGTTAAGAAACTGCTGACGTCAGATAATATTTTAGTGCATTTTGATCCTAATTTACCAATTAAACTTATTTCAGACGCATCTGAAAAAGCGTTATCAGCGGTGATTTGCCATGTATATGATAATGGTTTAGAGAGACCTATCGCATTTGCTAGCCGATTATTGTCAGAAACAGAATTAAAGTACTCTATTTTAGATAAGGAAGCGTGTGCTATAATTTTTGGGTTGAAGAAATTCTTTCAGTATTTATACGGCAATAAATTTGTTTTGGCTTGCGACAATAAATCGTTAGTACACATTTTGAACACGGATAAGCAAGTACCTGTTTTGGCCGCTAACCGTCTGCAGAGGTACGCCCTAATACTCCAGACTTTTGACTATAGTATAGAGCATATTAAGTCAGGTGATAACAAAGCGGATTTCTTATCACGAATGCCGATTAATAATAAGGATAATTTAGATGTGTGTAGCGACGATATTGATGCTAGCGATTATTTTTTAAATTATATTGATTCTTTAAACGTGAATACGGTTGAGTCAGAGTTTGTGAACATAATCGAGTCAGAAACAACATTAAATGCGGAAACGATGAAACAGTTTTCGATTAATGATGTAAATATAGCGAGCATTATCGAGTTCACAGCAAATGGTTGGCCGGATAAAAAGTTCTTAAAGGATGATTTATTGAAATTCTGGTATTTTAGGGATAAATTATCGACTTATAATTCATGTTTATTTTATAATAATAAATTTGTAGTTCCAAGGGAATTAAGGGAAATTATATTGAATTTTTTACATCAATCACATTTAGGCATTGTAAAATCGAAAAGTCTTGCTCGAAATTATTTTTTTTGGCTCGGAATGAACAATGATATAGAAGCAACTGTGAAACAGTGTGCTCGATGCATGGAATGTTTACCTACTCCGTGTAAAGTTGAGTTGGCACCTTGGCCAATAAATGGTTTAATCTGGAGTAGATTGCATATTGACTTCATGGGACCGTTGGGAGGTCATAATTTTTTAATTATTGTTGATGCAACTACAAAATGGATAGACTGTCATATTGTAAATAAGGTAGATTCGTTTTGTACAATAAAAGTTTTGAAAAGATTATTTTCTATGTTCGGAATCCCGGAACAAATTGTAAGTGACAATGGTACAGCTTTCACATCGTCAGTTTTTAAGGAATTTTGTCATAATTATAATATAGAATCATTGACTTCAGCTGTACAGCATCCTGCTTCTAACGGTTTAGCTGAAAATGGGGTTAAAACAGTGAAGAATTTTTTGAAAAAAATTATGGTAAATAATAAATTTCCTACTGATTTTGAAGATAAACTTTTGACGTTTTTAGTTGATATTAGGAATACGCCTTCAATGTCTACGGGCATTGAGCCTAGTACATTAATGTTGGGTAGGAAGATTAGATCAATTTTTAATACGATTATTCCAATAGTGGATAATGTTGAGAGTCAAGGTTTTAAAGGAATTGACAACACGGTTAAAAACAAAATGTTATTGAGCCAGCATAAACAGAAAAAGTATTATAGAGGAAGAAAATTTAAAAAGTACTTTGAGGTTGGTTCTAAAGTTTTAACCAGGGATTTAAGAAGTAATGATAATAAATGGATTTTAGGAAAAATTTTTAAAAGATTGGGGAATAGGATTTATTTAGTTAAAATTATGTCTACGGGACAAATTTGGAAACGCCACCATGATCAGATTTCAGAGAGGAAGGTTAGGTGGGGGGAGTGTGACAGGTCTGATGATTTGCTGGACCTGGGTCCACTCTCGGATGTGGACATGACCAAATTTCCTAATTCCTCTAATTTTTGCAGGTCACCTACACCATGGGAGGGGAGGTTACGCCCTCGAGGTCAACGCCCACGCTACACGTGAAGAACAAGAATAATTACATATACTATGGAATGGAAATATTTAGATATTTTGTTTTGTATAAATTTGTGAATAAAGAAATGTATGTAATTAGGTTTTAAGTGTGGGGGTGTGACGTATGTGTATGAGGGTGACGGCATGAGAGCGAGATAGCGAGTATGGGAAGTATAAAAGGGATGTACCGCTATTGAGCGCTCTCTCCATATTAATCTGGCAACCAATAAACATTGTAACATTAACAGATGTTATTACTACCCGATCCACAGACATCACATGACTGAAGTCATATAAGGCTTTCAAATAAAATAAAATAACTTGCATTTGTAGGTACCTAGTTGAAAGATATTTTTACGGCTTTAAAAATGCTAACAAAAACTTACTTAGAAAACGTTAGCCAGTCCTTTTTTTCAATACCAATTATTTCATTTTTTGTACTCTGTTCATCGAGAATGAATAATTGTCGATACTGACAAATAATAATTATTATCTTAAACATATTCATATGTTAGTATTGAAGTAATGAATACATTGGTAGGTGTAACAGACGTATCAAGTCTTTACAAGACTGTAAAATAAGGGGCACCGGTTTTGTGCACGCCTTCCACTAGCTCACGCTGATGATGGTTGTAGTAGCTGGCTGGCCTCCCTACATCCAGTGGTATGGCCCTGGATGCGCCTCGTTTCTGCCTGAGCGGTGCCTTGCAGTGCCCAGAGTCAGGGCCGACTGCAGCGGTAGACACCGGGTTCTCGTTCAGGCAGAACTTCGGCAGGAGGCAGCAGCTGGCAGCAGGTCGCAGACTTCCAGAGGTAGGTAGAAAGGACCACTTGTAGAGTAAATAAAAGACTTGTTGAATGTTGAAGAATAACTGATTTATTATTTAGAAAATACGCGCCCTTTTATACCCTAATCTGGGCAAAAAGGTGATCACATGGTACATTTATGGGGTGGGGGGTTGGACCTCGCCCGTAAGTATAAATACGCCGACTTTCTTGTCGCACTTCATTTTGCTTGTGTCGCTCAAGAAAGTGGTCGATTAAAATCATTATTTAATAATAATTCTATAGGTTATAACATAGTTTTTATAAAGTATTTCTTAATTCTAACATGTATGTACGGGTATTCTTTACCCGTAGATTTTTAGTTTAATGAATTTAGGAACAATTTTGGAAATGTTTACCATTTGTTGGTAGGTATTTGAGTTTAATTTAAGTTTGCAAAGTGATGTGAAGAAGTTAGTATTTTCCCCAGGTTCCTCGTAAGACTGGCTACCGAAACCGGTTTGTCTCGTCGTCTTACGAGGTTCCTGGATTTTTAAAATGGAAAAATACTGTTTTTTGATCGGAAATTTTCTAAGTACAAAATTTGTGCGCAAAGGCATATAGCGTTGGCAGTTTAAGAGTCACAAGGTTGATTTATGGCTCTATGGATGCCCCGTAGGACTCTGCACTGAAACGTCTTAGTTTCAGCGTCCTACGGGGTGTTTAAACGAAGTTATATTAAAATATGGTGTATTTTTGACCAATATAAAGGCCCTTAATAGGGACGCCCAAATTGGTTTTTTGGCTTTGTAGCCGGAAAAATAGCCCTGAAGGCGATGAAATAATAAGTTTAGGATGTCTCCTGGTGGCAACTTGGTAACCAAGTTTTTACTTGTGTCACCAGGGCATCTGTGTATTAAGAAAAAGACATTTAAAATTGAAAAAATGTGTTTTGAAAAAGATCGTTGCTGGCGGCACGGTATTATTGAACTTCGTGGCCAGGACGAAAAAGGCCCTAAAAAGGGCCGCCAAAAAAAATAAAAGGCAATCTGCTTGGTGAAGCCGACTGCGAGCCAGCATAATAATGGCCCTTGTTAGGGCCGCCTAAAAAGGGAGGCAAAACAGCCTGCTTGGTGAAGCCGACTGCGAGCCAGTATAATAATGGCCCTTTTCAGGGCCATAACTAAAAGGGAGGCTAGTTAGCCTGGTTGCCTTTGGAGGCGTAAATAAGCATAATTAAAGAAATATAGGAGGCTAGAATGTCTCCCGGTGCAAACTTGGCACACAAGCTTTATTGGTTGCACCGGGGCATTGTACATAATTAGCAAATTATAATTTAACAATGAGGGAGAGCAACACGTCCGTTACACTCCCCCCGTGCTGCTTGTCTGCACTAGTCATCAGGACGTGTCGAACGATGAGTAGGCGAAGCTGCATAGGCGGGAACAACAGGATCCCAGCGGGCTTCACGGCAGGTCGGGTGTAGACTGCGGGGCTCGTCTGGATTCGGGCTGTCCTCTCTCGGCCATCTGCGGCGGGCTGTCGTCCAGGACTCGGCCGTGTGGTCGGCTGATGTGGAGCATCATGGGGTCCATGACAGCCAGCAAATTTTTCCTTTTGCTGGGGTTGATTGGCTCCCCCCGTGTGAAGAGCGCCACTTCTTTGATGGTGGCATTGCTGGGGCAGGGCGGGCTCGTCTTCGCTGCGCCGATAACAGGTATCACGAATGTGGTAGTGATACTGCTGGGGCAGGGCGGGCTCGTCTTCGCTGCGCCGATGACGAAAACCACTGTTATGACAGCGGAATGTGGTTGGTCATCCATCTGGGCCAGTGCTTGATATCTCTGTTCGCGCAGAGGTACGGATTCAGCAGATGCTCTCTGCTGATCGGCTGACTGTGCAGAGCTGGCTGTCCGGTGGAGCCCGGGTGAGGGCGGCCCAGGGCCAGAAGGTCCAGGTGGCAACAAATCCCACTGCTCTGGCAGCGGTGCGGATCCGGCAGATGCTCTCTGCTGGTCGGCTGGCTGCCTCTGACAAAGCAGGGGTAGGGGCGGTCCGGGGCCAGAAGGTCCAGACGGCAGTGAGTACAACTGCTCCGGCAGTGGTGCGGATCCGGCAGGGTCCGGGGTCACGAAGCTGGCCCTTCTCGGGGCCGCAAAACTGGCCCTTCTTGGGGCCGCAAAACTGGCCCTTAATGGGGCCGCAGAACTGGCCCTTAATGGGGCCGCAAAACTGGCCCTTAATGGGGCCGCAAAACTGGCTCTTCCTGGGTTGTAGGAAGGGGGCGGCGGCGGAGGGTCTTTAGGCCCTAGCTGCGCCAGTGATGCATATGGTCCAACGGGCTTCTCCGGTGCGGCTTCACGTTGCCTCTTGTCGAGCAGAGGTACGGGCGGCACGGGGCCGGATAGTCCAGGCTGCATCCAAATTTCCTGGAGTCGCCAAGGTTCTCCTTGGTCCGGAACTGAGCGTTCGGTTGGCTCAAGGACTGCACCAGCTTGGGCAGGCTCTGCTGCTGCTGGTGGTGCATACCTCTGGTCCACCAGAGGTACAGGTTCGGCAGGCTCTTCACGTACGGCTTCTCGGTACCTCTGTTCGAGCGGAGGTACGGGCGGTACGGGGCCGGCAGGACCAGGTTGGGCAGGAGCTGCTGCTGCTGCTGGTAGTCGGTACTGCTGTTTGTGCAGCGGTACTGGCTGTGATGGCCCAGGTGGTGTCCACTGGGCGTGTGATGATGGTCCCTCAACGTTGTAGTAAGGGGGCGGCGGCAGGGGGCCTCCAGGCCCTGGCTGCGCCGGCAAGGCGTACCTCTGGTCCACCAGAGGTACAGGTCCAACGGGCGTCTCTCGTACGGCGGTACGCGGCCTCTGGTCCACCAGAGGTGCGGGCGGTACGGGGCCGGAAGGTCCATGCTGCATCCATCCTTGACCCTCATTGTGATGAGGGGGCGGCGGCGGAGGGCTCTCAGGCCCTGGCTGCGCCGGTGAGGCGTACCTCTGGTCCACCAGAGGCACAGGTCCGACAGGCATCTCTCGTACGGCGGTACGCGGCCTCTGGTCCACCAGAGGTGCGGGCGGTACGGGGCCGGAAGGTCCAGGCGGCATCCATCGGGGACTGCTGCCATAGTAGTTGAGGGGCTGCGGCAGGGGGGCTCCAGGCCCTGGCTGCGTCAGCGAGGCGTACCTCTGGTCTACCAGAGGCACCGGTCCAACGGGCATCTCACGTACGGCGGTACGCGGCCTCTGGTCCACCAGAGGTACGGGGCCGGAAGGTCCAGGCGGCATCCGTCGGGGACTGCTGCCATAGTTGAGGGGCTGCGGCAGGGGGGCTCCAGGCCCTGGCTGCGTCAGCGAGGCGTACCTCTGGTTCACCAGAGGCACAGGTCCGACAGGCATCTCTCGTACGGCGGTACGCGGCCTCTGGTCCACCAGAGGTGCGGGCGGTACGGGGCCGGCAGGACCAGGTTGTATCCATGTTGGATCCCCTTTGTAGTGAGGGGGCGGCGGCGGAGGGTCTTCAGGCCCTAGCTGCGCCAGTGAGGCGTACCTCTGGTCCACCAGAGGCACAGGTCCGACAGGCATCTCTCGTACGGCGGTACGCGGCCTCTGGTCCACCAGAGGTGCGGGCGGTACGGGGCCGGAAGGTCCAGGTTGTATCCATATTGGACTGCCTTGGCTGCTTGGCTGCGGGGCTCGGCTATCTCGTGCCAGCCATGTTTGTTCCCCATAGTAGTGAGGGGGCGGCGGCGGAGGGTCTTCAGGCCCTAGCTGCGCCAGTGAGGCGTACCTCTGGTCCACCAGAGGCACAGGTCCAACGGGCATCTCACGTACGGCTTCACGTTGCCTCTGGTCGAGCAGAGGTACGGGCGGTACCGGGCCGGAAGGTCCAGGTGGCATCCATCTTGGACTGCCTTGGTTGCTTGGCTGCGGGGCTCGGCTATCTCGTGCCGGCCCTGAAGCATGATGAGGCTGCATCCATGTTGAGTCATGGCTGCTTGGCTGCGGGGCTTGGCTATCGCGTGCCAACCCTGAAGCATGACGAGGCTGCATCCATGGTGGTTGTCCATGGCTGCTTGGCTGCGGGGCTTGGCTATCACGTGCCAACCCTGAAGCATGACGAGGCTGCATCCATGCTGAGTCATGGCTGCTTGGCTGCGGGGCTTGGCTATCGCGTGCCAACCCTGAAGCGTCGTGTTGTGGCAACCCTGTAGCAGCATGCGGTAGAGCGGACCCTGTCGCACTTTTTTGTGCCGGCCCTTTTGCTCCACGCGGTGTCAGTCCTGCAGGATGAGGTAGAGCGGGCCCCGTCGCACTTTTGTGTGCCGGCCCTTTTGCTCCACGCTGCGTCAGTCCTGTAGGATGAGGTAGAGCGGGCCCCGTCGCACTTTTTTGTGCCGGCCCTTTTGCTCCATGCTGTTGTGGTTGCAGGGTTTCCGTCAGCATGTCAATAAGTTGCTGCTGACGGCGCAGCTCTCGTCGTAGTCGTCGCACCATGTCCTCAATAGATGTGGAGGGCAGTGCTTGCTCGTGGTGGCTCTTTTCTGTGGAGCGCGCCATCTCAGTTGTAGAGCAAGGCGTGTCAAGAGCTTGTGTATGCATGGCATCAGGCGTGATGTGGCATCAGGCGTGGCATCGGCCCTGACATGGGCCGTGGCGTCAGTCCTGGCATGAGGCGTGGCGTCAGTCCTGGCATGAGGCATGGCATCGGGCGTGGCGTCAGGCGTAGCGTCTGGTGTAGCGTCAGGCGTAGCGTCAGGCGTGACGTAGCATCAGGCGTGGCGTCAGGCGTGGCGTCTGGCGTAGCGTCAGGCGTAGCGTCAGGCGTAGCGTCAGCGTGGCGTCAGGCGTAGTATCTCAGGCGTGACGTGGCATCAGGCGTGGCGTGTCAGGCGTGCAGCGGATCCGGCTCGAAGGACCACTTGTAACAGACGTATCAAGTCTTTACAAGACTGTAAAATAAGGGGCACCGGTTTTGTGCACGCCTTCCACTAGCTCACGCTGATGATGGTTGTAGTAGCTGGCTGGCCTCCCTACATCCAGTGGTATGGCCCTGGATGCGCCTCGTTTCTGCCTGAGCGGTGCCTTGCAGTGCCCAGAGTCAGGGCCGACTGCAGCGGTAGACACCGGGTTCTCGTTCAGGCAGAACTTCGGCAGGAGGCAGCAGCTGGCAGCAGGTCGCAGACTTCCAGAGGTAGGTAGAAAGGACCACTTGTAGAGTAAATAAAAGACTTGTTGAATGTTGAAGAATAACTGATTTATTATTTAGAAAATACGCGCCCTTTTATACCCTAATCTGGGCAAAAAGGTGATCACATGGTACATTTATGGGGTGGGGGGTTGGACCTCGCCCGTAAGTATAAATACGCCGACTTTCTTGTCGCACTTCATTTTGCTTGTGTCGCTCAAGAAAGTGGTCGATTAAAATCATTATTTAATAATAATTCTATAGGTTATAACATAGTTTTTATAAAGTATTTCTTAATTCTAACATGTATGTACGGGTATTCTTTACCCGTAGATTTTTAGTTTAATGAATTTAGGAACAATTTTGGAAATGTTTACCATTTGTTGGTAGGTATTTGAGTTTAATTTAAGTTTGCAAAGTGATGTGAAGAAGTTAGTATTTTCCCCAGGTTCCTCGTAAGACTGGCTACCGAAACCGGTTTGTCTCGTCGTCTTACGAGGTTCCTGGATTTTTAAAATGGAAAAATACTGTTTTTTGATCGGAAATTTTCTAAGTACAAAATTTGTGCGCAAAGGCATATAGCGTTGGCAGTTTAAGAGTCACAAGGTTGATTTATGGCTCTATGGATGCCCCGTAGGACTCTGCACTGAAACGTCTTAGTTTCAGCGTCCTACGGGGTGTTTAAACGAAGTTATATTAAAATATGGTGTATTTTTGACCAATATAAAGGCCCTTAATAGGGACGCCCAAATTGGTTTTTTGGCTTTGTAGCCGGAAAAATAGCCCTGAAGGCGATGAAATAATAAGTTTAGGATGTCTCCTGGTGGCAACTTGGTAACCAAGTTTTTACTTGTGTCACCAGGGCATCTGTGTATTAAGAAAAAGACATTTAAAATTGAAAAAATGTGTTTTGAAAAAGATCGTTGCTGGCGGCACGGTATTATTGAACTTCGTGGCCAGGACGAAAAAGGCCCTAAAAAGGGCCGCCAAAAAAAATAAAAGGCAATCTGCTTGGTGAAGCCGACTGCGAGCCAGCATAATAATGGCCCTTGTTAGGGCCGCCTAAAAAGGGAGGCAAAACAGCCTGCTTGGTGAAGCCGACTGCGAGCCAGTATAATAATGGCCCTTTTCAGGGCCATAACTAAAAGGGAGGCTAGTTAGCCTGGTTGCCTTTGGAGGCGTAAATAAGCATAATTAAAGAAATATAGGAGGCTAGAATGTCTCCCGGTGCAAACTTGGCACACAAGCTTTATTGGTTGCACCGGGGCATTGTACATAATTAGCAAATTATAATTTAACAATGAGGGAGAGCAACACGTCCGTTACAGTAGGTGTATTATAATGCTGACACGCTGAGCTATCGGCCGCGGCTTATAAGCAAAAAATATTTTAAATTTGAAAGTAGAGAATTAACACAGACGATGAAAATGACAGATGTCGTAACGAATTAGACAATCGAATTGTAAGGTATCTTCACTGTTTTTATTATTCTCCAACAAAATACGATAATGAATGTATTTTTATTTTATTTTTATGTTGGCCTTCGGTTTAAAGAATGTGCCGTTTTTTATTTGCCGCTAAAACGCCGTGTTCGATTTTATTCGTGATTTCGGCGGCGTTGACGTCACGCCGGACGACGTAGATGACAGCTGTCTTATCAGCCAGTTGCGTTTTCTATTCATTATGGGATATGGGATTACAGATGGGATCACTGGAAGGGGTGTCATAGCTTTGATGACCGATAAAAGGTCAAGTTTTTGTGCTAGAGAGCAAGTTGCTTACCGTGGAACTCTGGCAGGACTGACCCAAGAGACGCTTTCTAAACCGTCTGATTCAGAGTTCGGAAAACCCAAATCGAAAATACTCGATGAAATCCTTTTGGTGCCATTTGGGAGAACCAACACAGCTGTAATTTCATCAACTCACTGAACGCATAAAGTAATTGTTAACGTTTATTATACTGCCAGGGCCGGATCTACGAAATCTAGCGCCCTGTGCAGTAGGTACCGATGGCGCCCCCCCCCCTACATTTTTATTTTGATTAAAAATTCGTTTACCCCAATTTTTTTTTTTAAATTTAATTTATTTTTTTTTACACTAATTTACCAAATACAATCAAGACATATAAAGGGTGTAACCCTATCTAAAGTTTTGGAATAAATAAGCCACGATCTATGTAATTCTTCTCCATTAGGCAGTTTCTTGTAATAATACCTACTTAGTATTAAATTTATGCTTGTTCGTAATAGAAAATCAAAACCTTTCAATTGTACAGGACCTTCCTGAACTAATAAACTAATGGAATTTTGAGATAACTTTGGCCAGCATCCGGGATCTTTCAATTCAAGCTCTGAAAACAGAATTAAATTTAAACTGCTATCAGTAACGTTATTTTTATCTTCTAATAATTCGACCGGAGGAATTTGTGCGATAGATATCTGTTTAGATGTGCTCGGGACCATTGTAACGTCATTGCGCGGGACATCATTTTTTATCGGTGCTGGAGAAATTGGAATAAAAAAATTCCCAATGGAATTAATTTTTTATGTCATTATGCTCTTTAATTCTAAGTTTTAGATTCTGCGAGCCTGAAAGTTTTTTTTAATTATTGTTCTATTCATTGTAATCCACAATCCACAACCTCTAACAACCAATAGAAATGTAGTTATAAATTAAAAAATCTAATAATATAACCTCAAATTTGTACTTTGCATTTCCATTTCCCCTGTGTTCTGTGTTGAGCGAACAAACACGAACGTATCTATGGTATCAACGGCTTACGAAAGACGCTTACACTGATTATTACTGACTGTAAAATAACAAATCTAATAGAAATTAATTATAGGTACATTTAAGGAACTTCAACTGTCAAAACAATGATGAAACTGTTAACAAGTTGCAACCTTGCAAACCGTGCGATGTTTATGCTAATGGAATTTTGAATTTACTGAAGACTTCATAAGAAAATGGTCTTTAACCACATTCTCAGTGCAAAAGCACTTTGAAAGGCGCCGTCGGTTTGTTTGTTCTGTTGAATAAAAGTACGGCGCTGTGATTGGTTAATGAATTTGGATCGCACTCATTCGTCGTAAAAGACAGTAAAAGATATATGGAAAAATAGATCTTACGTTTAAACTAAATATATGGAATTTGTAAAAATATTCTGTAACTAACTATAAATTCGTAAATCGTTGAATTTCGTTGAATTAAAACCAGATGCGTGCGCAGTCTGTATCTTTGGAAAGTGTTGCTAGAGCGTAATAATTATTTCGTACTATGGGTAATTTTTAAACGATTCAGGGAATATTATAACAAATTTTTAATACAATATTTATTTTCTCACGGCGCCCCTTCGGAGTTGGCGCCAGGTTTTTTGCACGTTTTTGAACGTATGGCAGATCCGGCGCTGTATACTGCCTTGCTATGAATAATTGTCATACTTGCAAATTTATTGTACCCAAAATAAAGGCTGATTATGTTCACCGTCAACATTGTGCAATATAGTATGTATTTAATGACCTCTTTACGAAACTGATTTTTAACAAAGTTTGTATCTTGAGTAAGAAACCCAAAAAAATCAAAATTATTAAAACTACTTGTTTTTCAGTAGTCAAGTTCAAGTCCCAAATGCTCCCAACCATCTGGAGCTATGACATCCCCAAATGAGGTTATTTTTTTAGGTTGAGGGTATTGGGAACATAAAGGAGATGGGGAAGAAGAAGGTGGGAAGTACCTATTATTGAAGTAAAACTTCTTTACGCACGCTTAACTTGGGGAGTAAGCTGGTGAATGCGTGACGAGAGCGTTACGAAAAGTGTGATCGGGCGAAGCGAACGGTCGGGCGATGCGGACGGATGTTGAGAGGGAGATATAAATTAGCGAAGTTTTACTTCAGTCGTGTAGTCTAAAGCACACTTATTTTTTTATTACCTAGCTATTCATATCTGGTCACCGAACACGGCTAAATCCATTTCAAGCAACGTATTATTTCTAAGTGGTTGAGGCTGATTCTGAGAGAATCTTTATCACTACTACTTATCGGGCTTTGAATAAAATATTGCGCTATCGGGCATTGTTTCTTGCTACATGCGTATAATGTCATTTAATGAGAAGGAAGATTTCTTTTATTATAAAAATAAATAAAACACTTTGTATTTTAACCACGAATTTATTATATTACATATCGACCGGTTTCGCTTACATCAAGCTTCTTCAGGATATAAGTAATAATAACTAAATGTTAAGTGATAGATATGGCTTATATATAAGTTGAGTGACAGAGGGAGAAAGAAAATGACCAAGAACATAATTAGAAAGAGACAAAGTATTTGACAGAGGTAAAGTGGATAATCAATTAGTGGGAGGGAGACAACAATACAAAAATCAATAAGTGGGAGGGAGACAGCAATATAGATCTAATCACAAATAAAAACCAACAGTTAACGGTAATAAATGAGATATTAAACAAATTTTGATGTATTTTACATTATAAGAGAAAAGACGATATTTAGATATATGATAATATTAATAATGAAGGACATCAGACTAACACTAAAACACATACATAATATCATGGGTTAGAATGGATAGCTGGAAATAAGTTAAAAATAGGGCTATAAGGTGAATTTTTTTGATTTGATAAATTGATTTGGTTATTGAGTAAGAATTCTGACATATTTGTATTTAACGATTTCCTAATCTCTAAAGCTTCTAAATTGTCTAGTTTTATACCTATATTATTTTTATGTAATATGCGAGTTCCTGAAATTTTATTAAAAGTATGATCTGTTGAGATTAGGTGATTTGCAAGCTCAGAGAACCCCTTTCCATTTAAACATCTTAAATGTTCTTTTACTCTAGTGTTGACATTACGTGCGGTTTTTCCAATATAGTAAGCAGGGCAATCACTACAGCTAAGTTTATAAATACCGGAGAAACTTAAATGATCTTCTTTGTCTTTAGTATTAATTAAAAATTTGGCAAGGTTATTGTTTGTATAGAAGGCCGGTTTGATATCTACAGGAAGGTTCCTAACGCTTAGATTAGAAAAATTATTTTTCTAATCTAAGCGTTAGGAACCTTAATTGATTGATTATCCACTTTACCTCTGTCAAATACTTTGTCTCTTTCTAATTATGTTCTTGGTCATTTTCTTTCTCCCTCTGTCACTCAACTTATATATAAGCCATAGCTCTCACTTAACATTTAGTTATTATTACTTATATCCTGAAGAAGCTTGATGTAAGCGAAACCGGTCGATATGTAATATAATAAATTCGTGGTTAAAATACAAAGTGTTTTATTTATTTTTATAATATAATGTCTAACCACAAAGTAATTGCTTCTTATGAAAAAAAAAAAAAAAAAAAAAAAAAAAAAAAAAAAAAAAAAAAAAAAAAAAAAGAAGATTTCTTTGATGACGTACGTACGATCTCTTTCTGGGATTACTATATTTTTACATTAGCTCCACACAGGAGGCCCTGAGGAAAATAATTACCATGTGACCTATGTCATCTTTGGGGATGCTGTGTGGAGGGTCTTTTTAGGAGAGGAACGGGAAGGAAAAATGTATGAGGTGTGGGTAGGAATCTGGGGGTCAGTGTGTCCAGAAGTGACGGACATATGAATTCATCCCTCCTACTGCGGTGCAAGGCGAAGTTCTGAGAGAGTCCTGTTGGAGAGGTCAGCCATTCTATCCCGATCTGGCCTGCCAAGCAGTTGGCAAACAGACGCATCTGCCGCCGAGATGCGGATAAACCTCACCCCATGAACCCATGCACCCCATGCTAAGTCACCAAACGTAGCGAACCACTTGGAGTGACCTATGATAAATCGTTCCCGGGGCGGCGGTACCCCTACCCGCCTCCTAAATTTATAAACCCTAGTTTCAACGAAGATATTGACAAATATAGATACTATTTATGTGGGTACTCATCAGTGTACTTATCCTTATCCTTAGTACTTATCCTTTGTTACCGGAATAAATTTCTCATTTTCCCCATTCACTTTTAACTTTTACCTACCGACAACAACTAGTACCTACCTCAGTAATTACGACATTATTTTATTCTCGGTTCAAATATTATGTATGATATTTATGACTTATGCCTATGCAATTTAGGTAGGTTCTGGGTACTGGGTACTGGGTACTGGGTAGGTACTGACACCGTCAAACTCTACGACTGGTACCGGCTATCGATCGCTGAACTGCAAACTAACATGCCTCCGCTGTAATTTATAATTCGTTTCATCTATTATTTTGCTGCACGAATCAGACGACGCGACGGAGATAGAAGGACAAATCAATTTTCTATTCCCTTTACAAGGCGGACCCATCAAACCCGTCCAGTACAATCCAATCCAGCACAATACCAACAACAATCGTTTCAGCTTCTACCGATATAATCCGAATAGATTCGCCGACCCGAATAACTGCTGGTGGCAGGGAACTATTCATTTTAATAATAGACTAGCAATGACCCGTGAAAATCACGGGATATTCACGGTGTCCGGAAACTCGTACCTATTACAATCGGGAAACTGACCAATCTACATCGCATTTGGAGTCGATTTGTGATATAACTTTTATAATTGCAGGACTTGTGATTGTGTAGCTGGAAGTATTTAGGTACTAAACAAATATTTGCCTCGGCTTTTCAAAAAAAGAAACTTATTCCAAAATTAATAGAATTCTTAGTTTTTACCACTTTATCTATCTATATATATATTAAACGAATACCTGTTTCCCTTGGTCACGCCATAACTTCAGAACGACTTTACCTATTGCATTCATCTTTTTTTTCTAATACTTTGTAGAAGGTTCTTACGGAAATTGCGCAGAAAATTGGATAATTTCAGAAAACTTATCGACTATTTTAACTTCGCACGTTTGACAGTTCGCGCGTTTTTTTTTACATGAGCTCCACACATAGGGTTGCCATCCGTCCGGGTTTCCCCGGATTTGTCCTAGTTTAGAGGGCGTTCGGGGAGCGTCCGGGCGGGGTTTCATTTAATGTCCGGGTTTAAAAAAAAAAATATTTCTAAAAATTTAAAGTCAAACGTATACGTTTGTCCTGAGGAAGGAACGGTCGTTCTGAAACCGGTCGGCTTTAAACCAATATAAAAGTGATTCAAACAAAGTAATATTGTTTCATTTATCTTTAATTAAAATTATATTCAATTTCCAAGAATACAGCTGCATTGATTTTTACAAATTCCTTTTAACAAGGGAAGATATTCTAAAAGCTATCGGAAAGAGTGATAAATACAAAAAAAATTGAATAGTAAAAAAGGCGAGAGGCTGAGGAAAAAGCTATAATAGCTAGATAATCAAATAATGTACTTATGAGTGCAATAATTTCTTTTCATTTTTGTAGAGTTATGATTGTTTTTATTACGTTAAAGAAATTTACAATATGGCTGTTGATTAAAACCTTAAGGTGATATAAATGAGTATAGTTTTTGGTTATTTTATGCTTAAAAAAATTAATAATGTAACTTACATTACAGTAAGAATAAACTTTTAAAAGTTCAGTTTTGTTGCTTAAGATTTGATGTACCGGACGTAGATTTAAGATTATATTTAAGATTATAATTACGTTAAAGTTTATAATATTTTCATGTTTTACAATAATAAAATTAATTAGGGGTCATAGCAGTCGGTTTAAAGACAAAAGAACAACGCTTGACCCCACCTTCATCTCCATTTATTTTTTCCTTTGAGTGAATTCGATCTGTGCGAATCCGTTTCTATACAAACCTTCGCGCAGATCCAATTTACGCAAAGCTCTGTCATTAACATAAAACTATATCTTTGATCTTATCTCATGTGTATAAACCTACACATTACTTATCTAACTACTTTGCATAAAATTGTGATTTGTGCAAAGCCTTCTTGGGCTGTTGTACATACCTACAACATTTGCGCAAATTCAATTTTATGCAGAGCCTACTTCTATGTGTCCAATTTGTGCAACCTTGTTTCATTTCAATTTGCACAAATTGTCTAAATATGTCTCAAATTCTTCTAAATATGTCTCAAAATTGTGCAAACTCATAAATAAACAAAATATCGGAGAAGCGCAGAGTGTAGGGCGAGATTGAACGGTGTGGCGTTTTTTGCTTCGTTACGCAACAGCGGAACGAACGCAGTGGCGTTTTCAACTCTAGACAATGAGATTTCTAAGAACTCATCTCAGTTCTGAGAATTGAGATGAAAAAAGGGCCTTCTATGGGCAGACTCCCGGCTGAGAGCCCTTTAAATACGGCCGACATTTCGCCAGATCGGCAGAGCTCCAGATCTCATCACCACATCAGCATCTCTCGCCTTCTCTCCTGCCTGCTCCGATCTACTACTGCAACTTGGACTTCTTCTTGGCCCTGGCCGAACCGCCCACCCAGAAGACTCCTGCATACACTTTCGAAACGCCTTTATCAAGGCGCAGGTTACCCCTTTACCCCGCTCTACCTCCCTTCTTCCCCTCGCCTTCGATCCATTTTTCCCTGCAATTTCTCCCCATTTTTCCTCGCCTTCTCCCCATTTCTCCCTTTCTCCCTACATTTACCCCATTTTTCCCTTCTCTCTCACTTTTTCTCCCTTTCTCCACAGGCGTCGAAACGGCCAGCCGGCAACTTCCCACTACATCGTCTGTGCGGGTGGCGACTACAGTGCCAGCGTCCCGTACATGGTCCTTCGAGCCGGATACCGTCTTCACGCCTTCACGTCTTCACGTCTTCACGCTTTCCAGTGACGTCCCGAGATGCCGTCCCTGCGAAGCGGTCGCCGAGCCTCGAGCTCGGACTCACAACCCGACGCGGAACCAGTGGTGGCCCCTGCAAGGGCCAGCGAAGCCAACCCTGCGGCCAGGGCTGCCCCTGCCGGCCCTGCGGGCCCTCACCCTCAACCCGACGCGGAACCAGTGGTGGCCCCTGCAAGGGCCAGCGAAGCCAACCCTGAGGCCAGGGCTACCCCTGCCGACCCGCACGCTGCCAGCCCTGTCGACACACATCATGCCAGCCCTGACAGCGTACCGTCCTCGGATGCCGAGGATGACTCCACCACAACAGAGGACACCGTCAGGCAGCTCCGGAGGGCTAACCGAGTGATGAGCAGGCAGCTTGACGCGCTGCTCGCATCCATCCCCACCGCGACGCAGCACCTCCCTGGCGCGCCCCCTGGTGCATACCCTGGCGCTCCTCCTGGTGCACACCCTGGCGCTCCTCCTGGTGCACACCCTGGCGCGCCCCCTGGTGCATACCCTGGCGCTCCTCCTGGTGCACACCCTGGCGCGCCCCCTGGTGCCTACCCCGGTGCACCTCCTGGTGCACACCCTGGCGCGCCCCCTGGTGCCTACCCCGGTGCGCCTCCTGGTGCACACCCTGGCGCGCCCCCTGGTGCATACCCTGGCGCTCCTCCTGGTGCACACCCTGGCGCGCCCCCTGGTGCATACCCTGGCACGCCCCCTGGTGCCTACCCCGGTGCGCCTCCTGGTGCACACCCTGGCGCTCCTCCTGGTGCACACCCTGGCGCTCCTCCTGGTGCACACCCTGGCGCGCCCCCTGGTGCATACCCTGGCGCTCCTCCTGGTGCACACCCTGGCGCTCCTCCTGGTGCACACCCTGGCGCGCACCCTGGTGCATACCCTGGCGCTCCTCCTGGTGCACACCCTGGCGCTCCTCCTGGTGCACACCCTGGCGCGCCCCCTGGTGCATACCCTGGCGCTCCTCCTGGTGCACACCCTGGCGCTCCTCCTGGTGCACACCCTGGCGCGCCCCCTGGTGCATACCCTGGCGCTCCTCCTGGTGCACACCCTGGCGCTTCTCCTGGTGCACACCCTGGCGCTTCTCCTGGTGCACACCCTGGCGCTCCTCCTGGTGCACACCCTGGCGCTCCTCCTGGTGCACACCCTGGCGCTCCTCCTGGTGCACACCCTGGCGCGCCCCCTGGTGCCTACCCCGGCGCGCCCCCTGGTGCCCATGCTGGCGCGCCCCCTGGCGCCTACCCCGGCGCGCCCCTTGCTGCACACCCTGGCGCTCCTCCTGGTGCACACCCTGGCGCGCCCCCTGGTGCCTACCCCGGCGCGCCCCCTGGTGCCCATGCTGGCGCGCCCCCTGGCGCCTACCCCGGCGCGCCCCTTGCTGCACAACCTGGCGCGGCTCCTGGTCCACACCCTGGCGTGCACCCTTCTGCGCTCCCTGGCGCCTACCCTGGGACACGTCCTGACGTCCACCCTGCGTACCAGCCGGGCACCCATCCTGCGGCGCAACCAGCAGTGCAGCCTGGCGCTTACGAGGCAGCCTACCATGGCGAACCGTCTGCCTCCCAACCACAGCTCGTCGCCACACCCCAGGGTTTCTCACCGCTGTTCCCTCCGCAGCCGACCGCCGATGAGACTGCCCGACACACTGGCGAGTGGGTCCGTCAAATTGGCACCATGCTGGCTGACGCCATCCGCTCCACGCGCGACCAGGACAGCCCCCGCCCCTCAGTAGATGACAACATCCGGTTGACCGCTCTCGTCGCCCGGCAGTCTACCGCCAAGGACCTCCCCACATTCTCCGGGGACCCCCTCGAATGGCCAGCCTGGATCGCTCAGTATGAGCAATCCACCGCAACCTGCAGGCTAACCATGAGCGAAAACCTCATCAGGTTGCAGCGGGCGCTGAAGGGGAAAGCCAGGGAGAATGTTTACTCCCTCCTGCTGAACCCGGAGTGCGTCCCGCAGATCGTGGCAACCTTGGAGGAGCGGTACGGGGGCTCCGGGTCCATCGCAAACCTCATGCTGGACAAGGTGAGGAAGCTGCCCTTCCTGCAAGCGGAAGCCACCCTGGAGGACATTGCCGATTTCTCCGGCACCGTGCAGAATCTGGTGACTTCCCTGCGGGAGCTGAGGACTGGGGGCTATCTCACCAACCCCACCCTGCTGGCCGACATCACCGCCAAGATGCCATGCACCCTGAGGATGGCCTGGCTGCTGGAGCTGCGTCACCTGGGCCAGACGACGCAGTCCACGATCATTCAGCTAGCAGCGTTCCTGAGGAGTGTTGCCGGCATGATCCCGGTCAGCGGGATGGTGGATCCCCTGCGGCCCGGCAGAGGGCGCCGGGAGCACGTTCTGGCCAGTGCGGCGGATACGCCATCAGGTGGAGCGGCCAACCGCCCACCACCACCGGCGGGAAAGCACAATAGTGCAAAAACAGTAAAAAACAATGCGTGCGCTCAGTGCGGTGAGCAACATAAAACCCGTGAGTGCCGCGAATTTATTGCGAAATCGCTTACCCTCCGGTGGGAGACTGTGCGCGCGTGCAACCTGTGTCGGAAGTGCCTGGAGCCACACCACTCCAAGGACTGTAAGGAAAAGGTGTGGTGTGGTGTGGGTGAGTGCCGTCACCCGCATCATCGTTTGCTCCACCGGGAGAGCAATGTGAACGGTGAAGTGCATATGTGACGCCAAACAACGGACTGCCGCGTGTTGTTGGCGGTAGTGCCGATCGTGTTGCGGGGCCCCACCGGAGGGGAAGTGTCATCATTCGCTTTGTTGGATTCTGGTTCCACCATAACCCTCATCGACGCTGACACCGCGACGCAGATCGGCGCCCACGGCCCTGTCCAACACCTGCGGCTGCACGGTGCGAAGGGGTTGTGCACCTCTGACGCCCACTCCCAACGCGTGAAGCTGGTGATCCGGGGCACTGGACTAGAAACCACCTTCACTATCACTGCCAACACCATAGCTGACTTGAGCCTGCCGGAGCAGCGCGTTCCTGGACGACGCGTCACCCCGAAACTCTTGATCGGGCAAGATAATGCCCACCTTATTATATCAAGAGAGTTCCGTGAGAATAACACTGCCCGCATTGTGTCACGGACCGCTTTGGGGTGGGTCGCTCACGGAGGCTCAAACCCCAACAATGACGGGCCAGCTACCACACTGGCCCTCCAGTCAGAGACCGCCGCAGATGCTCGCCTGAGGGAGTTGGTAAAATCCAACTTTGCCGTCGACTCCCTCGGCGTTACGTCTGCGACCAGAGTCAATGCCATGGACGCCAAAGCCATGGCATTAATGGAGAAGACCACCCGCCCCCTCGCAACTGGGCGGTGGGAAACTGGTCTCCTCTGGAGACACCCTGACGCCACACTGCCCGACAATCGGCAGTGTGCGCTGAAGCGGCTCCAGTCCCTCGAGAGGAAGCTGGCTGCGGACACCAACCTGGCAGCGGCGTACACCGACAAGATGGCCCAACTTGTCGCCAAAGGGTACGCCAGACGCCTCTCCCCAGATGAAGCGTCGCTCCCTGCCCCGCGAAAGTGGTATCTTCCCCACTTCGCTGTCACCAACCCGAACAAACCAGGGAAGATAAGGGTGGTGTTCGACGCCGCCAGCCGATGTAGAGGGACATCGCTCAACGACCAACTCCTGACCGGCCCCGACCTGCTGTCCTCTCTCCTGGGAAACATCCTCCGGTTCCGGGAAGGCAGCGTAGCCATTGCTGCCGACATCCAGGAGATGTTCCTACGGATACAAATCAGGAAAGAGGACCAGCTCTCTCAACTCTACCTGTGGAGGTCACCAAACGAGAGGGAACCTGAAACCTACCAGCTGGCATCGATGATGTTTGGGGCGACCTGCTCGCCCAGCAGTGCCCAGTACGTGCGGGACAGGGTGGCCGGGCAGTACGAAGACCAGTACCCGGCCGCCGCAGCAGCCATTCGTTCAAGGTTCTATATGGACGACTACTTGGATGCGGTGGAGAGTCCTGACGATGCTGCTGCCCTAGTCCACGACGTAAGGTCCCTCCTTGCAAAGGGAGGGTTCCACCTTACCAACTGGGCTTCAAACAGCCAGGCCGTGCTAGCTGGAGTACCCCCTGGTGACCGCGCGACCTCCACTGTAACCATTAACAGCGGGTGCAGCGAGACTGAGAGGGTCCTAGGGCTGGTGTGGGACCCATCCACCGACCGCTTCATATACACCTTTCTGGAAGCAATCAGCCCCGAAGAAGCCACGCGGCCCACCAAGCGGCAGCTACTCTCCATTGTCATGAAGATCTTCGACCCGGTGGGCTTTGTCGCCTGCCTCACTATTCGGTCGAAGATCCTGCTGCAAGCCGTGTGGCGTTCTACCGTTGGATGGGACGACTTGATAACTCCGGAGCACGCCGAACGCTGGAGAGATTGGATGAGCCTGCTCCAGGAGAGCAGCGTCTCCATCCCACGACAGTCACTACAACGGAAGACGAGCAGCGTGACCCTGCATGTCTTCTGCGACGCCTCGGAGCAAGCCTGCTGTGCCGTCGCCTACTTCGTGGAGGAGGTGCAGGGCGCTCTACAAGCCACCTTCATTGCCAGCAAATGCAAGGTGGCGCCTCTGAAGCCGCTATCCATACCCCGCCTTGAGCTGCAATCCGCACTCATGGCGGCTAGATTGGCCAGAACCATCCGGTTGGAGAGCCAAGCGCAGATAGCGTCAACCATCTTCTGGACGGACTCGACCACAGTGCTGTGCTGGTTGCGCACGGACCCGCGCAACTACTCTGCTTTCGTGTCCAACAGGTTGGGCGAGATAGACGAACTCACCTCCATAGCCAATTGGAGGTGGGTCCCTACCAAGCAAAACCCGGCCGACATCGGCACCCGGGACTTAGAACTGCCCGACCTGTCTCTCCAGGGAAGATGGTTCCGCGGCCCCGCTTTCCTCACCACACCGGAGAGTGACTGGCCTAAGGAGCGGACCCTCACCAAGCCGGACGACCAGACCCTCGAGACCAGACCTCAGCACTTCGTCGGCCACATCACCACAACTGGAGAGGCGCTACCTCTGGTCGAGAGGTTCTCTTCCTGGCACCGGCTGATTCGCGCTACAGCGTGGATGCTGCGTTTTGTCAGGCGCTGTCGGATGGGCCCGAACCGACCCGCCGAGTTCACGCTACGCGCAGATGAGCTGAGGGAGGCCGAGCGCAGATGGGTGAGGAGGTCCCAAGAAGACGCCTTCTCCACCGACCTGCACAATATTAGGCTCGGCCAGGCGCTACCTGCCGCCAGTCGCCTCATCAGTCTGGCCCCCTTCCTTGGCCCTGATGACGTCTTGCGGATGGGCTCGCGGTTGAGGAAGCTCACCGGAACAACCAGCGTGGCGAAGACCCCCGTGATCCTGGATGGCACCGACCCATATGCCCGGCTGCTGATCCGCCACTACCACGAGAAGGCGGACCATCCAAGCACGGAGAAAACAGTAGCCGAGATCCGGTGCAGCTTCTTCATCTTGCGACTCCGCACCGTCAGCAGGAAGATTAGCCATCACTGCCCTACCTGCCGCCTACGACGAAGCAAACCCTCTCCACCACTGATGGGGATACTGCCGTCGTCCCGCCTGGCACACCACAACCGCCCCTTCACACACTGTGGGCTAGACTTCTTCGGGCCGATGGAGGTCACAGTCGGCAGACACCGAGAGAAGCGCTATGGAGCACTATTCACCTGCCTCTCCACCCGCGCCATCCACCTAGAGCTGGCGGCCTCACTATCTGCCGACTCAGCCATCATGGCTGTTCAACGAATGACCGCCCGAAGAGGTCAACCCGCGGTGCTATACTCGGACAATGGGACGAACTTCCATGGTGCCGACAAGGAAATAAGAGATGCGGTGGAATCCCTGCAGCAGGATGCCAGGATGTCTGACACCATTGCCACCAAGGGAGTAGAGTGGCACTTCAACACCCCCCTCAGTCCCCACATGGGGGGAGCCTGGGAAAGGTTGATCCGCTCAGTCAAAAAAGCCCTGAGCGCCACCTTAAGGGAAAGGGCGCCAAAGGAGGAAACCCTGCGCACGGCACTGGCAGAGGCTGAGTTCGTGGTCAACAGTCGGCCTCTGACTCACATCTCTGTTGACCCACGAGACGAAGAGCCCTTGACCCCCAACCACTTCCTCATGGGATCTGCAGGAAGCCGCCCACATCTGTCTCTCTATGATAACAAGGAGGAGGAGGTATGTCTCCGCCGACAGTGGCGAATCAGCCAACAGCTGGCGGATATGTTCTGGAGGCGGTGGCTCCGCGAATACCTCCCCACCTTGGCCGCCCGACAGAAGTGGCACCACCTGATTGACCCCCTTAAGGCCGGTGACCTGGTGGTCATCATGGACCCCGCGCTACCACGCAACAGCTGGCCGCGCGGGCGAATCATCGAGGCCATCCCTGCTGCTGATGGCCAAGTGAGGACCGCCCGGGTCCAGACAGCCACGGGAACTTACACCCGTCCTGCTGTGAAACTGGCCGTCATCACCCCCGGATCAGCACCAGCACCAACCTCGACCAAACCCGGACCAAGGACCCAACAGCCCAGGGGAACCGGACGTCGAGGATGCCGCCGACCTGTACGTCCTAACAGCTAGGCGCAGCCGTGACTGCACCGGGGGGAGGATGTACCGGACGTAGATTTAAGATTATATTTAAGATTATAATTACGTTAAAGTTTATAATATTTTCATGTTTTACAATAATAAAATTAATTAGGGGTCATAGCAGTCGGTTTAAAGACAAAAGAACAACGCTTGACCCCACCTTCATCTCCATTTATTTTTTCCTTTGAGTGAATTCGATCTGTGCGAATCCGTTTCTATACAAACCTTCGCGCAGATCCAATTTACGCAAAGCTCTGTCATTAACATAAAACTATATCTTTGATCTTATCTCATGTGTATAAACCTACACATTACTTATCTAACTACTTTGCATAAAATTGTGATTTGTGCAAAGCCTTCTTGGGCTGTTGTACATACCTACAACATTTGCGCAAATTCAATTTTATGCAGAGCCTACTTCTATGTGTCCAATTTGTGCAACCTTGTTTCATTTCAATTTGCACAAATTGTCTAAATATGTCTCAAATTCTTCTAAATATGTCTCAAAATTGTGCAAACTCATAAATAAACAAAATATCGGAGAAGCGCAGAGTGTAGGGCGAGATTGAACGGTGTGGCGTTTTTTGCTTCGTTACGCAACAGCGGAACGAACGCAGTGGCGTTTTCAACTCTAGACAATGAGATTTCTAAGAACTCATCTCAGTTCTGAGAATTGAGATGAAAAAAGGGCCTTCTATGGGCAGACTCCCGGCTGAGAGCCCTTTAAATACGGCCGACATTTCGCCAGATCGGCAGAGCTCCAGATCTCATCACCACATCAGCATCTCTCGCCTTCTCTCCTGCCTGCTCCGATCTACTACTGCAACTTGGACTTCTTCTTGGCCCTGGCCGAACCGCCCACCCAGAAGACTCCTGCATACACTTTCGAAACGCCTTTATCAAGGCGCAGGTTACCCCTTTACCCCGCTCTACCTCCCTTCTTCCCCTCGCCTTCGATCCATTTTTCCCTGCAATTTCTCCCCATTTTTCCTCGCCTTCTCCCCATTTCTCCCTTTCTCCCTACATTTACCCCATTTTTCCCTTCTCTCTCACTTTTTCTCCCTTTCTCCACAGGCGTCGAAACGGCCAGCCGGCAACTTCCCACTACATCGTCTGTGCGGGTGGCGACTACAGTGCCAGCGTCCCGTACATTTAAGAAGACTGAATTTTGATCATATTTTGTAAAGAGATATTTTGTTGTTTAAATGGCTGCTGATGAAAATTTAAAGATATAATTATTATTGAGTTAAAAGAGTTACCTCAAAAATTGTAAGACTGAATACTAAAATGGTCTCAGTACTTTTAAGTTTTTTGTTTAAAAATTTAATTGAATTTTTTTAGGCTAAATATTTTAATAAGGTTTTGTTTTCATAACATAGTAGGTATATTAACAATATGTGTTTTATTTTAAGAATAAAAAAATCTAACTGATTATTAAAACAATTTGTAACAAACTGTAATAAGATTCTGTTTTGTTATGTACTTTTAAAATGATGATAAAATAAGACTAAATTTAATTTGAAAATAAATAAAAGGTGATTTATGACATTTTCAACTATTTTTTTATTACACTGACTACGTTTAAAAAAACCTGTTGACATGTCCGGGTTCTGGGCCCTAAAATCCGGGGATTTCACGCGTCTTGTCCTGGTTGCCAAATTTAAGAGATGGCAACCCTATCCACACAGGAGGCCCTGAGGAAAATAATTTCCCTCAGGGCATATGTCATCTTTGGGGATGCTGTGTGGAGGTTTTTTTTAAAGGAATAGAAGGAGAGGAGAGTTCTGGGAAGGAAAGGGGTTTAAAGAGTGGGTAGGAATCTGGGGTTCAGCGTGTCCTGGTCATCCGCTTCCAAGACCTAGACAAACCTTACCCCATGAACCCGGACATCTCTGCTAAATCACCAAAAGTAGCGAACCACTTAGGGTGACCTATGGCAGAGGTGTTGGTTACCCAATAAAGGTTCCCGGGGCGGCGGTACCCATTTCCGCCTCCCAAATTGAGATGAGCGTTTGATGCTATTAAATTTAGCAGGCAGCTGTTTTTTCATTATTTGTATTAAAAGAGTTGTCTAAGGATTTTTTAAATTTTACATATTATTTACGTTATGTACCAAATTTGTTTGATTGTTCTTATAATATACAAAAATGAATATTTGTAATATACGAAGAATGAAAATTTTAATAAAAAAAATTGTAATAGTTGGCAAGCGAGCTGTTTGAAAACTGAATGTACTGGGACAGAATATGGAACGCGGGAAGGGGGCTTGCGGGACGGGGAGCGGGAGAGGGGAGAGGGTGGGCGGGGATGGTGGAAAGGGAACGCGGGAGGGGAACGGGGACGCACGGGAAAGGACATGCATGGAGAAATAATCTATTTCTTTGAATATGGCATTGCAACGCATGCCGGGAACCAGCTAGTTTGTTTGTAAAAAAAAACGAAAATTACATGAGCAAGGCTCACTTCTTCAGGGTTTACTTAAAACTAATTATAAATAATAGACAATGGTATCAATGGAAAGCTGAGAATGGGTAGAGGGAAGAGGGGCAAAAGGGCACAATTTACAAAGGGAACTGGTTTAATAAAAACAATTTTTGATTATTAATAATATTCAAATTCGCATCACGCTCTTTCTGATTTCTAAGATTTCCAATTTGTCCAAATGAGCACCTTTAAAATTTTAAAGAGTTTGAAGAAGAAATTAATGTTTTAAAGAAAACTTCTTCTGGAAGATTTTCATTTTGTGATGGCACTATTTATTTTATTAAAAGATAAATCACTTAAAATAAAATAAAGTCTTTTAATAAAATAAAAGAATTTTATCTTTGTTATGATAACCTGTTCTAGGATGGACGCGGTTGTTTCACAGAATTTGAACAATTCACTAAAATTATTATTTCATTTTGAGCATTTCATTCTCAGAACTGAAATAAAAACTGAACTTGAATAGAACTTTCACTGAACAAGAAAATTAATTTTGAAATTTGATGAATGGTTCAAATACTGTGAAACAACTGGCCCTTATTATAGTAAACTTGAAAAATTACAATTAAATAAAAATTAAAATCTTCCAAGTTGGCAACCCTTTTCGTTTTCGAATTCTCTTGTTTTATTTGTTACCGCAAACGCGATTAAAACAAGAAAAAAGGTATTTAAGCGACTTTCCAGTACTTTGCGCACCTTAATTAGGGGTGGGGGGGGCACGGAAAAACGTTACATGTTACATGGGGGGGGGGGGGATCAAAAATCTTCAAAAATTGCGTTACGTAATACTTGAACGCCCCCTGAAAAATAATTCATTCATTTAATAATATTGGTAAGTAGGTATTTGGGAAGTATGTTTACGAGAGATGGGAAGGCTGATAGAGATATCGAAGAAGGATAAATGCAGTGAACGACAAAACTCTGTCAACAAAAAACTGTCCAAAGAAGCGAAGCTGGCCGTCAAGGATGAAAGTAGACTGAATACTGCAGAAATGAGATCCCTGAGGCGGATATGTGGTAAAATATTAATGAAGTTACTAATAAGGTTATGAAATGTTTGGGATTTATTTTAAGAACAGTAAAAGATTTTACTTAACTTTATTAATTTAAAAATTTCTTTACTGCTTTAGTAAGAAGTAATTTAGAATACAATTCCGCTATTTAGTCCCCATACTTTAAAGCACATCAAATAAAAATTGAGAAAGTTCAGCATAAATTTTTAAGGTTCATTAATTTCAAACTCTCTATACCCATTGAACAAATTAATTATGTTAACATAATGAATATACTTAATTTAACTGACCTATCGTATGGAACAGGGTTTCCCAACCAGTGGTCCGCGAGAGGCTAGAAGATGGTCCGCGATGGACCGCCGGTCAATAAACGAGCCAGCTCTCGGGCGGTCCCTGGTCGAGAAGTCTGAATAAAAAAATCGGGCCAATATTCACTATTGTTGTATTGTATTGTATCATCATTATTGTACCTTGTGGTCAATGGCCATTATGGTATTCTGTTTCGCCCCACCCGATCCTACCCCGTTCTACCCACTCCGTTGTGGTAAATATTCTGCTAGAACCCGTCCCACTCTATCCCATTCCGCCCCATCCGTTGTGGTAAATATTCTGCTAGAACCCGTCCCATTCTATCCCAATCTGCCCTCTCCGTTGTGGTAAATATTCTGCCAGAACCCGTCCAACCCTATCCCATTACGCGCATCCCGCTGTGCAATCCGTCCCGGGTGCCACCCATGCTAGCCTACGCCACTGACCATAAGCAGTGGTTATAGGGCGGATAACGTGGTAACGTGGTGTCATCACCCCCTCCCCCCCTATTAAAGTTGATAAACACAAATTTGGACATCATAAAAAATTTAAAAATTGGTCCGTCCTGGAGGGGGGGGGGGGGGGGGGTGGTCCCCGTCGAAATAATAAACGTACAAGTGGTCCCGGGTCAAGAATCTTCACTTGACGCACCTGACTTAACAAAACTAATAACTAATAACATTCCGAGTACCAAATCGTGGCACGAGACTTCCAGAGTTGTTCTTCGTTTATCCGTCTAAAACTAACTATTTCATTAACTCCCCAATCCAAAGACTACATAGGCTTGGAAATAAATTCAGTTCCGTTGACATTTTCATTTATTCCTTACCCAAATTTATATCAGAAATTTCAAAAATTCTGATCTAATTTTTATTATTATTCTTCTAATATTGTTTTTGTTGTTATTTCTTTTTAATTCTGCTTCCTTTCTATTAGTGTAAAGGAAGAGAAATAATAATTGGTATTTTATTGTTTCTATTTCTATTATTACTATATTACACGATTGATGTAAATGCTCCAAGGGCGTAAATAAATAAATAAATAAAATCATGTACGATCGTGTGAGAAATGTGGAGATCCGCGAAGAATGCAAGGATGATGTAAGCGAAATGAGTAAGATTACGAAAGGGACGCTCAGATAGTTTGGGCATGTAGAGCTAATGAACGAGGAAAGGAGTGTAAGGAGGATATATGACGCAAATATGGTGGTAGAAGAAGTCGGGGACGCCCGAGGAAGACATGGCACGACCAACGACGAGGAAGACTTGACTCGGGCCATGTGAAGAGTCGGAATAATAGAAGAGCATGTAAAAGGCGATGTATGAATGTGAACGAGGCAAGGAGTGTGTGCCAAGATCGAGTTGTTTGGCGGCCCGTCCTCTCTGCCTACCCCTGCGGGAAACGGCGTGATGGTTAGTTAGTTAGTTTAGGTACTTGCTTTATTACTTGAATACCTATGTTTATTCTTTTTAGTTCCAATTGTGAAAAATAAATTTCGTACTTGAATAATTTTAATAACACAATTTTATATCACACACACACGGATTTAATTTAATTATCGCATTACACGGGAAAACAATTTTAAATCATGCACCATGCACCAACAACCAAACTAGCGTGGACCCATAGAAAAAAGAAGAAAACAAAACAAAAAATAGACATTCCATTAAATATTTTGAAAAATAATTTTAATAATTTGAACATCATTCAAAATGCGCCTCCCGTTTGGGGAGAGCCAAATGCCTCGTGCATTATTCCTCCAAGCTCGTGCACAAAGTTAGACGCCAAAAAGCTGACGAAGAAGAAAGATAAACAACCAAATCAGAGACACGCAAATCATAAATTCGGAGAAACGTTTTAAATCATGATCACGTGTAACTAGTTTTCGCGTCAATACTTTGCGCAACGGACTCAATAATTTTCTCCGTCCTCGACTAAATTCATCGTTATTTGCGAGCACGGTCAAAAAAAGTTCCGAGGTATTATAATAATAATAAATTTGGACAACTTATATAGCGCTGTTTTTGCGAAAAATCGCCTCAAGAGCGTTGTGTCCTACCTACGATTGACAATTGTCAATAAACAAATAAATATAAATATTTTGAATAGTTCGCAACGCAAAACAACTGGCTTATTAATGAATGGAGGTGAACTACCGAAGCTCTTAGAATCGAAAGAAATCTTATACAATAATTTATCTAAGACGTAATCAATTTATTCGAACGAAAGTCGTCGAAATATGACTAAAGATCTCATTAACTAATTAACTCCCATTTTATCTTAAAAACTGCACGCAAAGCGCCAGTGTATATTAAAGTTAGTATTTCAATTCGAAATTGTCAGTTATGACAGTTTATTAACATTTTTCATTTTTACGAAGCCCTTTGACATTTACATATCTAAATCCATAGACAGATATGCCAGGGTTGCCATCATAATATGTCGATTTCTTATTTATTCCCCGCCAATATCGGTCTGGCTATCAATAAAGATGTCGCGCTCGGGAAAACGGTATTAACGCCTATCGATCCGATATTATTAAGTTATCGATTTCACTGTGCTAGGCCCCTGGTTGGCCTAATCGAATTATCCCTATTCTAAAGTACCGGGGTACCATAGTTTCTCTTTCTTGGCCTCCTGAAAGCAACTTATTATTTTTTTATCGATGTACTTTTATACATATTTTTCAGGAAAAAGCTTTTCGATTTATCGTTTCTTTTATTGTCTCTTTGAAAAAAAATCTTTCCGACAATGCATCATTCTTTCCGACACTATTTCACCGTAGCAAAAGATTTTGTTTAATCCGTAGATAGATTAAAAAAGTAAACAGATTATTCACATACAACCAGTTACAATCAGTTATTTATCAAAATATAATTAAATAATTCACCCGTTTGGTCACATATTATAAGGTTCATTCAGATTCTATTGAAAAAATACAGCACAAATTTGAAGACATATAAATTATAATCTTAATACTACTATACTACTACTGGAAATACAAATTCTAATGAAAAATCTAAAATTAATAAAACTCTCCGACTGAAGATCGGTATCTGATGACATTTTTCTCTTTAAAATGATTAATTTTCTTATTGACAATCCTCAATTATTTCAATTGATTTCATTTCATTTTCCTAATAACTAATAACGAACTAAAAATTTATTCCACTATTATGAAAGAAATTACATTTTCATAATGTCAACACCAAATCGTTTTTAAAACTCCCACCACGCGTAGGTACTTTTAATAGCACCGAAAGAACTTCGAAAAAAGCATTTCACATATTTTTTTAAAACATTTATTGTTATTAGTTTACATTTTGTTTCCAATAGCCTGATTGTAATGTTTAGTTTATTTAAATCAAATTAGTGTGTTAACACTGTATAATTGTTTTGTAATCCATTTTCATGCAAAAAAGGGTTTTATTCTGTGTTTAAGTATTAGTACCGTAAATAAATTAATAATATTACCGCGACAAACGCCTTACCAATTAGGCTACTGCCACCTCTTGTTTAAACTTTATATTTGTCAATCTAATACTCCAAATTTCAGAATAAACAATTTTATCTTCGACTATTTTTTTAAACATATTATTGCTTACCTTTTACATTGGACACAATTGTTCGAAGAACGGGTTTGTAATCTAGATAGTGTCTCGGATAAATATGTATATAAAATTTTGTCCCAGTTTCGATCGTTATCTTTTTATTTTTCTATTATTTTATTCTCTTTCATATTTTCGTTTAGATTTTAGTGCTATTTTTTTCTTCAATGAAATAAATAATATTTTATTGTGAGCTACCGCTACCGGTAGATACAAAAAATATTGAAATATTGGAATGTGGTAGAATTGTGATACACAAATACAATGAGAGGAGTAATGTTATGTGCTATGTAGGTGTAGGTAACTATTAGCTGAATCTACATTCGTAGTTATGGGAACCTAGGTACATAAGTACCTACCTACAGGTTTTCTGTATAGTATACGTATACAGTATTACACACGTGGTCGCCCCACAAAGAGTTAAGTGACCTGTAAAGTATGTGTAGCGGTATCCGCGGTATCCTAAATGCAATAATTCAGATTCAGAGCACTGAATGTAAAATGGCCGCCTTCGGGTTCGTCGACCGGGTGCAGCGGGATATAATGTGACCATACATTCTGTTCCTACCTCCCTACCGCCGAGCCCTTCCACTGCACTTCTGTACACCGCACACAGTGCACACTATACTGCAGTATCTGTGCAATGGGTACGCAGTAGGTACTCAGCTCGCTGCACATTGCACATTTTGCTGCAATCGATAAATCGCGCTCGGGTGGACCAACGAATGTACCGTGACTATATCAGATAATTAATCCTGGGTAAACGTGTTTATAATCCAATACGTTATCCGCTTCCGAAACATTTGTTATGATTGTGTGATCGGTTTTTTGCATTAATCCCTCGGATACAGAGTCTAAATTATATACAGAGATGAATTAATTAAAAAAAAACAACGACGCAGTTTTTAAATTAATCATTTAAGACTATAAGTTCATAAAGTAAATCCTATCATTTGTAATGGGTAGATACGTACCGCGGGAGGCTTGTTCGGCTGCACTTAGGCCCGGTGTATCATTTGGTTATAAGCTCGGCTTGGTTGGAATGTCGAGCTTAGCACAGTTTGCAACAAAATTCGTATATAGGTCATAAACATCACCAATATTACGGGTCTGGGAACGTGTTTCTTTTATCTTTGAAAAACAAGTCTACTGTCTATATGAGTGGTACATCCATGGTGATTCCACGCCAACTCAGAATGAAACCAAATCAAAACAACCTCGGAAAGGTCATTAAAAGCTATGAAAAACTAATTTTAAAATAGCCGGTAACCCTAACCTAACTTAACCTATTTAACGAAGTTTTTTTATATTTTTTTATCATCACTTTTAATGACCTCTCTGAGGTGGTTCTGAGTTGGTTTCATTCTGAGTTGGCCGGTCACCATCTATACTCTCTGCTATCATCTTCATCGAGACGTCTCTGTTCTCTGCGCGCCGGAAAATTGCGATCGCGATATTTCAAAAACCACGGCAGTTTATTTTTAGGCGGGTTTAATTTACGAGTTCCCCACTTCAATCAGCATGGTGCTATATGAGACAACTTACTCTAATTTTAATTAGCATTTTTTTTGCTAGAGTCAGTGCACTATTAATGAAATTAATCGCTGAAAACAAACGGTCCAGGGGGCCAAGTCTCTATCTTTTATTGTTTACTAACAGCCTGTTACTTAACATTAATTACGTCACAAACACGTATTTTGACCTTAACGCTATTTTTTGTAGTCTCTATTATTTCGTAATGCGGAATTTTGTGACGTAATTAATGTTAAGTAACAGGCTGTTAGTAAACAATAAAAGATAGAGACTTGGCCCCCTGATGTTGGCTCTTCCAAAATCCCTTATCAGAAAATTTTTGATTGATTACCAATTAAGAACATCGTCACTCCTTATCGATCGACAAATGTAATAGTCTTGAATAGTTGTAAAATTAGGCAATTTACGTAGATTTCGGTATGAAGTATTCAAATATTTATCATCATTTATCTTCTTCCCCTTATCCTATTCCGGTCGGGAACCCACTGCATCTACAAGGCTTCTCCATTAGTCCCTGTCTTGTGCTGCTTGTTCGGACTCCGTCCATGGCATTCCCATCCTCTCCTCACACAGTTTCGCGTCTACCCTCGGACGTCCGCCCTCTGGAATCGCACTTAGTATTTTCCTCGGAATTCGGTCATCAGATATTCTTAGTGCATGCCCAAGCTACCTCATTTGCGATTTTTCCATGAAGAGTAGCTGTGGTTCGATGTGTAGATCGTCTCGGATCATCGAGTTAATTATATGATCCCATAACCCCTGCCACTCCTCTCAAGTACCTCATTTCGGCAGCTTGGACTCTAGAGCGTAGTCTTTCGTTAAATATTATTTAAGTAAAATTCAGATTTGGCATATGACTGCTAGCGCGTCGGCGCTAGCAGTCATATGCAGCCATATTCCATATTAGTTCCTATTTTAGACGCCGTGGCGTTTTACGGTTTAGCAAAGCTTGAGCGGTAGATTTAACCCGCTTAAATTGGAGCAAGGAATGTCGTACATAGCAAGGATACGGACTGGCTGATATACCGGGCCTTAGTATCTAAGCCCGTATTTCAGTTGGCTTGTTAATGCTCGGCTTTAGAGATATTTACGTTCGTCAAGTGGCTATCATGTAATAATCCTGACAAACCAATCCGGCTAATAACATTTGACAGTATACTGAATTATCGTCCCTTGCATTGCATTGCCCGGTGCCTGAAAAATAGCGTTGGGTAAAACTGGTTTAGTCCGTGATACTAAGCGTTGTGTTCTATTAGTTGACTAAATAAGTCCTAAAAAAGTGTGAATGCAAAACGAATTACAAGAAAATTATGTGTAAAATTTAAACAGCTCACCTTATCACTTTCATGAATCGAACACATTTATTAGGTACCAATTAAAATTTTAACCAAACCAAATTCGTGACCATTGCAATAGGCCGTGAAATCATTTGGATTACTTCGTGATAGTTATGGGAACTCCATTATACTTGTCGTTGTAGCCGGATTTAAGTTGGGAGACGGGCTTGGGTACCGCCACCCCGGGAACCAACCAACCAACCCGGGGATAACCAACAACTCTGCCATAGGTCACCCCAAGTGGTTCGCTACCGGGTGCCCGGGTACATGGGCGGATGCGTCTGCCCACCTAGTATGTGGCGGGCCGGATCTGGAGAGATTGGATGAAATGTTATTTTTTCTACTACTTTTGCACAGTATCTACTTTAATAATTCTTCTATCACATATTTGTGAGTGAGGGAGACCTTTTAAAACCTCTCCAGTCGGACTCTCTCGACCCAATGCCTTGAATCGCAGTGGGAGGGATGGAATCATATATATGTCCGTCACTCCTGGACACACTGAACACTAAATTCCTACCCCTCATACCTTTTCCTTCCCAGATCTTCCTCTCTTTCCTTAACTTAAAAAATACCCTCCCGACAGCATGACCAAAGATAACATAGTCTTCTTCTTCTTCCTTGCGCTGTCCCAACTCATTGCCTAGGTAGGCTGTTGGGGTCGGCTCTTCTCGTTCTCAGGTTGTAATTTCTTCTGTTCTGAGTATCGCCTTCATCCAGGCAGTTTTTCTGAAGAATTTTGGAGCATTGAGTCATCCAGGAGTTCTTCGGTCTTCCTCTGGATGACTGTCGATGAAGCTCCATAGACATTGCCTGCTTCACTGTGTGGTCTGATGGTCTCCGTCTTATGTGCCCATACCATCTCAACTGTCGTTCCTCCAGCTTACTATTTATATCTGTGACACCCAGGCTACCACGAATGCGTGAACTTTTGATCTTATTTTTTAGTGATACTCCTGCCGACCATCTAAGCATTCGCATTTCTGCTGTTTCGAGTTGCCTAGAGTAGGAGTTGTACATAGTCCAGCATTCGGAGCCATACATTATTGCGGGTCTTACAATAGTCTGGTATATCTTTCCTTTAAGTTTTATAGGCATTTTGGAGTCACACAATATTCCTGTTGCGGATCTAAATTTAATCCAACCCACACCGATTCTATGGATGGCTTCCGCTGCACATGCTCCGTCTCTGTGGATTAGTGATCCCAGATACTTAAATGAATCACAGTTGGCTAATGTTACTCCATCCAGTTGCATCGAAAGAGTTACAGCATTTGTGTCTTCAAATGGCAAATACAAATATTCAGTCTTTTTCAAAGATAACATAGTCTCCGAGGGAAATTGTTTTCCTCAAGGCCTCCTGTATGAAAATAATGTAAAAAGTAAAAAATTGGGTTCGGTAAGTACCGTGTATTTTCAAGTTGAATCATAATTCTATTATATATATTTATTTATACGGCGTCCTTGATGTGATTTCACGAAAACGGCGCTATATAAATCAGCCAATTATTATTATTATGATGATATTGCACAATTATCATTATGACCCGTGCACAATGCACTTTATACCAACCTATTAGGTAATCTGTCGTAAAACAATGAATATTATTGTTTCATGATTCCTGACCCCAATAAATCAACAATGCCCTTATTCATTTATGCTGCACAATATAAAAGTCGGTATTATTTGATAATTTATCTCATCGTCAATATAGATTACCTTGTCTTTGTAAACATGATTTTGTTATAAACAAATAACGAGGAATGCTATCACTATATAGTGTACACTGACAGCTGATAAAATAAAAAGAAAAACCTGACAGTATGTTGTGTTTGCCCTCAAGAATTGAAACCACACCCCTACTATTTTTTTTCATTACGTTGCTGCGGAGACCGTCAATTTTTCAGGAATATCTCGAAAATTTAAAAAAGATCAGTCACACCAATATTAATCACATAGTCAGGTAGTGTTTGTGCTTTATTAGTATTATATTTTCTATGTGAATTCCGAACAACTGCCCAAAATTCGGAGGGACAACAGAGGGCATCAAGGAGCACTTTTGAAGGCCCCGAAGATAATAATTCCTCTCAGAGTTTTTGGAGATGCTATGTGGAGGGTCTTTTTAGAAAAGGAAGAAGAGGAAGTTCTAGGAAGGAAGCAGGTATGAGGGGTGCGTAGGAATCTAGGGGTCAGTGTGTTCAGGAGTAACGGACATATGATTCCAACTCTCCCACTGCGGGGCAAGGCGATGTTCCGAGTCCCGCTGGAGGGACCAAAAAAGGTCTCCCTGAACCAGTCTCTCAAAAAAAAGTCGACCACTCGTGGTGACTTTTGGAGGAGGTGTTGGTTTTCTAATGCAGTGGTATTCAACCTTTTTGAGCCGGCGTACCCCTTGTCTCTTACTACAAATTTGTTGTTCCCCGTACCCTTTATTTATCTTTTTTACACGTGTAATAAAAGAGGTGTTTCATTTGTAATTCTTAATACTCTCATTATCACATGAATTTAGCAATCAAGTAACACATATAGGTACAATTTTATATAGAGAGTAACACAACTTCAGGCATTTTAGCCGGTGATTCTACATGCGTGCCACGTTATTGCGTACCCCCAATTTGGCTTCGCGTATCCCCAGGGGTAGGTACGCGTACCGTACCACAGGTTGAAAACCACTGCTCTAATAAATGCCAGCGGTACCCATATCCGCCTCCCAAATTGGAAGCCGAAAACGGTAATTGGTTAAACTTCGAGTCCGGAATGTACAGCTGAGCAGTGACCTTTACGTCAATATTATCAAATCAAATGTGATGTACAAATGTGTAACAAGCTATTGATCTATTGACAAATAAATTTAATATTTAATATTTACGATCAATATATTTAAAATTTTGATATATGGCGGGGCTGAAGGAGAGGGAGGATTTGTTTAGATCTGTTCACCAAAGAAAAGCCATTTCAAGCAACATTTCCATTCTGAATGAGGCGAAACTGAGAAACCTATCACCTTGATGGGTCTACCTCTCAAAAACAAACGAAGAGCAGGTACCTATACTTACCTGGTAGTATTATTGACATATTTTGTATTAATTTATTCATATTTATATACATACATGGGTTAGTTCGAGACGATTTTTTTCAATTATATTATTGTAATATTAGGTCCTTACATATGAAATTGGCGTTTTGCCGTACTGGCAACTTTGATCTCAAATATCTTCTCTTCAGTTGGGAATTCCAAATTCAAATTTATACAGCTATTTACTCATGTATTTGTGTTTCGAAAATTATAATTCATTTGTTTTTTCCTTGATTGTTTTTTTTCTTTGCGTCCCTTAGTTCACAAAATGGAAAACTTGAAATATCGCGTTATTTACGAGTACGAGTTCCACCGTGGCACCAGTGCTGCAGAAACGGCTCGAAGGATTAATGATGTGTATGGCGACGGTGCCGCAAAAGAAAACACAGTGCGTTTTCGTTCTGGAAATTTCGACCTGCAGAACAAGCCCCGTGGACGGCCGGAGACCAAAGTTGATAATGAAGAATTGAAGGCTATTGTGGAAGCGGATCCATTGCAAACAACGTCCGAGTTAGCTGCAGGTTGCGGTGTTAGTGATAAAACTGTTTTAATCCACTTGAAGCAAATTGGGAAGGTGAAAAAGCTTGAAAGGTGGGTACGAGTACCTCACGAATTGAGTGAAGCAAATCAACAAACGCGCGCTAGAACGCTAGACCACACACTGCACAACAGACGGCTACCAAATTAGAGGAGCTTAAATTGGAATGTCTAAGACATCCACCGTACTCTCCGGACCTTGCCCCAACAGATTACCATTTTTTTCGAAATTTGGATAACTTCTTGCAAGGGAAAAAATTCAACTCCGATGGGGCAGTCCAAACCGCCTTCAAAGATTTTATTGATTCCCATCCAAATGGTTTTTTTAGTAAAGGGATCGATGAACTACCTATGAGATGGCAAAAGTGCATAGATAGCAATGGTACATACTTTGATTAAATAAATATATTATATTTAAAAAAAATCGACTTTATGTTCCTCCCACACAAAACGCCAATTTCATATGTAAGGACCTAATATTTATTGAACATCTTGTAAACATAAATTCCATGTTTAAATATTGTTCCAGAGCGTCTACTGATGATAAAGAGTAGCGATTAGTAAAGAAGATATATATGTATTTTAAAAAATATAAATATTTTGTTACGCTATGGTGCAATCACTCGGGGAATATCAGTCGTTCGTGTCAAAATTTTAATAAAATTCTTTGTTCTGTGGCGAGATCGTTTTTGAAACATTGTCAATGCAATGAAAAGAAAAAACAAAAAAATGTCTGGAAAATATTATAATTCCATGAATCCGTCAACCCCTCAAAAGATGAGTCACACAATGAACATGTATTGTGTCTGTTTTCCTACAAAAACTACTTTTCTACTTTGGAGGAAACAAATACAGATGGGATGACGTTTTATTTTCTTTATACGTGTGAGGGAGATGTATGATAATGATTGTATGTTTCCTTTGGGGGGGGGGGGGTGCAGACATACGTTCACCGTTTGTCTCAATTTCGCCTATTGTTATTTAGGGTGTAAGAAAGAACTGCAGCATTATATGTTTAAGATACGTTTGACGTTTTTGAATTTTTGGAATTCACTGTCACTTCAATATTATCTTTGTAACTACATTCCATACTTTAAAAATTATCGTCACCTCTAGTGGTAATGTGGTGGTTCACTTATTTTTATTAACTATGGGTTTTTATTTAATTTATTAAATTCTCTTTTATGATTTAAACTGCAACCTAAACCTACCGTTTTTTGTTTGTCGCCAAAACGACATGTCCGTTTTTGTTCGTGAATATGGCGTAGTTGTCTTCAGACCGGCCAACGTCGGTGACAGCCGTCTTACCAGCCAATAGCATTTTATACGTCATAATGACGTTTTAGTCAGTTGGAGAGTTGGATCTATTTTTTAAATGAATAATTAATTACGAATGAAAATATTTAATTTACACACTTCAGTACGTCCAGAATTAGAAAAATTAAATTTAAATCCACCCACCGCACATTTTCAACGATGTTCATAGTATGTGAAAATACTCCATTCTAATCTAAAATAATCTCTATGAAGAAAGAATAACAAAATAATCATAAAAGTATATTTGCTATCAAACAAACACAAGAATGTAGTGCATTTTTTTCGTCCAGTTTCTTCTTACGAAGAAATGTTTTAAAATTTGAATTATTCATTCTGTTTTACATTGTACGACATATTGAAGTGAAAATTGCCGAGTTAGTTTTAGTTTCAATATTGTTCAAACCAATATGCGAAATTTTGATACGGATATTTTTTCAATTCAATTCAATTTATGCCAGATATTAGATATGCCTACCTAAGTATTCATTTATCCGTTTAGTGGTTCTCCAGCGACTTCCTCTGTAATCTACGTCACCATCTGGTTCTTGGTCCTCATCTACTTAAAACGGAGAATGAGCCACATTTGGATAATGCGATGTGCTTGAATTAATATCAACTTCTATCTGACGCGGTTTTGCGGTTATATATAATATGCTATTGGCCGAGCCTCCGATATCAAGACACCTGAAGTTATGTTAGTATAATAAGTTCAATCGTGTTCACATTATCCGATAACATACGACTGCCATTGAAGAATTATAATAACGATAGCCACTTTATGTCGAGTGATCCGCCTTATCTACAGACGGGCTTATCTGTTTGACCACGCGAGAAAGCTGTGAATTTGCTTCTCTGATCTAGTAGCGGTCGAACACAATCACTTCGGTATGTTCACGTAGTTGACTGGACCATAGACCAGACCAATCTTTACAAAATAACGTGATCACGCTATCTTTACTGCTTTAGGCTGGCTATAAAGGCGTCCCGTTATCGCTGTCATGTTTGCCGAACCACAAAACATGTCTTCTGTCGCGTGTTATTCGCATTATATTGCAATGATCAGCTAGTGCATGGCTACACATATTCGCATGGACATTTTGCATAATTAGTAGGTACAAGCAATAACATATCAACATTCCATAACATTTTCGTGGACACTTGAATTTATTGATCGAATCGAACGAACGATATTATATTAAGATTGAAACGATATTATAGAAAGAGAATAGTGGTACAATCAGTGGCGTAGCTAACATGGATGGCACCCGGGGCGGATAACGTGGTGTCACCCGCCCCCCTCCCCCCGCCAATTTCGACTTCTTAAATGTGTAGTAAATTGGGCCACTCAGTCTAGTCTTGGGCCTTCCCAGCTAGCCACCCCCCCCCCCATCCTGGGGGGGGGGGTTAAGAATTTCAGAAATAGGCTTTTCGCCAGTAAAAATACCGTCAGGCCTTACCCCCCCCCCCCCCGCTACGCTACTGGTTACAATATTCAATATAGGTATAAACAAATATACATACATAATAATGCAAGCATTTTGTCAAGTGGAACACCCGGCGGACAAATATACAGATGGAATGGTTTTAAGTACTACATCCTTCTACATATATAAAAATGAATGCACGTTTACTTGCTTGCTTGTTTGTTTATTTGTTGTTTATGTATTGCTATATTAAGCATTGGAAATGTTTGCAACTTTACAAAATGTCTTCTTTCCTCCCTAGAGAAGGTTTATTGATTATTACAACAACATGACATGAATAGTTTATTAAACATTACAAACACTTTTTTATTATTATTATTTTTATTTAATTAAAATTAAATTTGATAACCTTATTGTCAAGTTCTGAAAGTATTTTAGTATGTATTTTTGTTATAGATTAAATTAAATGGAGTTCTACGAATTAAATACAAAAACAATAAATAATTAATTAATTAAACAAACTCATACGAAACTGTCAACCGTGTCACACTTTGACAATGACATTTTGCTTACCAGCGATTGTTCTTAATCAAAATTCAATTTTCGAATAAACTCTTTAAATTAATAAATTTAATTGAAGTACTCACCCAAATCAAATACTTTGAATCTAATCAAGAATTTTAGGTATTTTAAATAGGTACCTGCGTTAGGTACCAAATTTGATTGATTGTTAATATATAAAAATGAATGTTTCTTTGTTTGTTTTTATGCGTTCCTAAATTATTCTTCCGATTGCGATGAAACTTTGGTGATTTGGCATGCGCATACCCGCGATAGTTTTTATGCATAATAGTGAGCTCTGGCGTTATGAAATGATTTCCTTTACTATTCATCCGATTGCAATGAAATTTTGGTGAGTTGTTGTGCGCACGCCCAGGGAGATGGGAGGGGGGAGGCGGGAAGGCGAGGAAGGTGGAGGGGAAACGCGCGACAGGAAGGGAACGGGGACTTATTAGTCCTTAGGAGAGGGCATTGCAACGCATGCAAGGAACTCCCTAGTTATTTATAAAACCCATTGAATCGATATTTCAAAAATATCATGCGTGTTTCAATATCTACAAAGAAAGACATTTCAGATTCGTGATTGTCAATTTTTATTACCTTATATCAGTTCTATCAACTAGAGTCACTCCCACAACACAAAGCCATCAGAATGGGAATAAAACATTAAAAATACTCAGAAGCTCGGCTCCATTATGTTATTATTACCTTATATTAGTTCTCTCAACTAGAGTCACTCCCACAACACAAAGCCATCAGAATGGGAATAAAACATTAAAAATACTCAGAAGCTCGGCTCCATTATGTTATTATTACCTTATATTAGTTCTCTCAACTAGAGTCACTCCCACAACACAAAGCCATCAGAATGGGATTATTACCTTATATCAGTTCTATCAACTAGAGTCACTCCCACAACACAAAGCCATCAGAATGGGAATAAAACATTAAAAATACTCAGAAGCTCGGCTCCATTATGTTATTATTACCTTATATTAGTTCTCTCAACTAGAGTCACTCCCACAACACAAAGCCATCAGAATGGGAATAAAACATTAAAAATACTCAGAAGCTCGGCTCCATTATGTTATTATTACCTTATATCAGTTCTATCAACTAGAGTCACTCCCACAACACAAAGCCATCAGAATGGGAATAAAACATTAAAAATACTCAGAAGCTCGGCTCCATTATGTTATTATTACCTTATATTAGTTCTCTCAACTAGAGTCACTCCCACAACACAAAGCCATCAGAATGGGAATAAAACATTAAAAATACTCAGAAGCTCGGCTCCATTATGTTATTATTACCTTATATCAGTTCTATCAACTAGAGTCACTCCCACAACACAAAGCCATCAGAATGGGAATAAAACATTAAAAATACTCAGAAGCTCGGCTCCATTATGTTATTATGATTCACGATAATAATGTCCATAACAATGCGATTTGAAATTATATCTAATTGACTTCGCCGTAATGATGTCGACGATTCGCACAGGCACGTTACTGCCTTATTTGTACCTATAATGTAAAAATAATATGAAGTTGTCAAAGTACGTGAGGCTGGCGGCTGGCAGTCCACGACAGAGTTGTAATGCCAACTCAATAGGGTTGAGATTGAGACTTTACGAAAAAAAACATCTCAAATGTATTACATATCAAAATTCCCAAAAATACGAAGGTAAGACAGTCACAACTCTATCGACTTGTTGGATTTTTTCGGGACAGATGCCTTGATATGGTGTCCCGAACCCGAACTCATCCGATGTATCGGGACGGAATGGAATCCTACTTGGATAGCAGAGTCATGGAATCGGATTGATAAAAGAGGATGCCTTAAAAATGTACTTATTTAAATTGTGAAGAAGCAATAAATAGGGATGATACAAGAAGGACGAAAAAAAATTTAATCCTATAAATTAAAATCTCGTGTCACGTTGTTTGTGGTCGCACTCCTCCAAAACGACTTGACCGATTTTCATGAAATTTTTTATGTGTTTTTGGTAGGTATGAGAATAGGTTTTAAAGTATTTTTCTTACCGCTAGGTCAGGGGTCGGCAAACTTATTAGCCAAAGAGCCAAATATGTACATTACAACGATAACAAAAATTTTTGAGAGCCAAATATGTGCATTTATGAAGCAAACATTTATTATAATTTTAGCACTTCATTAAATTACGGGTACGCTGAATAGAACTTGATTTCATACGAGTACTTATAAAGATTTTATTCATTGAAAAAAAATGTAATTAAGGAATCCGTAAATTTAAATCACGACAATGACTGACAAACACTTAACGTGAACAATCTCCTTGGAAAGTTTGATTAAGTCAGGAAGTCAGGTTTGTATGTGGTTATTCTAAATTTTAGGCTTGATTCCAGGTTCTCATCAATAAAACAACTTCTCAGTTTACTCTTCATAAAGTTCATGCTTGAAAAAGATTGTTCGCATATGAATATGTAGATCCGAAAAGGGAAAGAACAGCAAACGCGAGATTTTTTAGCTACACATAAGAGTCAGGAATACTAATCCAGGCGTTGAAGATGATCGTTGATCGTGTCTTCCTTCTCCAGATCTTTCAAAGCAGACCACGTGGGTTGTGAACTAAGCTCACATTTGTTCTTCTCCAATATTTCCAAATTAACACAAAGACGTTCAAAATTTAGAACTCTATATTTAAATTCAGCAATTGTATTTCAAAGAGCCGCACTCAAGGGCCAAGGAGCCGCATTTTGCCGACCTCTGCGCTAGGTGATTGTGATAGGTGTCCCTATTCAGAAAAAAAATAATTTTTTTTTTACAAATTTTCTTTTTGTATTTTTTTTATTTGACAGTAAAAAATACCTACAACCCCAAATTTTAACCCTTCTACCCCCACCCTCCCATTTTTTAATCGCTATTTTATTATTTTTGTATGAACAAATTTAACCTTCTTTCGTATTTCAAACAAAACGAAATAATTTTTTTTATTTTTTTTTTTTTTTTTTTTTTTTTTTTTTTATATTGTACAACAGATTTTTATCCAATTACTGTACAATTTTCTCATTTTGACAGTCTTAACACCTAGGAAGATGATTATTATACAAAAAATCTTAAGGCTATCTAACGAAGAGTTATATATATCTAGTGTTTCCGATATTTCGTTCAACAGCACCATTCCTCTTGACATGCTATGCTGTGCTAGAACATCTGTTCTGCCGTATGGTATTTTGAACAAGTCGTGTCGACGACTACGGCTTGTTATTGATTATGATTATTACTGATTATGTTGTTGAATGACGATGGCGCTGCGTCCGCCGCATCGAACTTTCATCCACACATGCGCAAGACATTCACGAGAAGCGTCGCGTCATTTTGATATTTCATTCGGCATCATGTTCTCGCGTGGGCAAACCATCGAGCTTATTTGTGTTGGCTAAAGACGGACTGACAAAAAATATCGTACACTCAATTGCTCCTTGAAATTCATATTGATTTTCTTTATTAAATTTTCCTACTTTAGTTGGTGTTTTTTGTTTTTATCGGCGGTCATCGTCTACAACGCTCCATTCCTCTTTCTGTAATAAATCTGTAATAAATTAGTTTTTATTTCATGCGATGATGATGTGGATGACCGTGTTGATGTACCTAGTGCTAGTAGGCAGTAGGCAGTAGGCAGTGGGCAGTGGGCAGTGGGCAGTGGGCAGTGGGCAGTGGGCAGTGGGCAGTGGGCAGTGGGCAGTGGGCAGTGGGCAGTGGGCAGTGGGCAGTGGGCAGTGGGCAGTGGGCAGTGGGCAGTGGGCAGTGGGCAGTGGGCAGTGGGCAGTGGGCAGTGGGCAGTGGGCAGTGGGCAGTGGGCAGTGGGCAGTGGGCAGTGGGCAGTGGGCAGTGGGCAGTGGGCAGTGGGCAGTGGGCAGTGGGCAGTGGGCAGTGGGCAGTGGGCAGTGGGCAGTGGGCAGTGGGCAGTGGGCAGTGGGCAGTGGGCAGTGGGCAGTGGGCAGTGGGCAGTGGGCAGTGGGCAGTGGGCAGTGGGCAGTGGGCAGTGGGCAGTGGGCAGTGGGCAGTGGGCAGTGGGCAGTGGGCAGTGGGCAGTGGGCAGTGGGCAGTGGGCAGTGGGCAGTGGGCAGTGGGCAGTGGGCAGTGGGCAGTGGGCAGTGGGCAGTGGGCAGTGGGCAGTGGGCAGTGGGCAGTGGGCAGTGGGCAGTGGGCAGTGGGCAGTGGGCAGTGGGCAGTGGGCAGTGGGCAGTGGGCAGTGGGCAGTGGGCAGTGGGCAGTGGGCAGTGGGCAGTGGGCAGTGGGCAGTGGGCAGTGGGCAGTGGGCAGTGGGCAGTGGGCAGTAGGCACCTATGTATCTAATTTAATTAACTTATTTTGGAAAATCATTTTTTTTTTGTATTTAATTTATAGATATTGGCATGATAAACTTATAAAATAAATTCAAATAAAATCTAATGACAGATTTTTACATAAACATAAAATTTTATCAAAAACTAAGTCTAGTCAGTGCCCGTGGGCTAAAATAGTTACCAAAAATGTAAAAATTTCAATATTGAATGAAAAAATAATGAGACATAAGAACACAAATAAATGATAATATATTATAAGGTAACTAATAAACTACGTCATAAATTTCAAAAATATTATAATGAAAAAATTATCCTCACACTAACAACTGCAATAATCACTATTACATACTTACAATTAAACTAAACACATATTTATAAAACGAACGGCAAGCAAATTTTATCAAATGGATAGGATTCAAAGGGAGGCGTCTACTAATATCTACAGGAATTCCAAAAACTGAAAAAATCGAATTAATATCTATGAGAACCAAAGTGCTGACGAATATCTACAGCTCAAACTGTTGACTAATATATATGAGAACCAAAGTGTTAACGAATATATACCTACAGCTCAAACTGTTGACTAATATCTATGAGAACCAAAGTGTTGACGAATATATACAGCTCAAACTGCTGACTAATATCTATGAGAACCAAAGTGTTGACTAATATCTACAGCACTAGCAGAGGTTGGATTTGCAATTATGTATAGCATATTGGAATAACGTAATATTGCGTATGAAGTTTAAAAAAACTTAATTTATGTAAGTACATATGTATGTAAAAATCCCTAATATCGAACTATTGGACACATTTAGCTGATTAGTCCATCCTACGCTCTGTAGATATTAGTCAACACTGGGACCGTCATAGATATTCGTCCGACCTTAGCCCTGTAGATATTAGTCAACACTCTGAAGTTCGTAGATATTAGTTCAACATATGAGCAGTAGATATTCGTCCGACATACAGGCTGTAGATATTAGTACCTGGAGTCATTCAAAGCAAGTAGATGGTATACATAAAATTTTCCAATGTTAGCCAAGACATATTTTAAAAGAGTCCTTCCGTTATCAAACGGTGAATGCATCTCTTGTTGCATGGCTTGGTGATTAGTTGGTGATTATTACTTAGATATTACTGGTATTACTGTCGCCAACGACTATTGATTAGGAATAGCGTTCCTTGAGATTCGTGATAAAGGTAATACAGCCTTGTCATTGGCGGAAAGCAGAGATGGCAAAACCTGGTATACGTTTTAAGATAGCTTATCATTAGGAATAAGAAACAAATTGGTTAAAAATGTATAGGTGTGAAAAAAGTTTTTAAAATTAGTTGATTAAGTAAGACATGGCACGACCAAGTGAATCGGATACTTGAGTCGGGTCATATGAAAAGTCGGAATAATAGAAGAGCATGTATGAGACGATGTATGAATGTGAACGAGGCAAGTGCGTGTGCCAAGATCCGTCAAGTGGCGGTCCGTCCTCTCTGCCTACTCCTGCGGGGAAACGGAGTGATGGTTAGTTAGTTGATTAAGTATGATGGTCGGAAAAGTAATTTGGAAAAGGGAAGACTTTATTTATTTATTTTTATTTATTTATATATTTAAACGCCCATAGGGCTTTTACCTAGAATGCAGTACATTTTTTTTAAATTAAAGTGAAAAGAATGGGTGTACAAAATACAAGTAACATAATATATGTTAAAAACAAAATAAAGGTTACATAAAATACAAGCGTTAACAAAATACAGGTACTTAACATAAAATATAAGAAACAAAATATAGTCCATAAAATTTAGGAGTTGACACAAAGTAGGTAATGTTTAAAATTGTTGTTCACATTAGTTTATGGGATAGGTAGAAATAAATAGTTGGCACATAATATGGCGTTTGAAGTTTGCTAAGTTCAAATTATTGTCAAATACATCCATATTGTTTAAGTATTTGTTACCAAGACTATGCAAACGTTGTATTGGAGAATGTAAATCATAGTTCGAATGAGATGTACGTATATAAAATGTCAATGTTTGTTTAGTTGTTTGTGTAGGTACAAGTAGATTTATTAAACTTGGTTTATTAAATACTTATTTATTAGACTTGGTTTCTTTATAAACACAACCTACCTATTTCCGATTGTTTTCCCATGAATGTATGTATCCGCATATAGGTGCTTTCAACAGAATAAGATGACAAATAATTTTTGCTGTTTTTCAGATTGGCGGCTTGCGACAGAAATCACCATTTTCAGATGATTTTCTGAACTAAAATGTTGAAAAGTGAGGTTAACTCAAGTTTTGAAATACGGTTTATTTACATTTATAATAGCTTTTTACTCAAATTAGACTATACTTATGATTATAACGGATTCCAGAGATATCAAGTAGTTTGATAAAGCAAAATGTTTATTGCAAGTGCGAGAATTTCTTTTTTCTTACCTGTTCACCACTTAGAAACCAATGTCCAGACAGATATGATTTGAGATTTGTGGGACCTCTACTTACCACAACTTATTATTAAGTCACATTGATAAAAGAGATGATGCAATTAATGTAATCTAAGGCCCCAGGTTAATAAATTTGGGCAAGACTTTTGGGCAAGAAAATTTCAAAAAATCCGAAACCGCTAGCCAACCCCACAGGTTGTCCCGCATTTTGCTCTTAAATCAGGATTTGTTAATATTTCACTTGGTAAATCAATAATCTGGCCACTCTGATTTACCTACGCATCCACTTACTCGTGTACCCACGAAAACAAATTACTAATTAATTAATACAACAGCAGAGACGCCTAATTTGGGACGTGGGTATTATATGGATACAGCTGCCCGGGGATCCATTTATTAGGTAACCAACACCTCTAACATGTCACTTTAAGTGGTTCGCTACATTTGGCAACTTAGCAGGGGTGCCCGGGTTCATTGGGTGAAGTTTGTCTTGATCTTAGCGGCGAATGAGTCTGCCCAACAACGGCAGAAAGAGACTGGTTGAGGGACCTTTTTACCCACTGATCCACAGATTCCCATCTCGTTCCCATGAGTTCCTCTCCTTCCTTTCCTAAAAAGAGCCTCCACGCAGCATCCACGAAGATAGCTTAGGCCCTGAGGGAAATTATTTTCCTACTAACTCGTGAAGCTAATGTAAAAAAAGAGGCATCAGCGAGGTCTTAAATAGGTACGTATTTCACGGCACTTCGTTGAGGAGGAGGAGTAGGTTTATCAACGTCATCATGACTTGCCACCGCTACTGTGTAACTGTGTACTGTCTAGTGTCAACTACTACTGTGTACTGCGCTGTATTTATTCTGAGGTTGATAAAATATAATAATCAAATATTAAATCTTGTGCTTCTTGAATATACATTATGATAGACAAGTCATACGAGATTTTTCTAAATATAATTTGTCATCGTTAGTTAGGTAAAATGCTGCCTTATACAGCCGATCATGCTTGTATGCTTCCGTCAATCAAATACGAGCAATATGTTTGCATCTTGATCGTGGCCTGGTTTGAGTACAGAATATAGAACCAGAACTTTTACTACCACGGAACTCATCAAAGTAAAAATGTCGTCAGTAAGTAATTCCGATGCCTGGGGACTGGGGACTGGGAAGTTGAATACCATGCTGTGGAACCAGGAGACATCGCCATCGCCGAACCCTATAAGAAATAACAGTTAACTTTTTAAAATTAGCCTACTAAGAAAGCTTTTTAATTAATATGTGAGTTTTTTTGTTAGAAAGCAATCATTTTTTAGTTTGACATGATATTACCACGGAATTTGCATAATTTATTAAGAGACATTGAACCCCAGATTCCTACCGACCCGTCATACATTTTTTTCATTCCCAGAACTTCCATGTCTTTCTTTCCTAAAAAAACCCTGTGTGGAGTTACCTAATGTAAAAAAATTCTGAATGCATCTTATTAATAAAGATCAAAGAACTGGTAGGTACTAATATTCTTCACAAAAATGTTTATGGCACCGGATTAAATCATCAAGAAGTTCTTCAAATTAATAATATCTAAAGTTGTGAGTCATGTTATGTTAATAACCAATTAATTACCATATGTCTAACAGCGTAATATTAGGTAATTTCCCAAAATCTCATAAAATTCCACATTATCCCCTAATCACCTCTTCATTTGACGCTTTGCCTATTTCGATATAATGGTGTAATTTCGATGTAAACAGGTAGGTATTACCACGTGTTATGGGGAAGGAACAAAGCAACGGCAAGCGGCATATCGCGCCTTTTGCGGTGGCTTCCTTTCCCATAATTCGTGGCTGGGTTTGCAAATGTATATGAAGCCTAATATAGTAACCCATCACGCACACATTAACTGTCTCTTTTTTTCTGTTATTATATTGTATTTTAATTTCATGCCATTTCACTGTTCATTTATTCTATTTTATATTTCGTCTCACTCTGTGTTTACATAAGCACACACATCGTAATTTTGATTAGTTCAATTTATACCCTGATATTTCATTCATATAAGAGTTAATAATATAGGCCAGGGGTCACCAGTTACTTTCATTAGGGGTCCGTTTTTTAACATAACATGACCGTCGTGGTCCGGAAGGGAAAAAGCCTACCCCACCCCCCCCCCCCCCGGCTTAGTAATTGAAATGATAAACTGTAGGTACTACTTAAATATATGTAGATACAATATCAACAAATAAAACGAATGGGTTCCGGAACACTATTTTATTAAATAAACAAATGTTATGAATAAAAAGAAGTACCAAGGGTTTTCACAAAATTATTGAGAAAAATGACATTTTTTGCCTTGGACTATCCGTCCGAAGTTTGGACTAAAGTTTGTGCAGGCTATTGTCATTAAATCTTAGAGATGTTCATCGGTAAGTCTGCTCCGGAATTTATTTTTAATGAAGTTCATCGAAAATGCTGCTTCACAAACATAATATGTTGACCCAAACAAAGTGAGAATTTTCAAGACTAATTTTTTAAATTCTGGGTATTTATTAGCACAAACAAATTTTATTCAAAATTCTTGTTAAAAAACTTCCTGTTTTTGGTGTTTTAAAACCGTATTTTCTTGGAAATCAATCATTTTCATCTGGAGAGCAGCTTTATTACTACCGAAAATATTTGCAGCATCATTGCTCCATTCATCACCGTTACTTAAAATGTTACTGAGGATGTCGACGACATTCGCAATTTTCTTAAATTCTGTGAATGTGTTTTCAAATTCCGATTCAAGATCCTTAATGAATGTCTTGTATTGACCGACGTCAAGCTCGATGTCGCTGCTGATTTTTTTAAATTAGGGAAGTGTTAGTTAGTTAGTTAGTCAGTTTATTATCAAGATCGATGTTGAAAAGATCGAGGATTTACTTCTGTCAGGATCTCCCATACAAGCTTTCCTTTGACTAGTTTAAGGTTAAATGTGTTTAAAAATATCTGATAAAAAGCAATGAAAGTTACATTTTCTTTATTGCTAAGACGGCACCAAAGACAAAGCGCTAGAAAAATTATCAAATTACGTACTCAAGTTACATGTGTAAAATATTTTCTATTGTTAACACAAGGTCTGCACAAAATACATCGGCGGTTCGCCATTTGGTGACCTCTGATGTAGGCTTTGTAATACATTTGATATCACATTATTTTGACAAATTGATTGAGCCACCCACCACCCACTACCAACCACCCACCGACATAATGATGTGATAATAGCATATTGAATCTGCTGATAAAACAATTCTTGTTGCAATCAAGTAGGATCAATTTTCTAGGCGGATATGGGTACCGCCGCCCCGGGAACCATTTATTGGTTAACCAACACCTCTGCCATAGGTTTCCCCAAGTGGTTCGCTATGTTTCGCTACAGTTTTTATAAAAAAATGAACTCTTTTCTTTTCAAGAATCGAGTCAATGTTTATTCTCAGCTTATTTCCAATATTGATGCAATCATTAATTTATTCTTTGCGTTTCTCAGTCGTACATATAAATTTTGCAATTTGGGAGGCGGGTATGGGTACCGCCGCCCCGGGAACCATTTATTTGGTAATCAACACCTCAGCCATAGGTCACCCCATGTGGTTTGGTGACTTCCATTTGCACAATGTATGTTCCTCCATAGATTAAAAGTACCTAATAATTATCTTAAATCTCCCTCACTCGTATTTAAGAAATGAGATGTCGCCATGCCTTTGACGTGGAAATTATAAAAGCAGCTAATAAGTTTTTTAATTAGTTGAATTTATACCCTGAGATTTCATTGTAGGCATTTGTGATGTATATTTTATATTATATGTATTTTTTGACGATTTGATTGAGCCATCCGTCCGTAGACATATTATATGTGATAACAGCATATTACAGAATCTGCTGATAAAATGGGTGAATTAATTGAATTCTTGTTTAAGCAATCCAGTAGATTAATGAAATAACGTGTCGAATGTTCTGATACAGAAGTGATGTCGGGGTATTATCTGAACGCGATAAGTGTCAAGAACGAGATGACGAAACGTGCGCCCAAGATACATCATCTCGTCTCTCGTCACTTCCAATAGATAGGTACAATGTCGTAACTTCTAGGAGACCTATATACATATTTTTTTACATGAATACCGCACAAGAGTCCCAAATGTTCCCGTCAGAAGCCAACGATACTATGGCATCCCCAATTGGGGTATGTTGTGAGGCTGAAGGTGGTGGGGAAGGGAAGGAGAAAGGGAAGAGGAAGGTGGGGGAGTACCTGGCTATTCAGATCTGGTCACACATTTCAAGCAACTTTTCAATTCCGGATGGTGGTCTTACACCAGGGCAATACTGAGAGTATCTTCCGCTCTGTAACGTGCCGCAAATATACCATATATTATTTTTAATTAATAAATTGTGAAACATCACAAATTAATCAAATAAAATTGGTTTGCCACGCCGGGATTCGATCCCGCGACCTTCGGATTGCGAGTCAAGAGTCTTACCGCTGGATTACGCCGGCCAATGAGTTGTCCCGTAAAGCGAATAAATTAGCCGACTACTTGTCTGTACACTCTATACACAGAGTATAAGTACAAAAATACTACACTGTAAATAAATTCATTTGATATCCATACTAATTATTAAAGGCATTTTTGAAGTGGATTCTAGGTTTGAAATTGGTAAATAATGCAAAAAAACTATATAATCATAATTTCGGAGGGCCAACTGTCGGGAGATGAACCGGGGTCACCAATTCAAATAAGCCCTAATCTCACAAAGTCCACCAAAGAACCGTAAACAAGGGAAATCACATAAGTTTTAAGATTGTCACGGCCAAAAGCATTTTCGTTATTTGTTTTTGGGGTGTTATCTCATCTACCATCTACCGGATCTGCCGGATCTGCCCTGATGATGGACACTGCAACGATGTCCGAAACGTTGGCTAAAGAAGGAGGTAGCGCAACACGGCATAACACCCCAAAAACAAATAACAAAAAGGGAAATCACATTCAAAATATTGCATAAATATTTCCATACTATTAATAAAAATACTATCTACCGTGCCATTATATGTTTCAATGTGTCTACAGTTAAAATTTGGGGGCTAAAAGGAGGGTCTTGTAGGTTTCCTTGTTCTATTCATCGTTTTCATGGAATATGAAAACATTCCGAGAGTAACAATTCCATTGACGTAGGTTCATATAACAAATTGTCTAAAAAACATATTATTATTTGTAACATTGGCGTAAGAACCAAGAAAAAAATATAGTTTGTTTTTGTTAGATTGAAGATCTCCCGCGTATCGTATATTATTATTTATGCACGCAACATGTTGGTACTGTGTACGAGTAGGTACTATCTGATTTCCTTGTTCTATATGCTGCTTTGTAAACAATAACATCTCAACATTGATAAGAAATACCCCCCGTGGCTTTACGTCAAAACATTATCTCAAATATATTTTTAATAACGAACGTAAATAGTATCTACCCACTTGAAATATCATAGTAAGCACGTCATGTTCTTACTTATAATGATATAAATGCATCTAATTATAGTTCTACATGATTCTGTGTAGAGAGTTTCTGTTTACATCTCTAAGGCAGTGGACGCATGCAATTTCCGTAACAAGAGGTTTCCAACAAAACAACTTATGTAATATTCTCTCGTAAGGCTGACTTAATACTCGTTAGATTTTTCCCGTAAATCACTCACGTAAGCGATTTATAGCCAAATTACCTATGTAAACGACACCAAAAGTCACTTAACGTAATCTATATCAAGTTACAGAACTTGTTCTTTCGGAAGTTTTTTGACAGGTCTAATTGCGTCCGCGCCAATTTCTGGCCTTCTTACAGCTTTTAAAATCAGTTTGATAAGCTAAGAGATTTTCCGTAAGAAATAGTACCAAAATGCGCCGTTTCGCGATGTCAAAAATTAAAAGACGGTTGTTTTCGTAGGACTTTTTTCCTGTAATGATTTACACTTTTTTTTTTGAAAATGAGCATCCTTCTATTCAATTATCGGTCCAATCCTTTCTATTCTCATTGTTTCTGTTTTTAACATTATAAAAACGTGTTAAGTTGTAAATTTTAATTACTAGTAAACCCAGCCTTACGTAAACTATTTGCAAGCAAAAGAAAGCATACAAAGAAATCATTTAAAATGTAGGTTTTTGAATTGCGTGCACTATTATAATAACATCTGAAAACCATTAAAAACTTCAATTCACTTCCTTTCATGAACATTTTATTCGTCTCCATAGTCCGTAGCCAATCCTTTTTTATGTGAAAACTGCACAAGAGCCCTAACTGCTCCCCACCACCTGGAGCCATTAAGACTATGGCTTTTAAAAAAAGTTTATTTATCAGACATTATTTATAACAACAGTTTTCCGAAAACTTTTCATTTTGGAAAAAGAATTACTGGAAACCCTTAGAAACCCGCCGAGTTTAATTGCAGTCATATTCGCGCCAAGGTGAAGTATCATCTGTTAATCCGATAGCAGCAAACTATGCACGATTAATTTGAATGATGATTAAATCAAAGATAATTATTTTCTCGCTGTTTTCAAAAGCGTATGAGAAAAACATGAAAAATACGCGAGAAAAATAATTATCAACATCCTTCCCAACCTTGCAACGCCATCGTCATAACTTATTTTTTGCTATGTCAAGCGCAAAATTTAAGCGTTTTTCCAAAGACCACGGATGAAGGAGTGATAAATCACGATGACCAACGGGTGTCAGATCAAGAGCAGGTTTCATTATAATTAATTATTATCTCTTGGGCGGACTCACCGATCTTTAGGGTTAATTAGTTATTAAAGGCCATCTATACATATAAAAATAAATATATGTTTGTTTGCTCGTTCGTTTGTTTGTTCGTCCTTTATGTATTGCTATATTAAGAAAGGGAAATGTTAAAAACTTTCAAAATATCTTCTTTGCATCCTCGCGACGGTTTCCGGATTATTACAACCACGTGACAATACATCTGAAAAGTTTTTTAAGTTTTTTAAAACCTTCAGAAATTAAGTCTTGTTCTTAAAGGAAATTTTCTGCAAAAGTGAAATACAACAATAATAATAATAATATTTGGATGATTTGTATAGCGCCGTTTATGTGAAAAATCACCTAAGGGCGATGTATAAATTTATAAAACATTTTTACAATCTTACTTCTAACTACAGACTAAACAAAATGTGATGACAACTTATGGCTAAAATATTGCATCCACCGGTTCTTCGACCACTGATTCAAAACTATATTATATACATGGCATTTGACCAATTAACGCGATGTTGCGTAAAAATGTACCAACATGTATTTTTTTTTATTTATACTCTCTACATGCAGAAAATATGCAGGACCATACTTACCTACCTGATAGGCCACTTGAGACTAACACTGTTTTATTTGGAGAAATTTAAATTCGGTTTGCACAGTGCACACGAAAGAACACATGTTTATTTATTTATTTATTTATTTCAACGCCATAAAGTGGCTATTACAATCCGGTGATACATAGTGGTACATAGGAGGATAATTTCAATGATAATATATACATTAAACAAAGTATGTTATTGGAAAAGCCATTATTTATTCCTGGTATATGTTTTGATAATACTATACATACATATAATAATATGTTCTTTAATGAACATGTTTGGGAAAGCAAACGCAAAATACGGAAAGCAAACTCAAAATACAAGAATCTATGTGCTCGTGCTTCCAGATTCTAATAATTGTATATGCAGGCAGGTCTATTACCATCGTCGCCAGATATAGACTCTCATCTGAAGTAAAGTTTCCACACAAAGTATTTGAATTCCAAAAGAGACCATTATTAACGAAGATGCAGCATTGCCGCCGAGAATTTTAATTACTCTTCTAATAGCTCTGCTGATACATATCGGCTGTAACCAGATACCGGATAATAATAGTACCGACATGTCCCGGAGTAGGTACTGCAAAGTATTGGTGACCACACCACATACCACACACCACACACCATCACCACGAGCTTGACCTTGGGCGGTGGTCAGCGGAAACAATGATTACGATGACTGGCTGATATCTTGACAAGACAGCGGTTGTGACGTCACTCGACTCTCATGTCGCTTTGCGCACCACAGCTCACGGCTAATGGCCGTTCAGACGTTTCAATTTTAGTTGATCAACTCTCTGTCAACTCTTGAATGATACTTGAAAGCTTATTGACAAGTGTGAAAACCCTTTCAACAAAGTTGATCAATTTTTTAGTTGGACAACTAAAGTTGGAAGCACGTCCAGTTTGGCTGTTCAAGTATGGGTCATCGTTCGAGTTTTACACCGATTCAACACGTGTGAACAAATAGTTTCAAATCGCTTGCAATTTTCAGTTCCCAAAGGGCTAAAGTAGACATTAGACTTACATACCATCATGGTATCTTCTTCAATGAAAAATTCCCGAAATGGTCTAATGTTATGATGTTTAGATTTATCGATCTGTACCTAAGCCATCTCTGTCTTTGCGGGATCAAAAGCAAGACTAATATAATAATGGAAATGCCCGTGACAACATATATTTTCGAAAAGAGTGTTACGAGATTGAATCCAGTAGACACAAAAATAAGACATTCAAAACCATGGACAAGAAGAATGGAGGCTTGAATTTGAATCTCCCGTTGCCAGATATTTCAATTTATTTGTAATTTTGTTTTTAAAATGTTTTTTCCTGCCACTCGCACCAGTACACTGTTTTGGAAATTAATATTTTATTATAGAAAGGTAAAAATTTAATCAAATTGTTCTTCCGAAATTCGTAAATGATTTAGATGCCCAATGCCCAATGCCCAATGCCCAGTATCTTCTAATATTTTAATGCCATCTCTCTCAAAATAGTATTAGTTACACCAAATTCAATTCTTCGTAGAATACATATCTAAACTAAATACTACGGTTTTTGTGACTTTTCAACCAAATTTTCTGAATTTCGTTCCTCGAAAGGTCAAAAATTATAGAGACGCACCCAATTTCAGTTAACGCCGTCTTGAATAACGACATCGGTTATATTTAAATTGAAACGTATGAACGAATCTTGTTCAACTTTTGTTATTCAATAGAAGTTGAACCACTACAACTGAAAGGTCTGGACGAGGCATGAGGAGGTATGTTCACTTGACATTAAGTTGCATAACAATTGAATGGATTTATTATATTTTTAGATTCTTGTGGACTGCAACCAGTTGCAGGTGAGATTGATGGCGTCGTTACAATTTACGAGCGCAATTGATTACGATAATGAGAAAAATTGAATTAAAAACAACTAAAACAAATACGTAACTTTAATTATTAACTAGCAGACCCGGCCACACGTTGCTGTGGCTAACGAAACACAACGCCATTACCCAACCTTTATAAAATCCACACCACCCGCTGCCTGAATTTAATATTAGAATTTCTCGGCTTTTCTCTACTATAATAAGCATGTATTATACATATAAACCTTCCTCTTGAATCAACTATAATATTATAATTATTATTTTTTATTTATATGATAATACAGTTAGCGATCGCCACTAATTATACAATGCTTGCAATGCAACACGGGTGGGTTTATTCATTTACCGAGAATGCTAAATGCAATGTTAATTGTAAAAGTAAACGATCAAATGCATAGAAAATTTTATATTTCGATCGTTTACTTTTACAATTAGCATTGCGTTTAGCATTCTCGGTAAATGAAGAAACTCGCCCACCTAATATTTGAAAAGGTAAAATCAAATACCTACTTACTCTAGGTCCTAGAGTAAGTAGGTATTTGATTTTCCCACTCTAGGACATCTATTTTCCAATTTCTTCCGTAGAACGAATTTCAAAAGTGACTATAGTACGGCCCGCCAGCCGTTTTAAATCGCACAAAAATATATTTTCTTTGAATTTCTAGGCTTTTCTCTAATATAATTTACATGTATTATACATATAAATTAACATATAAAACTTAGCCTAATATCCCATGCCTCAAAAATATTGACTAATATCATCCTAAAAAGAATCGAACCAAAAGTAGAGAACATCCTTTCCGGAGACCAGTTTGGCTTTAGAAGAGGTGTAGGAACCAGAGAAGCAATATTGTCGCTACGAATACTACTAGAAAAAAGAATAAAAAGAAACCAAAATACATTCATCGCATTCATAGACCTGGAGAAGGCTTTCGACAAAGTAGAATGGAAAAGACTCTTCGAGATTCTGAAGAGAATTGACATCAAATATAGAGATAGACGAATAATCCAGGCGCTATACAAGAATGAGGCCGCTATAATTAGATGTGACAATGATACAAAAGAAGCCAGTATAAGACAAGGGGTGAGACAGGGATGCTCTCTGTCACCTGTTCTTTTTAACGCTTATATACAAAGTGCGATTGACGACTTGAGAGAGAGAATGAGTCACAGAAAAGGTGTAAAGATACACGGGCAAAAGGTGGATATGATAAGGTTTGCTGACGATATTGCTATGGTTGCTGAAAGCGAAGAAGAACTCCAAGAGGCCTTAACAAGCATGCAAAGCATTCTTCAAAACAATTACAACATGAAGATAAATAAAGACAAAACAAAGCTGCTGACTGTAGGCCGAACGCAACATCACATGAGAGTAGAGATGTCAGGAGTTCCACTAAAGAACACCAAGGAGTTTGTCTACCTCGGGAGTAAAACAACATGGGACGGTCGGTCTAAGAGCGAGGTCAACAGCCGTATACACCAGGCTAGGCTTGCATTCAATAAAAGGTCGAAAATAATAGAATCAAATAATATAGACCTGAAACTGAGAATACTCCTCATCAAGACCTATGTATGGAGTATCTTGATGTACGGCTGTGAAACATGGTGCCTATCCGAAAGAGATAAACGGAGACTAGAGGCTTTTGAGATGTGGTCCTATAGAAGACTATTAGGAATTTCCTGGAGAGACCACATAACAAATGAAGAGGTACTCCAAAGAATCGAAGAAGGAAGGCACCTGCTCAGGACCTTGTCCGAAAGGCGCGCAAGATGGATCGGCCATGTAATAAGACAAGAAGGCCTCTTGCATGCCATAATGGAGGGTATGACCGAGGGGACAAACGCTAGTGGACGCCCACGCCGAGAGTACCTGGAGGACCTGCTGGTGGACGTGCGCTGCTCATCATATGCAGACTTCAAAAGAGCCGCACAAGACAGGGAAGAGTGGAAGAAACGAATAGATGACATTGCTGCAAACCAATCTCAGGATTGAAACCAGAGAGAGATACATATAAATATTCCTCTTCAATCACTCTATCTATTCGTGAAAACCGTATGAAAATCCGTTGCGTAGCTTAAAAGATTAACGCGCACATACATTTTGAGCGACTTCATTTTATACTATGTAATTTAATGATGATAAAATGAAAATACGACCCTCGTAGGAAAAAGGAAGCAAGTCATATTATGAGATGTAAGCGGAAATAACGCATTTTACTTTTCTCGGAAAACAAAAGCACGCTATGACATTATTATAAAGAAAAACTTAATAATTAGGTACCTACTCGAATTTCGTCTATAATACGGTCAGCATTTCAGCCGGCTAACAAATGACAGGGTAAGAACGGATGACGAAGACAAAGGAGACAGCCTGTTTTTGATGGGCGATAACAGCGAAGATTTACTAAAACTGAAGACCTTTGAGGGAGGCCTACTTTCTAAGTCTGATGAAAACAAAGAAGAAGCACTTACACGTGTCAAGAAGATTATTTGAAATCATACGCTGATAAAAGGCGATTCGTGAGCAGTGATTGACCCCGTGGCACCATGACACCGAGCCACCGTGGCAGGACAGGTGAGGGCAGAGGTGGCGCTACTCGACCCTCATTCATCTACTATAGACTAGAAATAATGAGATAAGGTGCGATTAGCACTCGCAATAAAATTTGTATAGACTTCATTAAATTACATCATTCGATTTGAATTGAAAACACTGGTGAAGCAACGATTGTAATACGAATTCCGGAGTGATTGTCTGTCGGATTGTATTATTTACAATCTAATCAATAAAATTAAAGGCCTTATTTTTGACGTCACCAATCAGTAAAGCTATTCAAAATTCCATATTTCTTAAGATGTGGTGAACGGTTTTCTACATTTTAATTACTTGCACGAGCTAACAATTTTATTAGCACATATTTAAGAGAGAGAGACGATTAACATAATTCCAGATTTTGGGTGTTTTATAAGTAAGAATTTTAAAAGTTTTCTCGAAATATTAAACATAAAGCTTGATGAGATTTTGTAAATATTATTGATAACTGGAGTGTGCGGAATGTGTTGCCAATGCCACTCAAAAAAAGAAAGTGTCTGTCCCCCGTTCCTTTTCCACCTTCCCCGCCTTTCCCCAACCCTTCCATTTTCCCCGCCTTCCCTCCTCCCTCGTCTACCCTCCCAAGACACCACCGCTCCTTCATTCCCCTTCCCCTCCCGGATCCCTTCCCCCTCTCTCCTTCCCTCTATAACTACATGAAATTCAGACATTTTTCACACAACTCGCGCGCCACCTATCGTAATTTTTTTATACACATTTCATGACGTCAGAGCTCACCATTGTACGTAAAAACCTTCGGAGGGCGTGCGCACAACAACTCATCAAAGTTTCATCGCAATCGAATTAATGGTATAAGATTTAACAAGAGACCAAGAAAGAAACATTTATTTTTTATCTAAATGGATGGAAATTATGGAGATGAAATGTATATATTGACTGTCAGTGGTTGAGTGGGCATAGCGCTTGGGTCCCACCCGAGCGTCGCGTGTTCGATTCCTCGGCTGGCTAAGTTCTCCATCACAACACAAGCAACATTTTCGGCTTTCTGTGGTGATAATAGGAGATTTTCAAACATTGTTGGGTTATTCGTAACCCGGGAATGTTTGTCTTTCTTTAAAAAAAAAAAATATATATTTCATAATAAAACAACCAAAAAGTTCTGTCCTAAATTTTATTATATTTTTTTTAATGTGAATACCTCAATACTCACAGCTGCTCCCGTCGAGAGCCAGTGAGACTATGACATCCCCAATTGGGGTATGTTGTGAGGCTGATGGTAGTGGAGAGGGGAAGGAGATGGGGAAGAGAAAGGTTGGGAAGTACCTGGCTGTTCAGATCTGGTCACCAAACACGTCTAAAGCCATTTCAAACAACGTTTCAATTCTGAGCGTTGATCTTACACCTGGGCGATTCTCAGAGAATCTTCCACTCTGGGACATGCCACAAATATAATATTATAATCCAAATCATTTTTTTTACCACTCACAAGTAAAAAAAACTGCTTTCAATTGAAAATCCAAAGCAACGCGAAACGAAGAGGATAATATAATTAGCGCAATCACAACTTTGAAACATATAATTTCGTGAAAACTTCGTGAATTAGTGCAGTGACAGACTGTTATTATTCCTAGGAAAAGCGCGCAGATTCGGCACGCGCGAAGTTTGACAGTCCACGTGTTAGAAACACGCACGTGTATTGACAACGTACTATGCAAATAATTCATCCACGAGGCCATGAGGTCATGTTTCAAATTATATTACATTCATACATTCCTGAAATTATAACTATCCGGAAACTCGTATTTACCGAAGACAAACTCCGTCAAGTCGATGAAATTGTAACAAATATTGTGGTCAACCACGCGAAAGACATTTTCTATGTTTTAGATTAACCTTTACTACCAATTGGTTTACACTATGGAAACTAAAAAAATAGACATTTTTGTTTCGAAAAGTTTTAATTATCGATGTACATTTGTTACTTTAATTTTAATTTTTTTTGCGACCGGTTTCGACACGTCCGTGTCATTAACGAGCAAACTTAAAACTAACTTAAAAATTCTTTACAAGCAGTGTTGCCAACTCGAAATCTCTGTTCCCGCTAAATCGTGACGGATCAACGGTCAGAAATCCGTCAGATACACAAATTTTCGTCCATTCTGGGGGGGAGGGGTGGCTAGAGAATTTCAGGGATCAAAATTTCTCCATAAATCCATAAATATAAGCGATTTTCGCCTATAAAAGTATGTAATTTGTCACTTTTTTCGAATCCGCCAGAAAATCCGTCATACTGTAAATTCCGTTATACACAAAATTTTCCCGTTTCGGGACACTCCAATCCGCCAGATATGACGGGAAATCCGTTAAGTTGGCAACACTGTTTACAAGTACACAATTAATTAGGGGGGGTAATGGGAGGGGGAATTTGGTGGAGGGGGAGGACGGTGGGAGGAGTCAAAATTACATGGAAACATCGTAAGCAGAGGTGATTTACATGGTGCTATAAATTAATTTAGTTAATAAAATAATAGCACCATGACAGTTTCGTTTATTTTTTTTTCTTATAATTTTTTTTACAAAATAATTAAGGCCACTTTTCGATAAAATCAATTGTTGGACAACTCAATTTTGCAAATATTCGTGGTGTTACATGCACACCAAAAATATACACATTTTTGGCTTTGGCTAGTGAATTTCTGTGAAAAGCAAAAGTTTCCAACTTATTGAAGATCATCTAGTTATCAAAACTTATAAAAATACGAATCGCCCGAATTTCATAACTGTTTATTTTTTATTAAAATAATACATTATGTAAATTACCCTAATATTTGAATTTTTACAGATAAAATAATATTTCAATGCTCTTTAGCTCACGATGGAAATGAAGTTTAGACTTGGATGTACATTCATCGATGTGATTGGCGTATATTTAGTAGATGTTTGAAGTCATTATGAATTGTTTATGGGTTTAATTCGTGAAACTCCGTTTATTTTATTTACTAATTTAATTTAAATTAAATTTAATAACGTTGTCATTAAGTTCTGCAAGTATTTTAGTTTTTTATTATTGTTACAGCTGTTTCGGCTTACAAGGCCATTTTCAAACTGTGGTCAGATCACTTTGAGACGACTTATTTATATGATTCTAAATTTCAAATTATAAGGTCCCTAAATTGGTTTATTACCGATTTATTAAAAGTAATAACATAATAAATTTAATTTAAATTAAACTTACAAAAAAAGTTTAAATCATGACGCCACACTAATTAAACACTATACACGTGTTTAGGAGACTATGACAATGACTATTTTATTTATGGTAAGATCATATTGTTTCTATAGCGATAATAAAACATTGTAATAATTATCTTGTGAAAATTGTGTTTGTTATTACGTTATGTTTAAAATCACAACCTAGGTCAATTAAACAGTTTATCTGGTGGGTAGTAACTAGGTAGGTAGATACTCGCTACTCGCTACACGAATATTATGTTTTAATAATTAATAATATAATTTTATTAGCGCAGAGTTAGAGTACAGAGACATCCACTGGGTGGGTGATATTTCTTATCTCGAGACTTGGAACGTTTATAAAATCATCTGCATAGTTATGATAACTATAGTCAAGATGATTTATTCAATATGATGTTTTGATTTCCATTTTATATGGAAATCATTATTTTTCGAATGCTTTCTAAATTGTGGTTATCTTTGTAGTATGAAAAACGACCAAATGTTTTCAAAACATTGGGTCGTATCGGGGCCACTTTTGTTTTCCATTGGCCACTGAAAACAAAAAATGAAAGAAACAAGTTTCTTCTTTACACAAACATTTCTTACAGTGTTTGAAGTAGTAACACTGTTTTCAAGGCTATAATATTATTAACCCCTCAGGTCTCGCGCTTTTTTTGCCGGAAGGATAAAATATTTCCGCTTTGCAATAAAATCAAAATAATTGTTATATTTCTAGACGCACCAAAAAATAGGTAATGAAATATGCTTCCAACTTTTATATATAAAAGTGATGAAATATGCTTTCAAGTTTTATAATCAAATAATTTTTAAAGCATAAAAAATTTGAATGCAAACAAGAAAAAGTTTTAAAAATGGCTCACCTAACGTTTTTTATAACTAAAATTATTGATAACGAAAAAAACTAAAAACACCCACATATTTTATTAGGCAAATATTTTATGAACGTTATCGTCGACTCACTTTTTTATCGTTTATTTTAAAATAATTAAAAAAAAATTCCCAAATCTTTTTTTTCAAATTGCGTTCGGAAATTTTGGTTTTACGAAAATTTACATTTCAATTCTTTTGTAGTTAAGTTTAAAATATAAAACTTGGTGTTTTCTCTTTCTAATCCCGTTTAGATCATTTTTCTAACATTGGTAGTAAGGGAACTACAACGCTTTCCGCGAGACCTATATGAGTTGTTACGAAAAGGAAACACATTAGTGGTACCCAAAAGTAAATTAAAACGAAAAAACTAAGATCGAAATTTGAGATCATGTATGTAGGTAGGGATTTAGGTCGTAAATGTCAAATAAGACTAAACGGGAGTTAATTAGTTAATGAGTTCTTTACTCAGTTTTGACAACTTTCATTTCTCCAAGCTAGAAAATAATCAATTGATCGCGTCTTAAACGAATTAATTAAGTCTATGGATCGCGTATACGATTTCTTTCATTTCTATGAGCTCCGTTAGTTCACATCCACTCATTAATTAACCAGTTATGTTACACATCAACCGATATTATTAAAAAAGTCAGCTTGTCTGTCACTCGGGTGGCCGCACTACAAACGGCGGTTTTTGCGTCGGACTCATGCTCTCTATGTTACAATACCTTCTCGTATGTTGACCGTGCTCACAACTCACAAATATTGCTAACTGACCGCGTACGACGGATTTAGTCAATATCGTATTTGTTTTATCTATATTTCCAAATATATCTCGCATACCTTGGTATATATACACTTGGCATTGTGAAGAAGTGACTAGTAGAAAATGAGAAGACGGGCACATTTCCCGACAAGATCATTATTAGAGTTTAGAAAGTAAAAGCCGGCGTCCCCAGTTTCACAAATAGCCAGAATACGAGACATAAGGGATCAGTCGCCATTCGCCAGAACGGAACCGCTCTTGCCTGTTTAGTGTTTATTATTAGATGTTAGGGCGATGAGTCGCATCGTGTACTTTGTACAGTTTTGTTTTGGGTAACTGGCCAGAATTTCAATAACATAACCAACTGGTTATTAGCATCTAAATAAAGGTTATAAAACCGTTATTTGAGTTATTCCGCTATATGTATAGTAGCTTCGCGGGTCGGCAACGTGTCCGTCGGCTACAGTTGATATTGGATAGTTGTTTAGTTATTAGTTATCAGCAGGGCTGGGCAAAATACATGCTTTGCTGTAATTGAAATACAAATTACAAAATACTTTTTCGCATGTATTTAAAATAAGAAATACAAAATACTTTCAAGTCGTGTATTTGAAATACAAAATACAGTATTTTAACCATTTTTTTCCATCAAATACAAAATACAAATTACAAAATACAAAATACATTTGGTTTTGGTAGAACCTTTGGTTGCAATAAATTGCCGTAAATGCCCTTATCTAAGGGTGCGTTTCCGTAGAAGCAATGTTAAGCAGAGTGAAACAGAGACGTGCAAAAATTGACCAATCATATTGCTCAAAAGACACATCTCATCTCCGCTTCACTTGTAAAATTTGTGGTAAAGGACTCAGGTGTTAGATAAAATAATAATAATAATATATTATTATAATACGACATTTGTATAGCGCAGTTTTGGGTTATTTCTAGTGACCTACCGAAGGTTCGGTTTCGGTTTCGGCAAGGTTCGGTAAAAAAATCTAGTTTCGGCAACAGTTTCGGTTTCGGCACAAAATCTGCCGAACCTTCGGCCGCACCGAAACTCTGCATTCGTGAATTATCGCGTGCCGTTTGACTGACTTCGGGTGAGTTCGTGGCTCATGTGTCATCCACCATCATCAACTGAGTTCGCCGGCCGGTCCGGCGTGCTTGTATTGTGAGTTTATGTGATCACAAACTTCAATTATTTTTATTTATTTCATTTAACAAGTGTAAATAAAAATTAAAATCTAGTCTCCTTCAACGGAAGCAATCTTCCAAACAGTCCCTCCTTTGATGTGCTTGGTGTAAGGCCCTCCGTTCATGGTAATTGTGACGAAACCACAAGTACCCTGCTGATATACTACTTTTTAATGCTAGTCTCCGTACACGGCGCTATCCGAAATATACTGAACTTGATCATTTTTCACGTGCAGCCGTGGAGTTAACACGCTGTCAAGCGATGTCATATGACTTTTTTTCCAACATCAATCCATGCCATCTCCACTTAATCATTTCTTACGTATTCTGGTAATGTATAGTTATATAAACATGCATTTTTTCCACTTCCAGAACAAATCTAACATTACTTTCATGTTCCGACGTCATTTCTGTCAAACGTCAAATGAATAAGTATCAGACACAAATGATGCGACGCGTTGTGTGCGATCAGCACTGTCGGTATCGTGAAACTGATTGGAAACCGACAGCCACCACGTAGCGCCGTGAACGGGCACCAGCAAAATCGTACGGGGGTACTACGAATGATACGCGCACGAAGATCAAGTATCTTGTAAGTATCTCCGTGATCGGAGTAACTCTAAGTGACCAGTTCAGGTATGGGGGCTCCATCGAAGCCAGAGTTTTAAACTCTCAGAAACTGGGCGTACTGTACAGGACCCGCAGATACTTTAATAGTATACAACTGCTAACATTGTACAAATCGCAACTGCGCCCCACTATTGAATTTGGCAGCCACCTATGGTCTGGAGCAGGCCCGGACTGGCCAGGTCCGCAGGTCCGCGATCGCGGAGGGCCCCCGCCGCGAGGGGGCCCCGAAGGGGCTCTACAAAACGTACAAAAAAAAGTTTTTGACTTGTTAGTAGTTATTTTGTGTTTTTGGTAATGTTTGTTTACATTTTCGAAAAAAAAATTATATTTTCCAAAAATAGAACATGTCCAACAACTGTTTATATCTCGCCGTGTATACGAAAGCTTTATACAATCCACTGTCATCCGCATCGTCTGCACCCTGACGTGTGTCGTGTGTCCACTGTTCAGCAGACAGCTCATAAATGAACTAATACCGACAACTGCACCGCGATGTCCTATCAGGTCAGCTGATCACTCAGTAGGGCCGCGCAAGCGCATATCGTCCTCCCCCTTCCCCCTTTCCTACATTTATAATAACATCCACCCCACACTATTGTTTTCAAGCCACTACAAGTCGATTTTATGCGATGCGGTTTGCTAAAGTAGTATTATTTTTCTAATCCCTAAAATCAATTTGTCATTATTTTTACTACAAAAATAATTTTGACATAATTCATTAATGCTTTGGTGTGAATAAAATCCTGCCCTTTATTTTGAACTCCGTTATAATTATTGGCAGTTCTACACAGTGGCGGACTAAGGGGGGGGGGGGGCGAAGGGGGCGGCCCGCCCCGGGCTCCCGGTACTGGGAGGCCCCCAAACGCCTCCATGTTCCCTTGATCAAATCCTAAACAAGCCTTTAAGGCACCAGGAACAGGATTTTTTTGTAGTCATTTTTTATTTCATTCTTTGAAAGATGCACTTGTTAAGAATGCTCTCACCAAATTTTTTTTAAGGAAATTCAAAAAATTGACGGAAATACAACATTTTATGTGAAACCGTTTGAAAGAGTTTTGAATTATCCTTTAGCAAAACTTTGAATGCGTTTTTCTCGAAACATTTTATCATTTTTCAACCTGGTTGACAACATATTAAATAAAAACCATATATCCTACTTTTTTTTTTTTTTTTTTTTTTTTATTTATTAAATTTCAGAATACATTTTGTACAAAAATTTGAGTAGACCCACAAAGCTGTCATATGGCAGCTTGTCTGCAGGTTCTAACAATTTAAACATTCTTAATATAATATCTAAGAAAATATTTGTAAATACATTTATATTTTTAAGGAAACATTAGAATAGATCACATAGTAATATTAGATAGTTTAACTTACAGCTATAAATATATAAGATATTTCAATATACCTGCCTAATAACAAGATATGTAGGCAGCTATATTAAGATATTCAAAGATACATGGAGTTTTCGTTCATTAACCATAGTTTTATCATTTTAGGACATAGTCTCTCATTTTTTTCAAATTTTATGTTTTTATTAATTTTATTGAAAATCACTGGTATTAGATATTCAAGAGTACGGCTTCCATATTTATTTAATATTCGAGGAGTTTTTAGGCCCTTTCCTTCTCTGAATCTTGTGGTATGTTTGTGTACAAGTAGGTGTTTGTAAGGGCTTTCCCCCATATTGTCCATAATAGTAGTGAACCAGTGAAGACCTTTTATTGTAAGTAGGCTCTCTGAGCCATACAGTAATTTTAAGTTATGTCTCTGTTTGTAAATATTTGTTGTGACAATTTTTTTAATTATGGCAGTTTGTAAATTTTCAATATATTTAATGTAAGTAGTGCTTGCATGTCCCCAAGTTCGAATACCATATCTAAGGATAGATTCGACCATAGAAAAATATATGAGTTTAAGAGTACAATGAGGCAAAATAAATTTTAATTTGTAAAAAATACTAGCTAAGGATCTGAGCTGGTTACAAATTTTAGCCACTTGTTTATCCCACTTAAAATTGTTATCAACAATTATTCCCAGATAAGTATATTCATTTGTAAAATCGATTTTTTCACAGTCACAAACATTAACAATTCCTCTATGTATACAGTCAAAGCTATGAGCGGTTATTTTAGGAACATTCCACATTTTCAAACTTGGTGATTTTATGTACATGCATTTGGTTTTTTTAACATTAATAATTAATCCTACATCATGAGCCCATTTGAGAAGCTCGTTAAAATCTCTTTGTAATTCTTGTATAGCTATTTCAGGATTTTCATTTGATACAACAAGAGCAGTATCATCAGCAAAAATGAATCGACGAGCTTTTTTGAAAATCTTACACATAGCAATTACATATATAATATATAATTTTGGACCTAGAATTGACCCTTGCGGTACTCCCGATTTGATGTATCTTGATTTACTAATTATATTTAGAATCTTCACACTCATTTTTCTATTTGACAAATAGTTTTTAAAGAATAAGAGGAGTTTACCTCGGATACCTATAAATTCAAGTACTTTAATTATTTGTAAATGGCTAAGTGTGTCGAAAGCTTTTGAGAAATCAATAAATAGAACCAATACATGTTGTTTACAGTTTAGTTGTGAATTTATATGATTAGAAAATTTTTCGAGCAATTTATCGCAACTTTTATTTTTTTGAAAGCCATACTGGCATTCATCAATAATACTCAGATTATTTAAGTATTTATCTAAATTTATTGATATATATTTTTCTAAGATTTTTTCTAATGCAGGAAGTAAGGAAATCGGCCTGTAATTGTTTATTAAAGAGTGATTTCCATTTTTAAAGATAGGCCTTACAATGCTATATTTTAGTTCATCGGGAATATGGCCCGTATCAATTATTCTGTTAATTAAGTGTGCGATTATAGGACTAAGTAATTTAACATGTTTTTTCAAATCATACATACGAATTAAATCTATGCCTGGTGTCTTGGAATTTTTCATACCTCCGATAATTAATTCGATTTGCTTTTTATTTGCTCGTGGTAGATACATTGTGTGATTTAAATATTCCGGCGTGTATTCTGACGCTCGGACATAACATACATGTAATAACTTATTTACCCCCTCATCAAAGAAGTCTGCAAAATTTTCTGCCACTGCATCTTTCGATTTGGATTTTAAGAAATATTTTGATATGACTTCATCACAACCGGATTTATCTTTCCTTCCTAAAGTTTTATTAATTTCATTCCAAGTTTTTTTAATGTCTTTAAAACAGTGATTAAATTTATAGTTATAGTATAATTTTTTTGTGTTTATTATTTGTTTATTTAATTTATTTCTGTATTTTTTGAAATCCATTTCATATGTTTTGTTGTTAGGTGAGTTTTTCCATTTCCTCCAAAGAGTATCTCGTGTTTGTATATTTTCAATGAGGCAATCATTCATCCAAGTTTTTTGATAATTGCGATATTTTTTATTAATTTTTGTGATGTTACTTAGTTCATAAATATTTTTAAATTTCGATTTCATTTCTTCGTACAATACATTTGGTTCAGATAATTTTAGCATTTCATTCCAATCAGTGATTGAGATAAATAGATTAACTTTTTTTTCAGAGAGTGCAGTATAGTACTCAGCGTGCGATTTGTTTGAAGTGAGTTTGTCGTAGGTAGAGAAATAAATCGTCGTTGCAATTAGGTAGTGGTCAGCTATTATTGTTTCACATACGCACGAACTGATTTCTATGGTCTCCCTCTCTCTTATATAGATATGGTCTAGACAAGTAGCCGTTATATGGTTTGACAATACTGCTTCTCGTGTCACATCGTTAATAGTTTTAACCAATCCGAAGTTGGCCATTAGGTTTTCGTATTGGATTACAATCGGTTCGAGTTCACTTAAAATGTTAACGTTCGAATCGCCAAGTAATAAAATGGATTCTTTAATGTCAATATTACCCAATATAGTTTCCAGTTCATGGAGAAATAATTTTTTATTTGTGTTTGGAGGTCTGTACATTGCCAATAGATGTATACGTTTATGTTTGTAAATAGAAATAGTACCGTAAACGCATTCAAAATTTCTTGTTACTATATTTATTTTTTCGAATGTAAGATGATCCTTCACGTATACAATAATTCCGCCACCCGATCTTTTTGTACGACAAAAATAGTAAGAGTTGAAGCCCGATATTTTGTATAGATTTATATTATTTTCATTTATCGACGTTTCACATAGCGTTATTATGTCAATATTTCGCAAGGAACTAGAAATAGTTAGGAGGAAAGTATCAAAATGTTTTGATAAGGATCGAATGTTAAGGTTAATGGCAGTTATATTATTAATTCCTAATACATGTTTATTTGACCAATTTTCAAAATTGTGAGTACGTTCATAATCAATTTCTGATAAGTCAAAATCTCCGTTTAAATCACCCATACTGAATAATATTTAAATATGCGGGAATAGTATGTAAACATGTGTGAAGATTTATGAAGGCAAATTATAAAAATCAATGTTTTGATAGCAGTAAGCATTAACAATATATTCATAGTTAGATTTTGGTTTTGATCAGAACATATTTGGTTTAATAATTGACAACAATAAATATTTTTTCTGCATGTACAAGTAGACAAAGGATAGACTAACATCAACATACATTTCAATACCAGCGTGTTAACACTGTGGTTACCGGACAATAATTCAGAATATAATATAGTTAGAGAAGAAAAGAATTGCAAGGATATGAGATACTCATATTTCGTAAGTAGAAGACATATATTGTTGAGCTTAACAGTAAAAGAGGTTAAGTATTTAAATAGTGTTTTGGTTAAAAGCATTGAATTTTGTTTTTTAGAATAAAAATACATACAAAACATACCTAATCATAATCGATGCGACTTTGCGCGATATACATCATCTTTTTAAAGTAAGTGCAGTTTGTGTCGTTTGCTTTATGATTAGTGTTAAGGGTCATCTTGAAAGTAGTGTTTTGATATATACAGTTGCTACATTTTTCTTCCGAGTTTTTGTTTGGGCATTCCTTCCATTCGTGATCCTTAGCACAATGTAAGCAGGTTGCGCTTTTATCTTTACTCAAACATTTCAGTGCAGTGTGTCCAAATTTCAAGCAATGGTAGCACTGCATCAAGGGGTTGGCGTCTACCACTCGTACTCTGCTGAATCCTATATTTATTTTTTCCTTTTCAATGAGGTAAGACCTCAGTGCTCCGCTGGTTTCCAGTATATAGTTAGTTAGTCCATTTTGTGATTTAGGTTTAAACATTTTTATTAGTTTTATAGTGTTTTTTGTATCATAATCCATAATATCTTTGACACCATCATTTTGGGTTTTTAACGCCTCGATTATATCTTCTTCTGACAGATCTGCCTGTACATTTCTTACGAAAATTTTAGGGTTTTTCTTTTTTAATTCTTCGGCAACCATATTTTTTTTGAGCAGTTTATTTATTTCATCCGTCAATTTTTCTGCGTGGACTTTAGTAGGGCAAGATATTATCAGTTTATTTTGAGCGGCTTTGCGAACTCCATTTACTGCAATACCTAAATTTGCTATTTTTATTTTTTTGACGATTTGATCTTTTATCGCGTCTGATGTCATATTCGTGTTTTCACTTTTAATAATCAATGAATATTTCGATTCCGGTATTTCTTTTAGTCGACTTGCATAGGTTTTTTTTTCCATATAACTCACATTTTCAATTTTTTTTTCTAATTTTTCTATTAGTTTGTTTTGCAGAGAAGCGATCTCGTTTTGAAATGAAATTTTTTCGAGCATCCATTTTTCTTCTAGAAGTTTTATGTTAGTTTCTAGATTAGTTTTGGCCTTGGAGTCTTGTTTGGTCGATATATTTGAGATTTCAATTTTTATATTCTCTATTAGTTGCAGCACGTCCATAATGGGTTGAGTTTTAGTGACCGCGGTCACCTCACTCGCGGCAAATGCTAGTAGCGGTGTAACAATAAAACCTCTAATATTGTAAAGACGAAAAATTTTAGACACGTCCACACACAACCGAAGTGGGCGGAATTCATCAATTCTTAAACTGTTTGAAAATCCAGTGTCTATGGCACCATGTAGGGGAATTTTGATATCTTATGATATTTTATGGTAAATTTTCATCGTTCATAAAAAATTTAAAAAAATTGAAGGGGGCCCTTTATAAAACAATCCCTAAGTGGTGTCATAGTCAGATCGAATTAAAAATGTTTGGGCCCCTAGGCTATGCACCTCTTGGGGCCCCTTTACCATAGGGGCCCCTAGCTGTTGCGTGCACCCTAGGCAGAGGCCTACACTGCTTTGTGGACAATACGGCCCTGCCTTAAACATGTCGGGGACCCTAGGCAATGCACGTCTCGGGGCCCCTTTACCCAAGGGGCCCCTACCCGATGCGGGGCCCCAAGGCAGTTGCCTACACTTCTTATGGATAATACGGCCCTGGCTATAGTGACTGGATTTTCAAAGGCAGTGCCAATACCGGCTTAAACACTTTGGGGCCCCTTTACCCTAGGGGCCCCTATTGGTACTACGGCCCTGGCTATAGTGACTGGATTTTCGAAGGCAGTGGCCTACACTGCCTGGCAGGGCCGGCTTAAACATGTCGGGACCCTAGGCATTGCACGTTCAAGTCTTAAAATGTTCGAAAATCCAATGTCTATGGCACCACATAGGGGAATTTTGAATTCTAAAAAAAGAAAAAATGTCGAAACAGCTAAATTTATATTCGATTTTTTATGGAAAATTTTCAACTTTCATATAAAAAAAGAAGGGGGCCTTTTCAAAAAAAAAATTTTGCGTGGTGCCATAGTGACTTGATTTTCTAACAGTTTAAGACTTAGTGCATGCAAATCGGATATATATTTTTTCTAATATGTTGTCAATCAGGATGAAAAACGTAATTTTGAGAAAACGCGTTCAAAGTTTTGCTGAAGGATAATTCAACATACAAACTGTATAAAACGGTTTAATATAAAATGGTGTGAATGAATTTTTCGAATTTCATTAAAACATTTTATGATTGCATTATTAACAAATGCATATTTTAAAAAAGGAAATAAAAAATAAAAGTAAATAAATTTACAGTGCCTTGGTGCCTTAGCCTTGTTTAGGTTTTGATCAAGGGAACATGGAGGTGCTTGGAGGTCCCCCAGAACTAGAGGCCCGTGTGAACCATTTGTATATTTATGGTGTGAACTGAATAAAAAATCTTGTAAAATTACATCAACTTTTACTAGGGGGGGGGGGCTCATTCAGTTTTGCCGCCCCCTTTTTTAGTCCGCCACTGGTTCTACAGCATGTGTTTAGTAGTATTGTGGTGTCCTAAAAATACTGTGAATTTCTTATTTCAATAAATAATAAAGTCAATAAAAGTCGAAGATCATAATATTCGTATAAAAACCTATCTGAATTTCTTCTTCTTTATAGGTGCCAATATAGCGTTGAAACGCGTTTTCATTGTTTTCAAGCACCTAATTTTATCAAAAAGTTATCCCGGAGGCTCCCGGACCCCCCGTTTTCTGAAGCCCCCCCCCCCCACCCCACGTTAGGGGGCCCCTTTACAGGTTTTAGCGGAGGGCCCCAAATGGTTCCAGTCCGGGCCTGGTCTGGAGCCCCAAAATACCTTAAAAAAAACCCTCGACTCTGTGCAGAAACCGGTGGTCCAATTGATAGATTCTCCTAACACAAACGGATTGCGATCTTTAGAGCATAGGTGTCAGGTGGGAATCTGTCCTTGTTCTACCGGTAATACAATGGAAGATACTCTGAGGAAATAGCGCCATTGATCCCCTCGGCACCAGTGCGTAGCCGTGAACATGCCAAACATGCGCCCAACATATGTACATGGTTGACATCAGTCACATGAGAACGGTTCGTTTCTATGACTCATTCTTGAGTTCAACAGCTCGGCTGTGGAACGTTTTGCCGGTCTCTATGTTTCCTCCCTCCTACAACATGGGTCTCTTCAAGACCATTTACTCCTTCCTCTCCCCAAAAAGACCCTCCATACAGCATCTTCAAAGATGACATACGCACTGAGGGAAATTATTTTCCTCAGGGCCTCTCATGTGGAGTTAATGTAAAAAAATGTTGTGATTGTAAACGCAATCAAAATTATAATACTCAATTTATGAGGTCCTTGCATTATAGTGAATATAAGTGTAAAAAATAAGCCGAATTTCTGTAAACAATAGATTTTTAACATGTCTAAAAAAGTTTCGGTTTCGGTTTCGGCCGAACTGAGACAGATATCGAATATTCGGTTTCGTTTTCGGTAGAAAATCCTGTTTCGGTCGGACACTAGTTATTTCACTTCAAGTGCGCTCTACTGTAATTAACTTAAACATAATCTAGTATTCAGTCAAATTATTCCTATAGTGCTTGATCTAATACTATGACACAAAAAAGTACAATACAAAGCAATGACAAGCATTATATAATATGATACAAATTAATATGACAGAAAATGTACAATAACAGTGCTATTATAGCACAGGACGTGTTGCCAACTCTAAATATTAACATACATAACATATAGCTCTGGATTCTAGCGTTCTTAGTCTACCTATTATCGATGTCAGTTTATTTTTCATTGTCATTATTAAGATCGCTAAATGTATTTGAAAATGTATTTTGAAGCCATAAGTATTTGAAATACAAATTACAAAATACCTCAGCCCCAGGTAATTAAAATACCAATTACAAAATACATTTTTAGAATGTAATTGAAATACAAATACAAAATACGTATTTGTATTTCAAATACGTATTTCAATTACAAGTATTTCAAATACTGCCCAGCCCTGGTTATCAGTAGTTATCATGGTTATGAAGTTATTGGATGTTAAAGTACTGACACTACTGTACTCATTAATGAACACGCTCGTGTCAAAAATAGTCAACTGTACACATTTGCTCAATAATGGGCAGGCTTGGTTTGAACTTTCTCGTGGATGAGCGTGCTCAAAGCCAACATTTAAACACACATGCTATTTAATGAGCATGCTCATGTCAAATAAATGTCAAATAGAGGCAGTTTCATTCGCTCAGAACTAAACAAAATAAAATGACTGATTGCAATGCAATTATTTAAGAATCTCCCGACGCAAAAAATAAGACGTTAGATTTGGGTCCAAGATGTCAACAAATCCGAAAATCACTAAATATTAAAAAATAAATGCTTATTCCAATAGAATGTGGTTTCATTTTGGAGGTAAGGGAGCTGTTGAGGAATTTTGAAATCTATTGTGGGTATTTTAGTGACCTTGTGTTCCAAATATATTCGTGATTCCCATAATAAATCATGAAAAACAAGGTGTTTTCGTCTCCCCAGCGGGCTATTTTGACATTTTTCCTAAGAATGCGCAGATGCGAACTGAGATCGGATTGAAATGAGCATGCTCATAATCTAGCCTGTTCACACATGCTTAGAGGCTTCCCCTTCCACCCGATATTCAAATTGACCTTATTAATCAAATGGCTGCTGATTTGTGAACATGCTCATTCGGCTTCAAATGAGCAAGCTCATTACTAGCAACGTCACTGACACACATGCTACTAGGTAGCATGCTCTTTGGCTTCTAATGAGCAAGTGTGTCCGTAGCATTAAGGTTTTGTCCGTGGGTGTTGGGTATCAGGTGAGTTTTTGACCCACGAAAACGGATAGCGCTGTATGAACTGTGTAGGTCCATCTCTTTTCACTTCACTAAAGCAAAAAGAAAGATAAACTTGCAGTTCATGTAGCGCTGTCTCTTCGTCAAGGTCCGGACAGTTTCGAACGGCTCACGTAATGTGAGTTGCAGTTTAGTTCTATTAGCTATTCATAACCATCAACAACCACCATAACCGTCATAACCTAATAACCAAATAACCGAGCTGTTGTTAAGGTAGTTGCAGCTACCAAGCCTAGTGCATTTGGGACAGTTGAGAGTGTTCAATGTTCAATGTTGGGAGAGTCGCCGTCCGCGGTCGTGGCTCCCGGACTCCCCGCTCCCGGGTCACGAGCCACCGGAATGTGCACTGAGCACTGTTCACTAAAGTGTGTAGTGTACGCTACACAATATACAGCGCAAAACACAAACACACAATTAGCTTAAGACAACTCATTATCGACTGCACGTGGAAACATAATGAGTGTGCGCATTTTTTGTCAGTATCGCGTAACAAACTAGGGGTGTTGCTTTTGAAGCAAGCTGTCATTTTTGGAGATTGCTATTGATTTGTAACGTTATTAGTAAAATTCTGGAATTCTGCTTCACTTGCGCACCAATTATTGAAATAAGACTTCGTTTTAACTTAATAGAAGAATAAACAAATATTTACACCGGGAGAGATGGTAAAAGATACATAATTCCATTTTTTTGAAGTTCAAACTTTCCCGTGTTTTAGCAGTTTCAACGTCATGTTTTTTTCTTATTAGTATGATGTTAGCCGGAAGGTTTCCTTTCAATCTAAAAATGGAAAAATTATTTAAATAACCCGCATTAAGGACCTAATAACCTATTACGTACATGTTTCTCCCTCGACGTAAATACTTAGTTGTTTCTTGTAAGTGAAGCCGAATTTTAGAATATTACAACTTTTTTTGTTCGGGCTTTTATAACGCACCGACGCACCGTATATAAAAACTTCCAACATACTTGTAGGATGAAAGTCACATTTTTTTTATTATTATTAGGTAAGTATTATTTTCATCATTTATCTTGATTTTCTCGACATTTCGTCGCTTTAGTTCGTATTTGTCCAACAGACCATTAGAAAATTTTACGCGAGGCGAAGGTTTTCTCTCATTATTTCAATGAAACATTATGGTAGGTGTCACGGCCTATACCGAGACACGAAAAGATGACTGTAAATCCTTTATGTTTTGTGATGAGTAAATACCAATAATTGTGTTTTGAAATCTGATCGTGGGAAGTAGGAAATGAGAGGAAGTCTCTTACCTTTGACGGCGTATTATTGCGATTCAGGATCGATCCTGGCTCCCAACACTGACACAACACCAGGCTTCTCCGACACGACAGTTTGATAAGATAAAAAGACGAAATCTTGCGATATTTGCAATATTATCCACGAGAGCACTGTGACCCATGTCACGATCAAAATTCAACTGCCCAAGTAGGTAGGGTAAACTTGGGCGATAATATTGTTCAATTATTTCCTCTTGTAGGTAGGACCATCTTCTTCTCCTGGTAGAGACTTTTGAGGAAAGGAGGAAGAGAAAGGAATGCATGATTGCTGAAGGACTTGAGGAAAATGGATTTAGTTTTCTAAAAGACTGTTTCAGAACCAAACAGTAGGTGTATAAGATAAAGCTATATCCGTAAGGGTAAAGGTCTCATTAGTTTAAATAGTTCTTAGTTATATGATTAACTATCATTTTTATACTTAATTATAAATTTTAAAATGGAGATTGAACAAAAACTAAAATGGTCTGTTGGACAAATAAGAACTGAGGCGACGATTTATGGACGGCCTATACATTGTATATTCACGCACATAACGTGGTACACTGTGTGCCCAAACCTTCATGAAATTGGGTCATTATCTGAACAAAGGGGGCTAAATTAATGGTAATAACACCGAAAACCTTGATACATAATACATACATAAACACACCCTTACATACATACCTACTGTCCCTGATACATTCATACACATACCAGTAGGAAGTTCACGTGGAATCGACAAAATTGGTATAATGAGGATATAACCTTTGATCACACTCCTTTCACTTTTAGATTTTATTATATTGTGATTTAGAAAAACGGATTGACATATTCCATAACTACACCACAGTCTCATCAATTTAGACTTTTCGTGACAGGGGATCTCTCGAACTTCAGTCTCTTATGTTGTGACAAAGAGGAAGCCACAAGCCAAAAATGTATGTATTCCTAGAGGGTCTTATACAAGTATTAATAGGCATTAATCTCAAGTGACTCTTGAAAGTTTTGCCAAAAATATGGGTCTCGTAGTAAACCAGCAGAAAACCAAATACATGGCCGTTGGATGCGCTCAACAAACCCCAACTCTTTCATGTGGAAGCCAAAAATTTGAAACGGTACCAAGATTCACATACCTAGGCTCCCTGATATCAAACGACAATAATACCACAGAGGAGATCCTAGAGCGCATAGTGAACGCAAATCGCTGTTATTTCCGCCTAAAAACCAAATAAAATCCAGACTGCTGTCCAGAAATAACTAAAATATTAAATACCTAAGATATTAGTACACAAAACACTTATCAGATCAGTATTCACATACGCAGCTGAGACTTGGGTACTAACTAAGAGGAATGAGCGAGCACTGGACGTTTTTGAAAGGAAAATTTTGAGGGGCGTATCTTCGGACCGGTTTTAGAAAGTGGATTTTACAACAATGAACTATAGGTATACTCTAATGATCTAAACGTCACAAAATTTATAAAACTGGGAAGACTTCGGTGGCTGGGTCGTGTAGAGAGAATGACCGGGCATCAAGCACCAAAGTCCCTGCTGAATTCAAGACCGATGGGGCGAAGGAGCCTGGGAAGACCAAGATTAAGATGGAGCGACAACGTCCTCAAAAATATATCTACCTTGGAGCTTCTAAACTGGAGAGAGCTGGCACAAAACCGAGATGAGTGGAGGAAGACTTTTGAGGAGGCCAAGACCCACCAGGGGTTGTAGAGCCAAGAGTGATGATGATGATGAATTTCAAGTGACCGTCGGTAAGTATGGTCCTGCATATTTTCTCCTGTACACCCTGTACAGTACATTTTTACGCAGCATCGCGTTGATTGTAGGTACTTAGGGAACGTACCCATACTACGTGACCTCTTCAGGGGGGGGTCTTCAAAATGTCACGCTTGGTACAAATGAGCGGCGGTTTGCTTAGGATTTTGGTCACCGGGGGGGGGGGGGAGGGGTTAAAAATTGCAAAAAATTGGTCACGTAGTATGGGTACGTTCCCTAGGTACATATAGTTTCTACGACAGTGATCAATGAACCGGTGGATGAAATTTTTATCCATAACTTGTTTTAATGGTTGTCTAGTTTGGAGGTAGAATAAGATTGAAGAAATATATTATAAGTTTGTACAGCGCCCTAGAGATGATTTTTCACAAAAACGGCGCTATACAAATCATCTAAATATTATTATTATTAAAAATCGCTTGTCAAACGGAGTCTAGAGGTCGCGATTTCAAGCGCAAAGGTGATTTTTATTTATTTTATGAAAATTTTTGTAAAGCCTTAATGACATCGAGCGAGTTTACAAGCTATCTATAAGTTTAAAAGCGGGTGAATCACTTGCTGCTCAGTAGCGAACTACCTGACGCCGCCTGCGTGAACTAATTCTGTCAGATATTTGACTGTCAAAATCAGCTGTTTATTGGCCGCCATATTGAAAACATAAATAAACCAATCACGAGTAAGCGTGTAGCAAGTAAAGTTGACGACCTTTCAACTATTTTCGTAGATAGTCAACAATCTGCTAGTAATACGATTACACTGAGCGAGTTTACTAACAGATAGTGAATTTCCCAGATAGTAGCTTGTAAATTCGCTCAATGTAATTGAAGCTTAAAAACAAAAAAGGTAATCAAAGGAAACCGTCAGATAATTTTAGCCATAAATTGTGGTTTTAAAGGTGGTTTCTTATAAGCGTTCATACATTTCTAAGAAGAAAAAAACACTATTTTATAAGTAGTTTACGCTTATGTTTTTGGTAAGGGGCAATTCATTTATTACGTTAGACGATTTAGGGGGGGAGGGGGGTCGACCATGTCTTATTTTTTCTTACAAGGGGGTGGGAAGGAGTCTCGATAGTTCTAACGTAAGATTACAAAAATGCGCAAAGTTAAAATTATTAGTACATTTTTAAGTACAAATAAACATTTCTGAAAATTGTTAGTTTGAAAAATAAACATTATAACAAACCAATCGTGTATTCATTTTTTCCTTTAGATTCTTACCTAATAAATATTAAACAGGGGGAGGGGGTCGGCATATTCATATTTTTTCTTATAATAGGGGGGGAGGAGGTCGAAAACTAGCAAAATTCGTCTTACGTAATATATGAATGGCCCCTAAAGTAATTAAGAAATTTATTTTAATCCTACTCCACAGAAACGGTAAAAAAACAACTTCAATTTATCCAAAGCATATTTTTTTGTATTTATAATGTGTTCATCGATTCGTAGTAAAGATTAATCGAAAACAATGATTTAACTTCATAGTTTCCCATAGACTAGTCGTCTTTAAGCCTTCGAAGGTTTTATCATATATGAATGTTGAGAGGATACAAAGTTAAAGAACCGACTGTCACATTAATGAAAATGTATGCAACATTGTTATTGTTATTGTTTTAAATAAATAAATAAGTTAAAGAACCGACTGTCACATTAATGAAAATGTATGCAACATTGTTATTGTTATTGTTTTAAATAAATAAATAAAAATGACCGTCAACAATGAGAGCAAAGGCTACTTACTACTTACTACTTACTACTTACTGGTGCATTGACTCCAGGAGCGCGTGGTTTATGTGCACTTTATCTAGGGAACTGTTTACGTTTATTCAAATCAACAAAGCAATGTTCAGCAATACTTTGTTTAAAGAAAAAACAAATTTATGTATATATTATTTGACACTTTTGTTATGTTTCTTATTACAGCGGTAAACCGATATTTGAAAACAATGTCATAACATAAGGCATAGTCCTATCAGATCCCATGAATTAAAAGACAAATCAATTGTAGTGTATTTTTGTTGGTTCAGCGGATTTTATCTAAATCTGCCTTCTTGGGTTCAGCTTTAGATGAAGGAGTCGAAAAATTTCAAGTTTATCCTATCCAGTGATTGACGGTTCTCACACATTCGAAGTTACAGTCCATCTCATTTGTTGGAAACCTTTAATTCTCTTCGCCAACGAAGGACACCATTCTTTAGTCTTTGGTTTAAATTCAGAATACCATTATACACAAATAATCTTATTCTAATGTACAAAGGAATTTTTTTAAATTTTACTTTGCGGTTTTGTATTTTATTGAAATGGTGGTAATGGGAAACAGAGTGCTAGAAACAAAGTGAAAAATAAAACAATCGAACTAAGTGCAGAAATACAGCAGTACAGGAGATAACTCCGCTCGGAGGACCTTATTCTATCTTTTATATTTGAAATTAGATTTTGTATCATATGTAGCTATATAGCGAATTTATCGTTCAGTTTTCAAGGTCGGGATATGCGGTACAAAATGGTGTGGAAAGTGATTTAATCAATTCCTTTATCTGGAGAATGTGTGTATCTTTGTGTAGAGAGCCATGAAGCTATGAAGGAGCATTCAATAGGTATTAGTCGAATAACCTTCTTTTTAAACTTTTGTAAGGGTTTTATGTTTAACTAGCTCAAGTCCCCGGGAAATCAAATGTAGACAGTGACCTTCCTCTTGTTTTGAAGGCAACCTCGGCATAAAACTGTAGAATTGCATGTAAATCAAATCCACACCGGCCGCTTGCCAGCCCGCTATATATTAGGTACCATATACATGGGGTAAGGTTTGTCTAGATCTTGGCGGCACATGCGTTTGCCCACTTACTGCTTAGCGGGCCGGATCGGGAGAGACTGGTTGAGTTTAGGAGACCTAACCTAGAACTCTCTCGATCTATCGCCTTGCACCGTAGTGGGAGGAATGGATTCATTGACCCCGTGATTCCTAGCCACCCCTTTTCAAATCAAACACTGGAAAGTAATCAAGAGCGATTGTTTTCTAAAAAGTGGAAGGCGATAGTTATGGATACTAAACATGTCGAGAACTCCTGATCCGCAATCACTCAGCGAAATAACTCTATAACAAATTTGGTTGACATAACTTTAAACATTTTACTAGTAAAATTTGGTGGGCAAGGTTCACGGATGGCAAAATATTATAAATTTTATGGAAACAGTTTTGTGATTTGTGACGTAAATTGAGCGTGATTACTGATTACGATTACTAAATACATTTTATTACATACCAAAGATTACCATAATCCTGGTGGTAGACAGCCTTTATAAATTATTTTTGGGTTTAGGATTATAAGTGTAATGTTAGTATAGATCAGTGGTTCCCAACCGGTGGTCCATGGACCATGGTCTAAAATGAGATCGAAAATGTGGTCCACGAAACATTTATTCATTTACTACAAAAACCGAATTGAAAGATATCCAAAAACCGGTTTTAATAATGGAGAGGTAGCTGAAGAAGTCAAAGAAGAGCACATTGAATTGCAAAATGATAGTGATTGCAAGGACGCGTTTAATTACGCGATTAACAATTTATCATTATTGTACCTTGTGGTCCCTGTGAGAACAAATAAATGGTCCCTGGTCAAAAAATTGTTGGGAATAAGTTTGGGATAGTAAAGTCTCAATAACGTCAGTTAGGTAGTACCTTAGAAGAGTGGCGACTATCGTCGTTCGTGTCTAATGCACGAACGGTTACGGAAATAGCCGATGATACACGATAGACAGCTGGGCTCCCTCAGTGTCGGGTTCTCTAGCTTCAGACTTCAGAATTACTTAGAGCATCCATTGGGACAGACCTCTGGTGCAGTTAAATATTTACCAAAACAAGCTCTTGAAAGATTATGGTTATAATATAAAACAATTTTTTTAATGCGATCAGAAAAATTAAAGAGAGTTAAATTTAATACTTAGAATAAATGTTGCGTCAACTTCATCCAATGCTTCATTCACGAAAAGCGTTTGTGTACAATCTGACAGAACTTTTACGGTTTTTTCGGAATATTAATAATCATTACATTTGTTTTCGAGGAGATATTATAGATATTGCCTTGGTGAGAGAACCAAAATAGAAAATGCCTTTATCAATGTTTGTCTAGCCCCTTTGTTTTCTTTTCTCCCGCTAAAAAATACTTCCGACTCACTCCTTCGGGCAATGATATCACAAAAGATTTGAAGAAAACCACAAACTTGATGCATTACCAGGTATACTCGGCTTACAAGGAAACGCATAGTAATGCATACTAATACTAATGCATGCACGCGACTGAACCACAGTTTGATAATGCAAATGTCACATAAAATAATAAATTATTCAGAAATTCCAACAATAAATTTGGACTTCAAATAGACTTTTAATTTTTTTAAATGTGTGCAGTTCACACGCGGTAGAAGCGAAACCTTTAGAATACTAAAGTAAACAAGAGTGGGGAGGCTAAGAAGCACCGCACAAAGGGGAAACCGATCAGTCTATCTCATTATCTTGCAGGCTAAATCCTGTAGATGTATGTGTTCGTCTCTCTTTAGTGTGACTTTTTCGTTTTATCGAGTTTCAAATTACAACGGTGCTAAAGAAGTTTTCATTTCAATAAGTTGCTATAGATATCAAAGGAATTTATTCACAATTACGATGTTTTATACTCATTCACTGGTATATATAGAAAAGTAGTTTTATCCTTGAAGACCTTGAGTAAAAAAAACATGTTTTATAATTTTCTTATTCGGCGGTACACCCTCTTAGTACAACCCTTCGGGGACACTTAGTTATATACGTGTATGTAGGTACACCGTACCTTCCCTAAACCGACTGCATATTGTATATAAGTATGCCGGGGGGGGGGAGAGGGGGGGCGAACTGTCGGGAGATCAACTGTAATAGAACGGTCAATACGATATGATAGATTAATACTTATTTTACGAATGTTGATAATTGCAATTTTATATTTTCTTTTTTGAGATAGTGCTGCACCTTCTGCCGGTCACAAACAGAACAGTCAGAAGGCATGCAATGAACAAAGGTTTCTTTGTTGCGCAAGCACATTGATTGGAGCAAATCACGATAGCTAAAGTCACCTTCGATCGCAAACCGTCAAACAGTATCTACGGTCACCCCTCCCCTCCCCCACTTGATCAATAAATCAAGACGCTATCAAAAGGTAAGCAATGCTTGACAGTTTAACTAATAATATTACATAATATTGTGATTTACTCAATCAGTCTTCATTGTTGTTAGAAATATAAAAAAGTTTTGATGAAAACAGTAATAAAAATTCCTATTTCCATACAATAATTTTGCTTTACCTACTCTATTTTGTAGGAAGCGTAACCTCGATTCGCGACCGATTTGTTTTTCATTGTCGTAATCGAAACAATAAATCGATATTTTTTTACAATAGCTCCAGCTCCACACAGGAGGCCCAGATGAAAATAATTTCCCTCTGGGTCTACGTCTTCTTTGTGGGAGTCCATGTGGAGGGTTTTTTTAAAAGAAAAGGATGAGAGGAAGTTCTGGGAGTCAGTATGTCCAAGAGTGATGGACATATGAATCCATCCCTCCCACCGCGGTGCAAGGCGATAGGTCGAGATAGTCCTGCTGGAGCGGCCAAAAAACCTCCCTTAATCGGTCTCAGTGGGCAGACGCATTCGCCGCCAAGGCCTAAACAAACCTCATCCCATGAATACGGGAAACCCTGCTAAGTCACCAAACGTAGCGAACCACTTGATCTGAATTCAACAAGTTTCAAACGAAGTACGAGCACTACTAAATCTAATAAATCAGAGGAAAATGGATGGATAGGGAATGGAAAAGGTCGGAAAAATCAGGAAATAGCGTAAGTTAGACAATCGAAACAAATGCTACAATATTCACTAATTTTCTTAGTGGAGTCATTTTTAATTAAATGAAAACAAATTACTTGATGAAGAAATCATTGGTTTTAAAACATGTTGATATTTTTTATTAAAAAGTGGTCTGTACAAAGTAATTTTTTTTTCATACAATCGAAAGAAAGTTTAAAAAAATTATAATTTCCAAATCGATGGATTTTCGAATCGATGAATCGTCTCGATTATGTTCACCGCCTCTTGACATAAATAATATGAGTTGATAAGATTTATTCTGAATTCGATAGGTATTAGGTCCTTACATATGAAGTTGGCGTTTTGTATGGGAGGAACATAAAGTCGATTTTTTTAATATAATATATTTATTTAATCAAAGTATGTACCATTGCTATCTATGCACTTTTGCCATCTCATAGGTAGTTCATCGATCCCATTACTAAAAAAAACATTCGGACGGAAATCAATAAAATCTTTGAAGGCCCCCATCGGGGTTGAATTTTTTCCCTTGCAAGGAAGTTATCCAAATTTCGAAAAAAATGGTAATCTGTTGGGGCAAGGTCCGGAGAGTACGGTAGATGTCTTAGACATTCCAATTGAAGCTCCTCTAATTTGGTAGCCGTCCGTTGTGCAGTGTGTGGTCTAGCGTTCTAACGCGCGTTTGTTGATTTGCTTCACTCCATTCGTGAGGTACCTACCCATCTTTCAAGCTTTTTCACCTTCCCAATTTAAAACCAAGATTAAAACAGTGTTATCACTAACACCGCAGCCTGCAGCTAACTCGGGCGTGGTTTGCGATGGATACGCTTCCACAATAGCCTTCAATTCTTCATTATCAACTTTGGTCTCCGGCCGTCCACGGGGCTTGTTCTGCAGGTCGAAATTTCCAGAACGAAAACGTTGGAACCAAAAACACGCTGTGTTTTCTTTTGCGGCACTGTCGCCATACACATCATTAATCCTTCGAGCCGTTTCTGCAGCGCTGGTGCCACGGCAGAACTCGTACTCGTAAATAACGCGATATTTCAAGTTTTCCATTTTGTGAACTAAGGGACGCAAAGAAAAAAAACAATCAAGGAAAAAACAAATGAATTATAATTTTCGAAATACAAATAACAAGTAAATAGCTGTATAAATTTGAATTTGGAATTCCTAACCAAAGAAAGAGAAGATATTTGAGATCAAAGTTGCCAGTACGGCAAAACGCCAATTTCATATGTAAGGACCTAATATTTACGAAAGTAGGCCGTAGGAAAATACAAAAACAATTATATTATATTTAGCACGTTCCAGGGCTGCCACGTTGCCAGAGAACACTTTTTTGTATGCCATCTCACCCGCCCCTCCTACCTTTTTCATTCCCAGAACTCCCTCACTTTCCTTTACTGAAAAAAACCCTCGTTAAAGCATTCCCAAACACGACCTGAGGGAAATTATTTTCTTCAGGTCTTCGGGTTTCATTCATCTTGTCGATCTTTTTTTACTAGTTCAAACGCAAATTACTATTGTAATCCTGATAACGGGATCTGTCAAAAGTGCCCTTAAGTTGCAGTCCAGCTATTTTCCGAACAGTTAACTCCACTGAACTTGGAAAACTTAGCCAATAGTTATAGTAGAAGATTTCTGACTCTCAATGATAACTATGCCTTAAATGTTCTAGAACCTAACACTTACTTCATACTTCTTAGGTAGGTATTAGGAATTCAAATTCGTTCTGACCTATTATCACAAACGTTTGTTCCAAGGTTCATGCTTCGGACATGACCCTTGCCGATACCGATTCGGGCCATATTCTTAGGCTGCGAATACACTTGCGAACCGAGGTGCGAACTGCCCTACGAATTTTGCTCGAAACACCCCGCTTGCGGTTGCATCGCTCCTTTCCCATAATTCGTTGGTCGTGGGTCAGTGGTAATACCTATCTGTTTATACGCAGCATTATGATATCAAACCTATCACATTTTTTTCTTGCAATATCATATCTAGATACCTACGTCATTTTGATGGAATAGTATTTTCTAATTAAAAAGTCGTTTAATTATAAAAGTAATCAAAGGTGTTTGTTTTTGAACAAGTTAATAAGTTTGCAATAAAATGTACAGAACTCGCAATTCAGTATAGAACCATTGCTTTAAATTTCGGAGAGGAAGATACTCTCAGTATCTCACTGGTAAAAGACCACTTGAATACAAACGTTGCTTGAATGGGTTTAGCCGTTTTTGGTAACCAGATATGAATAGGCAGGTACTTCCCTAAGGTTATCTCTATCATCTCATTCCCCTCCCCACCACCTTCAGACTCACAACATGGCTCTTGATGGTTGAGAGCAGTTGGGACTTTTGTGCGGTGTTTACATAAAAATAGAGAGAACCCGACATTCAGAATCGAGCAGATTTGAATAGCCAGATTATTACGAGTATGTCCCTACTACAGAACTACACTTCTTTTGGACTTGGTGTAATTCCACTAACTCAGACAGTCCGGTCAGTGGCTGAGTTGGCATCGTGTTTGGGTCTTAACCAGGCGTCGCGTGTTCAATTCCTAGTAGGAGATTTTCAAATATTGTCCGGTTATTCGTAACCCAAGAATGTTTGTTTGTCTTTTAAAGAACAAGAATGATAAATCTCGTGTGTGATTTCTGATTTAATTTAATTAATTGGGGGGTGGGCTAAAAATTCAAAGGATTTTGGTAAACATGTTGTGTAGACGAAAAATGCTCTTTGTTAATCAGAGCCCCCAATTTATATTTGTAATGGGAAACGGTTAATTTTGAAGATTACGGTTCCTACCGCGCGGATCCGATTTGGTCGAGGTTGCGCTTGATGGGTCCCGGATCGCGGTCGTCGCAGTTTGGCGACCCCATTCCCAGGCGGCAGAAAAGCAACGCTCAACTGTTTCCTGAAACAAGCTGAAATGGTGGTAATTTGGAAGTACGGAAGAAAGATAACAAACAGCGTTGATACATTACAGAGAAAGGTGAGAGGAGAAACCACGCTGAAAACAGAAACAAAATCTTCTTCCTTTGGTGATGTGATGACTGATGAGTGTAATAACTGATGACAATTGTCAACAGCACTGAACTGTTATTTTGGTGGAATTTTCATTTTTATCTATGGTAGAAATTATGTTTTCACTTGTTCAAACACGGCAAACTTTATTTTGTGGCACCATTTTAATTCAAAATAATTAGTTCTAGGTAAGCCTGGTGAAGGAAGCATTCACTAAGAAACATATTGGTTTTTTAAAGGTGAGTGTACCTACTATATAAATATAACTCCGTTTTTATATATGTACATACTCGTATCAGTGGCGGACTAACGGGGAGGCGGAAGGGGCGGCCTGCCCGGGTCTGTGGTCCTGGGGGGACTCCAGATGCCTCCATGTTCCCTAGATCAAATCCTAAACATGGCTTTAAGGCACAGCAAAAAAATGTATTTTTTGTTCATTTTCTGAAAGATGCATTTCTTAAGAATGCTCTCACCAAATGTTTTAAAGAAATTCGAAAAATTGACGAAGATACCGCATTTTATGTGAAACCGTTAAACATTTTGTGTGTTGAATTATCCTTCCGCAAAACTGAATGCGTTTTTCTCGAAACTTTTTTAACACGTTTTTCAACCTGTTAAATGACAAATTACTAAAAAAAGCTCATCCAATTTGCAAACCCCAAATCTTAAACTGTTCGAAAATCCAGTGTCTATGGCACCACGTAGGTGAATTTTTATATTAAAAAATAAATAAAAAATCGCGGACCAGCTCGGAAAATTTTTATCGTTTATAAAAAAAAATAGAAGGGGCCCCTTTATAAAAGAAATCCCTACGTGGTACCAAAGTGACTGGATTTTCGAAAAGTTTGAGACTTGGTGCATGCAAATCGGATGTATAGTTTTTCTAATATGTTGTCAACCAGGTTGAAAAACGCAGTTTCGAGAAAAATGCGCTCAAAGTTTTGCTGAAGGATAATTCTACCAAAAAAACTGTTTAAAACGGTTTCAAATAAAATGCTGTAGCTCCGTCAATTTTACGAATTTCCTTAAAACATTTAACTAATCCATCCTTCAGAAAATGAAATTTAAAAAAAAAGAGTTTTTTAACCGTGCCTTACCGTGCCCTGGTGCCTTAGCCGTGTTTAGGAATTGATCAAGGGAACATGGAGGCGTTTGGTGCCCGCCTAGGACCAGAGGCCCGTGTGAACTGAATAAAAAGCTTGTAAAATTACATGAACTTCTTAAAGTAGGGGCGTCCTCATCAGTGTAGATAGCAAGGGTGGCACCCGGGGCGGATAGGGCGGATAGGGCGGATAGGGCGGATAGGGCGGATAGGGCGAATAACGTGCCCCCCCCCCCCCTCCACTAAAGTTGACTAACACAAATTTCGACTTCATAAAATAACTGGTTCGTCATGGCAATTGTGCTCTTGGGGGGTGACACTCGGTCGGGTGGCCGAGGCAGGCCGCCTCCCCCTCGCTACGCCACTGGTCCTCATTCAGCTTTGCCGCTTCGGGTCTCTGACGAGCGTAGTCCGCCACTGACTCGTATGTTTACACACTACATCAACCCCGTTTTTATATACCTACTCGTATGATGCCTGCCAACTATATCAACTCCGTTTTTATATACTCGTATAGGTACCTACTATTATCAATCCACTTTTTGTTATCAAATTATAAACTTAACAATATATTATTATACATAATTTTCTTTTTTCTTCCTACCTGTTTTCTCGTTTTTTGCGTCATCGAACTAAGGGCCTTTTAATATACAATTAATAATTTTGAATGGTTCTAAAGTTTTGATCTGTCAGAAGAGAGCATACTTGAGGAAAGTACTGAAACTTGTAGGACAACGCTCAGCGGGCTTGGCGCGGCCCTGGAATGTAATTGGAGAAATTCTTACACAAAATCGAGCCGGGGATAGTCGTGAAAGAGGTTTTTCAATTACTTAGAACCTATCACGATATTTAGTGGAGATATCTCGGAGGTAGATAGACATCTTGAAATTTTAATTCCTAGCTTATTTCAAAGATAATTATAATCCTACATGTCAATCAATCAATCAATCACATTGACATCAAAACAAAATGGTAATTAAAAAGTCATTATTCGAATTTTACAATGATTCAGGGTTTTCTCTTAATGTATGGAAACATAGCTAAATGGAAAAAAAATTGGCAATATTCAAAAATGTGTTTTACGTGAATTTTAAGATTTTCATTCAAATAATTTTTCATTGCTATTTCCGACTCCCGGAGGTTTTCTAATAGTCTAAATACGTTACGAAAAATAATATAAATTTCCTGTACCTGCTTACAATAGTAGTTTTATATAACAGGAAAGTATTACAATAATAATATGACGCGGATGAACGAATGACGTGAATGAAATGAAGCATCCTGGGAGTAATTCTTTGAGACTGAATGTTAGAACTACAATGCAGGTTTAATGTTTTGAACAAGTGAATGTAATTATTCTAGGCAGTACCAGAACTTGAAACGAAATATATTGCGACAATTTCTTTTAACGGTTTTATTTTGAATAGTTTTACTTTCCATACTAATCGTTACATTTAAACCATTCACTAGGAAACTTAAAATTAACTTAAAAATTAACCCAAGTTCAGAAATATTTGATTTAACTAGGTGGGGGTAGTGGGAGGGGTGATTTTGGGGGAGGAGAAGAAAGGGGAAGGAGTCAACATAACATGGGAACATCTCTATATAAATAAAAATGAATCGCCGAAATGTATGTACGCGCATAACTTCCGAACGACTGCACCAAATTGGATAATTCTTTTTAATTTGAGTTCGTTATTGTCAGGACAAGGTTTGTATAAAGCTACTGGTAAGCTCTGGCGTTGTGAAATTTGTATTTTAAAAAATGCAGTAGGTGGCACGTGAGCTGTTTGAAAACTGAATGTACCGGGACTGATTGTATGGAATTCGGGAGGGGGAGGGGAACCTGGGAAGGGAGGGTAACTCGGGAGCGGGGGTGGGGTATGGAGTGGGGAGAGGGAAGGTGGAGAAATCGGAGTGGGAACGCGAGAGGGGAAGGGGACGCGGGAGAGGAATGGGAGGCGAAAATGGAACGGGACGAATGGGAAAGGACACGCAGGTAGGAACAATTTCTTTATTAAATGGCATAGCAACGCATGCCGGGACCAGCTAGTTATTAAAAAAGAAGATTTAATGGGTGCAAATATTTTATTAACTAAATTATTTTTTTTATTTAATTATTTATTTATTTCTAAACGCCCAAATTAAAATACCTATTTTATAATTTAAGTAACAAATGTACATAGAAAGTAAACTCTTCAAAACAAATTTTCAATAAATTGTTACAAAGCTAATGCCCAAGAAACACAAAAAAATCTTCTAGCGGTGTTTGCCATCTTTTTTCGACGCGTTTCAGATTTTTATCGAATATTGTAAGCGTCGAAGAAAGAATCTTCAACCAAAATAAATTTGAAGAAAAATTAATATCTGAAGTTATTGTACGGCACTGATAACCTACAAACATAAATGTTATACATAATTAAAATGACTTACAAAATATCCGTCACCAAGCAATATTTTTTTTTTACTTTTTTATTGATTTTTTTTAATACAATACATGAAAGTATATAAAAAAGCTTAATACAATTATTATTTTTTTTTTAATGTTCTCCCATAATAAGCAAATGCTTGTGGGTATCCATATAGGACATTGTCTATGGTGGTGTCAAGTGTTTTCCATCAGTCCCCCGTTGGATTATAAATTAATTAGATAACATTGCATTTGAAACTTCTAGCGACGGCGACGTGACCAAGATATTGGAGTTACAAATTATTAAGTTACCAGTGGCGGTTTGCAGGGTTGAAAAGTGGGCACTGGGCAGGCACTAACATTTTTTAAGGTAATTATTATTTATATCTACGGCTACCTTTTATTAAAACAAAATCAATGGAACTACTATCAACATCAATATATAATAATAATGAGAGATCTATAATAATAATGTAGACCGTTAACTAGAAATTGCGCGCCTCAAACTGAACAACACGCAACCGCGCAACACGACATTCCCCGCCGCCCACACGAAATCAGCGGCTCTGGGAGGCGGGCCCTATCTCTGCCTCCCTAGCACATTAATTGTACTGCCTTGCATAGGCGGATTTAGGGGGGGGGGGGGCACGGGGGCACGTTCCCCCCCCCAGACGGTATTTTTGTGTAGTGTAGAACTGTGGAGATTCCATCACAGTTCATACTTAGAAGCAGAAACTTTCTTTATTAAACACTAGCTGACCCGGCCACGCGTTGCTGTGGCTAATAAAACACTTTGTAAAATCCAACCTTTGTAAACACCGCCGTCTTTGAGTTTATCGCGAAGAGATAGACAGATGCCGCGGAGGACTTTAATTTATAATACGTAGAGATGGTGTGAAAGATTATAATAATGTGAATGAAATGCTTAAGTAACTAACGTATTTAAGTTAATAAGGATTAATACTGTATCCGTCTAAATAACTTTCCAATTATCCCATTGTATGTGACCATTTTTTTAGAAGAATGGGTGTAGTAAGCTATCCGTAAAAGATTCATGTATGCCATCGCGGACTTTTTTGTAGATCTGTAAAAGAGGAATATCTCACCATGCATTGTTTTGTTATATCTCAAATGAATTAGGCAGTGTTTTTGATGAAATCTCCCAAGCGCGGCTTGACTTTTTCCGACACTTCTAACAATTATCGTTATGTTTCAACCAATTTACACATATCCTTGACAAATTATATACCTAACCTTCCTCACAAAACACTCTATCTATTGGTGAAAACCGCATGAAAATCCGTTCAGTAGTTTTCGAGTTTTTAATTTATCTTCATTATTATTCACTGTAGAACGCAAATCTGCCGTACCAATACGAATGTTATCAATGATAACTTATCATTATCTGTCTCTCGCTGGTCATCAGTGCGGTTTGCACGTGAGGTAGCTCGTGGCCCATTTGATTGACTTCGACGATCTACGTCAGCTCGTCTTTTCTTTGGCATATTAAAACAGTAAATATAGTTCTCACGCGCTGACAAACTGATGATAGAAGATTATAAATGGTAACAGAATGACAGGTAACGTTTGACAGTATGACAATCAGATTTTTTTTTTTGCATTCCAATTCTAGATTACGTTGTGCTTCTGAAAGTAGGTATAACAGTAGAACTGTTTATATGAGAAAATGAAATTTTTGTTTTTACTATCTTCCTCACAATTTTTTCATATTATCTCACTGTTTAAACCTTTTCTGGACTACGACAAACATTTCAAAACCAAAATCACCTAAATCGGCCAAGCCGTTTTCGAGTTTTAGCGAGACAAACGAACACCAATTGATGAGAATAATAAGATAAGAAGATAGAATGGGTATCGTAAGCTATCCGTAAAAGATAGATATACGCCTTCCCGAACTTTTTTGTAGATCTATAAAAGAGGAATATCCCACCATTAATGTTTTGTTATATCCCTAAAGGATTAGGCAACGTTTTCGATGAAAGCTACCAGGCGGCTGGACTTTTTCCGACACTTCTAACAATTATCGTTATGTTTCAATCAATTTACACAAATTCTTGACAAATTATATACCTAAGCCTTCCTCACAAAACACTCTATCTATTGGTGAAAACCGCATGAAAATCCGTTCAGTAGTTTTCGAGTTTATCGCGAACAGACAGACAGACAGATGGCGCGGGGGACTTTACTTTATAATATGTAGAGATGTAGAGATTAAAAAAAAATTTAGTTAGATTTTTTAATTTTTTTCTTTAATATAACATTTTGTCAATATTTTGAAGACCTCTCTTAGTCTTCTGTCTCATTCACGCACTCAATTTTCATATTATGACATTTAAAAAAAATCAGTTTGATTTTTTTTTTTAATTTCTTTCATACAAACCTTGTCCTGACAATAACAACACAACAAAAAAGAATCATCTAATTTGGTCCAGTCGTTCGTAAGTTATGCGCGTACACACATAGAAAAGATAGAAGATAGATAAATAGATAGATTTAATTTTTCTATTGTTTTGACATTTTCAAAAAATCTTCCTATATATACATATACCTATATATGTATATATACCTGAACTTGTAACCGTCCGCCCCTTGTGCCCCCCCCCCCCCCCCCCACCCCCCCAGAAAAAATCCTGAATTGTTGATTTTTTTGCCCGTCCGCCCCTTGTGCCCCCCCCAGAAACAAATCCTGGATCCGCCCCTGCTGCCTTGTGTATTAGCTCGGCGCGGCAAGCTGAAATCCATGTGTGGCCAGCCGTGTTGCACTGTTGTGAAGAGTTACATGATGTAAAGACTAGCAGTCCTAGAGAATCACGAAAATATGACGGTAATAATTAAACTAAAGTAACTTTAAAGTCCGGTCTCTTGCAACCTCCGACATGAACATTTATTTGAACATTACCATAAACATTGACAATGGGGGCGTGGCCTTCCGAAGACGCATTCAAACTGTTGGAGGTCGCAGGAGACTAGACTTAAAACTTATGCAATTTATAATAAGGAAACACATAAATTAAAGCTTCACTATATTTTGAATGTATGGATACGTGAATCTTGTATCTTTTTCCCTTTTTCTTAATAATTTTTTTGATAAGGCACAGCCTCCCCTGCTTCTTAACATGAACCGCCACCGATGGTTATTAATATTAAGTAAATTACATACAAATTGAAAGCCTTTATTGACGTCACGCGTCGTGCATAAATCTGCACGAATCCTGCAGTAAATGGTGTTAGGATTTATATTCCATTAATCTTTATTGATATTATTTATTATTGTAATATACAACATGTGTAAATCACATGACTGGCAATATAACAAGGAAAATAAACAATGCGCCGCCATTAATGGTACTAACTAATAGAAACAGAATAGATATATAGTTTTTAAACCGAAAACAAACAAAAAAACTATACGAATATTTACAATTTCTAAACTCAGTTTTCCGAAAAGGTACAACTACAAAACCCAAACGTAATTAAGTTTTTTTTTCTGTCAATATTTTAATATAAAAGATTGTATGGAAAAGGTGTTTGGTAATTTTTCATGTAATATCCGAGCAAATTTTCATGTTATCGGTCGGAGGAGGCAAAAAAATTTGGCCGTTTTTAAAACAGCTTTGTTTAACATATCGACAAAACAATTAAATCTAAAAAATCCTAGAAAACCCGACTTGCTTATTTAACATAAATGCCTATCCATATTTGAGAAATAAATCCTATTTCTTTAAAATAAATATTACCCAATATTTGGTAAATCCTACAATAAATAGATAGCTGGACATTGTTCTTAATAATGTACGAAGCAGTGGACATCAATGTGATGTCTGGCCCTGATAAAACTAAAAAATCTCAATTCGGTGTAGTGTAAGCTATTGGCAGAAGCGACCCTGTTATTGATTTATTCTTTACTTAGCTTCTCATTTTGATTGTAAATTACTACAGTTTTATCAGTATCACCAAAATAATTCTCCGAAATATGGTCCAACGTCTCGGCACTTAATGATTTCCAAAAGGAAACAATCTAATTTTCGATGTGGGAGGCGGGTATGGCTCGATGACCAACATCCCTCTGCCTTAGGTCACTCCAAGTAGTTCGATAAGTTTGTCCACCTAATGCGTGGCTGGCCAGATCGAGAGAAACTGGATGAGGGAGGTCTTTTGACCTATCCAGCCGGACTTTTTCGACCCACCACCTTACACCGCAGTGGGAGGGATAGATTCATACGTCCGTCCCTCTTTACACACATTAACCCCAGATTCCTACCCACCCCTCTTACTGTTTTCCTTCGCAGAACTTCCTCCCCTTCCTTTCGCTAAAAAGACCCTCCACACAGCATCCCCAAAGATGACACCTGAGGGAATTTTTTTTCGGCACCTGAGGGAGTTTTTTTTCGATTTTTTTCCCGTGTGGAGCTAATGTAAAAAAGTATCTAAAAATGACACCCACCCACAATGTTCCATTAAAATAATAATAGTACTAGGATGTTTGTAGAGAGAAGTTTTTGGGAAAAAATAGGGTCAAGGGCGCTGTCATTTTTTTCCACAGCTCTGTCCTACAAACTCTTGATAATCTGCTAAAACAATGTCAACAGATTACATGCACCAGCTCATCGGTCAATGACATTAAACTGTAATGTCTACAATTATTTATCACCAATTAGCGTGATTTAAACAAGAGTTTCTGATCCTGTCATTTGTATTTTTTTGTTTCCATTCTTTGGGTTTTCCGGACGAACTGTGTATTAAAAAAAACATTTATTTATTAATTGTATTAGGTTTTTACAAATTGCGTGCGTCAGAAAAATCCAATTTGAAAAACTACTTAGTTAAAAGTCTTGCAATAACATGCTATAAGTTGTGAATTATACTTTTTATAATGATTAATGTTATAAGCTTATTAGTTTATGTGCTTTGTAATTGAAATCATTAACTACCTAATTCTAACTTTTACATAACTAAGTCTCAGCCTCATCCTCATCAAATTAATAACAACTACAGTTACATGCTGCATACTTTGATTATTGTATTGCAAAGTAATGAACATGAATTAAATGGAATATTTTTAGTTTTTTTTTAAAGAAAGAAAAATATTCCCGGGTTATTGCTTGTGGCGTGATGGAGGATTTAGACAGCTGAGGAAACGAACACGCGACGCCAGGGTGGGACCCAAACGCGCTGCCAACTTAACCATCGACTTATTATTTTGCTAATTAAAGAACATGGATTAAATAGAGGTTGTTTTGCTAAGTAACCAACATGGATTAAACGGATTTTTGTTTTGCTAATTAACGAACATTGTTTAAATGGATTTTTGTTTTGCTAATTAACGAACATTGTTTAAATGGATTTTTGTTTTGCTAATTAACGAACATTGTTTAAATGGATTATTGTTTTGCTAATTAACGAACATTGTTTAAATGGATTTTTGTTTTGCTAATTAACGAACATTGTTTAAATGAATTTTTGTTTTGCTAATTAACGAACATTGTGTAAATGGATTATTGTTTTGCTAATTAACGAACATTGTTTAAATGGATTTTTGTTTTGCTAATTAACATGTATAATTATTTTAATAATTATGGATTAATGACTTGGATAATTGTTTTGCGAAGTTTGATTAATTAACGTGGATTATCATTTTGCTTGTTTATTGAACATGGATTTACTTGACTTTATGTGAAGTTCCTTATATAATGTTTTAACCACTGGAGCGATTTTTGCCATATATTGGCGCCATTTTAAATGTCTCCGATTGCTTTTCGGATAAAAACGGCAATTATCTCCTGTGCCAGCAATTTTTTTTAAATGTTTGTAGCTCCCACGTTTGTTATTTTGTACTTAACACGAAGCTATTGAAATGTTTTATCTATTATTATCATAGACGTCGCAAATCCAAATTTCGTAGACTATTTTATAGCGATGTTAAAAATATATTTTTAATTTTTTTTTGACGCAGAATTTCTGATCAGCTGTTTACGGTTAAAATTAAGTCCTTTTTCCATAGATATGCACCTTTCATTATCAGGTACACCACAGACAATGTACAGAAATCGAAAATATTCTATGTTGACTCGAATAAGTACCTCACATTTTTTTATAAATCCTACAAATATGAGATAAACGGTAAAATACAGGTCAATTCATTGGCTATGTAAAACTATAATAAGTGTTTATGTGTCCATGTTAAAATTCCAAGGCATGATTTGTTTAATGTTGGCGAAAAATTTTAAAAATGTTCTTCTGAATATCTTGAGCAAACGGAGAAAAATGTTTTAAAATGCGCTGTCGCTCCAGTGGTTAAAGTTACTTGTAAGCGGAGTGAAGAGTTAATTAGGACGCCAAGAGATGCCTTGTTGGGGAAATGGACGTCCGGCCCACAAAAGCCCACTAGAAAAAGGATTGAAAATATTTACGTCATTGATGACCGTGCGATACCCAAATCGCACAATATGGTTCCCACGTCATAGTGGAGCGCGGTGCCAAATTCAGAAAGCGAGAATCAATTCATGCCAATTTGATCTCTATTCAAACGGACATCAGGACGGTAATAGGACTTTTGTTTGTTAATACGTCACTTTGGTCTGTCCGTCCATACACGGCCGTTAGAGCGACGTGGGGTCCGTTCAATCAACATTACATCACATAACGTTTTGTGTAATGTTTGCACGGTGCGAAAATAGTGTTGCCGACAATTGAAAACTAATCAAGCCTGAATACATGTAGCTTCATATAGGAAGTTGGCTTTTCCGATGATGCCAACTCCACTCCCGTTTACACGAACCCCCATTCCGAATTTCTACCGACAAACACATAACATACCTACTTCCCTTGAACACTTTAAGTGTTTAGGCTCTTAAAAAGATGTGTTCTTTTTTAAGACAATCTCCACTCAGATGATGAGTTGAAAAAGTAATTATATGAAATTCCCTCAATACAAAAAAAAACGCAAAGTTTGCTCCGTAAACTGTAAAAATCACTCCTGGTTCTGTTCAAAGTTTGAAAAATTTTTGCTCTATTTTAAATAAGTCGTGTTGTAATACAATTTTCACAACATTGCCTAATTATCTTTTTTTTAAATATTATCGCGCTCCCCCATGCCATTTCAGTGATCTTCTTCTTCTTTTCGGACAGCCTCCGTGGTCGAGGAGTAAGGCTCTCGACTCGTAATCTAAAGGTCGCGGGGTCAAATCTCGGCGTGGGCAAATAAATTTTATTTGATTAATTTGTGTTATTTCACCCTTAATTATTTACAAAAATTATTTATATTATATTTGCGGCACATTACGGAGTGGGAGATACCTACTCTTAATATCGCCCTGGTGTAAGACCACCATTCAGAATTGAAACGTCGCTTGAAATGGCTTTATTCGTGTGTGATGACTTACCTGTACTTTCCCACCTTCCTCTTCCCCATCCCCTTCCCGTCCCCACTTATCTTCAGCCTCACAACATATCGTAATTAGGCATTGCCTCAGTCGCACTGGCTCCAGACGGGAGCAGATGGGACTCTTGTGAGGCATTAACATAAAACTGAATACGTTTAACTGAGCCTTAACACCCAACTTCGATAAAGACAACAGATCAGTGGATAAAGATTAACATAAAATTTTAATATTTATTTATTTTATTTATTTGTTTGTTTACGCCTTGATGGCTTTTACATATAAAATAAATTGTACAGGAGCATTATAACAAGTATGCAGTATCATAAGTATATAGTACATAAAATGATAAACAGAGCTAGAAAGATATAAGTAGGCCTAACATAAGTAGGTATCAGTAATTGTTTACAAAGGAGTTCAACCAGCGGATTCGTATTTGGGCTCACGCTTCATTAGATTCAATAATTATTGTCACAATATCACACAAAGTGTGATTCCAAATATACTCGAAGCATACCGGTATTGCAGTGGTCTAAAACATTTTTAACAATTAATATAAAAGTAGGTAATTTTCTTGCTATCATTAATGTACGTATGTTTGTTATTATTACGAAAAAGAAAAAAATAAAATGTACACAGTAATTACATATATAAATAAGTAAGTAGGTACTATGAATGTAGTTATTATGAATGTAGTTACAGAGCAGTGGGTATTAAGTTTGTTACTGTTAACAATGTGAAACATTTAAGGATTTTTGCGTTAGTTTGTTATTATCAGGAAAAAAATAAAATAAAAGGTACACAGCAATTACATATATGTATAAAGAAGTAAGTAGGTACTATAAAATGAGTTACAGAGCAGTGGGTATTAAATTTGTTACTGTTAACAATCTGGAACATTTAAGGATTTTTGCATCTGCATACATATACGCTTTTTGAAGGAAGCGATGTTTTTATAAAAAAATATATCGACAGAGCAAGTTTCATTCCCCACACGATGCAATCTCTGAAGACAAGAGTTAAACATAAAATTAGTGCGAGAAGCAACTACGTTAAATGGAGCATGGAGTCTGGTGTTGTAATTGTTAGGTACTTGATAATTTATCATGTTCACAAGTTCAGGCTATCCAAATATCCGTTGATAATTTTAAATAATAATAAAACATCACAGATTTTTCTTCGCTGTGACAATTCGGGTAATTTAAGCAATTGCATTAAATTATTAGAATTTAAATTTTCTATTGGAATTTTTAATTTGTAATTTATATGCCTTAAAAATTTATGTTGTACTCTTTCAATTTTGTGTGAATGAACATTGTATAATGGCGACCAGAGAGAGGAATTATACTCAAGAATACTTCTGACTAGTGTTATGTATAGCGTTTTGAGTGTATTAGTACGCATTAGATCTTTGGACGATCTTAACACAAAAAAACCGAGACATTTAAGTGCTTTATTCGTGATTGCATTAATGTGGGAGACGAATGTCATCTTGTTATCAAAAACAACACCCAGATCCTTTATTAATGTTATTGTAGAAAGATTCACATTGTTAATGTGATATTGAAAGAGTATTGGATTTTTATTTCGAGAAAAACTAATAGATTTATTAATGTTTAAAAATAAATCATTTATGTTACACCAATTATACAATCGATCCAAGTTGTTTTGCAATACAAGACAGTCCATTAAATTTCTTATAATAGTGTATATTTTCAAGTCATCAGCAAACAATAGGAAATGGATACCTTCAAATATTGAAACAATGTCATTGATAAATAGCAAAAAAAGAATAGGACCTAGATGAGAACCTTGGGGCACCCCACTTGAAGCTTCAATTACGTTTGACATATGGTTAGATAATTTAACGTATAGTTTTCTAGATGTTAAATAGGTCTCAAACCATTTTAGTAGATTTCCTTTTATCCCATATACTTTTAGTTTGTTTAATAAGATTTTTTGGGAAACTTTGTCGAATGCTTTGCTGAAATCTGTGTAAACTGCATCCGTTTGCAATTTTGAATTTAGATTGTCTGAAATATATTTTTCGTATATAATTAAATTTGTAAGTGTAGATCTTCCTGATATAAATCCATGTTGGTGGGGGGAAATGATTTTACGAGCCTGTAACATAAATTTTGATAGAACTACGGATTCAAACAATTTATGTATCGCTGATTGTATGCAAATAGGTCTGTAGTTAGAAGCATCCGTTTTATCACCCTTTTTATAGATGGGACTAAGGAAACTGATCTTCCATTTTTGAGGGAAAAGGCCTGATGCTAATGATGTATTGAATATATTGGTTAAATGACCTTTTAAGCTTTTTAAATAATTGCTAATATGCCTGGGACCTGGGTTAACAATTAGCACGGTCGCATGTTGATAACCAGACCGATATTGACAGGGAATAAATAATACATCAATATGGTCTGTCATGAATTTAAATTCCAAAATGTCAAACAGATGATAAAAATTAAAAATACTAAAAGTTGACGATTTCGTATTGAAATACCAACTTTAATATACATTGGCGCTTCGCATGTTCTTTTGACTAAGCGGGAGTCAATTTGTTGATGGGGCTTTGGTCATATTTCAACCATTTTCGTTTCTGCAAGATCGAATGGAATAAATTGATCGCGTCTTAGATGCATTACATATTTAAGTCTACGGATCGCGAATACGACTTATTTCAATTCTAAGAACTTCGTTAGTTCAATCCATTCATCAAATAAGCCAGAATTTTGCAAGATGAACGACATTATTCAAAAATATGTGTATATTGACAGTTAACCGAAACTTATCTGATACCCCTCCCGCTAAAGTTATCAATCATCGATCGGAATATCTGTCATCAATCGTTGACCGTGATCGTAAAAATTGATAACTGACCATAGATACCAGATTTAGTCAATATTGTATTGATTTAGGGTTTTATAGATCGTACCTGGACCCCATCTGCGTCTCGTGAGACAGGTAACGACTGTGCCTCTATTTTACGATAAAATTAACAGACAATCATTCCACAGCGTCACTACATCACGCATTGGGAAGGTGGAATTCGTAATAATAGCATTATTATACATGCGTGCGTACATGTACTGAACTCGTGTACGCTGTTTGCCGGCAGCCGTTGGTATGTGATAAAGAACAGAGTACACGGTCATGGCCATACAGGACACATGATTACTACTTGTTAATAATTCATACATAAGTCATGCGTACATACCCACTACTCCCAGCCGACGTCATAGACCACAAATCATGCCAATCGTTATACAATACACTATTATTCTGTCTATTTAAGCTTTATATAAATAGTATCCACAAGTATAACATCATAAAAAGGTAAATTACTTCTTCAAATGGTCTACGGATGCACGCAAACTGTTTTTGGACATTTATTGTTTATACCTTTGAATTGTAATTGCTTGATGCAACTTAGCAGGCAGTCAAAAGAGGAACTAACCCACCCTGAGCACCCATAGTGAGCAAAGTAAATTTTGAACAGTATTTCGTTTTTCCAAAATTTATAGTTTTCTTTGTTTTAACCACGTTTATCTTAATACATGTACAAAACAACGTGAATTTTTCCGATGTTTTAATAGCTTTTCTGTTATTCGGGACGGAGACAAATCCAACAAAACAAATATCACAAAGCCGTTCTCGACTTATAAATGGTGTAACTAACCCGATTTTGTTTTATATATTAAGATAACCGTGGTTAAAATAAATAAATCTCTTAATTTTGGATGAAAATGGTGCCAAAAAATAAGTTTGCTGTGTTTAAAGAAATATTTCGTTAGTTTCAAAAAGTATTGAGTTCAAGTATAAGTGGGTTCAAGATGCACTTTGGTGGACTTTAAAGGAAATTATAAAATTGAATGGTGGAAAAATAATGTAAGTACGAATTTAAGATCTTAAATTAAATAACTTTCTCAAAAACTTCGAAACAACTTTTTCTTTTCCTTGATTTTTACTTCCCTGAATCCCAGTCATAAACAGGCGTCCACCTTGTCTGATTGGAAAAGACAAAATTGAATGTAGGTAAGGAGGAATACATTAGGGAACGTACCCATACTACGTGACCAACTTTTTGCAATTTTTAACCCCCCCCCCCCCCCCCCGGTGACCAAAATCCTAAGCAACCCACCGCTCATTTGTATGGAGCGTGACATTTTGAAGACCCCCCCCCCCTAAAAGTGTCACGTAGTATGGGTACGTTCCCTTAATTACGTGAACTCAAAATGGGGGGGGTCCAATAAAATCTCACCAAATCTCATTTAAACTGCGGGAGGGGAGGGGGGGGGGGATCAGTAAAAATCTCACGTCAACTTAAGAATAATAAATATAACTATAGAGATAATAAAAAATATATATACTCAATTGTTTCACCCGTTAAAAAAATCCAATGGCTATTATGAAAAACATTTATTACGAGAGTAAGATACTCACATTTTAATTTATTTCGGCGAATTCGTAATTGAATTATAATTTTTATTTCCATGCCTCACAAGGAATGCGAGTTATTTATATTTTAGATTAATAAAAACAGAACGTTGCCATCATTTTTTTAACGTACAACGCCTTTAAAAAGTTGGCGGTGAGCACCAGATTTTATTTTTCTAGACGATGAATTAATAACTTCGGGAGATATTCATTTAGAAACATCTCAAATATTAGTAACACGTTCTTCAGAATTAATTAAAATGAACCCGGCGGAAAGGTCGAATCGTCTGTCCAATACGCCGGGCCGCGGGCGCATGTTTGTTTACACGGTTTCTTCACTTACGGCGTTAAGATTCCCACATTATTTTTCTTCTTTTCTTTGATAGGGCAAATTCGTCAGTAGGTCCGTCCAATACACGGGTCGCGAATCGCAATTTGTACACACGGCTTCTTTACTTACGTCGCGTCGTTAAGGTTCTGAATATATTTCAGGGTATAGTACATAAACAAAAATTTTAACAAAACAAAAAAACGACTTCAAAAAATGCACTAAAAAGTAAAAAAATAATTTCGTATTCTTCTACAACTTTATAATCAACTTACGTTTTCTACTCATCAATATGTACGTACGATTATTATTTTTGGAGTCGGTGTCGGCGGGAGAGGAGCTGTCAAGTGAACACGTCGGGCCGCGGGTACCTTGGTTGACACCGACTCCAAAAATAACAATCGTACCTACATATTGATGAGTAGAAAAGTTAAGTTGATTATAAAGTTGTAGAAGAATACGAAATTATTTTATTACTTTTTAGTGCATTTTTTGAAGTCGTTTTTTTGTTTTGTTAAAATTTTTGTTTATTTTTTGATTTTTAGTGAATCCGAAGTACACTAATTTGTCTGAATATGGGTAGATCTACTAAACGTGCTGCTCATATGAGACAGACATAATTTGACCATAACGACATTAGGGTCAAATTAAGAGATTCGGCCGAGTTTCGTTAATTTGCTCCTAAGAATTGAAGAGTTCCGTTACTTTGTCATGGATCCGATAATCAGAACCTAACCAAACTCTCATCAATTTATCCTTGAAGTATATCCTTTCCAATAAAAAAAAATCATTGAAATCGGTTGGCGTGATATTAAGTTATTCGTCCATTTGTGTGCGCACATACTTTATGCAAATTTAAGACTTATATGGTTTTCTCATGGATGCCATTGTCAGAACTAAACCAAATTAAAATGGGACCACATGGAAAGCATCAGCTTTCAAATAAAAAAAGAATCATCAAAATCGGTTCAAGCAGTCGAAATTTCTGAGGTAACAAACATAAAAAAAAAAAAAAAAAAAATACAGTCGAATTGAGAACCTCCTCCTTTTCGAAGTCGTTTAAAAATAATAAAAAAATGGTAGAGACAATATTGGTTATTTTCTATGCCCAAAATTGCCCGAATTGATACAAGTACCGAACAAGTGTCATTTTACCAAACTATTCGCAGTAACTGTAGCAGTAACACTGACAATTGTAAAACTGTAGTCTTAATCTCACATGAGGTGGAGGGGGGGGGGGGTCCCACCAAATCTCACTTAATCTCACCAAAGGTGGAGGGGGGGGGGGAGGAGTCAAAATTGAAAAAAATGTAGCTCACGTAATTAATGTATGCCCCCTAAGTAACAAAAGGGTAAGTAGATGTGTTTGAATGACAGAAAGATTAGAAAAGACAACATTGAATGTAGGTAAGTAACTACTACTATATCACAATAGAACAACTTAAACGAACGTGCATCAAAAATGAAAATCTTATCACTTTTATTGCTTACTACAAGCTATTATGAACTTATCATATATTTTATTAATCCGGCATGTCAGAATGTTAACAATAGAAATATATTATTGAATCTATTTATGTTATATCACGAACACCCACATGAAACACTCATAAACATTTGATAATATTACAGTACGAGTACAATAAATAGCAGAAATATATTGTTTCTAAAAATAAAATTCAAACTAAATAAAAGAAATCAGAGTGTGCAATTCACACGTGGTAGAAGTGAAACCTTCAGAAAACTAAAGTAGACAAGAGAACTTTTATTTTTTTCATATTTTTGTCTTCGAATTCCAGTGCACCTTTTCCTATATATTTAGTCATTTTATTAGTATTTGTGTTTTCTTCTTCGGAGTCGCTAGATGTTGTTTTTTCTTTGCCTGTTCATTTTGGAGTGGTTTGAAGAATGATTTAACAAAAATAAAAACGTTTATTTTTTTGGATGTAATAGGATTCGATCCTTGGCCATCTGAATGTCTGGCCGCTAAGATTCGTCGGGCGCTTTACACCACTGGACTTAAGAAGGCTTGCGTTAGACCGTGGATTTATCGTATTATATTGGAACCGAGTTCCCGTGCAATAAATAAACATTTTATTGCTAGCTCATTCTCTCGCAAGCTAAATCCTATAGATGTATGTATTTGTCTCTTTTAAGTGTCGTTCGTTTCCGTTTCATCGAGTTTCAAATCACAACGGTGCTAAAGAAGTTTTCACTTCAATAAAAATCGAATGGTCGTATCTACCAAAGTAAATACAATTAGCTCTCGGCGGCTTTTCTTTGCTTGAAGTAAGGTAGGCAACTACTTCAACGTAATCAACAACACGAAAGTGGGTTTAAAAGATTATTTGGACGCACTGAAATAAATGCCAGATAATCCTCTTTAGTGTTCTAAAAACCAATGGATAAATTCAATTTTCCCTCCTTTGAACTCCGAGTACATCATCCTACGTTGTGAATTCCCTGGATAGACTGACTAACCTCTATAGAGCTATTGAGGTCGTGGTGAAAATGTTCAAAGACAAGAAAATTGTCAGCACAATCAAAAATCGGGTCAACTTAAAACTCAAAAGGGGATGATCAAAGAGAAATCGCAAGGAAGATCGTTCTTTCGAGTGATTCCAATTAAAAATAAACTCACTGAGATGAATAACGCTTCAGAAACTGTTAAATGTATTAAGTATTGGACAGGAAACACCAAGAAAAATTATCAAAGATTTTATCCATAATATACTCGTATCAAGAACGAAGATATATTTGCCACGATTGGAGGATGGTACTACCCGCATTCGGGCTATAAAATATATTTTAAATGCACTAACCTAAAAGCCGTTTCCACTGTAAGATGAATTAGCAATATTATTGCTTCCAGATATCGATAGTCCACTTGATATTAGTCAGACAGTTACTTCCAAAAAGGCGTAAAATGGAAAGCTAGACAATTTTCCAGATAATGACATTCAACAAAAAGGTCACAATGATTGATCATTGTAAAGAAAAATTGCCTTTTTAGAGGTTCCTTTGACTCTCAATCCTGGGTGTCAATTATGTTTTCCATATGAGTGTAATATGAGGAACAACAACCGCACAAATCTTTCGACTACAAAAATAATCTTCGGTGTATTTATTTATATGTATATCTGGTATCATCTATCTATCTCACAAAGAAGAGTGTCCCGGTGAGGCATTTGGATTTGTTTTTTAGAAAAAAAAAACATTAGTTTTATTCTGAGATTGACGAAATTTTGCTCGCTTAACCTTACAGGAGGAAGATCACTGTCTACGTGAGATTTCGAAAAACGACCCCCATTCCCTTATTTCCCACCCCTCACAGCAGAATTTTGATACAATTTGTTGGTGAAATTTTGCATACTTGACGGTCGAAAAATGAGAAAAAATTCTGTTTGCATCTGATTACGAAAAACTGTGTATTAAACTGGGGCAACGCCGAGGTCTTTAGAAATTACCTATTAATGGCATATTTTATTGTGGAAATTCCATTATCATTTTATTATTCTAGTCCGTATCATGTTGAATCACAATAAATGTAGATATTATTAGAATAATATTAAACTTCGTGTTTTGTGATCATAACTACTGCTATCTTTTGTCATTATTTGGAAGAATGCTAAATTGGCATGTCGTTTATTTTGTATTATGAATTCACGCATTGATTTTATCAGTACTCGTACCATGTCATGTTTGTTAAATATGAAACAAGGCATAAACCTGAATTACTATCGTAAAAGCAAAACGCGTTTTGTTTTATCAAGTTGTGCTCGTAAATAAATTCCGAAATCATAAACTTTTTCATAGCATATTGAATTAGCATTAATAGAAGCACCGCTTCGTCTGAAACGTAAATTTGTATTATTTATTAGAGTGACGATAATAATTTGAGATGATAATTAATTTTATTAAGACCACGTATTCTTTATGTTTATTTTTTAAAAGTTTTTGTATTAAAAAAATTAAAATGTCACCGGAGACCAAAATTTCATTGACTTTTTTACTCCGCATAATGTCAGTAATCACTGGTAAAAGTATGTGAAATAGGTCCCTTAACACCCTGTATATATTGTAAGTTTTTTACTCCGTATAATGTCAGGAATCACTGGTAAAAGTATGTGAAGTAGGTCCCTTAACACCCTGTATATATTGTAAGTTTTTTACTCCGCATAGTGTCAGGAATCACTGGTAAAAGTATGTGAAGTAGGTCCCTTAACGTATATATTGTAAGTTTTTAAGATAATATCTGTACCTTGTCGAACCGAAACGGTAATTATTTGAAATTCACTCGAGAGAAAAAAATCGCGAAGAATGCTCCGAAAATTATTAAAAATACATTTTGTTCTGTTATTTAACATGTTATATCAATGAAAACATTCACAGTGTATCTTTAAATGCATCTTAAGCATTTGTCGGGAGATTTTTGCTCTATTTTAAACGAATCTTGTTTTATTAAATATTTTCACTATTTTCGCTTAATTGTAATCGTTTTTTTTAATATTGGCGCACTTCCTCTTACATTCGTATTTTACAATTTATACATATCTCAAATTAATATTTTAATCCGCAAATTTGTTTAACAATTACCTTTTGATTTTCTGCGTCTTGTTCTCTTTCATATTTTCGTTGAGATTATTAGTGTTATCTTCTTCTTCAATGATTGTTTAACTCCGTTTAGACAACAGTTTTTCAGCGCGCGAAGGGGAAAACTCATGACCGACTTCCTTTAGGTTTTCAAATGTAACGAAAGCCAATTTGCAATTTTAACGGTGTAGTCTTTACTTTGGGAACAATCAATTTGCCAGTATGACACGTATTTATACCAGTTCAACAATTATATGAGAGTGTAATAAACTCTAACACTAACTTTTACGGGTTCACTGAGAAATAGGTTACCTGCGTCGATCCTCCCAAAGGAAACCTTGAACCCCTGTCCTTTGTTTTACCGAAAGGGTTTCAACGAGTATTTTCTACCTATGGTTTAGCTGAACTCCGGAGCTGACGGTTTGTAAAGCGTCTCTTGGGTCAGTCCTGTCAGAGGTTCACTTGGAGTTGCGCTATAAGCAACGGGAAGCAACATGCTCTTTAGCACTAAAACGTGGGCATTTTATCATCTGGTCATTAACATCGTCAGTCTATCAATATCATGATCCCTCGCTTTAATTAGTAAGAGACGAAGCGATGCGGATGTGAAAAAGTATTCGAGATCGAAGAACTAATCAACGTACGCTCGGAAATCTGCGAAACAATTAGATGGTTTGCTAAAAGATTGTTTAAAAACGGATCCATCATTTGGAGTGAAGTTTCATTATTCGAATTTTGCGGTAGATTGACACGTATTGTAATTACTTCTGACAATTTTATAGCATGGGCAGACCACAAATAATTGATAACATTACATATTAAACATATTAATAATCCCACGTACAGAAAAAAAATCATGTCCTACAAATCCCTGTCGCATTGGCATGGCGCGCATGTGAATGTTAAATTAAACATTTGGAAAATGTCGCTGAAATACCACACCCGAAATGTATTTACATTACCAATTGCTATATTTTATATTTAGTACATAAAAAATGTTTTATCTAGCTAACAACTTGGGTTCGAATACTTTGAACAATTAAAGAATTACTCCAATTTAATGTTGACGTTTTTAGATATCCTGACATGGCGAGTGACTTACTCACAGACATATATAATGTCTACGCCCTACGGACTTACTCGTATATGATGAAGATGTCCGAGTGTCCTGGTCGAGATGACACAAGCGTGAATTTCACATACCAATTTGACAATGCGCTAAACAAATTTCGTATTTAAAAATAACCAAATGTTTAGTCGAGTTGAGTTAGGTTAAGTTTACTTGATGTGTATAACTCTCTGCATTTGTAAATTCGTCCACGTGTAATTCCGTCCGTGTGAAATTCTGGCAGTGTAATATTGTAAGTACTTGAAATTCAAGTAAGTATATGTTCTTCATGATCTTGACTTTAAAAAACTGTTCAGAATCCAAACAAAAACATACAGGGTGTTAAGGGACGTACTTGACTTACTTTAACCGGTGATTCCTGACGTTATTTGGAGTAAAAAATGTAAATGAAATTTTGGTCTCCGGTGACTTTTTTTGACGACTTTTTTTTTTTCAAAAATTTTTTCTTCAAAAACAAACAAAAAAAAATTTCTTCTGCATGTCGTCACTGGTCACTCAGCCGGGTGTCCGACAAACCCCTTACCCCGCCTCCAACTGTTCAACAACTATCATTTTATGTTTTTGTAAAAAAAAAAAAATATCAAAAATGTCACCAGAGACCAAAATTTCATTTACATTTATTACTTCAAATAATGTCAGGAATCACTGGTTAAAGTGAGTCGACTATGTCCCTTAACACCCTGTATATATTTTTAAATAATATGTAACTCTGTATCTCAAAATACCATAATCGAAACGCCCCACGCCTAAATTCAAGTCAGGTCAAGTCCGACGTCGCTATAATATAATTTGCTGCGGAAAACTGTCAGACAAGAGTGTGTCAAGTGTCAACATGGACTCAAAATTCAACATAAAGAGACAATGCTTTTAAATATTACACAATCTAATCGAGGACACGACACATGTCAGAGACGGGGCAGGCGGCCTCTGAAACAAATCTAAAGAAAGCAAAATGGCAAATAAAAAAAATATTGAGTTTCGCTTATATTGTCTTCATTTATTTAAATATTACAATTTGAGGTTTTACTCATAAAGTTAAAATAAAAAAATAATAATAAAGAAATAAAAAAAAAAAAATAATAAATAAAAAAATAAATAAAAATATTCATCCTAGACTTGCAGAAAAGTCGATAGATGTCGCATATTAAATAAAATGGATAAAGATTTATCCAGACACTATCTAGAGTGCATTTAGTTCGGGTTTGAATCTTGCAATCATACATAAAGATAGTTGCCAATAATTGAATAATACGTTAAAGAAGATGAAGATAATGTAGGTGGTTCTTAGTCGAAGTATGGTACAGTTAAACATGACCGAATATCATATCGACACCGTGGCGCAGTGGTTAGCGCGTTTGCCCGGAAAGCAAGAGGTCCTGGGTTCGTGTCCCAGAGGTGTCAATATGTTTTTCTGATTTTTCTGTTTCCAGATTTTCGATTGAGTTTCGCTTATATTGTCTTCATTTATTTAAAAAAATGAGTTGATGTAACCTCTAAAGGTTATAACTTGTGTCATTGAAAATTTATTTATTTATTTACTCTTTTATACATCCATGAGGCTTTTTCAATGTTCCATTTTTTTTACAAGGGTTAGTAATAAAATAAAAAATGGGTACCAAAAAAAATTTACTACTTAATATGAATTTTATAGTGAGGTGACGGCTTTATAATCATTAATAAGAATTATAGGTAATACTCTAATTGGCTGCGTAGATACTAATAAGACAAATAAAATTTTCACGACAGTAAGTGAATTAAAGTTTTTAATGGTTCTCAGCAAAATCTTAATGATTTCATAATATTGATTTATGTGGCGTATAACACTTAGTTTTTCAACAAATATAACTCCAAGGTCTCTTAGTTTAGTTGATATCTCTAGTTGAATATGGTCTATCGCATAATTGAATATTATTGAAGACGTGTTTCGACAGAAAGTTATTGATTTACATTTGTTAATTTTTACAAAAAGATTATTAATTAAACCCCAACCACACGATTCATTTAAATTTGATTGAAGCTCCAGGCAATCATTAATATGGGTAATTTCTCGTAAATATTTACGTCATCGACAAAATGTAACATTGTTGAACCATGATGTTATGTCGTTAATAAACAGTAGAAGGAGTACGGGACCTAAATGGCTACCCTGCGGTAGGCCGCTAGCGGCGTGGAATTCTTTAGATTTTGTCGTTTTCACTTTTACAAATAGTTTTCTTTCACTCAGATATCTTGTGAATCAAATTAGCAAGTTTCCCTGCATTCCAAGGTCTTTAGTTTGTGAAGAAATTTATTTGATATTTTACCAAAAGCCTTCTTGAAATCTGTGTGCATAATGTCGACTTAATTTTTTTTATAAATGCATTGATAACTTTTTTATGTGAGTACCTCACATGAACTGAACTGCTCCGTTCTGGAGCCAGTGAGACTATGGCATCCCCAATTGGAGTATGTTGTGAGGCTGAAGGTAAGTGTGAAGGTGAAAGAGATGGGGGAGAGGACGGTGTGGAAGTACCTGGCTATTCAGATCTGGTCACCAAACACAACTAAAGTCAAGCTTTCAAGCAAGGATTAATTTCTGAATGGTGGTTTACACTAGGGTGATACTAAAGATTATGTTTCACTCTGGAACGGGCCGCAAATATACCTTACATTATTTTTAATGATTAAATTGTGAAAATACAAATAAATCAAAAAAAAAATTATCGACGCACGCCGGAATTTGAACCCGCGACCTCCGGATCGTTAATCCAGAGCCATGTCCCCCGACCACGGAGGCCTGTAATGTAAAGTAATTTCGATATAGAATCAAATTTGTGGTTGTCGACCTACCTTTACAAATCCATGTTGGTTTTTTTAATCTATAATACTAACTATATGAGGGTTTAATATATTTGGTCATATTTGGTATGACATCTGGTCGAAGGTCAAGAACAAGCGATTTTAATAGTTTGAGTGGTGACCGGCCAACTCAGAATCATTCAACTTTAACACCTCTTTTGAAAAGTCATGAAAAGCGGTAAACAATACATATAAAAAAATTGGTTAAATAGGTTAGTTATGATTTATTTTTGAATTGTATTTTTACAACTTTTATTGACGTTTCAAAGGGGTAGAGAAATTGCATAATCCTGAGTTGTCATGGAATCAGTTTGGGTATACCCGGTTGGATGCATACGCATACCGTCAAACGTATGTTTGAAATAAGGTCTTGTTTTAATAAAAACATTGGGGTACTTTCGGCTATTGTAAACGAGCATACAAATACATAAAAATACATCGATTACGTTATAAAATTTTTAACGCCCCAAAAAAATTAAAGCACTTTTCTTCCTTTAATAATCGGGGTAGGTGCCCCTTTCAAGTAAAAAAATAAATGGAAGCTTTCTGTTCCTATTAGCTTAATGCTCCGCCATCTTCCCTCCATTCATGTTGGCCATCCTAACAGCCTCCCTTCTGACTTGATAAAAAGTATTTTTAATTTATTTTTAAAAAACCTTCGAAAAAACCTTGGGTCCCGATTATTCGATCATTATATTCTAACGTTGAAATTTCTGCAGACATCCTACCCGCATCCCTTCCAACTTGTCGTTTTTTAATCTCTTTTGAAAAATTTAGGTAGTTACTTATCCGATTATACCAGTCAATGTATTTATTATAATGTTATAATGAAGAAACCTTTTAGATATTTGAGAATTTAATGTACTAGATTTTCGACAGTGTTACATTAAAAAGATAATAATTTAGGCCACGGGCGTAGCCAGGTTTTAGTTTCGGGGAGGGTTACTGAAAGTGCAAAACTCGTGTCGGGGGGGGGGGGGGTATTGTCGGACTTTGAATTTGCTTTGAAAATTTTTATTTTCTATGTAACTACTTAATTTTTTTTTTAATAAAATTAAAGTAATAAATGTGTATAGAAAATAAAACTTTTCAAACCAAAATACATAATAAACGTTAGTAGTACATGTTAAAACATTTTAAGCAGTCAAATTATTCTAATAATCACATTTATGCTGACTGACTGTAACACTAATCACAATACACTAACACCTGTCTGTCTGTAACACTAATCCTGATATATGTTTATTTGTTGCTAAGTAAAATAATAATTTCAAAGTACGTATACACTTACCACTGATTAGAAACGGAAATTAGAAACGGAATTCCAAAAAAAATCAACCGCATTCACCGAAAAAACGGATCTTAAAAGATAAATTATTTTATTTCTTTCAGATGTCCCCATTTATCTTTTTAGATACATAATATCATAATATCTTTTTGAGATGTCAGTGTTACAAATAACATTCTCTTAACTCTCCTTATTTTAATATTATTGATGTTGATATTTTAACTTTTCGGGGGGGGGTTTGAACCCCCAAACCCCCCCCCCCCCCCCCCTGGCTACGCCCATGATTTAGGCTCATAAAAATAAATATAAAATGAAAAAAGTCGAACACAAACATCAAACCACAAGTAATGGCAGAAATGACCTTTCTATTCCGACAAGCAACACAGCGGCTTATCAAATGATATTCTCATACCTGGGACCGAAATTGTATAACAAAATCCCTTCACAACTAAAACTGTGTGAAGTGTTATCCTTCGGCCCAAAAATAACAAAATGGTTACTAGATTTGGGCAGGACGGAGTCAGAAATGTTATTAAAAATGTTATCTGATAATTATATATTACAGATCCTTATATATCTTTTTTTTTCTATACTGTCTTTCTTGTGTATTATTTTTCTGGTATCCAAGATAATAAAACGGTCACTAAATTTAGGCAGGACAGGGTCAGAAATATTATAAAAAATTGCTGTGTGATAATTATGTATTACGAATGCACTATATATTTCTTTGTTTCTCAAATTTTTATTTTTTTCCTTTACTGTTTTTTCTCCCAAACATACTTACTGCTTAAACACTGTTTCTTACATATTCGATAATATATTGTTTCTAAAATCTAGTCTACTACTACTACCCTGCTGTATCGTATATTATAATTATGCGAATGGAATCTGTGAATGTTAACTTTACTTAATACTATATATACGAATAATCATGTACGATTTAACTGTTAATTTAACTGTCCTAGAACAGGACACCTTCCTAGTTGGACAGTCAAAGCTTCTTTATACTGTTAAAAATGTATAAAAATAAATAAACATGACGATGAAATTGCGATATCTTGTCTGCCCACCAACTGCATGGCAGGCCGGATCAGGAGACTGGTTGAGGAAGATCTTTTTGATCTTTCCAGCAAAACTCCGTCAGAACTCACTGACCCCAAGATTCCTTAATCCTTACACCACCCCCTACACCCTTTTCTTCGCCGCATCCCTCCAGCAGACCTTTCACGCCTTTCCTCAAAGATGACATGGGCCCTGAGGGTAATTAATTTCCTCAGAGCCTCCTGTGTGGAGCTAATGTAAAAAAAAATCTAAAAAACTTTCGGGATGGCAGGACACGCTTAATAAAAAAAAAATTTTAGAAAAAACTTTTGATTCACCTTTAGTTTCTATAAAAGACAACTATTTGCATTCGGGATGATGTAAAACACAACTTTCAAAATTTCAATAGAAAATGTCATATAAAATGGACCTCAGCCTTTCCTAACCTTTTTCAGCCACGACATGAAGTACAATTTTCAAGGACCCCTTAATAAAAAAAAAAACCAACAATAAATTTCGGACAATTTTTTAAGTGAAAACTTCTTTAGCACCGTTTTGATTTGAAACTCGATGAAACGAAAAAAATAGCGACACTAAAGAGAGACAAACACATTCATCCGTATAATTTAGCCTGTGAGAGAATGAAATAGTATAATCGGCCAGATAGTATAATCTTTGTGCGGTGCTTCGTAGCTTATCGGTCTCCTCTTTGTGCGGTGCTTCGTAGCCTCCCCACTCTTGTCTACTTTAGTTTTAAGAAGGTTTCTGAAGGTGAATTGCACACTGATATATTTTTTTACTAATTACTTCAAATGCAAAAAAAACTTTTTTTATAAAAATAGTTAATAATTAACGTACAACAGCAACACCAACATTCACATTAATTAACGGTTAATTAATTGGTGACGGTTTTTTTGGAACTAAATTTTCGGGTTGATGTTAGGTATTATTACTAAGTTGTAATCTCAAATCGGATTCCACTTGTAATCTATTTCTGTTGTTTTTAGTTTATGTAAGAGCAGAGAATGCCTTTTCACAGAGGTATGTGGTTGAGAAAATCAAAATAATGTTTCAGTATTTCTCCTGATATTTCTTTATAATCTTTATTTACATTCAATCAAAAATTTGATAAAGAGGCTTCTTTGAAATTACGTTTCAAAGCTGAATCACAAGATTTTCTATTAATTGGTTTTCCTGTGCCATTGTCAAACCAGTAATATCAGTAAAATCTGTGTTGAAAGGGTCACAATTTTTGTCGGGTACTGGAAAATAAAATCTGTATTGAAAGTTACATGCGTCCAAATAACTTTCTAAAAAATTCAAATCGTACCAGCCAAAGACGTGGCACATGTGAATATGCAGTACCCCACTGCAAAACTAGGTTGTCCCAAAGGCATATTAGTTTTATAGCTCCAAAAATGTATAATTTACTATGTACAACCTTTAAAGAGAACATATGTCAAAATCTTCAATCTTATAAAAAATATACCAAAATTTGGCTAAAAAAGACTGAAAAAGATATTTTTTCTTATAAGCTTAAATAAAGCCGTTAAGTATGTATATCTATCATTGGACAGCTTTTAGAGTAGATTTATAATATTGTTTGCTATTTTATTTTGTTTGTATTTTATGTTTTTAAATTGCACTTGTAACATCTATTCTTACAAAACTTACAAATACAATAATAACAGTGCAGACTGTTATTATGCTGTAGTTTTTAAATGCATTTATTCAGTAACTTTTTTTTAATTCCCTAATTTATGTATACTTAAAATATTCACTATAACCATAGAAATAAAAATAAAAGTAAAAAATCAATATTATACCCACGCACAGGCATTGCCTTTGTGGGATTTTTTTGTTCATACATTTATTATATTAAGCTTTTTTATATACTTTTCATTATTTCGTGTATCTATTATATGTATTGTATCAAAAATTTTCAATAAAAAAAAATATATAAAAAGGGTCCAATTTTTGTTGGGTACTGGAAAATAATCCGAAACAAAGACGCGTAGCGAATACGAGACGTTTGGTAGCATTTATTTATCATTGTTAAAAGGTCCAAAGACGAGACTGCGGACCCCCATACATCTATTCGCTGACCCCAAGGGGTTTGCGGACCACAAGTTAAGAAACACTGACCTAAAGGATTGTAAATGACAGTCAACTGTCATTCCACACGACGAAAACAAATTTTCATTATAGTAGGCATGTTCACAAAGTAAGTGTACTGTGACCATAACGGGCTGTGGTTTTTTGTTTTTTGGGGGTTGGTAGCACTGAGTGGTAGAGGAATCTCCTGACCAGAGCGGGCATCGCAGGAACATGATAGTATATAAACTTGCGTCGTTGTGAAAGGTATCGGCAAAAATCCCGCCAAATGTTGGTATCCGCTTTTCACTCACGGAAGGAACAAGAAAAAAGGTGAGGATTTCTGAGCTCTATTGTGACTGGAAATGATAGAGGATGACTCATTGCATGCCTGAGAAAAAAACAGTCTTCAAAGTGGCGTCACACCAATTTCCCATCTGCCAAAAAAAAAAAAAAACCACAATTTCGGGCAAAAAAATCATGACCTCAGTGTTTTGGGACCGAAAATGTATCATTTTGGTTGAATTTCTGCCTCTGGTGGAGACCATCAATGCACAACTATATTATGATACCCTAAAAAAACTCAATAAGAGCATTAAAAAAAAGGAGGCAATGCTGACCGGAGAAGTGTGCTTGTTTCACGAAAACGTCCGTCCTCACACAGCCTTATCCGCCAACGCTCTTGGACTCCTTTGGTTGGGATGTTTTGAACCACCCCCCGTATTCCCCTGACTTGGCGTCTTCAGATTACCATCTTTTCACCTGCCTGAAGGCATATACAAACGAAAATAAATTTTCAACCGACGAGCAGATGCAGAAAGAGGCTCTGAAGTGGGAGAAGGAGCTGACGGGAGAGTTTTTCGAGGAGACTATAAAGAAACTTGTGCCACGGCCCACCACATGCATTGAACAGGATTTCGATTATGGAAAAATAGTCAACAAGGTATCAATAATGTCGTGTAATTTTTTTGACTGCTTATCTCTTCGGAAATACAGCTATTATTACTCACTAGCAGTTAAAAAAAACCGCTCCGCAGGCTTTTGCTGCTAGGCCCGGCGGCCGGCTTTTGGTTTGGCTTCACCAAATTTGATATTAATATTATCGTCAATATCTCCGCATCCGGAAAGATATTTGAAATTACAAATCCGTAGTACTCACGCCTGCCAGGCAATGCTAATCACGCAAGCTGTTAACGTAAGTGGCGTCATATTTTGGCATTGCTTTAATTCGGTTCTATTACAAAAGTATATTTGTATACAATCTCCACGTATGAAAACGGTTTTGAATAAGGCGTGGCGTTAGAATTGCATTCTTAATTATTCTTAAATTTCAACCGTACAGTCGCTAGTATATTAATATTGCTTGATAAGAGGATATTATTAGATCGATCAAAGCAAACATCTTCATTATACTCGCAAAAGCAATTCTCAGCTCCGGTCGTTCATCATTATTTATTATTGAAACCTGTTCCGTGAATTACTTGTTCTGAAATGTCTCAATGACTTTGTAAATATTTGTACGAATTGAATCGCAGTGTCTTTTAGCGTATTTCTAAAGTATCTACTTCTGAATATTGATCCTCCAAATGAAAACTTAGCGTGGGACGATAATGAATATATTGGTATGTAGGGTGCTTTATTCATTATTACTATTACCATTAACTGATTTACGCAGAAAATATGGTACGCCCTAGACTTATGTAGGATATTAATAGGATATTAAAGGATATAATTAAACAAATTCGGAATAAAGGTTTTAAAATGCGTGGCAATAAAATAATAGTACATACGGTGTCCGGAACTCGTAGTGCAAACCGGAAACTGATGAATCTATATTCATCACTAGCTGACTCGGCAAACGTTGTTCTGCCATATAAATTATTTCTATTCGTGGATGACAATTCGATGAGGCGGAGGTAGCGCCATCTTCTGTCATTCAAATTCATTTCGTTCTGTTTGAAATACGGACGACAGTTAAATTTGTTCATACTTACGAAATGGAGGGTCGCGATTAAAAAATGAGAGGGTGAGGGTTGGAGGGTGAAAATTTGGGGTTATAGGTATTAAAATATATATATTTTTTCTGGATAGGGTCACCCTAATTACCTAGGGTAATCTAGTAAATATACTTTACGACCGACCTATTCTCATACCTAGATACCAAATATCTTCTCGACTAGGGACCGCCTGCGCGCTGGCTCGCTTATTGACCGGCGGACCATCTTCTAGCCTCTCGCGGACCTCTAGTGGTCCGCGGACCACCGGTTGGGAAACCCTGGTATAAAGGGATGCTCGTATATAACCAATTGGAAAGTTCAAGATGTATTGTAGGAGCTACATATAATTACATAAAAATTAGTTTGCAATATGAAGTATTATAATTAATTAAAAAATTTGTAAACTAAAATGTAGATACAAATTACTAAAATAAAAATTAATAAATAAAAATATATTGTGAAAAAAACACATCGGTAACGGGGTACAAATTTATTAATTGTTTTTGTGTTTAATTTATTGTATTTTTAAAAGTGAATTTTTGAAGGTGTCTAAATTGATTTATTACTGGTTAAACCAATTTGCAGAGACACTAATTGAGAGAGTGATTATGTGGGATTCAGAATCTTTCCCTTTGGTTTAGTACAAAGGGAAAGATTCTGTCTCTCGGAAATATTCTAAATAAGTCAATGTAAGTAACTGTAAGTGGCTTCACCACAGTTTGAAAATGACCTTACACGTCGAAACAGCTGTAACTAAAATACATTCTAAAATACTTGCAGAACTCGATAATAACATTATCAAATTTAATTTTAATTAAATTTAAAAAAAAAGTGCAAATGTACGTTATTTAAATTAAGTACTTGAATAAAGTTACATGAATACAATCAACACATTAACGAGGTTAAGGACATCGAAAAATCGAAGAACTTGTATTAAATACACTACGTAGGTAAATACAGAATTTGAATTGAATTGAATTGATAGTCTTGTTTTATCAATATTGGAATATTATGGGACATGGGGCGGTCCGTCACTTTTTCAGTAAGTTTTCAGTGCTAAGAATGACAAATACGACATTAATGTTGTTTTTGTTTTAGCTGAAAACGATTTTTTTGAATTAGATTTATTTTTATTTTGAGGAAAAAAGTGATGTAACTTTTTATATATCTATACTAGCTGCCCCGGCGAACTTCGTACCGCCTCAGAATCAATAACTGTTGTGTTAACTTATTAGCTAAATTAAATTCAGTTTTTTTTTTATTATGTTAAAAATTACGCAATGAAGCAATTGTCGATGCGCATTTGGCCGAGTTTTTTTTGTCAGTATCAGAGATGGCGTTGTATACGGATTTATATTTTTGTAATTTTCTTACTTTTCCACTCATTACGGGAATTGCGTTTCATTTTCTTTATATGTCTTGAGGGAGATTTATTACAATTATTTTATTTTTCCTTTGGGGTGCAGATATACGTTCACCGTTTGTCCCATTTTAGCCTGTTGACATTCAGTGTGTAAGAAATAGGGGCAGTGTTATATGTTTAAGAACAAAAGCAAAACAATCATTGAAATTGACATTTGACATTTTTGAATTTTTGGAATTCATTCACTTACTATTATACGTATCACAATATTCCTGCAGCTCTTTCAAAAGATGATAATTCGTTCCATACAAAATTATTTTTTTCGTGAACTTTTCCGATGTTTTAATAGCTATTCTGCTATTCGGGAACGGAAAATCGGTCCAGCCGTTCTCAATTTATAAATGGTGTAACTAACCCGACTTTGTTTTATATATTAAGATTTACCTGTAAAACAGCTTCAGGGTCATTCCGCCGTTTCGTTCAAATTTTCCTGATTCCGCGGAAAAATTTTTTTTTTTGCGTTTTTACTATATATTTTTTATAGAAATGGGTTCCTGTACCTACCAGATGTAGAGAGGTGAAAAGGGCACCTTTGTACGACGCTTAGATACGAAGAAAATTGATGGATGGTAATGAAGGTGTATATGGTAATGAAAAACTGTTGGATGGTAATTTATAAATTTGGATGGTGATGAAGTTTGGAAATGAAATATTAATAGATGGTAGTGAACACGTTCAAAGTTCTTAAAATTTCTCTGAATAATGAAATATGAATTGAAATTGAATAATAAAATAGATTTCAAATCATGCCAAGTATCATTTGACCTGACGTGATGAGCGCATTAGAAAAAAGGAAGAAAAATCTATTATAGTGGAAAACTAAAAGCTTTATTCAGACTTTCGAGTATTGGAGACAAGAAATACATTTTTTCATAGTAATCAGTTCGGCCTACTTATGCTTTTGCAATATTTGTATAAATTGTTGAAAAATAATGGACAAAATAACAAAATAGTTACAAATGAAGAAAATGCAGCTGGAACATCGCAGACACAAAAAAAATTTCCCTACTTATACTACTTACCCCGAAATTATAAGGTGTAGTCAAATTCTTTATAATTCAGTTTTTTAAGTAGGTATTGGACACAAGAAATACAAAATTTTTACATTTTAGAGCAAACATTGTAATAATTGAAAAATAGAAATATTTAAATATTAAAAATAACAATTTAAATAAGAAAAGAACAGAACTTAATTGGAATGCAGTTAAAAATAACATCAGAGACACTACTAAACAAACACAACATAACTAATACGTACAGGTCTTACATCTAAATAGGAACATGATATTGGAACTTTAATGAGATCACGAGTTGCTATTCTTGTGAAAGTTTTTGCTCGAAAACTATTTAAAATTAAAGTTCGGCAAATTTTTGAAAGTGAATTTTCCTCTTCCATTCTCATGTGGATCTTGCGAGCGCTGAAGAATTTGTGATTCCAGAATGAAATGAAATTGGCCACACAATTTTTTTTGGAAATTCCTTGAGCTTTTTTCAAAAAAATTACTTTGTACTCTAGTGTGTACTCATATTTCCCAATAATTTTCCCAATGAAATGATGTGTTGTGTTATTTATTTTATTTTGAACCATTATTCAGTCATCGAAGTCATATTTGAATGGCGCCTCCTTATGCTCTTTTCGTCAATTTCCATGTGTGGGATTTCCATAGTTTTGGGAGACTGCTGTTTTGATTCATTGAAATCAGAATCTTCTACTCTTAGGGATCGGATGAACTTCTCGAACTCACATTGATCGAAAAGATTGAATTCTTGGGTACTATTTTTATAGAAGGAATAATGCTGACAGTCGAACGCGACATTTGAGAGTACTTTCACTTTACATTTCTTTTCTATACTTTTAGCAGATTCAGGCGTAGCGTAGCGTAAATATGGAGCCGTCGAACTCGCTCAATGGCATATTGTCATCAATATTATTGAAATTAGTAGGCGAGTCAATAGTAGGTATGTCGTTTACTTTTTTCTCTAATGTATCTTCGATTGCTATGTTTGCGTTTTATAGCTGCAACGCCTCCATTTTCATTTGTTCGTTTTTTTTCTCTTTCTTAAGTTTGTTTATCTCATCCTGTAACTTGGTAATGTTTTTCATAGATCTGTACCTTAATTTCTAACATTCGTTAGACCATGCATGTTTTTTTGTGTGATTCGTTGTTCATTCTCGACTGCGAAGAGGTCAGGATCTGGAGTGTTTCGCACATTATTGGGTACTTCTTTAACATTGTCACTAATTGGAGGCATATTTTCTACTACAATCATTTCTATTTTACACTGCTCCTCTTTTTTCTTCAAATAATTTAGAGAGTTCTTTCGCCATCTTCGTCCTTGCTTTCTCTGGGCTCTTTCATTCATATCTTTCTCACGAAAATGGCGCTATAAAAATCATCCAACAATTATTATCTTCAATGCTGCATACCTTTTTTGCGCTTTTCGCAGAGTGTATCTTTTTTTCTTTCGCTTTCTGAAGACTGTACAGTTTCGGATTGTTTTTAATCTCTGCATATTTTTGTTGCTTACGTAGTCTGTCCTTGGATAGCTTTTCTTATTTTTTCAGATTTTTATTTAACTTTGCCATTGTGGTCTATAGTGGTTAAGCCTGTAACAAATAACAAAGAAAAATTATCATAAGTATCGGATTAAGTGAGAAGTCGAAGAACAAAAATGGATAATTTCATTTTGGTAACTTTTACAGTAGAGTCCAAAAAATGTTACCACTTTTATATCTTTGTTTGATATTTTTTTACCCTAAATGATTTAAAATGTAACAGTAGTGATACCGACTCTTGATGCCCAGTTATGAAGATTTTTGTTTAAATTTGGCTTTATTTAGAAAGTTGAAATTATGTAAAAATTCGTCAGTTTTGAAAGACAACTAACTAATGAAAGATCTTGAGACTGTAGGGTGAATAGTTAAATCATTTGTATAATATATTAGTTTACATTTTAATAATTATATCATAGAATAAAAAATCAATTTTCAAATAAAAATTGGCAGGGTAAATTTTAACTGATTGTTTTTCCACATCAGAAATAAAATAAAACGAAAAAAAGTATTTCACCAAAACCGAAATTTTTTAAAACACGTACTTACTTTAAAAAATGCTGGAAGGTAATGATGCCTGGTCGGTGACAAAGTTGTTTCCGAGCACGGAGATCGCAGATGTTTCTTTATTCAGCGACGCACGGCTTCCCCCGTCTAGATGTAGTGATACACTGGTTAGTAACGGAGGTGCGGGGCGGGATCCAGCTGACCAACAGGAACAAACGCGGTCACAATTTTAATTACCGCTTTCGCGGAAGACGATTTTCTCTGGACAAAATCAAAATCTCAATTCTTTCTATGATACAATAGCTTTAAAAATAAATTAAATACAAATAAATATGCCTAATTCTAATTAGTTGTACTTATAGGTCGATTAATGAATGTAGTAATTGTTAACTGTTCTTATTTGTAGATCAATTTACCGGTCCCTCATTTTCATGGGGAAGGTAATGAAATTTTAGCATGTTTTTTGTATATCGTAAAGTAATTAAGTAACAAATGGCTAATCTGGGAAATACTCCTTTTTCCTTTTTTAAATAGCTACATTTTCCTATAAAATTTTCTTGAAAAACATTCATTTTCATACGACTTTTTTGCGAGAACATGCGATTTGAACGAAACCGCGGAATGACCCTTCAATGTTTCAAAGCCTCAAGTGAAGTTTTTTTTTATTTAAACAAGCACTTAGTTTTAACAACTTTTATTGTTTAAAAAAGCGACATTATTTTCACGTTCTCCGTAAAACGGTTATACACCAATATATCATGGAGGAGATTACAAATTCAAAAGGCAAGCGGGCAGTTTTCTACTTTGTGTCATGCGTCAAAAGATAGTTGCTGAAGTGTTTGTAAGTGACATTGAAGATGTCGATGGTCAATGCAGTTCTGTCGCTCTGTTTATTGGCGCATTCTGATAAGCAGAAGTCCTCGCTTTCGGAGCATAAAAAAGTGCATGGGAACTCCCACGAGTATAGTTGTTACTTGTTAGGGACATATAGGTTAACCTCTTTCAACGTAGGCGAACTGAGTATAGTAATGTTTCTTTTCAGCGGGTTTCTAAGGTGTTGAAATCGAGCACTCCCGTTGAAAACAAGTATGAATACGGGAATGGATAGTGCCTAGGTATATTACCTCATACACAGGTAATGCATAAACCTTTTTTGTACCTTTTCTATTTCTTGGATGCGGTTTTATTCAGAGGGGCCCAAATAATGGAGCTTCAATATACATATCTTCTGCTATAATGTTTACTTCTTTGGGGTTTACATAAAACTAAATTACAGAATAGACTTATAATTCATAATCATATCGAAAAATCTATTTTCGATGTGTTTTCTCTAGAACCTTGGTTAAAAGTGCCGTCAAATCTGCATAATCTTCTTGAAGGCCGTTTTTTCAAGAAATGGAGATTACAAATTAAAAATATACACGCAAGCCCCTTGAATTTATGGATAAAACGAAACGTTTTTGTAAATTATTTCGCTAATTGCTTTTTTGTTTTATTCATAGGAGTAACAAATGTTTAGTCAACCGTCTCTTCCTTCTGCAATTCTTGTAGGAAACAATACACCTCCAAGGATACATTCTCCAATTCTCCATCAACCCACCGCATTGGCATCTTACAGCAGTTGCGATTAACAATAGATTTAATAATGCACATTCAACGGAAGAGTTGACTACTTCCTTTGTTTCGATATTATGACAACTGTCAGTTTCACAAGGCGAATATTAATATTTAGAGAAGAGAACAATGAGACCTTGGTTGGTACGGTGGGTCAACACGACTCGGTTAACGTCGTAACGTCGTAACACAGGCTGCGAAGGGAAAACCTCCGCCAAAGCGTTTCTTTTCCATTATTACGTCTTAACATGATGCTAATTGGCCGATGTGGACATTAATGAGTGGCTCCCATTGGTGATTGGTGGCCGCGGCACCGTTCTTTGAGCGCGACGCAATTCACCATCATTCACAACACTCCGCTGTGTTCTGTGGTCAGGGCCGTGCTAGTCGTGCTAGTGCTAAGCCTAATGAGCACCGCGCCTGCACTAACAGAGGTTGCAAGAGTGTAACCTTCTATGGGATCCTCTGTTGGGGCTTACGGGGAGCGGCAGGCATTTTTACGAAAAACGATTCAATATTACTACAGATATGAATGGTGCCATATACCTAACTACCTACGAATACAATGGTTATTTTTCCAAAAGGATTCTCAAAAGAAAGGTCGATGGGATGCACCACATAACATCAGCCAGAGCTCTGGAACCCCAAATGGATAAGGGTGTCCTAACTCCACAACTCATCATTAAAGTTTAGCTTCCCATATTGCGTACATGTCTCCTTGCATTTATAACATTTTATAACAAACTACAAATTATAACATATTTTCAATAACCAAATAATATAAACTCATGATGAAAGGGGCATTTTGCCTCTTTGTCAAAAGTCAGTCAGGGATTCATCGAAGGCAAGGTCAAGTCAGCCTCTCAGACGCCTGGCGCGGGCCTACTGTACACTGTACAGGGTAATCATATACTGCAATCCTGTACAAAAGTCAGTCAGGGATCCATCAAAGGCAAGGTCAAGTCAGCCTCTCAGACGCCTGGCGCGGGCGCGGGCGTACTGTACAGTGTACAGGGTAATCATATACTGCAATCCTGTACAAGTCAGCCTCTCAGACGCCTGGCGCGGGCGTACTGTACACTGTACAGGGTAATCATATACTGCAATCCTGTACAAAACGCAAGTGCACCCAATGATTGATTGTGGCAGCCACTTGTGCTCTGGAGCCCCAAAATAACTGAAAAACCCTCGACTCTTGCAGAAGCAGGCAGTCCTTTGATTTTTCTACGGATTGCAATCTTTAGAGCACAAGCGACGGGTGAGAATACTGTCCTTATTCCACCAGTATTCCAATAGAGGCACCGGTGCAAAGTCGGGAAAGACGACAAACGCGCGCGCTCTACAATTGTACACAGTTGACATTTGTCATTTGAGAATGTGTCGATTCTATGACTTGTTCTTGAGTTCAACAGCTCGGCTGTAGAATGATTTGCCGACCTCTGAATGAACATGAATCTTCAAGATTCATGTTCATTCCTCCCTTTCCTCAAAAAGACCCTCCACACACCATTCCCAAAGATGACATAGAAAATTGTTTCCCTCAGAGCCTCCTGTTGGAGTTAATGTAAAAAAAAACCTGTCCTTAAGCCCTAAGTATAAATAAATGTCATAAAAATAAAATAAAAAACTAAATGTAGGCAGGTAACGTACGAGTAGGTATAGATCTAGTGAGTCGGGTAGCGCACATGATCTGTAAATAACTATTGATGTTAATAAACGCCCGGGTTACCGGCAATTATAATTATATATAGGTTCTGGTAAAAAGTATAAGATTTACATTTTTAAGTGAAACAAAACATCAGCTTTAAAGTGGAAAAAAGTACATATAAAGACGTTAAATATTTATACATTCCTACCTATATGCATTTACCGCAAACCAGGGTTACTTCGCATCACTTTTTTGGAATTTTTCACGAAAATTAAACCTATTAGGAGGTAGTTTTATTGAAATTAAATTGTTAGGTTATATGAGGTGTGAACAATTTGTTTTAGGTGTACTTAGCAGAATGCCGCATACAGAGTATTAGGTTGTTCTTGATTTATTTTAACCAGTGATTCCTCACATTATTTGGAGTAAAAATATTAATGAAATTTTTGTCTCCTTTTGTCATTTGATTTTTTTCCAATATTTTTTTTCTTCAAAAAATCTTCCACGTTTTGTCACAAGTCACTCAGCCGAGAAACCGCCCAACCCTGCACCCGCACCTAACTGTCCAAGACCTACTGATTTTTAGGTTTTTATTTGATAAAAAAAAAACATCAAGAATCATTTGAAAAAAAAAAACATGCCATAGGTCACCCCAAGTAGTTTGCTACGTTTGGTGACATAGCAGGGGTGCCTGGGTTCATGGGGCGAGGTTGGTCCTGGTCTTGGCAGCCGGTGCGCCTGCCCACTTACTATGTGATAGTCAGGATCGAGAGAGCTTGGTTGATGGAGGTTTTTTATCCTCTCCAGCCGGAATCTCTCGACCTATCGCCGTGCACTGCGGATGGAGGGATGGATTCATACATCCGTCACTTCTGGACTACGTAACTTTGTCTCTTCATTTCTTTTTAAAAAAACCCTCCCCACAGCACCCCCTAAAACTAAAACAACGTAAGCCCTGAGGGAAATTATTTTCTTCAGGGTCTCTTGTGAGTAGCTAATGTAAAAAAATATTCAAAAGTCATCGTTGATAAAAATTTAATTTGCACTTTTTACTACAAATAATGCCAGGAATCACTGGTTAAAGTAAGACAAGTACGTCCCTTAGCACCTTGTAGTAAATGAGATGATTATTTTGCATCAATTATTATCTCATTAAATACCGCAAATTGATGAGATAAAACATATTTTAGGCACCCATAAGAGTCGATTATTAGAGAGAGAGATTATTACTCGTTCTTGATAAAAAGATCCCCCTGTAAATTCAAAGTAGCCCCGGTTTACGATACTTAAATATCTACGAAGCATTGATATACTTTTAGAATACGTAAGTTAAATTAAATGTTCTAATGTATTTTTAAAAACAAATAAATTACGTACGGCGCCTTTAAAACACTGTCTCTTAAATTTAAGATTCTTCTAATTCTCTAAATGAAATTTGCACAAATTTACAAATTTTGTTTTAGGTTGTATTGTTTGCCCTTGGACGGCGCGGCCCTGCTTGCGTTTAGGCCGTGTGTAACATTGACTTAGTCGAAGGAGAAAAAGGCAGTGGCTTTGTCCCACTTTCTCTTCGCTCGTATCTGCTGACACTTCTGTGCCCCTGGTCCCCGGTCCCCACTTCCTCGGGGGACATTGAGCCAAATACCTCGACCCGCTAGCGCCAGTAGTTATGACTGCCGAGAGCGAGTGAGCCACTTGTGGAGGTACCCACTACCCACCTACCTGCTTGCCTACCTACAATCAGCGATAGCCGCTGGCGTAAGTCTCCGATGGTCGCGAAATCAAAATTCCAACTTGTCGTCATTCATACATGCGTACGTAGCCGTCACAATACGTCATTCTTACCTATGTTCATAACAGGACGAGAAACAATATTGAACATCATAACACTGAATTATTTAACGGGAGAATAATTCACCTCACAGTCTATGTCATCTTTGGAGTGTGGACGAGTGAATGTGAATGTGAATGAGTGTGGTCATTTTAGGAAAGGGAGGAGAGGACCTACCCTGATACTTTTTCGTTCTGTGAAGGAAAAGGGTATCAGGGTAGGTAGGAATCTGGGGGTCAGTCCAGGAGTGACGGACTTACGAATCTATCCCTCCCTCTGTGGTGCAAGTCGATGTTCCGAGAGAGTCCTGATGGAGAAGTCAAAAGTTCCCCTCCAACCAGTCTTTCCCTATCCGACCTCCCGATCATGCAGTTGGTATGGGCAGATGCATCCACCTCCAAGATCCCGACAAACCTCACCTCGTGGGTGACCTACAGATGTCAGGTAGGTGATGGTAATCCAATCCGCTTCCGGGGGCAGCGTTACACATACCCTTACTACAACTATAAAACTTACTATTCTATTTTGACACTTAAAAAAATGTTTAAATTAGACCACATGAATTGAATCTCTTTACACTGGTGTGATATAAATAAATCTATCTACACTTACACACTAGTCAGTGTGACAAATGCATTTTTAATTGAGTTCATTAATGCACGAGTTGACTAGTGCCAGAGACCCAAATTTAGTTGAATTATTTAATTTATATTTTAAGTTTATGAGCTCAAATTGTAATATTTAATTAAATGAAGACAATATAATAGTCCAGTAAAGGAAGGAGTTGTAGAGTGCGTGAGCAGGAACCTAAGCGATTCTTTCAGGACTTGTTTAGGGTGCTTAGGGTGTGAACATACTAAAATTCCTGACGTCTAGGTGGTGAGCTAGGGGGGGGAGGGGGGGGGGGAAGGTCCCGATTTTCGGGTTTCCGTTTATATCTCAAAAACGCTGCGTCGCAGAGGAAAACTTTTTAAGAATAAGTAAAAGCTCATAAAATTATCTACATCTTTTATTCTATACGTAATTTTGGAAATCCCAGCCGTTTTTGAGTTATACGCTCCACAAATGTCAATATTTTCGAAAAAAATCATTTTACCTCACATTTTTCATCAAACATTCCTTCATATCGTCTAAAATATTCATCCAAGAAAGTAATTTATTTGAAAGAAGTTGTAAATAATTTAATTACCTTTTAGAATATATATACATATGTAAGTAAATCTCTAACCAATAAATATTTACAGCAATTTTAAGTTTTTTCGTAAAATGTCGTCATTTTCAGAAAAAGCTGTTTTTTTTACCAAATTATTAAGACGGGTTTTTTCTTCAAGGGAAATTCCTTATTAATTTTTGCACGCAAGAAAGCAGGTAAGTTGTTCTCGAACAGATGATTAGTGGAATTCATTTTATAATCATTATTATTGTAATGGGTGATTAGGTTAGTCGTCGGAGATGCTACAATAACGTGCTACGATGCTGTTCGAGTTGGTGAAAAGGCAATGAATGCGATAGTGGGCTTGACATTCTCAGACATCAAGTTGTCCCGCAAAGTTCGGGCATTTCCAATGTCTTCTGTCAGCTCATCGATAAAAATTCACGATGAAAAGGTTGCAGTTGACCCAACATTGCTGTTTCAGCGGATGTGCATAAGCAAACGATCAGATGAGGATTTGATGAAATTCTTTTAGTATGAGTTGGCCCCATTTCCATTGGCACTGTTCTCAATAACATCATGTTACACTCTCAACTTTATATGGATTCAAGTTTTCATATCCTCTTTGGACGTGAGGGTCCTGGCAAGCGTTGTTCATCCATGGCATCGTCATTCTCAGTGGTGGATGTTCTTGCTGAAAGGGCTCTACGTCGTCTTCATCGTCGTCCTCGGCAACAGGCACGCTATTGAGGCATCTCCCTTGGCACTGAAGGCACGCTGCAGAACAGGTCAGCATTGCTTTTCGGCATCCACATTTGCCAATTGCACAATCCTTGGTGCAGCGGCAAAATATCATTTTCAGAAGGACCTCCGGTGCTGGAGGATCTTCTGTTGTAATTGGCGCCACGGTGTCTCCTTCGTGTTTCCACCCGCCATTCTTCAGGGGACAGATCAATCCCGAGCCACTGCTGAACTTGGTGGTATGTCCGCCGGGAATGCTGTTTAGCTGCACTCTCTGTTGGAGGGAGGGAGCTGATGTCAGGCTTCATATTTGCCACGGACCTTCTGAACGATTGGGAGCGGTGCTGGTTAAGGGAGGTCTGTCTTTTTGGCGCCGCATACCATTTCAGGAAGCATTTATTTCCAGCCTCTTCAACCTCGTCGTGAGTAGAGGAGGGGTTTGTAAAAGATCATTGCCGCTTGCTTTATCATTTCTGACTCCAAGTACAATTTTGAAAAGCCCACTTTGCTTCTCCTGAAAGTTGCAGACGTTGTATTGTATCCGGTAAATGAATGTAAAAATATGATGTGTTCAAATCCACGATGCTGCAACTCTTGGGTGGACAGTGCCGATGTTTTGGTTTTCCCTCGTCCGGGTTTCAGCAACAGAATATCTTAGGTGGGAGGAGTGGAAGCAATCAAAAGGACAGTGAGGTCCACATCCTCACCAAAGACAGCCACAGAGTTGTGAAAGGATAGTTCCACAGCAGTCTTCACGATAAGGACGTCAGCATCATCGGTGGCCTGAAGAGTCTGTATCCCATTCTCCCGAAACTTTGTCTGTAGTAAGGAGATGAATTTACTTTTGTTGGTAGGATTGGATAAAAAATCTTCCTGTTAACGGGTATTGATTTGTTCCATGTCAAATTGATGTCTGCTGACCTTCTCAGTCTGTATCGTCGCTTCTGTTCTTGTGATTTCGTACTATTGACTGGATTTGGGTACCCATCAAATACCACAGTGCGAGTCATTCCAGGATAGTTGACATAGGTGATATAACGATCACAAATTGCGGCAACGGAGGCATCTTTTTGTCAAATTACTCTGTATAATATAGATAATATGTATAATATGATAGAAATCCTCCGTCCACAAATATGTTCATCTTAGACAGTAGAACAGTTTTTTTGGTAGGCTCGAATAAGCTATACAGAACAGATTTATTTGTCTTTCGCATCCCACTTTCATTGAACAGTGCCAAGGGAAATGGGGCCAACTCATACTAAAAGAATTTCATCAAATCCTCATCAGATCGTTTGCTTATACACATCCGCTGAAACAGCCATGTTGGGTCAACTGCAACCTTTTCATCGTTAATTTTTATCGATGAGCTGACAGAAGACATTGGGAATGCCCGATCTTTGCGGGACAACTTGATGTTTGAGAATGTCAAGCCCACTATCGCATTCTTTGCCTTTTCACCAACTCGAACAGCATCGTAGCATGTTATTGTAGCATCTCCGACGACTAACCTAATCACCCATTACAATAATAATGATTATAAAATGAATTCCACTAATCATCTGTTCGAGAACAACTTACCTGCTTTCTTGCGTGCAAAAATTAATAAGGAATTTCCCTTGAAGAAAAAACCCGTCTTAATAATTTGGTAAGAAAAAACAGCTTTTTCTGAAAATGACGACATTTTACGAAAAAAACTTAAAATTGCTGTAAATATTTATTGGTTAGAGATTTACTTACATATGTATATATATTCTAAAAGGTAATTAAATTATTTACAACTTCTTTCAAACAAATTTCTTTCTTGGATGAATATTTTAGACGATATGAAGGAATGTTTGATGAAAAATGTGAGGTAAAATGATTTTTTTTTGAAAATATTGACATTTGTGGAGCGTATAACTCAAAAACGGCTTGGATTTCCAAAATTACGTATAGAATAAAAGATGTAGATAATTTTATCAGCTTTTACTTATTCTAAAAAAGTTTTCCTCTGCTACGCACCGTTTTTGAGATATACATGGAAAACCGAAAATCGGGACCTTCCCCCCCCCCCTCCCCCCCCCCCTAGCTCACCACTTAGACGTCAGGACTTTTAGTATGTTCACACCCTAAGCATCCTAAACAAGTCCTGAAAGAATCGCTTAGGTTCCTGCTCACGCACTCTACACCTAATTTTGGACCATTCGTTTACTGGACTATAAGCGAAACTCAATCGAAAAATCAGGAAACAGAAAAATCAGAAAAAGATATTGCCACTTCGGGGACACGAAACTTGCTTTCCGAGGTGTCAATATCTTTTTCTGATTTTTCGATTGAGTTTCGCTTATATTGTCTTCATTTAATTTAGTTAAATTAGTTTATATTGGTGAAGATAAAATGTAATGAATGCAAAAACTGATGGGTCGAACCTAGCCTTATTTCATGTCATAAATATTTCTTCAATATTTTAAGCGAATTTAGAGTCATTCAGTACTATATACATTGTCTTAATTACATACCGTAAAAATCTTCACGTAATTATTGTATAACTGTAAACAAGCAGCGTAATAATTAATAAGTAACAATTAACAATTATGTAGTTCCTCGAATCACATTCCAGGTTTCACGTCACTCATTGTCCTATTGTATGTTATCAGTTATCATTGCGTATTGTGTTTAATCACGGTGTCCGAGTGCGTGTAGGTGTATTAACTATTAAGTTACAAATTCCTTTATAACAATGAAACTCTTCACTACTTCCAGAATTTTCAATTCTAGCGGCCGTTCTTCCCAATCCAACTGATCAACTGTTGAGCCGAAATTTTCACTCAGCACTCCTCAAATGCACAAATACGCTCTTTCCAACGCATCGAGATTACTTAACTCATCACTTAGCTGATCGATGACTCAGATTGATCGATCGAAAAGTTGGGAATAACGGTCGAATGACTCTCTATGTAATACTCGTGAATGATTCAATTTTGCACAATCTTCGAGTAAACTCTAAACTCCCTGAAATGATTCACCGGAGTTATCGTGGGCCAGTTATTATACTATCAGTAACGTATGCACTTGAAATTCTTGTAATAAAAACGTTATCACAGATTCACTCGAGTCTAAAGAGAATTAATGAAGTTATGCAATTTCCTTTGACGATGAAAACCCCTTTAAATTTTCCAACACACACATTTCTGATTCCATAATCATTTTTCTTTTATTCGGTGAATTAAATTGAAATATTATGTGTTATATCATGAAAATATAAAAAAAAACAAATAGTTTATGTACATATATGTTTGGCATGTATATTATATATCTACCATTTCATAAGAATTTTATTCAAGTTATATGGGTTTTCCAAATCTCTTGCTGTCGTCTTTATTCGTAGTTATTTGGTTATTAGCAGTAGACATAATTACCTTAGATTACTTTAATATTGTTTGGGAAATACCTTACTTTTAAGTAATATGAATTATTAACAACCCATTTTATTGTTTCCGAGTATATTGTCTATTAAAATGTTATTATATTTATGATAACGTGGAATTTTTTGGTTTCTTGTTTTTTTTATTTAGATTAAAAAATAAATAAATAAAAATTTAAAAATATATAAATTAAAAGATTTAAAAGAAGCACATTTGATTGAAGTAGGAATAATATTAAATAGACTTTTATATAAACAAAACACATATTTTACTCTAGAACAATTGATAAAATTTTAGGTTAAGTTCAGTTTTACATTTGTTTTATTATATTATTACTAACTGGTTCCCAGCATGCGTTGCTATGCCATTTAATGAAGAAATTGTTTCTCCCTGCGAGTCCTTTCCCATTCGTCGCGTTCCCTTTCTGCCTCCCCTTCCTCTCCCGCGTCCCCTTCCCCTCTCGCGTTCCTACTCCGATTCCTCCACCTTCCCTCACCCCACTCCGCTCCCCCCTTTCCCCGTTCCGCAAACCTCCCTCCCGAGTTCCTCTCCTCCCTCCCAGGTTCCCCTTCCCCCTCCCATATTCGCCTCCCCCCCGCGAATCCCCCCTCCCGAGTTCCCTTCCCCCCTTCCGGGTTCCCCTCCCCCCTCCCGCATTCCATACATTCATTCCCGGTACATTAAGTATTCAAACACCTCGCGTGCCACCTATTGCTTTTTTTATACAAATTTCAGAATGCCAGAGCTCTTCTGTGTTTTTCTGATGGATTAGCTATAATATTGTAAAGTTTAATTAAAATCCATTCAGTAATTTGCGTGAAAGTGTAACAAACATACATCCATACAAACTTTCGCGTTTCTAATATTAAAGTAAGACATAAGATAATGGAATTCCAAATCGAGTTATTAGTATCAAAAAAAAGAAATATTATACTATAATGCACTATTACACGTACAAGATATTAAGTGCAGATATTTCAATAACATAGTGTATCGTTACTTGCTAAGTACAGTATATTTTTATTCAGAGTCCAGAAAATCATAAATATTGATCGGTTCATTTTATTTTAAAAATAAGCTCCAATCGTACCATTTTTTCATCGAAGTGCGAACATTTATGAACTAATATTATTCATAAACGTACTAATAGTTGTTGGTACTTAGGAAAGTTTATAAAAATTGTAAAGGCCGTTGTTCCCAAGTTTTAGATCAGTCTGAGTCTCCGATCAGCGGATTTGATTTGATTTGCTTAGTAACGCTCGATTTGCCTGTTGATCGAAGAGTTGCGTTGGGAAGGGCGTATTTGTGCATTTGAAGAGTGTTGAGCCGAAATTTTTGCTCAACGTTTGTTCAGTAGGATTGGAAACAACGGCCGTAAGTAAAGCTGGGATCGGCTATCCGTTTCTATAATGTAATCTCTGAAAAGTAGTGGTTTATTTTTTACAAATTATTTGTGACTTAATAGAAACATAAATGTGTATCATCCTTGCACTTAAAACGTGATATGTTTATATTTCTTGATAATTACGAATATCCCGTGTTCAGGAAGGAAGTAGATATTATAATTAAATGTATAAATTAAATAATGTCTTTCCGTGATCATTATTAATCTATATAAACAGCGACGTGTACAGTTAAGTAACAAATTAAACGTATGTGTATATAGCGCCATTGGCCAAAGGCTTTTAGCGCTAATGTCTCGACGTCAAAGAATTTTCACCCTTCTGAATAAGGCTTTTCGTTTGTAACTGTATCCCGGCCAACGAAGGGTAATAAAAGGAGCTCGGAAAATGCAAATATGATACAGAGTGGGATAGGCGGGAACAGACGGGAATGGTAAAGCAGAAAGAGGTGGATGAGGGACGGGGTGGGGAGACCGATCAATACGCTTGTCCTGACAAAACCCCACCCTTCCCATTGATTTCTATACATCCCCGATGATTCAATATACTGCTCTATCTCTCCACCACAAAAAAGCCAAACTATATTCTTCTCAAAATATTGGGATCACGATTTTATCCAGATCTCTTTTTACAACAACGTACAAAATTATTTGTTCTCAGTTCGGATAGACATGCAAATAAAAAGCAACAGGATCAAAATAGAGCAACACTCTTGAAAAGGGATATTATAGTTATAAAGTGAGATAACTAGAAGAATTGTGTTTAATGTGTTCTTTTTACTCATTTTCAAAAATACATTGTTGTATTGTGTTGTGGTGAGCTGTTAGTTCTGGTGACCGAGAAGTGATTGCGGGCGGTATTCCGCTACACGTGGAAATGGAAAACACGCTACACTTTTCTGCTGCGTGCGGCGCGTGATGGTGTGAGTTCAAACAGAAAATTCGACGAACATGACATTAATCATTAGACTATTGACATATTATACAAATGAATACCAAATGATACTGACGTATCGCTTTATAATTTAATCTAAAACTCGTGTAACATGCACATATTGCACATTCCTAAATAATGAAAACATTATGAAATTATCGATACACGTGTAATGTTATTTTTGTTAGCTCAGGTTTGTGCATAACAATTATTTTCTTCGTAAGCAATTTTGGTTAGATTAGGTTAATTTTGGTTCGAAATGAGAAAAGAAACTTTTGACTCTGACAGCAAAAATCCATAGACGTTTATTTTTAATTTTCTTTTATAAGAAAAATTAAATACATATTTATAATGTTATGGATGATGTATACTGTAAATCACATGAAGTTGGCGTGTTACTATGTTTTAAGTACTTGCAACACTAAATGATCGTATTTTCTATGATTTCACTAAAAGGCGCCGACACTTGATTCCCTGAAAATGTTGAAAAGGAAATAAGCATAGATCATTGTTTTAAAATAGATTCAATAACCTAGATCAGTTGGTAGATATAGGAACATACTTAGATTAAGCCATTGCCATCGTAAATGTTTGATGTTTCGGTATAAGAGGCGAGCAGAGATTTTATTGCGTGCAAATAACGGGTGTTGTTTATAAAATGAAACACAACAACGTGTGTTTATTAGCCCGTTTTACCGTTATATTGGTGTCCCGAAACTTAACCATTTTTTTTTAAAACATCATCGAATATTATTTTTAATGAAATCCTACATAGGTTGCATTTTTCTCATCGATAGTCTAATTCTTTTAATTTAGAATTAATCGACCGAGCATACGATTGTTCTATGTCTGTACGTTTTGATAACTGAACGGCTGTCGATGACGTTCAAACCAGGCAATTTTATCAATTTTTAACTCTAATTCTAACTCCTATAAGAAGCAACTTATCAAAACAAGCGAAACATACCGATACGCAGTGGTCGTTATCTAAATGAAATTAAAAAATATTTTCATTACTGCCAAACTCCAGAGAAGTTGGGAAATACGTTTGTACGGACAAAACGCCGCCCAGTTTCCTCTTAATCAGTCTAATTATTTTTTCACTTATTTTAGGATCTAAATAATAACAATAAAAAATAAAATAAAGATGACTCGTTACGATAACAGTATGTTTCCATGGTTTCCATTTTGTTCAAAGGGTTAAAGTAGGTTCTACATCACTAAATCACCTTTTCAACGGAAGTAGTAATAAATGATATTAGGGGGATTAAATGATTTATGGGTGTCATTTTACGTAAAAATATTTTCCTGCTTTAGCAAGGTTCAAAATATTTACAAAAGTGTTACGATTTATGACTTCGTTCGTCATGTTTCAAAAAAACATGGAGGTGTTGTGCATTCCAACGGGCAAACGTCAAACGTTTCTATGAATAGCAATACACTCACAAAAAATACGTATTCATCCAGTAGATATGATGACGATTTACGTAGGAGACGAATAAATAACTGTTATTGACTGAACTTGACACTAAATAAATTGGAAATGAGTCTGAAATAATTCGAAATTAACGTTTTTTTAGATAAATGGACATTGCGTAGGTTAATTGAATGAGCTTAGTCCTTTTTTAACTCGACTTTTTGCACATTTCGTCTGTCTTCCACTTCCCTTATTTTCCATTTCCGCTTCAACATGGTGACCATTTTAATGCTCGAGTAAAGAGTATTTTACAAAAGTGAAATCGTCGTGATATTTGGAGTTTCTATTTTAAATTGTTCCAATGTTATGGAGATGCCTAAGTACAAGTACCTGTCAGAAGAAAGATGAAAAAAGAAATGTAATTGAGATAGTGACGTTACTTTTGATAAACTGTATAATTCCCAATTTGAAATAAAAAGAAATCTAACATTAAATTTATATGGTTTAAAATGAAATGGATACGTATTCGAATTTTTTTCCTTGTGGCCTCCTGTGTGGAGCTAATGTAAAAACAAAGAAACATGGCAAACCACTTGGGGTGCGCTATGGCAGAGGAGTTGGTTATCCAATAAATGGTTCCCAGGGCGGCGGTACCCATATCCGCCTTTTAAATTGGTTGCAAGAAGTAATTAATCATTAATTTGGTAAACTTTTATTGAGACATTACCTAGATGTAGGTACCAATAATTGGCCAACCCTTTTAGAGAGTGTATTTTCGATGTAAGATAATAATTAATAATATTATCGTTGTCACGTAACATCACTTTTTACTTTCACGTTTAATTATATAATTTTCTTTCCATTTTGTCATGTCATTCATTAATCCGCCACTCTCGAATAAGTTAATAACCAGTTTTAACTGAACGTTTAAATAACATAATGCTACTAAGGGCCAGACAACATGTTTGTTGTGTTATGGTCAAAAATAAGTGTTTGTTTAATGAGGTGTAAATTAAATTAATTTTTATAATCCCAAATTCGTTAAAACTTTTGGAAATGTGGAGAAAGTGATTCGCGGGTGTGAAATAAAACAATTTCCAAAGTAAAAACGTGTTTGAACTTTTCTCATCCAAATTCATTTCTATGGAATTTGAAAATTTTGAATGGAAATTTGCCTCTGAAAAAATCGAGTATTTTTTTATTGGTCGTTTTATAATCCCAGAAAAAAAAATTATCTCTCAGTCCTACTTTCAAAACTGCTTCAAAGTTCAAAATCTTACATTTACGAACTCCTTTTCGGTTATGTTTTTTATGACGTGGGAAATTAATATCTTTAGAAAACGATCGTAAAATATTGATATAGTTGTACCTGAACTTCTCAAAATAAAATTAAACACGCTTTTTCAAATAAATCAAAACAGGCGGCTAGTGTTAAACAGGAATTTAAACCCTATCGCCATCTACATAAGGATTGCTATTATTGTTAGCAGCCTGATCCTGAACACGAAGTGGTGCATCGCCCTTAATTTTATTCACTTATCTGAAACATGAGAAATAAATATTATATAACATTTTCGTATACCAATCTTATGTGTGTAAAAATGAATGAACTCGTATGTTTGTCCTTTGTGTACTGCTATATTAAGCGTAGGAAATGTTCAAAATATCTTCTTTCCACCCTCGCGAAGGTTTCTGTATTATTACAACCACATGACAATACCCACATCTGATTTTTTTAAAATCATTACAAAAACTCTTACGAAACTGTCAAAAATGTCACAATTTGAGAATAACATTTTGCAAACCATCGATTGTTAAATCATAATTCAATTTTCGAATAAACGAATAAACTCTTTAAATTAATGTATTTTAATTGAAGTACTCACCTATGACACTCACCCAAATCGAATACTTTGAATCTAATCAAGAATTATAGGTATTTTAAATAGGAACCTATTACCTATGTTAGGTACCAAATTTAATCGGTAGTTGTTATTGAATGTTTTTTACCTAATTATGTCCCTTATGCGTTCCTAAACCATTCAACCGATTGCGATGAAACTTTGGTGATTTGATGTGCACTTACCCGCGATGGTTTCTATAAATAATAGTGAGCTCTGGCGTTATGAAATTATCTTTTTGTAAAAGCGGAGCAGGTCGAGGGGGGCCGAGGAAGGGGAGGATTGGAACGCGTGTGGGGAAAAGCGGGGGCTAAGCGGGAAGACACGTGGGAGGGGAAAGGGAGGCGGAAGGGGAACGGGGACGAACCAGAAAGGACACGCAGGGAGCAATTTTTTTTTATTTAGGTGTCATCGGAACGCATGCCGGGATAACAGTTATTTAGTTTCAAAGTTGTAAAATATTAAGAAGTAGTATGTTGAAAAATGATTCCCCGTTTCAAGGTATTCTATATTTGTTTAAAAAATCTATAATTGTTATCTTGATTATTTGAAGCTACCAAATGATCGATTTGTTCGTGAATTGCAAATGAAAAGGGCCGCAAATTGGTCTATTTAACAATTTATCGTTCTGACAATTGCGCTGAATGCCAAGGACATCATGGCGGAGATTCAATAGAGCGGGAACGACAAGGTCAACAGAGAAAAGCTAATTTTCAGTGATGTAACATTTACGTGGGCCACTCGGACTCTACTACAGGGATACGCGCCTATTTCCGTCACAATGGCGGCGACTTAAAAATTGGCAGTCGTTTGATTTTAGTCGTTAAGATTTCGTCTTTATTGTTTTGTTTTTGAAGAGTTTTACTTTTCGTAAGTTATTCAAAAAACGTTTATTTTGTAGCTTGCCATAATCCATCTACAGCAGAGTGGCGGGCAGCCGATTTTACAAATCGTCACTAGACGAGCTATCCACTGATTTAATTGTTATACCCACGTGTGACAATTTCCGAGACATAACTTTTAAAAAAGTGATTTAAAAAAATGCGAAAAAATGATTCCACACGTCTGCCCTGATGATGGACACTATAATGCTGTCTGAAACCTGAAACGTTGAATGCAAAATTCCTTGCAAAATCTCATTCGGGTTGCCACAACCAAGTTTTCCACCTCAGCGCTCGTTACAAAAAAAGTTTTATATGGGCACTGGTTTTTGTTTTTGCCGTATATTTCAAAAAATAAACGTCGGTTGTTAAAGTAGAGTAAATTTCCTACAATTTGAGCATAAGATTACAATTGATTAAAAAAATATAACTTTTTAAAAAGCAGCGATTTAAAAAAGTCCTATGATTTAAATATCTCCTAAACCTTTGCCAAAGTGTATTAACACTTGTGATGGTCAAAGGAAAATAAATAAGTAGGTTGAATACCTGTGTGGATACTTGTTACAAGTGTGACCTATCATGTTATGGAACATTTTTATTTAAAAATTTCGTCTGAACCTATATACTATAACGAATACGGTATAGGTATATCGCTCTAAAATTGCTACACAAGAGACCTTCTCATTATTATTTTTTTAATTGATAAACTAATGTTTAAGACCAGATTTTTATGCATAGCACAAAGGGTAACAATTATCATAAGTAATAATTATTAGCCTGAAACACTCGTCTACATTGAAAAAATCTCCCGAGAAAAGATACATGCCGCCGACGGGACTCGAACCCGCGTCCTTCTGATTGTTTGCAGGCGGAAAAATGTAATAAACCGTAATTTTTGAATGAAACACTAGTATATATTGAATTATTTGATGGACAGGAGATAAGCCGACGTAGCTCAGTGGATAAGAGCAGTTGACCGGAAATCAGAAGGACGCGGGTTCGAGTCCCGTCGGCGGCATTTCTCGGGAAATTTTTTCAATGTAGATGAGTGTTTCAGGCTAATAATTATATTAGACCGTCTTATGACGAGATGTGAGTTTTCGCCCACTGGTGATATAACATGGCCTATATCTCTCGCTTGTTTAGTGTTAGTCTTTTGAATGACCTAAAAGTAGACTACCATTATAACTGTTGGTATAAATAAACTGCTCTACATATAAATAGCAACGTGTTAGTCCAATACTTTGGCATTTATGAATATTTTTGTTTTCTATTTTAGAACTGCTAAATTGATTTGTGACCTTCGCAAAGGCTGTGTGACGTCACGACCGACGCGTGGGTGTTTTTGCAGGTCTCCCTTGGCTAGAACCCCACCACCTTCTGACGTCATCCCATCTGCCGCCAGCAGTAGTTACAACTAGCTACCTAACCTAACCTAAGTAGGCACCGCCTAACCATTTTACATTATTTCGCCATTCACGACTATTACGTTGTAAAATGAAAATTAATTATGCTAAATGGTATCTGTTATCCTCTTCACGGGAAATTCCCGATCACAACGGCTTTAGAAGATTACGCAAATGGTTACACTGTTCGTAAGATTTTTGTTTTTATGATTTCAAATGACATAATTTACCTAATTATGTGGTAATTGAATCCTAGAAAAATGGGATCACAATGTAAACAAATTTGATGCATTCGTAATTTTATTCTTACGATATTAACTTGTTATTTTGTCAGCATCATTCGTTTTCGCTGTTCCTAGTCTTATATATTGCAGTCGGTTAATCCATTGCAGATTGCACTTTGCAGGCTCTCTAGCCGGTCTAGGTGGAAAACTAGAAGTCTTAATCTTTGGCGCGGGTTTGCTGTGTTTAATTAAGTCCAAGCCATAGAACAATTAGTAACCCAAGCCAATACATCTGGGATTTTAATTAAGAGAATAGCAGAGTTTCCCTGGCAAAATTTTCGGTTCGGAAAGGTTCTAGTGCAGGGTTTCCCAACCAGTGATCCGCGGACCACTAGTGGTCCGCAAGAGGCTAGCGATGGTCCGCCGGTCAATAAGCGAGCCAGCGCGCGGGAGGTCCCTGATCGAGAAGTCCGAATTAAAAAAATACTGACAATATTCAGTTTATCATTATTGTACCTTGTGGTCAGTGGCCACTATGGTATTCCGTTTCGCCCCACCCCATCCTATCCCGTTTTACCCCCTCCATTATGGTAAATATTCTGCTAGAATCCGTCCTACCCTTTCCAATTACGCCCGTCCCGTTATGCTATCCGTGGCGTATTTACAATCAGTCAGTAGCGCGACTGAAACGCGGTAGGGATTGTAATGCATAAATCACCTTACAAACACTACCGCGGTCCATCCTCTCTGCCAGTGGCGGTTCTTCTCAAGGGGACGGTGGGGACAGACCCCACTTCATATTTCAGAAACCTATTGAGAATTTTTTCGATGCTTTATGTTCACAAACATTAATTCTTAACATTTGCAGAAACATAATTTATAATTTCAATTCAGAACATTTTTAAGCTCGAAAATGAAAAAGTTTCTTCGGACGAACATGCGACCGCTCCGCTCACTTCCTTGTTGCGTACTAACTACGCGATTTCGACGATCGCGACTCGCGATTCTGGCTCGAATCTAGCAGTTGCCACCCGCCATGCGCACTGCGCAAACCGTTCTGCGCACCAGGGGGACATCACGGGATTTTTTCCTTGAAATTTATATCTTTTATTCGTACTGAATACGTTTCTTAGGGATCTCGCGAATTCGCGCATGCGCATTTGAGTCGTAGTATCTTTCTCGTGGGGATAAACTGTAGGATCCCCTCGTGGATAATTGGGCGTTTGTTTTCGTTCAAATTGAAAGATGTGAGCTATGCACGGTCCGGGATTCGCGTTAATGGTATTATTGTTGTACGTATTTTGTTATTTTATTTATTGCTTCTTCTTCTTCTTCTTCACAATTTATATGCACGTATATTTTTAGCATGTAATTATTAACCCCACTAGGGTTCGCCTGTATTCGCCTTATTAAAATAATAATATAGGTCGGATTATTTCTAAAGCGCCGTTCTGGTGGAAAATTTACCTCAAAGGCGCTCTAAACCTAAGTTGGTTGAATTATATTTGTAATTTTTTATTAAGCTTTATATTCATATATTTACCTATTTGGTATTTCTGGTAAGGTGCGTAACTTATCTAATAATATTTTTGTGAGAAAAATATATATTTATTCAAAAAATTAATGAATTATTTACTTTAGACTTTAGACATTACAATTGAAAACATAAAAAATATACCTACTCGTGCAGGTACATGAATATAAAAGAGTAGGTATTTTGAATGTTCTCAATTCTACTGAGGTAAATTATCATGTAAGTATATTTATTTATATCTACACATAAAAAATATCTGTCCCCACCATCGAAATTGTGCTCGAGCCGCCACTGCTCTCTGCTAACCCCTCTATAATTATGGTCGTCACCCTCACAGAAACAGATAGAGCAACGAAGCGCGTAAGCGACTGAAACCCTGAAACGAGGTAGTGTTTGTAAGGTGATTTATGCATTACAATCCCTACCGCGATTCAGTCGGTAGCGCGACTGAAACGCGGTAGTGTTTTTTCAGGTGATTTATGCATTACTACATAAATCATCTTACAATTGGAAACATGCTGCCGGGTGCCACCCACGCTAGCCCACGGTACTGATTATAAGTAGTGGCCTAGCCTAGCATGGGCGGATAAGGGAACGTACCCGTACTACGTGACCAACTTTTTGCAATTTTTAACCATTTGTACCAAGCGTAGTATTTTGAAGACGCCCCCGAACAAATGGTCCCTGGGGGGTCGTCCATTAATCACGTGATGTTTTTTAGCAACTTTTTAAACCCCCCCCCCCCCCCCCGGTGATATGTGGTGAGGTTTTAGACTAACCCCCCCCCCCCGAATTCACGTGTATTTTTTTAGTACAAAGTATTTGGAAATTTTCAGAACATTATCACGAAAAATAAATACACGTGATATTTCATTATACCCCCCCCCCCCCCCCGGACGACCCCTGGTTGGAAAAAGGTTGGGAACCACTGTTCTAGTGTAATCCGTTTGTTAAGATTCCCGTATCTTAAGAGGATATTACCAGAGAAAACCTGAAAGATGTCATTTTTAAATCAGATTTTAGACGTATTTACTCTTTTCCACAAAAAATTAAAAATTGATTTCGAAAGATTATTCTTTTATCTAGCATTCGCCTGTTTTACATTTTGAGAAAAAATGTTTATTTTTAGTATAATAAGGTTATACCATAGGTCGTTGGCAGATTTATTAAATTTTCAAAAAAGATTTTGTATTATACCACACCCGTTTCAAATCATATAATCATGCAGTAAAATAAATCAATATATTATCTGGGTATCGCATGTTTTAGAATTTTAATTTTAGTGTAAATAAAATCATAAAAAAAATATATACGTACACGTGTTTCTTGGCGAAAATTGGTCCATTGTATTTATTTGCGCACTTACAAACTAATATATTTCAGATTTTTTTAACATTCTTATTTAACTTAGACATTATTGAAAAATGATAAATACTTATACTCAAATAATAATTACAAAAAGTACATTATTTTAATAGTTTTATCATCACGCCTTTCAGCATTTTTGGATGTAGGTATAAATTAAAGCAAATTTGGAATGAAATAAAATCGATATTGAGTTATAATTTTAAAAAGCTGGTACGGAGAATAATTAATCTTTCTCATTGTAACCACCCTGCACGATCGTGAGAACAACTTTCGACGAAATGTGGATTTTCGGCCGCTGGCTAGTTAAACGCTCTTAACAAACGGATGGCAGTCTTTAGAGCACAGGCGTCAGGTGGGAATGCTTTCCTAGTTCTACTGATATTACAATGGATGATGCTCCAAGTATCTAGCTTCATCGATCCCTTCAGCTCTGGCTCATATTCGGGAAACACACAAAACGCGCACCTAACATTCGTACACGGTTGACATTTTGTCTAAGACTCATTCCTGAGTTCAACAGCTCGGCCGTGGAACTATTTGCCAGCCTCTGTATTTCCTTCCTCCTACAGACCCGTGTTCACTCCTTCCTCTTCTCAAAAAGACCCTCTACCCAGCACATATGACAGGCCAGATTGAGTGAAATTATTTACCTCGGGGGCCTCCGAATTTCCTCAAACCATTATTAAAATCTACCTACCTATGTATTTACTTACTGAAAATACTGAAGTCCCAAAGAAAAACTTATTTAATTCTAGTGAAATAAGCCAAGCTTATAAGCCTCAATATCCTTAGCTTGTAATGTGTTAGTCACTGTCAATAATTTGCATACAAACAAATAACAAATAGTTTAGATTAATTCGCCCACTCTGTGTTGGGTTTTTTCAAATGTTCAAACGATATTCATTTCTCATAAATATTTTCCTGTTTTCGTAATAACCATTAATAGTAAAGTAATAACTAATAACCATTTTATTATTATTTACGAGTATTGCGGAAGACGTCATAATCTATGTTTTTCTAAAAAAATAAAGTTTTACGTTTTGCAGTATTTAATTACATTGTTTAAAGTGCCATTCTTCTTGAGCATATTTGCATCTGTATTACACTAAATTATATACAGATAAGAAAAGCATTTTTTTTATCTTTTCAATGAGAAAATACGCCACCTTGGAACAATTTGGAACAATCTTGCTACAAACTTGGCGGGTGTGGGTACCGCCCTCCGGGAGCCATTTATTAAATAACCAACACCCCTGTGGTAGTTCACCTCAAGTGGTTCGCTATGTTTAGTGACTTGGTAGGAGTAACCGAGTTCATGGGGTTTTAGGTTGGGAGCAATGCGTTTGCCTACCTACTGCGCTGGATCGGGAGAGACTGGTTGTGGAAGACCTAAACCATACCCGTAAAGCCAGACTCCCTCGACCCAGAAGGAGAGATGGATTCACACGTCCGTCACTCCTGGACACATTGACCCCCAGATTCCTAGCTAACCCACATACATTTTTCCTTCCCTACACTTCCTCTCCTTCCTTTCCCTAAAAAGACCTCCACACAGCATCCCAAGGATGTCATAGGCCCTGGTTTTTTCCTCAGGGCATTCTGGGTGGAGCTAATGTAAAAAAAAAACAGAAAAATATTTTTAATGAATTTTCTGTTTAATGGAAAATGATCGAGCATTTTTCCACGGCTTTCAAGAGACTGGTATTTTTTTCAGGACTGCCTATTTTTATTTTACAACACTAAAATTGGAAAACGTGGGTACATCACGAGATTCGTTAAAATACTTTCTCGTGATGTGTGTGTGACGCATGAGGTCACACGCGGTAAGTGTGGCAACAAAACATCTCTTTACACTATTTAGACATTTACCTACCTACTTACAGATAAATCGAAATAAAGAGATTCTATTTTTGTAACTACTCATTCTTGGTAGAATTGCATCATTAAAACTATTTTTAATCCAAACCAGTTTTCAGACCAGTCTGAAGATGGACATGAATCTCTGAAAGCGGTTCGATCAGTTCGAATACAAAAATTGGAATAAGGTTTCATAATAGGCCACTTGCATCAAATTTTTTAAAAAAATTTTCCGGTTTAGGCAAATATTCTAAGACATTCTGTATTTTTTTTTTTTTTTTAATCGTATTTTTGAAACCCTGGGGATTTTTGAAAATATCAATCTGATAAATCAGACCATTTTTTATAAACCGGAAAGACGGGACATAATTTTATAGGTGTGAAAAAACGATAATTACATAGCCGAAAATCATTTTTAAAAAAAATAACGTTTTCCACACGAATGGCACAGGAGAATAACGAGGCATACCAAAAATATTACATCTCATAAATATTTTTTTTCTTTGATCCATCTTATTGACCATAAATCATTATAATGAACAGCGTCTATATTACTAAATTCAATGTAATATACGTGTACTTGTAAATTATAATAATAATAAGAATATTATAAAATTTAATTTTGTTAAAATCAGCACCATAATCATTATACCTCTAAAACACGTACCGACATCATCTGCACGTTCTGAAGAGAACCCCGTAGATCATTAAAAGTACGGGGTTCTCTTCAGAACATCTGTCAAAAAGTGAAACCAAATGATAAGTTCGCAGAGAACAAACAATAAATCTAGTGAACGAATTCAAAAATTCGCCTGAAATCAAAGTGATGCCATATAAAAAAATAAATCAGTGTGGAATTTTAAAAAAATAATAGGAGCATTTTCGGAGACGGGACATTTTCATGTAGTGACGTCACGAGCCTAAATAATGGATTTATTTATTTAAAAATAACAAAAACTGTACATTTCTAAATAATTTTACCAACATTTTCTTAATCTTAGTAAAAAGATCTATCCACATGATTTTTTCCAAGTCGTTATGAAATCCATGCAAGTGGCCTATTGGTTTTGATTATATTACGAGTATATACTAGCTTTTACCCGCTCGCATGGTTTTAGGGGGAAATCTATATATATATATATATAAATCAAAAAATGCTAGCTTCTGAGTTTGTAGTTCCCGGCATGCGTTGCTATGCCACTTAATAAAGATATTGTTTCTCCCTGCGTGTCCTTTCCCTTCGTCCCATTCTTCTTCCTCCTCCTATTCCTCCTCCGCATCCCCTTCCCCTCACGCGTTCCCACTTGCCTTTTCCGCTTTCCCTCTCCCCACTCCCCTCTCTCGCTTCCCAAGTCCCATGAACCCCCCCTCCCGATTTCCCCTCCCGCCTCCCCATTCCACACATTCAGTCCCTGTACATTTAGTTTTCAAACTTCATAATGCCAGAACTTACTAGTATATACGTAGAAACCTTCGTTGACGTGCTCACAACAACTCACCAAAGTTTCATCGTAATCGGATGAACGGTTTAGCAACGCGTAATTTCATGATGCCAGAGCTCACTATTGTATACAGAAACAATCGCAGGCATGCATACATCAAATCCTCAAAGTTTCATCGCAATCGGATGAATGGTTTAGCAACGCATAGGTCCCATACAAACATACAAACCCAGAAACATATTTTGATTTTTATATACAAGATTGCTGGCGTAGTAGTATACTGGATGGATCGAAAATAATGAATACTTGCATTTATAAACTTGACGTTTCGACAACTATTTGTATTCTTTTTATTTTAACTAACTATTCTAATAACATTACTAGTAGTTCTGTGAACAGTAGATCTCGCGATCAAAGATGTATGTTTCCAATTCTATCTTATTTTGAATCAAAACCAAAATTTCCTCTGAAATCTTAAAATCATAAGATATTTAGATACCTACATAATTAATTAATTTAAAAAAGATTTCACATTTAAAAAAATCTTTACTGAAGCATAACGGGCATCATCTAGAACCGGAACCGGAACGTAACAAACAAACCTACAGACAGACTAAATTGCAAATGGTCAATAAGTTAGATTTGAAACAGAACATCACTACGCTCAGTCAATAAACTAAGTATACATAAATATAACATTTATTTTCTGACACTGTTAGAAAAACAGTTCCCGTAGATTTTGAAGTTACCCATCAATCGACGCGTGGGAGGTCAATTCGGATTAATTGGATGCTCAAAAGTGGTACCTATTTTCGCATCATGTCTCATCTTTTTTTCTTAAATATGTTTATTCGGTTGTTTTTTACAAAATAAATATCTTTCAAAAACTGAGAAATCAGTTTGATTGCAAGAAATCTTTCATTTTTCTAATTATATTTGTTTACAATGAAATACTTTACAGGTGACTTTTCGCGTGCCCGTGTTCATCGGATGAGGCGTGTTCAGGTCTTGGCGGCGGATCGACGCCGGTTTGGGAAGACCCGTTGACCTCTCCAGCTGGTCTCTCGACTCATCGTCTTGCACCGCAGCGGGAGGGATGGATTCATAAGCCCGTCACTTCTGGACACACTGACCCCTAGTTTCCTACTCACCCTTCATACATTTTTCCTTCCCAGAACTTAAAAACGATCCTAAAAAAGTCCGAAGTTAATAAATAAAAAAATTTGACGCTTATACAATATAATATTATATTGCTTTGCATATTATAATGCTTGTATAATATAATATTATAATGCCTTGCATATTATAATGCTTGTATAATATAATATTATAATGCTTTGCATATTATAATGCTTGTATAATATAATATTATAATGCTTTACATAATACTTAATGTCATAATAGGTACTTACTTAAAACTATACTTAACATTAAAATATGTAAGTATTTTGGGACGATTAGAAATGTTTATTTTTTAACAATTACTGCGGCATGTATGCAATTACTATGGTTTACAGACCAAGTTATTTGTTCATAATATAATATAGTTATTTGTTTTCATGTTCCATGGAGATAGAGAATGACCTGATTTTTTAAATATTCTCTTTCAGGTAATATTGTCTTCAGGTAATGTGTCAAACACTTCAGGAATGTTATGCCTCTTTGTTCTATCTTCGAATACATTCTGAGATTTATTTATGATAAACATTTGTGCTTCTCTATGCCTAGTAGAGTAATTGTGATACACAGGTTTTTTTAAAATTAATGTATCTCAAAATTCATCCAGCCCATTTACCCTACTATGTACGGGGAGCACTTTACATACTGAAAATAATTTTTTTATAATCGCCTTCACATAATCGTATTTTTTGCCTGATATCGATTTTAGGAAACGGCGCTGTAAACGGCGTATTTGTTCTATTTTATTTCATTACGTTTTGTATCTTAATACATAACTATTCACTCCGTATTCCGAATCCCATAATGGATTCCGCCGATGCTAATATTCCGCTAAATTTCATAAAAATACAATGCGCATAGTTGTCAACATCGAGTTTGTATTAGTGGTTTTCTGGTAGGTCACTAAAATTACGTTTTTTTTTTACTTTTCCAGTAAAAACAATGCACGACCTGTGAACTTTAAAACAATACGAGAGAGAGGTTCAGGACGACATTACCTGATGGTACTGACACACTGAGCATGCTGATTTTCAGTTTATACATGAATAAGCATGCTGAAAGCCAACAATTGAACACAAACACTCTCGGCCAAAATGGAAGCGGGGATAACCCTTTTGCGGGGAAAATGCGGGGATTCTGGGATTTTCTTGATTATCCAACTGTGAAAACATTTTGAAAACAATAATATAAATAATAAATAATTTCACCTTCTTTCGCAGCAATTTAAAAACAAATCTATCTACGAAAGAGAAAATACAAAATCTCTAGATAATGAAAAATTAATTCTAATTTCAATAGAATTTGGTTTCGTTTTGGGGGTAAAAGAACTTACGGGGATTTTGTGGAGAATTTGAACATCATAAAGGTACTTAAATTAACATGATAAAGTTAATTTACGTACCTTTAATATTGCAATAAATAAATTAAAAAATAAAAATAAATATATAAATTTAAAAAAAATCTATTTTGGATATTTGAGTGTCCCAGTGTTCCATAGACATTCGTGACTCCTATAATCACGAAAAGCAAGGTTTTGTCTCCCCAACGGGCCTTTTTGATATATTTGCGAGCGCGAACTGAGATCGGATCAAAACGAACATCCTGCTATGCATGCTTAGAACACTGCCTCTTCCACTCGCGAATTCAGTAGCGTGCTCAACACTAGCAATGTCACTAGCACATATGCCACTAAGTAGCATTTGCATGTGTTAGTAGCATGCTCCCGTGCTACTAATGAGCATTTCTGTCAGAACCATTACGGTAATGACACATATGCTCATAAATGAGCATGCTCATTTCCCCTTCCACCCGCGAATCCAGTAGCATGCTCACAAATCAACAGCCGGTTAATTTGTGAGCACGCTCATTTGAGCTACTAGCTGGCATTTGCTTAGTAGCAAGAGAGCATACTACTAATTACTATTACTATTACATTACTTGAAAAGAATGTACGAAGTGGCCCAAATTTATCTCACCAAGAGGGGGGGAGGGATCTAGATTGGAAGAAAAACTGCTCACGTAATTAATGTATTCCCCCTTACGAATCATTATGTATCGTCACCAGTCGTCGGGTATTTACCGAGCGCTGCCGAAATGTCACGAATGGATAACGCGTCAGGTCGAGCGCCCGAGGAATGTCCCTAATGGACAACGCGTCGGGTATTTACGAATATGACTCCGGGCAATTGGTGCCGCAAGGGTGGGACTGTCCCGATGTCCGATGAGTTTAATTTTACTATTGTATTTATTACACCACGGTGAATATTTGTATACCGCACTGCTATAAACAATGTGCGCATTGCAGAGGTAATGTAATACCTGAGGGCCCCGAGCCGCGAGACGTCGTTATGTGGTCAAATGTGTGGTAAAAACATCGTACGACCGTATTACGAATGAGAAGATACGAAAAGAATGCAAGGTCATGACTGTGTTAGCCTAATGGAAAGAGACTCTCTGGATAATGTAGAACGAATGGTGGAGAAAGATGTAAGAAAGTGCCTACAAATATCGCGCAAATAATGAATGGAAGGTCACAAGTGCCCCGGAATATAGAATGTAACAGGATCAAGTTATTCAAATACTTGAACCGGATCATGTCATGTCGAATATCGAGTCGGTACAAAGGATTTCTGAAAACTGAACAATGAAAATGAAACAAGAATATGTGCCAATACAGAGGGGTGCACGTTCTAGAATCTTCGCCAATATTTTATATACGAGTAGTTAGACGATATCCATCAGCCTTTTTGTTTGGGAAGCTGGGTATTAGGATTAGGTATTAATAACAATAACCTCACACAGGACCGGCCCTGGCAAGGCGTTGATCATATTTAACACCTAACACATCGCCCATGAGATTATTTTTCATAAAACGGCGCTTTACAAACATAAAAATCATCAAAATATTATTGATTTTGATTACAGTGATCCCCTATAGTGCATCTATTGGTATTAATAAGGGGCGCCAAAATATTTAGTTACTCGCGCCAGGCGCCGTTCGGCTTCTGGCTGGGCCGGCCCTGGCCTCGTCGATAGAATCAAAACTGCTTTGGTGACGTCAGTACAAAACCTTCTGAACGGTCATATACAGTTTGTCAAATAAGAGTAGAAAACATAGGAGGGCCCCACTGTTGTTCAAATGGCAATACTAAAAATATAAGTCATGGTGGAAATGTAACGCAGCGTAGCCCACATTTTTGTAAAAAATGAAATAGGCATGAAAGTGCAAAAATAGTATATTAAAATATAAGTGGATTGTAGGGGCGTGTAAATAGTCCCTGACACGAGGGAATGACTACCCTATGTAAATCAAGGAAAATTGAATTCTTCCCTATGTGACACAAAACAGTTGACCCAGCAATTCCAAAATCCAAAGTGAAAACAAAACAATACTCACTCAGAGAATGCAGCTCATGCACGATGTCCAACACAAAAGACACTTCTTTTCATTAAAAATATCAATTTCTGCCAAGGCGGTATTGCATAATCTCAACAGATGTTTCGCACAGCAAGGAAGTTTCAACAATGAAATATAAATCTGCCTATTAATAATACGTGCCAAATCTTAGCTAACAACAATAATTCAATTATTGGGTGAATTATTTGATAATGACTGACTAGGAGTGACATCTGTTGGCTTTTCACTAACACTCCCGTCGGAAGTAATTGCCTGCTTCACAGAGGTAAGGAAATGCATGAATATACTGAATTTCAAGTCACATAGGTAAATTCAATACAATACAAAAACCATAGATGGCGCCCTCATGGTCTCATAGCATAAATTATTAATTTAAAGAAATTAATGCCCAAATGGATCCAAATATATTTATGGCGCGTATCCATGGATAAACAGGTCTTTAAAACACGCGCGATTTTTCGAGCACGACGGCGTAGCCGAGTGCTCGAAATAAAGCGTGAAAATAAGTGTTTTAAAGACCAGTTATCCACGAATACTTTACGCTATTTTTTTTATTGGTACACTTTGAAAACATAAATATTGATATTATTATTAAAAATTTGGAAATAAGAACTATTAATGAATTCGTGATGTGACATCACAATATCTTGTTGTCATGGAAATGAAAAACACAAACATTAATTTGCAATCTGTCACATAAGATTAATAGTTGACATCACAGTTTTTACTAGTTATTGTGTGTTGTAAAATGAGTTCTAACATTGATAATTTAAATACCAAAGCAGAATCGCGGTTAATACCTGAAAAATCCAAAGACGTTTATAAAAAAGAATATGAAAGGTTCATAACATGGATGGAGGAGCAAAACGTAGTAGATGTAGATGAACGAGTTGTGCTTTGTTGATGTTGCCATGGTAACTTTAAAAAACGCGCGTTCCATAAAGTGCGATTTAAACACGCTAGAGCGTACTTTAAATGAGTAAAAAAGGGCACCAATAAAAAAAAAATATTTTTTCATTGCAATATAGATACTTTAGATACCCACTGATTTCAAAATTAGAATTGCTCGGGCTTTAGATCATGTCTCTCTAATTATTTTAGATGTGAATATATTTAACTCGTACAGATCTAAAGGTGGTGTAGTTAAACTCTCCATTAGCGATTCTTCCATTCTACCTACTGTTAAATTCAAATTTATGTTAAATTAAATGAAAGCAAATCACATTGTAAAACACTATTTAATCAAAATGTTGTTAAGTAGGTACCAACAACAGTGCTGCTTCCATTTTTTTTTTTCTTTTAGAACATAAATATCTTATTCAGAGTGTTCCGTATATTCAGTGTCATTGCGCTTTAAAATAATATTTGACAGTTAAATTGGTGTTGCCAGCCTACAAATTTTGTAGTTCCATTTTTAATATTTTCTACCTTAATTGACAGACCATATGTGTATTCCTAACATAATACAAATATTTGAGTTTTATGTTCCCGACAATTTCACAAGAGCGCGCAGGCACAGTGGTAGGTAGTTCTAGGCCTTTTTTAAAAAGTCAATTTGCCCTAAAAAGAGTGCTTGTATTGGGACTTTGTTGTTCCGAGAGGCACAATTAATTTATTGTGTATTAGTATTAGTAATGCAGCTCGGAAAAATGCAACTATATAGTCTCCTGATATTCTTATTTTTCAATAGAATGTTCAAAATTTTTAAAATTATCATCATTATATTTAACTAATATAATGTAAGAATGATTATTATTGGTTATAATTATTATTACCTTCTTAAAATAAATAGGGCGAAGGAGCCTGTGAAGACCAAGACTAAGATGGAGCGACAACGTCCTCAAAGACGTTTCCATCTTGGAGCTTCTAAACTGGAGAGAGCTGGCACAATGAGATGAGTGGAGGAAGATTCTTGAGGAGGTGGAGGATGATTCTTAAGGAGGCTAAGACCCACCAGGGGTTGTAGAGCCAATAGTGATGATGATGATGACTTAAAATAAAATATTCATATTTGAATGAGGGGCACAAACGAAGGTCTCATAAAAAGGGCTGTATTGACTAGTCCGCCGCTGGAGCCTTGACATTCAGGGAATGGTGGTGGGGAGGGGTGGAGGGGGTGGGGAGTGGGTGAAGCCCTGTTGCCTCTGCCAGTTCAGGCTTTAGAGCAGTGGGGTAGGGTACATGGTACAGAGGGGGAGGCAGGGGAGGGCGGGAAGGGGATGCGTGGGAGCTTAGGGACAGAGAGGGGAGCACGGTGCACTATTGATCGCCTTCACCAGGGCAATTCAGGACCTATGCTAAATTGATATGAACTTTGCCTTACAAAGAGTAATTGTGGGTTGTGGTAAGACTGCTCAGCGATGACTTGATTGTTGATTTTAAATATTTTATTCACAAAGTTTTCCACCATTTTAACAAGTCTGGAAAACTTCACAAATATCTTGAATCACACGGTACCTACTCGTTCAAATTAATGACATTAGTAATATATTCTCTTAAAGGAGATGCACCATGTCGCGTAATTTTTTTAAAGCTTTTTATTTTGTTTAATCAGGCCAGACACAAATATTTAAATGTTTTACGATCATTTTCTAAAGAATTTTATTATCCACAATTTATATTTAATAATAAAACCATAACCAAAAATGTATTCGTAAGTAGGAGATTTTGAACTTTAAAGCAGTTTTTATAGGCCTGATACTTTATTTTTTTCTGGGCTTATAAAAAGACCGATATGATTAGACTATGGAAAATATGTGTCCTACTCGCAGTATTTGATTCTTCTTCTTTGTGTGCCGTATCAGGTCCCCCGACGTTGGCGATCACTCTTGAAAATGTCTCTCTGTCTTGCGCTGCCCGGAATAGCTCCTCCACACTTCCAATGCCGGTCCACTCTCGTATATTTCGCAACCAAGACATTTGTCTCCTACCAGGCCCTCGGCGACCCTCTATCTTGCCTTTCAATATTAAATGGAGCAAGTGATACTTCTCCCCTCGAAGTGTATGACCCAGATTTGAAATTTTCCTGATTTTTATTAATGTAAGCAGTTCTCTATCTGCTCTAGTCCGCCGGAGAATTTCTGTGTTTGTGATCATGTCGGTCCATGGGACCTTGAGCATTCTCCGGTGAAGCCACATTTCAAAAGCCTCTAACCTGTTCATGGTATTTACTTTCAAGGTCCATGATTCAACATCCATACAGCAAGACCGACCACACATAACATTTTAGCATTCTCTGCCTTGGTTTCAAGCTGATATTGTAATTGCAGAAGAGGGAATTCATTTTAATGAACGCAGTTCTTGCTGCTCCAATACTTCATTCTTTGATTAAAGCATCTAAAATATTTTTTAAGCGATCTAAGTTCCAAACCAAAATCACATGATTTTTTATTGCTTAGTAGTGTATCATCCTTTAAAACCAAAAAAAAAATCATGAAATTCCAACTTCAAACCACATAAATAACGTTTTGTGTCTTTTCAATTTTTATATAGGTATAGACTGGGAGGCGAGATAGGTAAACCCTACGTCATCGAGTACACGGATGAAACTAATTTGTAGTGATAATGGACATTTAGAAAACCTTAAAAAAGTTGGTCTGCCGGTGCGCCTCTTGGCTTGGGGTGAAAAATAGTAAATTTTACGTCATCGAGTACACAAATGAAACCAACGAATAACTATACTCCAGATCATTCCATTTGAGAATTTCTTGGTCTGCCAACCAGCAGCCTGGCAGCTTTTTGTGTACGATTTTTTAAAGGTTTTTTTTTAAATTTTTCGTTTATCTTTGTTATTACTTTTATTTCACTATATTTTTAAAAACTTTGAATGCCATATTTTAAAAAAATTTGCGAAAATTATAAAAAAAAAATAGAAAGAATAGAAATTCTTAAATGGAATGATCTGGACTATAGTTATTCGTTGGTTTCATTCGTGTACTCGATGACGTAAAATTTACTATTTTTTACCCCACTTTGACGCCGGCTGCCGACGAACGTGCCAGGCTGCCGGTTGGCAGACTTGCTTTTTTCTTATTTTCTAATCGACCTTTATCATATGAGACCATTCCCGTTCGTGTACTCGATGACGTAATTTTTTCGAAAAAAATCGCTGACTATTTCCATGACTGCGCGGCTCCTGCCAAGAGACGCACCGGCAGACCAGCTTTTTTAAGGTTTTCTAAATGTTCATTATCACTATAAAGTAGTTTCATCCGCGTACTCGATGACTTAGGCTACGAACGCACAGGCAGGCGGCTTGCTTAGCGCCTAGAGCCTAGATAGGTAGTAGATAGCCGATGGATAGCCGCTTAGCGTGTATCCAGGTAAACCAACGTGTTGGTTTTTTGCCACTAGGCTCTAGGCCAAGGGTGGCCAACCCGCGGCCCGCGGGCCGCATGTGGCCCGCCGGGTGGCTTGTGGCCACGGAGCTGCCACGGAGCGTATGCAGACATTTTTTTCTTTTAGTGTTGTGGTAGCTACTGGTACCTACTGGTAGCTACCTCCTTAATAGACGGGCGCAGGGAGCGCACGTCTATAGTTTGAATTTGGATTGTTGATTGCTGTACGACTGCTGAAAGAAGCATGAGACAACGCTCTTTTATTTTAACAAGATTCCGGATAATTTCTATTTTAAGAAAGTTGTAATTAAAATATATTATATCAATATATTACAAGTGTATATAAAACCGGATTTCTCAAAAATAAGCCTGTCTCGACAGACAATTACTAGGCACGCCGACGACATTGGAAAACATATTGAAGATAGTTTGAAAAATCGAGCATCTAAGTTCATATTTTATGCTCTAGCATTGGATGAAAGTAAGAGATACTACCCAAGTGATTTTTATCAGGGGTGTATATCATATCCATTTTAACAAAATAGAAGAATTAGCGGCAATGTATCCACTTAAGGACACTACTTGCTCACGAGATTTGTTAGTAGCCGTTACATCGATCGACATTGAATCGCTTTTCGTTAAATCTCAACAACCTATCGGGCTTAACAACAGATGGTGCCCCAACAATGGTTGGGAAACACGAAGTTTTAGTAAAATTGATTGAAAATGAGGCCTGCAAAGCTGGTAATACTTCGATGCTAAATTTTCGTTGCACTATTCATCAGGCGAATTTATGTTCCAAGTTCCTTAAAATGGATCATGTCATAAGGTGGTCATCAAAACAGTGAACTTTATTAAGTCGAAGGGGTTGAATCATCGTCCGATCCAAGAGATTCTCAAGTCTTTGGATTCACAGTACAATGACTTTTGCAGAAGTAAGATGGCCGACCCGTGTCAAGATGTTGAAAACAGTGTTTGATTTGAAGCAAGAAATACAATTATTCTTCGCAAGCAAGTCAAAAAGTATCCCAGAATTTGAAGACAAGGAGTGGTTTAGCGATTCTGCATTTCTGGTCGATTAGCCACGTAAACGTTGTTTATAATTGTCTAAATGGGAAAGATCAACTAATAAATAACATTTATGACGTTATTCAGCATTCCAAATGAAACTTGCGCTTTGGGAACAACAGTTAAGAACAAAAATCTTCACTCACTTTCCTACATTGTTATTGCAGCCAGATGTCACACAAATGGCGGCGGATAAATACGCTTCGTTGAAATCCGACTTAAACCTGGAATTTCAAAACCGATTTCAAGATTTTAAAAAGCATTGTGTGCGTTTTGCTGCATTTGCAACGCCATTTTCCATAGACGTAAATTTATTGCCAGGAATTTTACAAATGTAACATTCTGTTGTGCTGCCCAGTTACATGAGAAATTCAATAAGGTTGATTTGGAAGAGTTTCACAAAACATCTTTGGACAAGGAAAAATATCCTGCATTTTAAAAACATGCTCTATCGATGATTTCGCTATTCGGGAACACTTACACGTGTGAACAGCTTGTTAGTCGAATGAAGCAAATTAAAACTCAAATGAGAACACAAATCACTGATGAGCATTTGGAAAACTGTTAGCTTGTACCAACAACATCAATCGTTATCAACATTGATGTACTTAGTTCTGACAAACAAAATCAGACGTCTCTCCAAAATCTACTATATTCGGTTTATTTTTTTTTTGTATTTTTTGTATTACCTAACTCTAATCTAAAATTCTCATTTTTGTTATATCTTCTTAAAAAACAATATATTTCTTGTTTGCATGGAATAAAAAAAATTGTTGTACGGCCCAGTAGGAAATCTCATTTCAAAAATTTGGCCCGGCTGTTGAAAAGGTTGGCCACCCATGCTCTAGGCGCTAAGCCAGCCACCTGCCTGTGCGTTCGTAGCCTTAGGGTTTACCTATCTCGCCTCCCAGTCTAATATGAAAACCGCAGAAGAGTCACCAACCGCTCCCGTCTGGAGCCAGTGAGAGCACTGTAAGACCGAAGGAAGTGGGGGAGATGAAGGTGGGGATGTACCCGGCTATTCAGATTTGGTCACCAAACACGGCTTAAGCCATTTCAAGCAATGTTTCAATTCTGAATGGTGGTCTTACACCAGGGCGATACTGAGAGTGTCTTCCACTCTGGAACGTGCCGCAAATACTCAATAAATGAATTAATTGTGAAATACCTCAAATTAATCAAATAAAATTTATTTGCACACGCCGGGTTCGAACCCGCGACCTTCGGATTGTGAGTCGAGAGTGTTACCTCGAGACCACGGAGGCCGTCAAATAGATATTAACTAACGTAGATACTTGCCTACCTATTTTTTAACTTGTAAGAACCAATTTTTTAACTTGTAAGACGAAATACCAATCCTTTTAAATTTTTTTTTAAGAAAGACAACAATTCCCGGGTTACGAATAACCCAACAATGTTTGAAAATCTCCTACTACCACCACAGAAAGCCGAAAATGTTGCTTGTGTTGTGATGAAGGACTTAGCCAGCCGAGGAATCGATCACGCGACGCTCGGGTGGGACCCAAGCGCTATGCCCACTCAACCACTGACCGGTCCAATTTAAACCAAGAAGACATAGCTAAGGAGTTATTAATCTATTCAAAATAGGTACCTATATATATTTTAAATGTGCGTAAGAAATACAGTAGATGTATACAGGTCTACATGGTATGGCCAAAAGAGGGGAACGAACAAACTATTTTTTTAATCAATATTTTGTTCTACAGTACCTAATGACAACGATGTTTCCCCCTGCATAGATAAGAATGTCGGTCATTCCGTCAGTAGGTAGGTACCTAAAAATGTCTCTGAACCGAATGCCACAATTAAAAGTAGGACAGAGGTTCTATGTTCAGAGTACAGACAGACTCACGAACACGTGATACTGTCGTAAACAAGCCGAGAGGTGATTCAGGTGAAATACGCTTCAATATAATTATATGGCCGACGTGAAGTGCAATCGTCGCAGTGTGACTCACACAGTATTATTTGGTAGGCCGCTCCAGCCTGGTTTCCTACTCATCTGTGACTCAATACCGAAATCAATGAATGTTTATTGTCTCATTGTTCCAAATTTCTAGCTTACCTAGGTGCTCTGAACTCAGATCTTCGTCACCACGACTTGGTCAAGATGCCACATGGCGAAACACATGTTCTTCACGTTATTCTATTGTTGTTCTATGGGCGTGGTGGGTGGTTTGGCATGTTTATGCTTAAGTGTAAATGAATGATTAATCTGTTGTACCTACCTACAATACTTAAAATAAAAGTGGTAATAATTAGAGAGGCCACTAATAGTGATTTTGCCGAATACCGAATATTCGGCTAAGCTCTCGGCCGAATCTCCGAATATTCGGCAGCCGAATATTCGGTGACACTTATTTCGCAAACAGTTTTCATGAATTTAAAATAATAAAAATAGTTTTCTTGAATTCAAATTAATTGAACTCATGAATTAAACACCGTTTTCATGAATTAATAAAAATCAACTACATTTCGCAAATGAAATTGATTTTTACATGAAAACTGTTCGCTTAGATCGGACAGCAGACCCTTACAAGTGGTGATCAGCAAACGCAAAACAGTATCCAAGCCCAGCAGAATTGGCTAAAATCACGGACATATGAATATATCTGGACCTGCCCTAAGTGATAAAAACGTATTATTTCCCCCTCCCCATGGAGCCGACTAGAGCTCCGCCTTGGACCCAGCTCGCTCCATGGGGAGGGGAGAGAACCTCGCTTGAATCTAAAATATGTGACGTCATCATTCTTGTCCTGAACAGCGCGGAAGTAACATCCATACATTTTTCGAAATAACGCGCCAAAAACGGTAGCTTGTGCTATATATTTTACCCACATATTATATCGACATAGGGAATGTGGGCGGTTCTCCAGTGTGCTCGTCGCTGGTTACAGGGGTAAGTAAATTATGAAACATTTGTAAAAGTGTCTTAACTAAACACGGCAACAAAATATTGCTATGTGAATTGGGGCGAATCTTTTCGGGGTGAGCATTTGGCCTTAGCAAATATGTTATTAACGTGGCAAGCAATTCGCGCTCCCATGTAAAAAGGTCTATTCATTCAAAGCAGATTTTGCTTTTAAGAACTAAATGGTGATATTATAATGCGAGATGCCTATATACTGTCAGATTGATTTTTTAACGAATCACAGTCATTTTTCCTCTCTTCGCCCCCCATTGTTTGGTTTTACCCCTCATCTGTATGTTCTGGTCTATTGAATTCTGATGTCTATGGCTAAAATGTATTTATCATCTCCCGGTAGAAGTATAATAGTGAGCGGCTATTTTCGGAAGCAGGTATAGTTTATGAGGAAAAGAGCAATCGTTTGCTATTAACAAATACTGAAAAAAATGTTTTCATTTGACAAAACTTACCACTGATAGATTTTAAGTATTAAATGTTCTGATTTTTTGTTAAAATAGAAATTTTTCTGAGTAATATGTTATTTATTATGCATTTTTTTATGATTTGCTATTCGGTATTCGGCCGAATAGTTTGCAATATTTGGCCGAATACCGAATAGTAAAAAAAGAAGCCGAATAGGCCGAATACCGAATAGTAGCCGAATAGGCCGAATACCGAATAGCAGCCGAATATTCGTGGCGTCTCTAGTAATAATACTAATGACATTCTATCATCTAAAAATGCGATAGTCATAAAAGTGAGGTCCACCCATAAACTTAGATCATGGAACATTTTTTTTAAATGTCACCTAAAAAATATTAGAGAATTGTTCATTGGTAGATACGTTTTAGATAGTACATAACTTCAAGTTATTTTTAGCATTGAAGAAGTTATCACTACCTAATAATAGACGTAGCCAGGTTTTGATTTAGGGTGGGGCAAAAAAATAAAAATCTAGCGTAGGTATCGAAAAAAGTAGGCTTCTAGAACATATTAATGCTTTAGGAAAAACTTGAGAATTAAATTTAACGTTAATATTATTAATCGTTCAATTATTATTATTATTAAAGTTTACTTGCAAAATTATTTATTCTATAAATTCATTTACAGGTATTATGGCTAAAAGAGTATCTAGTAGCTAGTAGCCAGGGCTGGGCAAAATACATGCTTTGCTGTAATTGAAATACAAATTACAAAATACTTTTTCGCATGTATTTAAAATACGAAATACAAAATACTTTCAAGGCGTGTATTTGAAATACAAAATACAAAATACAGTATTTTAACCTTTTTTTTTTCAAATACAAAATACAAATTACAAAATACATTTGGTTTTGGTAGATCCTTTGGTTGCAATAAATTGTCGTAAATGCCCTTATCTAAGGGTGCGTTTCCATAGAAGCAATGTTGAGCAGCGTGAAACAGAGACGTGCAAAAATTGACCAATCATATTGCTCAAACTACACATCTCATCTCCGCTTCACTTGTAAAATTTGTGGTAAAGGACTCAGGTGTTAGATAATATAATAATAATATATTATTATTATAACACGACATTTGTATAGCGCAGTTTTGTGTTATTTCTACTGACCGACCGAGGGTTCGGTTTCGGTTTCGGCAAAGTTCGGTAAAAAAATCTAGTTTCGGCATCAGTTTCGGTTTCGACAGAGAATCTGCCGAACCTTCGGCCGCACCGAAACTCTGCATTCGTGAATTATCGCGTGCCGTTTGACTGACTTCGGGTGAGTTTGTGGCTCGTGTGTCATCCACCATCATCAACTAAGTTCGCCGTCCGGTCCGGCGTGCTTGTATTGTGAGTTTATATGATCACAAACTTCAATTATTTTTATTTATATCATTTAACAAGTGTAAATAAAAATTAAAATCTAGTCACCTTCAACGGAAGCAATCTTCCGAACAGTCCCTCCTTTGATGTGCTTGGTGTAAGGCCCTCCGTTCATGGAGATACTTACATCTACGTAATTGTGACGAAACCACAAGTACCCTGCTGTTATACTACTTTTTAATGCTAGTCTCCGTACACGGCGCTATCCGAAATATACTGAACTTGGTCATTTTTCATGTGCAGCCGTGGAGTTAACACGCTGTCATGCGATGTCATATGACTTTTTTCCAATATCAATCCATGCCATCTCCACTAAATCCTTTCTTACGTATTCTGGTAAAGTATAGTTATATAAACATGCATTTTTCCACTTCCAGAACAAATCTAACATTACTTTCATGTTCCGACGTCATTTCTGTCAAACGTCAAATGAATAAGTATCAGACACAAATGACGCGACGCGTCGCGTGCGATCAGCACTGTCGGTATCGTGATACTGATTGGAAACCGACAGCCACCGCGTAGCGCCGTGAACGGGCACCAGCAAAATCGTACGGGGGCAGGGCCGCCGACAGCTAATCTGGGCCCCAAGTCTAGTAGACTATACCGGGCCCCCTCCCCACAACTTACCGGGGGGGGGGGGGGAGATAACAATTAATAAGTTCATGCTTACCTGCTACTGCTAGGAATACTACTTCATTACTTTTTCTTATACCATTATACCAATCATTCGAATTTAGCATAATTATTCAATGGAAATGTTTAAAAAGTTATGGTGAATACTCAAAATAAAATACTTGTGTTTCTTGTTTATGTGTATTTACATATTCTTCGTTAATCAAGATATCTTGAGGCTAAATTAAATTATTATATTTGAAAGACAGAAAACAGGTAACAAAAATAAATAATCAATTTTCAAAACCAATGAAAATAAATTAGGAGTACCGCAGGGATCGATCCTTGGACCCCTATTGTTCATACTCTATAAGTCTATATTAACCCTTCAAAATTTTGACTTTTTTTTCAGATGGTCAAAATATTTTCGCTTTACAATAAAATGCAAAGATTTGGAATATTTCTGAGCACATTCAAAAACCAAAAACTGTTTTAGAAAGGTGATGAAATACGCTTTCAAATTATAGAATTCGAAAAATATATATATTTTTTAAATTACAAAATTTTTGCATACAAACATAAAAAAGTTTTCAAAATGACTCACCTTATGTTTTTTCGGAAAAAATTCGGTTTACGGGAGATAGTCCTAGATATATATATATATATTTTTTTTTAACACTAATTATGGGCCGGAAAATCCGAATCTGAAAGAATTAGGCGTCGGCAAGCAATATTAACTGAATTACACGACTTTAAAATTTTCTATACACACACACATGAAAATAGTCATTTTGGAAGCATTTTGACACACGAAGTACGAAGATCATAGAAAAACAAGATAACATAGATGTTTTTACCACACAAAATTAAGTGTTGCCATTAAGCAGTAATATCAATAACGTAAAATAACATGTTTATATTTTAAGTACTTATTTTTTATAAATTTTACTCACTTTTGTAACACAAATCATGTTACATGAACCCAGCGTAGCTGCTAAACTACTTGAAAACAGGGATGTTTTTTTGCCGTGACGCGAGCAGGCGGTATAAAGGGGCACAAACCATGTTATACAAACCTAGCGTAGCCGCTAAACTACTTGATTTTGATTGACTAGTTTGATTTTCTAGGAATCAGAATGCTTCCAAAATGGCTATTTTCCTGTATGTGTATAAAAAATTTTAAAGTCGTGTAATTCAGTTAATATTGCTTGCCGACACGTAATTCTTTCAGATTCGGATTTTCCGGCCCATAATTAGTATAAAAAAAGAAAAAAAAATATCTAGGACCATCTCCCGTAAACCGAAATTTAGCCGTTTTTTCTAACTAAAGTTACTGATAACAAAAAAAAAAAAAAAAAACATGCATATTTTATTAGACAAATGTATAACAAACACATATTATAACCTTAACTTTTTGTCGCTCTATGAATTTTTTTTTTTAAATTCCCCAAGTTTCAAATTCTTTTTTTCAATTTGCGATTCAAAACTTTGTGTACATAAAAGTGAACATTTTACTTTTTTGGTGGCTATTTTTTAGATTGAAATATAAAGCATGATGTTTTTCCTTTCTAACACCGATTAGAACATATTTCTAACTATGGTAGTAAGGGAGTTACGGTGTCTTATCTGGTCTCCTGTGATTAACGGGTAAATGACATGGTGAAAATATTTTCTAAATGCAAAGTACGACTATTTGCCGATGATACACTTATATACTTAATTGGAGATAACTATAAAGAACTAATAAATATTTTAGTGTCATTGGCATTTTTTAATAAAATATCCGGGGCCCGTCCCGGGCCCCCCTTAGGCCCGGGCCCCAAGTTTCGGACTTGGCTAACGTGCCCTCTCGGCGGCCCTGTACGGGGGGTACTTACGATCGGCGCGAATGATACGCGCACTCTAAGTGACCAGCTCAGGTATGGGGGCTCCATCGAAGCCAGAATTTTAGACTCTTAGAAACTGGGCGTACTGTACAGGACCCGCAGATACTTTAATAGTACACAACTGCTAACACTGTACAAATCGCAACTGCGCCCCACAATTGAATTTGGCAGCCACCTCTGGTCTGGAGCCCCAAAATACCTTTAAAAAAAAAAACCCTCGACTCTGTGCAGAAACCGGTGGTCCAATTGATAGATTCTCCTAACACAAACGGATTGCGATCTTTAGAGCATAGGCGTCAGGTGGGAATCTGTCCTTGTTCTACCGGTAATACATTGGATGATACTCTGAGGAAATAGCGCCATTGATCCCCTGGACACCAGTGCGTAGTCGGGGACATGCCAAACATGCGCCCAACATATGTACACGGTTGACATTAGTCACATGAGAACGGGTCGTTTCTATGACTCATTCTTGAGTTCAACAGCTCGGCTGTGGAACGTTTTGCCGGCCTCTATGTTTCCCCCCTCCTACAACATGGGTCTCTTCAAGACCATTTACTCCTTCTTCTCCCCAAAAAGATCCTCCATACAGCATCTTCAAAGATGACATACGCCCTGAGGGAAATTATTTTCCTCGGGGCCTCTCATGTGGAGTTAATGTAAAAAAATGTTGTGATTGTAAACGCAATTAAAATTATAATACTCAATTTATGAGGTCCTTACTTTATAGTGGATACAATTGTAAAAAATAAGCCGAATTTCAGTAAACAATAGATTTTAACATGTCTAAAAAAGTTTCGGTTTCGGTTTCGGCCGAAACTGAGACAGATATCGAATATTCGGTTTCGTTTTCGGTAGAAAATCCTGTTTCGGTCGGACACTAGTTATTTCACTTCAAGTGCGCTCTACTGTAATTAACTTAAAAATAATCTAGTATTCAGTCAAATTATTCCTATAGTGCTTGATCTAATACTATGACACAAAAAAGTACAATACAAAGCAATGACAAGCATTATATAATATGATAGAAAATGTACAATAACAGTGCTGTTATAGAACAGAACGTATTGCCAACTCTAAATATTAACATACATAACAAATAGCTCTGGATTCTAGTGTTTTTAGTCAACGTATTATTTATCTATGTCAGTTAATTTTCACTATCATTATTAAGGTCGCTAAATGTATTTGAAAATGTATTTTGAAACCATTAGTATTTGAAATACAAATTACAAAATACCTCAGCCCCAGGTAATTGAAATACCAATTACAAAATACATTTTTAGGAAGTAATTGAAATACAAATACAAAATACGTATTTGTATTTCAAATACGTATTTCAATTACATGTATTTCAAATACTGCCCAGCCCTGCTAGTAGCTAACCTATGAATTTTAAAAAAAACTTCAGTTCGCAATTCCAGGCTGAACATGAACTCCAAAAAGGTATCTTACGAGTAGATAAACCTTTTAAGATCGTAACTAATTTGGGAAGCGGGTATGGGTACCGTCGCCCCGGGAACCATTTATTGGATAGCCAACATCTCCGCCATAGGTCACCCCAAGTGGTTCGCTACGTTTGGTGACTGAGCGTGAGCAGGGGTGCCCGGGTTCGAGTTCGGGTAAGGTTTGTCCGGGTCTTGGCGGCGGATACGTCTGCCCACCAACCGTGTCACAGATCAGATCGGGAGAATGGTTGAGGAAGACCTTTTGACTTCTCCAGCAGGACTCTATCGGAACATCATTGCATCGCAGTAGGAGAGATAGATTCATACGTCCGTCAGTGCTGGAAACTATGACTCCCAAATTCCTACCCACTCTTCATAACTTGTTCCTTTCCAGAACTTCCTCCTCCTCCTTCCCTACAAAAACTCCAGCATCCCCAAAGGTGACATAGGCCTTGAGGGGAATTACTTTCCTCAGGGCCTCCTGAGTGGAGCTGATGTAGATAAATAAATTTAAAAAACATAACTGCCAGTGTGTTCGTTTGTTTGTCCTTCTTTTACAGCGCAATGGAGCGACCGATTGACATGTTTTTTGTATAGGAATAGTTGGAAGACTGCGAAGTGACATAGACCAAATTTCATCTCTGAAAAACATTTCATTCTCGTAAGAACGTTCTTTACACAGTAGTTTCACCCTAATACCACGCAAGCAAAGCCACGGTTATAAAAGCTAATACATAGATATTAAAATTTTACCCGTGAAATTATTATTTTTCCAGTGGTAAAATAATAAATAATAAAAAGTACATAAATTCGAATTATTTTGTAAAAAAGGGAGGCGTCTACTAATATCTACAGGAATTCCAAAAACTGAAAAAATCGAACTAATATCTATGGGAATCAAAGTGTTGACGAATATCTACAGCTCAAACTGTTGATTAATATCTATGAGAACCAAAGTGTTGACGAATATCTACAGTACTGTCAGAGGTAGGATTTGCAATTATGTATAGCATATTGGAATAACGTAATATTGCGTATGCAGTTTAAAAAACTTAATTTATGTATTAAGTATGTATGTAAAAATCCCTAATATCGGACTATTGGACACATTTAGCTGATTAGTCCAACCTATGCTCTGTAGATATTAGTTCAACCTACGCTCTGTAGATATTAGTCAACACTCTGAAGTTCGTAGATATTAGTTCAACATATGAGCTGTAGATATTCGTCAAACATACAGGCTGTAGATATTAGTATCTGGAGTCGTAAAAAAGAACAGCAATAAAAAATAATGACAATTAGAATCATTACATGACTGCCATCTTGCGGAATTAGGAGGAACACTTGAAAATTTCAATGTTTATCCTTGCAGATTCCTGTAAACTTCTTTCCGGCAAATACAAAAACTTCGCCCACAACAAAACCCAGTTGGAACAGAAAGTTTACTTGCAAAATTATTTACTTATTCTATAAATTCATTCATATTATGGCTGAATTTATTTGGTCCCGTCTTTTCTGTTATAAGTTACAACCAAGTTCATATGCATTGATTAAATTTTAAAAACACAATTATCTCACAAAAAAATGTCTATATTATGTAAGTACTTCTTAGCGAGGCCGCACACCAGACATATCGATAACTGTGGCGCCACATTTGAAACGCGACACATTTAACGCTCCCCTATATTTGCGCGCAAGCACGCACACCAAGGATACATTTGTAGAGGGTGCAGTTTGTGGCGAGAAGTTAGCCGTGCTACATGTATTCAAGATGGAACGCGTTCGTTTTTTGTGGCGGTTTATTACAGAGGTTGAAAAAACCCTATATTATATTAGGGAACGTACCCATACTACGTGACCTCTTCGGGGGGGGGTCTTCAAAATGTCACGCTTGGTACAAATGAGCGGCGGTTTGCATAGGATTTTGGTCGCCGGGGGGGGGTTAAAAATTGCAAAAAATTGGTCACGTAGTATGGGTACGTTCCCTTACCATGGACTCACTGATTATAGCAATAGACAGATTACAGAAATCATCTGGACCAAAATCGGCAAAAAATATATTTTTTTAAATTACCGTAAATTGCAGAATCTTAATTAAATGGGTGAACCCAATAGCGTCTTTTATTTCTCATTAATTGCCACATCAGAAATCCGTGTCGTCAGATGATGTCGACATTTTCGAGTAGGTATATACCACAAGTGTGCGTGTACGCGACACATATACTCCAAGCAAAAATGTAGCATGCATATTGTGACGACGTAAATGTTGCGTGCGTGTAGCGCGTGGCTCCGGTGTGCGGCCAGTCTTAATGTTGAAAGAACTTGCCATATTGGGGATGCCAATTACCCACTGGTTCCGGACAGGACTCATGATGCGTATGCGCATACAAAAAGGATGTGTATGTTTTACACTATTATTATTTACTAGCTGGTACCCGGCATGCGTTGCTATGCCATCCTTCCCCCTTCCAGCGGACCCCCTACTGAGTTCCCCTCACCCTCCCAGGTTCCTTCCCCCCTCCCACTCCCTTCTCCCCACTCCCCCTCCCACAATCCATAAATTCATTCCCGGTACATTCAGTTTTCAAACAGCTCGCGTGCCACCTATTGTAATTTTTTTATACAAATTTCGTAATGCCAGAGCTCATCAGTAGTTTTATACAAACCTTGTCCTGACAATAACAAACGCGATAAAAAAAGAATTATCCAATTTGGTGCACTCATTCGGAAGTTATGTGCGTACATACATTTTTATTTATATAGAAGATTATCCTCACATAATCTTTTTCACTTTTTTCTCCTTCGTGAAATAGAATTTCCTTCCTACTTCCAATATAATAGAATAATTAGTAAGGCGCCGTTTTTGTGTATCACCACATAAAATCACCTTCACCTGTCGACGGCTATTCATGGGACTCCATTGACGGCCTACGTGGTCGAGGGGTAAGGCTCTCGACTCGTAATCCGAAGATTACGGGATCGAATCCAGAGTGGGCAAATTGAATTTATTTGATTAATTTGTGTTATTTCACAATTAATTAATTAATAATAATATAAAGTACATTTGCGGCACGTTCCAGAGTAGAAGTTACTCTTTATATCGCCCTGGTGTAAGACCACCATTCAGAATTGAAACGTCGTTTGAAATGGCATCGATGCGTGAAGAGTTTTCTGCGGTTCGACGCGCGGCTTGTGTTGTTGACAGCGGCCATTTGAATATCTCTTTTTTGTGTTTCCTAACAAGTCTTACTGGATCCAGACAGGATTACTGGAGGACTGGCTAGATATTTCTAATTGACATAAACACATGTGTAAACTTTCGATACCTAGATATTTTTTATTTATGCATTCTAAGCTATAGTAAATAAAGATAATTGGGTCGATGTTTAGCTATGTTGTGTAATTTGGGAGGTGGGAATGGGTACCGCCGCCCCGGGCAGGGCTGGGCAGTATTTGAAATACTTGTATTTGAAATACGTATTTGAAATACAAATACGTATTTTGTATTTGTATTTCAATTACTTCCTAACAATGTATTTTGTAATTGGTATTTCAATTACCTGCTGCTGAGGTATTTTGTAATTTGTATTTCAAATACTTATGGCTTCAAAATACATTTTCAAATACATTAAGCGATCTTAAAAATGACAATGAAAAATAATATAACGTAGATAATACATAATACGTAGAGTAAAAACGCTAGAATCCTGTACTATTGTCCTATTATCCTGTGCTATAGCACTCTTACTAATGACTATTTGTAGTTTTCTTATCATTGCTTTGTGTTGTACATTTTTGTATAATAGTATTAGATCAAGCACTATAGGAATAATTTGACTGAACACTAGATTATTTTTAAGTTAATTACTGTAGAGCGCACTTGAAGTTAAATAACACAAAACTGCGCTATACAAATGTCATCTATGTATATAAAAATGAATTCTTGTTTCCCTTGGTCATTATTATTTATCTTGGTATTTTATTAATTTTTTAAAGTTTTCTTATACTTTGTAGAAGGTTCTTACGGAAAGAAAAATTAAGAAAATTACGCAGAAAATTGGATAATTTCAGAAAACTTGATGACTATTTTAACTTCGCACGTTTGACAGTTGGCGCGTTTTATGAAATTGAATTTAGCAGGCCGCTGTTTTTTTTTGTAACAAAAGAATTGTCTATGGTTTTTTTATTATAGATATTTTAAATAGGTACCTATGTTAGGTACCAGATTTGATTGCTTGTTCTTAAAATATACAAAAATGAATATTTGTAATATGTGGAAATGAAAATTTTAATAAAAAATTGTAATAGCTGGCACGCGAGTTGTTTGAAAACTGAATGTACTGGGACTGAATATGTGGAACGCGGAAGGGGTTTGGCGGGGAGCGGGAGAGGGGAAAGGGTAGGCGGGGAAGGTGGCAGGAGAACGCGGAAGGGGAATGGGATGTGGGAGGGGAACGGGGACGCGCGGGAAAGGACATGCAGGGATAAACAATTTATTTCTTTGTATGTGGCATTGCAACGCATGCCGGGAACCAGCTAATGTTATTATAATAATAATTATTATTATCTAACACCTAACCACAAAACTTTACAAGTGGAGCGGAGACGAGATGTGTCTTCTGAGCAATATGATTGGTCAATTTTTGCACGTCTCTGTTTCACTCTGCTCAGCTTTGCTTCTATGGAAACGCACCCTTAGGTAAGGGCACTTACGACAATTTATTGCAACCAAAGGTTCTACCAAAACCAAATGTATTTTGTATTTTGTAATTTGTATTTTGTATTTGAAATTAAAAAATTGCTAAAATACTGTATTTTGTATTTTAAATACACGACTTGAAAGTATTTTGTATTTGGTATTTTAAATACATGAGTAAAAGTATTTTGTAATTTGTATTTCAATTACAGCAAAGCATGTATTTTGCCCAGCCCTGGCCCCGGGAACCTTTATTGGATAACCGATAACCTCTGCCATAGGTCACCCCAAGTGGTTCGCTACGTTTGGTGATTTAGCAGGGGTGCACGGGTTCATGGGGTGAGGTTTGTCTGGGTCCTGGAGGCGGATGACCGGGATACACTGAACCCCTCCACACAGAATCCCCAAAGATGACATAGGCCCTGAGGGAAATTATTTTCCTCAGAGCCTCCTGTGTGGAGCTCATGTAAAAAAAAAAAAAAAAATTCCTTCGGTTGTTTTGCTTCCGTAGCACTAAATCGAATAAATTTAGTTTTGTCTAAGTTGAGTCGGTAGATTATTATCTAGCTACAATTTTAGTTTATTTATACTGTCTTCTGCTTAAAAAGCAAAAAAAATAAAAACCGTAAATAATAATATAAAAACAATAATAAAAAGCTCATCAAACAAAGATAGAAATTGGAACGAAGTTCAGAACAAGGTAAGTCATTCCAATTTCTGCCTTCAAATAGCATAATAGTATCACCGGAAAAGGTTATAATGTGATTGAAAAAATTACTAACAGACCTTTGGTGAAAATAAATACTGAACAAAATAAGGCTGAGAGTGCTTCCTTGGGGTACTTCAAATTTGACCATAGCGGAATTGCTTAGGGTTTGGTTTATTTTAACTTTCTGTTATCTACTACAACTACACATGCATTTCAATAGTTGTACCTGAACATATACGATCAGTAATTTCTTTACAAGTATTTTAATTGAGATGGTATCAATTGCTTGTCCAGTAGGAAGTCCTACATTTGTAGGACTTTGATAATTCAAAACCAGCTCCAATTAAGAAGACTTTTATTCTCAGTCAGATTCGAGTTCACTTTCCAAAGGTTGTATAATATTTGAGTCTGTTTTATTTCAGCGTAAAAATCACCAGCAAACAATTTTTTAAATTTTATTAAAAAGACAAATTAGTCATTTATTTATATAATATACACAATCTATATGCTTTGTGAATGATGTTCACATCATCAAGAGTAATATACATTGTAGACTGTGCATATATAAATAAAGTGATGTAAACTAAGTTACAGTACAATCTCACTAATCCGGCACTATTAAAAACCAGAGGGGGCCGGATTATTGGAATGTTCGGATTACTGAATTATAGAGAAAAAATCATAATAAATAAAACAAAGCATTTCATAAAGAGAACATACACACCATTCACACTTCAAAACAACAGGTAAATACGTACGCACATGCACATGAAATAAGTTTTGAGGTTAGACTGCTAGACGATGACACGGCGATGAAGCGCATAGGCGTAGAGGGGCGAGGGAGACGCGGGCGGAAGGTGCCGGATTATTGGACGTATCGGTCTATTGAAGTGCCGGATTAGTGAGATTATACTGGATTTGTCTTCTTTTTAATAAAATAAATACTCGTTACACAATCACAAAATGAAAAGCTTTTAGAAGTTTTCTTTGAAAAATTAAATTTTTTAAATTCATTGGAATTATCATTTGATCAATAAAATGGACCGAGAGCACCACTTAAGGGGTTGAGCATCACACAAGGGTTGAAAAGAAGAGTTGGCTGATTGAAATACCAATGTTGATCCTTTCAGTAAAGAAACTAACAGGGAGAAAATAATAATCAAAATTACATAAAAAGTTCTGTATTTGAATATTAGTTATAAATGAATATAGTAATGAACACCCCGCAGATCAAAAGCAGTCTATTTCCACAAGCGGCAACACTTCGGGTATCAACACTGGCGGCACACAACAGGGGATCTCACTAGTATCCCTTAAAGGCTAACGTATCAAGCATAGCACACAGGCACTGCACTATGTTGGTGGACATTAACACATCCACTTTCTCTTCCAGATGTCTTTTGGGGTCCTGTTTGCCCACATTCTTAATGGCCAGCTGCTCTGGAGTCATCTTCTCCTCGTCCTCCAGAGCCTTGTTGTAATTCTTAGCAAGTTCCAGCATGTCAGCGACAGTCGTCTGATTGAGACAACTGTGTTCTTTGTAGTCAGCCAAGGTCAAGCCGTCCATCCAGGACTTCTTGTGGAGATTTAGAAGCATCTTCTGTTCCAATTCGTTTTTCCTATAGTTGATGCTGATGGAGTAGTAGTGTCGGTTGAGGCCGTGGATGAGGGCTTGCACTGAGGGCTTCTGCAGGTGGCCGAGGTTGGAGGTGGTCTGGCGGGGCTCCTGGCCCAGCACCATCATGTTGGGGTTGATGAGGCGGAATGCATCAATAACCACCTTGCCCTTCACCGACTGGATGGGATCCACCACCACGGCTACAGCGCGCTCCGACAGTGCCTCGAAGGACTGCTGCGTGTTAATGTCTACGCCGGACAACCAGCAGCCAAAGCCAGGATGGGAGTGATACCTGCAAAATAAAACATTGACTTATTACAACTAATTGTTAAAAGGCAAACCGAACAACTGCGTTTATCGAAACATGTATGCAATATCATTGCCAAAAATCCAAAAGGAATTGGTTCCACAGAAAAATAATTTTGGGTGATCCAGCCATTGTAGTGACTGCATAGTGATTGGGACAGTAACTGGGAAAGAAATATCAAACATCACCGATTTTAATAGCTTTGTTTGTCCCGTATGTGTTCCTGTACCAATCATCAGATTGCGTTGAAACTTTGATGATTTGTTGGGCGCACTTCCTTGAAGATTTCTATATACAATGGTTAGCTCTGGCGTTATGAAATTTGTATTAGAAATTTACAACAGGTATATTTCATGGAATCGGGGTTCAGAATATCCATGTTCATCCCCAGGCAAAATGCTATACATATCAGGCTAACGCAAAAAATATAAACTCACCCCCCAGATTGAAAAGGGACAAATAGATCTTGATCTTCTTGCAACGTAATTTTAACCCTACAAGCTGCAGCCCAACTACCCAACAGCAGAACCGTACTCATACCAGTTTGGAAGCAATGGGGTGCGTCTTAGTTCAGTAAAATAGCAATGTTCAGTAAAATAGCAGCAGTCAGTAAGTAAGTCCTCACCATCCCACCACCATCTCAGGTCTGCCAGTCTGCTTCAGCATGTCTAACATCTTGGCTTGGAATACGGGGTCAACGGCCTCTACGGACACGCCGGTTCCCGTCTGTGGCATGGCAAACACGTCAATCACACGCACCGTGTAGTCGTCAACAAACTCACCTGGAATTACATTATATATATTTATTATATTATGAATATCAACACAACATGCACTACTTTAGTAGAATTCGCAGTACTTGTTAGTTTTGAGTATATCAAGTGTTAAATGCAAAGTTGCACAATGGCTGACTAGAGTGTTGTTGTCATAAAGAATTATACATTAGACGTTAACAAATATAATCCTAACCTAACTTACACAGATTATAAAGAAAATTAAAATTATTTGTAGGTATTAATTATTATCTTCTTTAATATTAATGTTTCGGTGACTTAATCAATACTATTTTTCATACATTCTCCCACAGGTTTCAGATTTTATGTCCGGGTTAAATCGTTCCCGCAGGAAAAACTTAACCCTTTCACGCACTTTTCCACAAATGATCACCCAGTCAATCCACGTTATGCAATTGCACTATATAAGTATATGACGACCTCCGTAGTCCAGTGGCTAAGACTCTTGACTAACATTCCGGAGGTCGCGGGTTCGAACCCGGCATGCGCAAATAAATTTTATTTGATTAATTTGTGTTATTTCACAATTAATTAATTTAAAATAATATATAGTACATTTGCGGCATGTTCCAGAGTGGAAGATACTATTAGTATCGCCCTGGTGTAAGACCACCATTCAGAATTGAAACGTTGCTTTAAAATGGCGGCTTAATTTCGGTTTACGGAAGGTCTTCCAAAATAATAAAACTTTTTTTTTTTATACTAACTATTGGCTGGAGAATCCGAATCCGAAAGAATTTTTTTTCGGAAAGCAATATTAACAAAGTTACACGACTTTAAAATTTTCTATACGCATACATCAAAATCGACATATTGGAAGTATTATGACAGTTTAAAGTCATAGAAACAGCCACATAAAATTAAGTGTTGCCATATCAATAACTAACTTAAGTAATTATTTTTTATAAATTTTACTCACTTTTGGCGTAAACGCTAAACTACTTGAAAACAGGGATATTTTTTTAAATTGACGCGAGCAGGCGGTATAAAGGGGCACAAACCATGTGACACAAACCTAGCGTAGCCGTTAAACTACTTGAAAACGTAGGCTGTTTTTTAAAATTGACGCGAGCAGGCGGTATAAAGGGGCACAAACCATGTTACACAAACCTAGCGTAGCCGCTAAACTACTTGAAAACAGGGATGTTTTTTGCCGTGACGCGAGCAGGCGGTATAAAGGGGCACAAACCATGTTACACAAACCTAGCGTAGTCGCTAAACTACTTGAAAACAGGGATGTTTTTTTGCCGTGACGCGAGCAGGCGGTATAAAGGGGCACAAACCATGTTACACAAACCTAGCGTTAGGTTAGGTTAGGTTAGGTTAGGGACGCGAGCAGGCGGTATAAAGGGGCACAAACCATGTTACACAAACCTAGCGTTAGGTTAGGTTACGCATTTTTAAGACTACGAATTTTCATACTTCGTCGATTTATAAGGTATGTTTGATGATATTATTGCATGGTAACATTTAATTTTGTGTGGTAAAACATTTTTCTAGTTTATCTATGACTTTAAACTGTCATAATACTTCCAATATGTCGATTTTCATGTGTGCCTATAGAAAATTTTAAAGTCGTGTAACTTTGTTAATATTGCTTTCCGAAAAAAAATTCTTTCAGTTTTGGATTTTCCGGCCCATAATTAGTATAAAAAAAAAAAAAATATTATTTTGGAAGACCTTCCGTAAACCGAAATTATTCCAAAATGGCTTTAGCCGTGTTTAGTGACCAGATCTGAATAGCCAGGTACTTCCCAACCTTCCTCTTCCCCACCTCCTTCCCCTCCCCACTACCTTCAGCCTCACAACATACCCCAATTGGGGATGCCATAGTCTCACTGGCTCCAGACGGGAGCAGTTGAGATTCTTGTGCGGTATTCACTGTAAAAAAAAAAAAAAAAATAATAAATACAAAATAATACAAGAACAACATGTCAAAGAGACCAAATGGGAAAATAATTTACCGACTCCAGATATTTTCATATCAGAGGGTTCGGCTCGGTGGAACTCCTAATTGGATCTATAAATCCTACTGATCCCTCAATATAAATATTTAAAAAATCTTTCATAATCCTACATGTATTTAAAATGACTGATTTTTGCATTTTTATATATAAATTCTTTGACAAATCTAATATGCCTAAATTTTGAATGAGAGAGCTAGGTATAATGCCAGTAGCCGAAATAACAAATGGTAATATTTTTATAGTCCGAGAATGCCAAATTCTTTTAATCTCATTTCCTAAATCTGTATATTTTCTTATTTTTTCAGAAACAGATTTTTGAATATTACAGGAATTTGGAATAGCGACATCAATGATATAAGTTAGTTTTTTAAATTTTGTCATGTATCATGACTAATTGTTCTGTCTGTTATTATAGTCTTATCATAATATAGGTATTTTATAAAATTCATTTTCTAAAAATGAATTTGGTTCATATTCATAATATGGTACTATATTGCGGCAGTCAATCAAGTTATGTTACCAAACTTTGGTAAATTATTTTTAAAACCTGATTGCCTGAATGTATACTCGGACGGCGCAAATACAGAACATCCTGATATAATATGTTCTATAGTTTCCGGAAAAGCCAAACATTTTCTACATAAATCATCAATATGATATTTATCTTTGATTATAAGCTTCCTATAATTTTTAGTATTAATGACTATATTATTATTATGTTCAGTAACCAAATGTGTACAGAATGTACTAGTTTCTAAAAATGGTTAATTTTCTTCTAATTTCACAAAAAAATGAGCTAAACGACAGGTATTGAAACCAAAAATGGTTATTTATATCGATGAGTTTCCACAATTCTTCAGCATGTTGCGCAGTGCATCAATATAATATAACACAACATTGAGGACATTATTCACTCTAAATTAGACTTGTTAATGTTTTCATGACGATCAAATTATTCAATAAAGTCAACTATGACCTAGTCAACAATGCTCTGTCAAAAACTGACTGGTCTTCTGTCTTAAACGCACAAGACGTCAACACGGCGGTTAACAGCTTTTACTTAATCATTGACGCCTTAATTGATAACTTTGTTCCAAAGAAAATTCTGAAAACAAACACATTCCCAACGTGGTACTCATCGGCTCTTATCAATATTACAAAAGAAAAGCTCAAATTCTTTCGAGCCTGGAAACGCCACAAGAACCCACTAGATTACCAAACCTTTTCACTGCTCCGTAAACGTCAAAAGAAAATCGCTACTCTCACATACCACAATTATATTTCACACTTAGAACATGCCATACAAAATAATGTAAAAAAAATATGGAGCTTTGTCAAAACGCAAAGAAAATCTCCTTCCATACCTGAACACCTAACATATGGCTCAAGAATCGCACACAATAGTAAGGAGATTACCGATCTATTTGCCGATTATTTCTCTACCGTCTTCACTGATCACACCCAAAATTTATCATCTGATGTTCATGAATCTGATCCGCTGAATAACATAGCTATATCCTCAATTACAATCAACGACGATATTACCTACAAATATCTATCATCCATTGATATTAACAAAGGACCTGGTTTAGATAGTTTGCCTGGTATCTTCATACGTAATTGTAGTAAATATATAACTCCTCCGGTCAGTGCAATTTTCAAAAAATCATTAAGTGAAGGTACGTTTCCTCATAAGTGGAAGTCTGCCGTAATAACTCCCATCTTTAAAAAGGGTGACAAACATGACGTAACAAATTACAGACCTATCTCTCAACTTCCCATCTTAAGTAAAATTCTTGAAAAAATCGTTTACGACCAACTTTACCCAACTATCACTACAACAATTTCACAGAACCAACACGGATTCATGAAATATCGGTCTACAACATCTAACCTTGCCCTATTTGTCAACTATTTGCAGAGCAATATGGACGAAAGGGTGCAGGTCGATGCTATGTACACCGACTTCTCAAAGGCTTTCGACCGCGTTATCCACTCAATTCTGTTAAATAAACTCACTCGTCTTGGAATACACGGTGACTTGTTTAGATGGATTAAATCATACATTAGCAATCGTAGTCAAGTTGTCTCAATAAATGGAGTTTTATCCAAAATAATCAATGTAACCTCGGGTGTCCCTCAGGGTTCCCACCTTGGTCCGCTCTTCTTTAATATATACTTAAACGACATAGGCTCATGTTTCCAACACTCTAAATTTTTATTGTTTGCAGATGATATGAAAATTTACAAAACGGTTCGCTCTCTATCGGACTGTAAAGAGCTACAAAGTGACTTAGATAGGCTCTGCAACTATTGCACAGCTAACTATTTAGACCTCAATGTTTCTAAATGCCACACTATGTCCTTTACTAGAAACAAGCACATAATTAACTTTTCATATTCACTCTGCGATGAACCCGTGATCTCAAAAAATGAATGTAAGGACCTTGGAGTCTATTTAGACAGTAAACTTATATTTAATACGCACATTGATTCAATCACTGATAGATCTTACAAAATGTTGGGTTTCATACTACGTCTGAGTAAATTATTTAGAAATCCACATACTCTAGTAATGCTTTACTCCTCACTAGTCAGAAGTACACTGGAATTTGCATCGCCTGTCTGGAATCCCAAATACACCCAATACGTCAATAGCATAGAGCGCATACAAAATAAATTTATTAAGTATCTCGGTTATAAATACAACAATAATTACATCGGCACTCTCCAATCCCTAAAATCCAGGCGAACGGTAGCTGACATGACATTTCTCCATAAAATAATACATAACGAAATAGACTGCCCAGAACTTCTATCTCAAATAAATTTTAACATCCCTTCTAAAAGAACTCGCCACACCAACCTTTTTTACACAACTAGTAATAATACGAACGCTGCGGCCAACTCCCCCATTTCGCGCATCCTTCAAAGATTCAACTCAATTCAAAAAACCACAAATACCGATATATTTTTTGATTCCCTCCCTCTATTTAAGAAAAACATTTTTAGCACACTGAACTCGCACACATAATACACACATCCACACACATCCACACACCCTCACGCGCACCCTTGTTTGTCCAATCCCGATTTCGAGGACTTCAACTGGCTACCCGAATTCGAGGTCCTGTTATATTATATAAAGTAGACATGTATTCTACACTTATATGTATAATCAAGTTAATCGTGATCGTTGCTGTCTATTCGGTTTCATCATACACCCGGTAAGCACCTAGAAAACGGTCCACAAAAAACCGGAATACACACCCGGTAACTGAGGACTTCCCATATCCGAGGCCTGTCCACGTATTCAGGATTACACATACGTAAAATACACGGATCTCGGAAGGTCCTCGTTTTAGTGGTCAGTAGTTTTTGGAGGTCTTGGGTCCTCGAAATAGTGTGGAACGAATTTCTTACACGTATCTTGGAAGCAGGCGCGGCTCGTTCTAACGTTCACTCATGCGGTGAACAGGCAACAAAATTATACGCCTCATCGTATTCCTAAATATTTTATTTAAAATATAAATTTGCACAAAACTTAAAAAAAGGTTCTTAATAATATGTATTCATGAATTTGGTAAGAGATCATTACGGCTGACACCCGACAGGCAGTGCACCCCTCCATCCGCGCGCCCGGTGCAACAGCAGATCGTAATCGGCGTTCGTAATGGAAAGTACCGAAAACTTCCGAACTGTTCCAACGACAGGTCTCCAGCGAAATAGTATTCTTACAGGGTTTGAACAAGATACCATATGTCTCTCGCAAAATGCAACCATTAGTCAACGGGTGTTACGTGCGACATTATTGTATTATATTATAAAGAGCTTATGATTGTTAGTACAGTCAAGGAAGGAGGTGTAGAGTGCGTGAGCAGGGACCTAAGCGATTCCTTCAGAAACTTGTTTAAGGTGCTTAGGCTGTGAACATACTAAAAGTCCTGACGTCTAGGTGGTGAGCTAGGGGGGGGGGGGGAGGGGGAGGGAGAAGGTCCCAATTTTCGGGTTTCCGCTTGTATCTCAAAAACGGTGCGTGGCAGAGGAAAATTTTTTAAAAATAAATAAAATCTTATAAAATTCTCTACAACTTTTATTCTGTATGTAATTTTCTAAATCCCAGTCGATTTTGAGTTACACGCTCCACAAATGTGAATATTTTCGAAAAAAATCATTTTACCACACATTTTTCAGCAAACTTTACTTCATATAGTCTAAAATATTTATCACACATAGAAATTGGTAAACATGAAAACATTAAAAATAACATGATTTTCGTCTACTTTATTTAATAACTGGCTTTAAAGTGTGGTCACACATATTATTAGGTGAACGAACAAAAGCTGTGTGTCAGTAATAAGAAAACAGTTTTTTCTGAAAATGGCGACATTTTACGAAAAAACTTAAAATTTGCTGTAAATATTTACTGGTTGGAGATTTATGTGCATATGTATACATATTCTAAAAGGGAATTAAATTCTTTACAACTTCTTTAATATATGATATGAAGTAATGTTTGATGAAAAATGTGAGGTAAAATGATTTTATTCGAAAATATCCACATTTGTGGAGCGTGTAACTCAAAATCGACTGGGATTTAGAAAATTACATACAGAATAAAAGTTGTAGAGAATTTTATAAGATTTTATTTATTTTTAAAAAATTTTCCTCTGCCACGCACCGTTTTTGAGATACAAGCGGAAACCCGAAAATTGGGACCTTCTCCCTCCCCCTCCCCCCCCCCCCTAGCTCACCACCTAGACGTCAGGACTTTTAGTATGTTCACACCCTAAACAAGTTTCTGAAGGAATCGCTTAGGTCCCTGCTCACGCACTCTACACCTCCTTCCTTGACTGGACTAACAATCATAAGCTCTTTATAATATAATACAATAATATCGCACGTATGTATGTATGTATGTTTTATTTGATGATAATGTTACTCTGTGTTTGGTAATTTTTTCAGTAATTTTTTCCGACTCTTCAAGATCCGCATTAATAAAACCCTTCCTACAGCTCCTCCTTAACCCGCTTGACAATATCACCCATCCAGGTGGCGATATTCTTCCCTTGTCCTTAATTCAGATAATAGGGTCATAGAGCGGATTAACGAAGAATGGAGTGAAAGAAGAATATTTGACGCGGATTAATCAAATACTTGAGCAGGTGTCCTAATTACTTATTAAATATTACAATACCGTACAGCGAATTAAGCAGTATTACAGAACATATAATACGAACTAAACGCAATATTGAATTTTGTTTCAACTGTCAAAAACTGAATTCCTTGTCGGCACAATATTAATAGTGCAATACTTATTATATTCACAT